>CM042441.1:15944731-17144731 GCA_023631565.1 Gymnocephalus cernua
GCACTCCCGTCCTTATTCTTTTGTCTTTCTGCTTGATATTTTCCGGTGTACATGATGAAAAAATCGTTATGAATTCTATGATTTCTCTCTAAAAGTAAACGCTTACTGATGCATCTGAAGATTACATAGTTTCCTGTATACCTGGTATAAATGGTCTTCTAATGGGAAGTTGTTATGTACTGTGTTTGCAAGTCTCCAAGACAGAGGAGGAAATACAGGAGATCCTGGTCAGGAAGGAGGCCCAGCTAAAAGAGAAGGAGGGTCGCCGTAAAAAGCAGGAGCAGGATGTTGCTCAGAAGAAAGAGAAACGAGAAGAGAACAAGTAATAAGGCCTCGTAAATAATTTGATCCTTCTGCCGTATCCATTTTTTTTAAAATTTGGTTGAAGTGTAAACTGGTTTGTTTCTCTACTAACAGGAAAAAGAGCCTGGAAGGCATTAAGAGGAAACACGCTGAGGCAGAGGCAGAAGAGGACAGTGAGGTGGAGGATCCCGGGATGCAGGATGGCCAGACAGCTGCTGTTGAATCTGATGATGAGGTGGAGTACTACAGGCAGGCTGTCGGCCAGGAGCCCGATGAAGGTGAATATAACTTGTGTGCTATAAATCGGCCCTTTGGTCTTGTTTTGAATTAGTTGATTGACCAAGCCTTATTTTCTGTTCAGACATGTTCCCCAGTACCAAGAAGAGGCATGGCTCAGAGAGGACTCATGGACCTGCCAAGAAGAGGAAGATGTCCACCGGTAAACCATTTGGAAAGGACAGGGATACCAAATCACCCAAGAGAAATGGTCCAGGAGGACATGACAGAGACAAATCAGGAAAAGGATGGAAGAAATCTGGGGACGGGGAGAAACATTTTGGAAGGAAAATGAAGCCTGGAGGGGGAAAGCCATTCGGAGCAAAGAAACCTGGCGATAGGGAGAAGAAATTTGGTGGGAAGAAGTTTGAAGGGAACAAAACATTCGGTGGAAATAAAAATAAGGACAAATCTTTCAAGTCTAAAGGTCCGAAAGGCAAGCCGTCCTTCAAGAAAGGTGCAGGAGCAAAGCAAGGCTTTAAACAGAGGAAGGGTAAAGGGTGAACCTCTTCTCTCTGGACTTGGACATTGAATGTGTTATTATGCTCGACCACCACATGGCAGCAAGCATCCATTTGCCATCAATGCCTCCAGCCTGAAGGTCTTAGCAGTGAGTGATGGTTGTTTGTAAGACTGTTTTAATGCTGAAAATCAGCAGGACAGAAAAGTGCTATATTTTCCAAACTGTATTGAAATTGTACATGTTCAATATATTAAAACATAACTTGCCAACTTGGTGAATGGTTTTCTTCTTGTCATGGAGTCGGTGCAGTCATTTAGTTGAGATTCTTGGGATACTTTTAGGATGTATTTTATCCTTTCTTTTCTCTAGGGTATCTCTTAGTAATGTAGTACCACAAACGGGCCTCAACTGGAGTTCATTGTAGAAACACATTGAGACTTTTCCCTGGAATTTTAAGAATGTACCCGATAGGTATCACTAATCACTTTAATTGCATTTCCGGGTCAATTGATTTGAGTTGGGACCGTTCTCTTAATACATCCGTGGTTGGGACCCTCTCAACTCCTAAAGACCGCATCCAGAGGATACACTCTAGCTCGCTGATGATGCTCCTGAGCTGGTCTTCATGAAAGGATTGAGTTGTAAGTATATAGCGATAAATAATGTCCTCAGATCAGTGATTATATTTCAGAGTATATAAACACCGGCTTTCTAGTTTGTTTTTGTTTTTTTTAATTAACAAACGCTCTAGTAAGATGTTCCGTTCCTACGGAAATAATTGGTCAAAATAAAGATACCTGAAATGTAACAGAGTATAAACGTATCTGTTATTTGGAGAAATATTAAATGTACGTTAGAATACTTATTTTATTTGTTCTCACCCTAACAATACGGCTTATTACGGGTTGGGGCTTAAATAGCGCGAAATAGCCCAAAGCCGGAAGTTCTAAGGATGTGGCCAAAGATATGGCTGAGGCACAAAGATAAAATCTTGTCTTCTTTTTTTGCGAACTGCGGTAGTGTTGCTCTTAAGTTAGGTATAGTGGTTTACATATGAAGAAAAAAAAAAAAACAGTAAAATCTCCCTTTATTGCATTTTCATAAATGGAATAAAGCTTTCACAAATCTGAAACTTTGTTTTTAAGAATCTTTAGCCTCTCTAGGATTTTGACCTTTGATGAGTCAAGGTACAGTGGTTTTCGATCTGGACCATGGTCTAATCATTAGACCACATTAGACTCTAATATGGTCTACTGTGTGGACCACATTAGACTCTAATGTGGTCTACAAGACTCTAATGTGGTCTACAAGTTTCCCTTAAATTTCCCCTTAACTGCCGAATCGGAAGCTGCGAATCGTATGCCAACCTCAGCGTCGTGAATATTGACACTTTTCCCCCAATGAGATAAAGAGGCTTGCTCTGGTGCTCTATCTTGCTTTAAAGTGTCTAATAGGCTACTATCTGATAGTACTTTCTGATCGATCTGTAAAATATGAACACACTTGATAAAGAAGCACTTAATCAGTTCTATGGCACTAGAACTGTGTAGCCTATTGGCACTTTGTTTTGCAAATGCATATTAGTGTCATCGTAGTTTTACTTCGTCAAATTGCACAAATGCACAGAGAGAGAGAGAGATACAGAGACAGAGGGGAAGTGCAAGTGACTTTCAGGAAGCCCTCCACATCTCTCGCATTGCCAGACAAAAAAAAAGATGGTTGAGGAGCTTCGCACATTTATTACAGCTATAGGAAATTAACTCTTATAGGCCTATTATAAGACACTACAGCACGGTGCACTGCAAATCTGCCTTTCGGTAAGTGGAAGTTAACATTTAAGTTTCTGAGTATCAAATTAAGTAGCTGTTTTTAAAATGCATTTTCCAAAATTCGATATTGTATAGCTATACTTTGGTAATTTGAAATGAATTACCTAATATGCATGCATTATGTTGACTGCTAGGCTACACATCAGAATTATGCTGATTACCAACTGGATATGATTGCCATGCAAATGTAATGATTTAACTTCAATTTACAGATATTGGACAGTAGCCTGTAAACTGTGTGAAAGCAGCTTGACAACAAAATAACCTTCAGCTGAAAGCAAAAATGACGCAGAATAATTGCTCTCACTGCGAGAACTTTCAGTTGGCCCTGCTGCCCTCACTCTACGGGGTTGAGTTCATCGTGGCCCTGGCAGGAAACGTGTTTGCCCTGTGGCTGCTGGTGGTCAGAGAGAAAAGGAACTGGCACACGGGGGTTGTCCTGTCTTGTAACCTGGCGATCAGTGACCTGCTGTACGTCCTGACCCTGCCTCTTCTGATTGTCTACTACTCACTGGGGAAAAACTGGGTGTTTGGCGAAGCTGCGTGTAAAATCGAGAGGTTTCTGTTCACCTGCAACCTGTATGTGAGCATCTTCTTCATCATGGCGATAAGTGTGAACCGATGTGTGGCCCTCGCGTGTCCCTTCTTCACCAGATCCCATGTAGAGCCTGTCCACGCCAAGGCCATCAGTGTCATCATCTGGATCGCTGTAGGAATCATTTCCTGTCCTGTGTTGAAATTCGCCACAGTCAATATTAAGGACAATAACAAAATTCGGTGTTTGGCCGTGGATTCTGCTGAGGACAAACAAATCTCTCACTTCACTTACAAAATAATTCTTGCTGTGTTTGGGTGTTTTGTCCCCTTCCTTGTTACGTTCAGTTCTTACTGTGTGGTGATTTCGGTGGTGTGGAAAAATATCAGTATAACCACACTGGAGAAACGCAAGGTAGCTCTGTTGGTCACCTTAGTGATCGTGCTGTATGCCATTTCCTTTGTGCCTTACCACGTCTTCCAGATCTATAACTTTTATCAGAGAATCCATAGACGTAAGTGTAACTGTTTGGTCAACAACATGTACCAGGTATCCAAGGGACTGGCAACTCTGAACATGTGTATCCATCCAATCATTTACATGGCTCTGTTTGACAGCATGAGAGTAGCTTGTTGCGGGAAGAGCCCAGAGGACGACAGTGGGGTGGTGATGAAGTATAGCAGAGCTGCTGCTTGACAGCTTTTCTGTGAAATTCAAATTAATAATTATTTAATGCTGTAAAACTTGCTCTAATTTGTTTGCTCTAAAATGTTTTTGTTATCGATGAAAGTAAATGTTCTACTAACTTTAAAACATAATCATCTGTAGCCTTATAAAGATTTATTTGTTTCTGTAATGTGCCTAATTTTTGATTATCATCACTCTGATTCACTTCCTGTCTGACCCAATCTGAACCATAGGCCTACCAAAAGAAAAGTTAGACTGGATAATTGTTGTTCTATAATATCCACTGACCGAGTTTTGATTATGATCCACAATCCACACCAGCAGTTGGTGTGTAATCACAGGTATTTTTCTCATTGCAGAGATATAGACAACATCTACACAGTTATGACTGCTCCGAGGAAGTGGTTTTCAACATTTTAATGAAGCAATGCTGACTTGTAGGCCTATGTTTCTTTAGTTTTATTTGAAGATATGAATGGTGAAAGAAGGCTACTCAGCAATCTACAATAACAAAAGCATAAATTACAGAAATTTGGTCTAAAAAAACAATTTTGTGCTGCAGAAATACTTTTTCTTTATCTTCCCGAAAAGTTAAGCTTTGCCTGAAACATACAAACTTTTTCTCAGTTTGTTTTTCTCAGAAATTGAAAAGAAAAACGGTGCTTTGTCTGATGTATGGACACTGGAGAGCAACGAGGTCAAGTTCTACAATGGCGACGTTTTCATCATAATAAAAGGCGAACACATCATATAGAATTACACATTATTTTCACCCTCCCTCCCTCCATTCAAATTTGATTTCGAACCAATTAAAAAAGAAAAAAGGACTCTTATTGCGAAGCTAAAAGTTAAACAGACGTGGTACTTTTATTGCGAAATTAAATTACCGGAAGTGTGTGTATTGGCGGCTCGACTCGGCTAGGCTCGCACTGCTCCGCTCTTTACGGTCCTGACGCTAAGCTAGCTGAGAGGATGCCGTCGATTGAATACGACGAGTGAGTGTTGTTCAACACATTTCATAATTTCTGCTTGTATTAGAGGTCTTATATCGATCTAATATTGCTTATCAATCTTCCCCTCCAGCTCCAAGCCCAGCTGGGCAGACCAAGTCGAAGAGGAAGTAGATGAAGGTAAAGAGCCAACCTTAGTTAGCGTAACGTTAGTTAGCTAGCTAATGCTAGCACATCTCTTGCAGTCTGGTGTCCGGAGGAGGAGGCCGGCTAGGCGGCTTCCACTTCCACGTGGTTGTCGGGCTTAATAATCGAGATAAAAGATATACTAACCTGTCATGTTTTCGATATCTAATGTTTAAAATCCTTCATTAATCATTTTGAGTGACTGACATCAATTAACGATTAATTGATGAAATATGTAATCGACATATGCTGTGGCCTGTGGACAGAGTTAGCTAGCTAACGTTACGTAGGTAGTGTCATTCACTGGTAACTTAAAAAAAGCTAGAAGTTAGCAAGCTAGCTAGCTAGCAATGTTACTGGCTTTAGTTAAGGCGAACTATGCAATTCACCATTGTGTCAGCAATTGAAATGTGTTCCTGTCTAAACAAATGTAAAATGAGTCCTGGATTAATTCGGAACTGGGGATGCGATCAAGAGATGCTGGGGCTCCATTGACAGCATATGATAGTACAGTGTTGATGGCAAATTTAAGCTGTTAATTTAATATTAATGTAGAGTCGACCAATACAATCAAAAACCTCTAAGAAGAGGGCAGGAAAAACTGTTTATTTTCCCTTTTGCCTTTTTGTCCTCTTTTTAAGTCTTGACTGAATATTCTTTTGCCAGGCACACTACCACCCCCCAAGGAAACCATCAAAGGAAATATAAAAACTATCACGGAATATAAAATAGACGATGATGGAAAGAAGTTCAAGGTAAGTTTGAGTTTTACTAAGGTATGTGTTGCATCTGTAAAGATTGTTTACAATGCTGGTCTGTATATGGCTGCATTTCATGGGAGCAGCTCTTCCACACAGGTTGAGGAATGATCTTACATTTTAGTGTACTTTTACCTGTACTATGAGACCAACATTATGGTGCAGAAGCATTTATGTGTTCATCCTTTAAAAAAGTCAGGACCGGAGAAGTAAATCTCATTAAACATGACATTCATTTTTTGATTCACATACTTCTAGATATGTTAAACTACAACCCTTTGTCATTTGGCTTGTAAAACGGCAAAAAAAAAATATATGCAGTCATTCCTGAGTCTGTATATCATCACCTCTGCCACTCTTGAAATTCATTTTTATTGATAACCTTTACTACTAAAAACTAGCACTCACGAGCTTATAATACACGCTATGCTTCAGGGTTTAAATGTTTATTAGTGCCATACATGTTTTGGGCATTTTGAGTACAGGAGTAAAACATAGCTTCAGTGAAATAAAAATAAATTATGCTTTTGTGCCTTTTTGTCCTCTAGATTGTGCGGACCTTCAAGATCGAGACAAGAAAAGCCTCAAAAGCTGTTGCCAGGAGAAAGGTCTGCTCTCACATTTAATTTAGTTGCATTCACTTTGAAATGAACAAGACTTTGGGTAAAGTCGGGTGTCATGTTGCATTTTGTTCTCTCATTTTAGAACTGGAAGAAATTTGGCAACTCAGAGTTTGATGCACCAGGTCCTAATGTTGCCACCACCACAGTCAGTGACGATGTCTACATGACTTTCATCTCCAGTAAAGAGGTGAGGATCCACCATTGTGACATTTTCAAGATTTTGTGCTGCTGCTCGCTGATGTGTAGCAGTCAACATAGTGCATGCAAAAACTGTGCTATTGATCTGTAATTTCCTCGTTTAGCTTGTGACCGAGTACCTCCTCTTACCTCTTGCAGGACTTGAACGCCCAAGACCAGGATGAGGATCCCATGAACAAACTGAAAGGACAGAAGATTGTGTCTTGCCGTATTTGTAAAGGCGACCATTGGACCACCCGCTGTCCATACAAGGACACCCTGGGCCCCATGCAGAAGGAGCTGGCCGAACAGCTTGGGCTTTCCACCGGAGACAAGGACAAGCCTGCTGGCTCTGGTACCACCAGCACACCATTCACATGATCAGATTCTGATGTTTTTGTGATCCACTGTTGGACTTGGTGGTTGGCCATTCCTAATGTTACTGCCTTTCTTCTCTTTTCACCAGCGGAGCCAGAGCCTGCACAGCCTGCGCAGAGCAAGACTGGGAAGTATGTGCCCCCAAGCCTGAGGGATGGAGGAACGCGAAGAGGGGAGTCCATGCAGCCCAACCGGCGAGGTGGGTGTAAGTAGATGTCTTTTTCTTTACACCCATTCTTCACTTGACTCATTGTACAGCAGCAACAGCAATGCTCAGTGTTAACCATGTATGTTTGCACCCCACAGCTGATGACAATGCAACTATCCGTGTGACCAATCTGTCGGAGGACACCCGTGAGACAGACTTGCAGGAGCTCTTCAGACCATTTGGGTCCATCTCGAGGATCTATCTGGCCAAGGACAAGAATACTGGACAGTCAAAGGTCAGTACTCATCTTAAGAATACAAAGACCTGCACATTTGATGTTTAAGGTATTAAAAAAAAGAGGAAATATTTTACCAGGTGGTTTGGTTGTAGACATCATGTGACAAGGTGTAGATAATGTTGACTAGTGTTTTTGTATCTATTAAACAAAGTATGTACTTTTGAGTGAATGCCTAGTTGGCCCTGCCAACAGTTGTGGTACATTTGATAATGACTAGAAACGCAGCATGGACCAGTTGTCTCATCCATCAACTACCGTTTTTCCTGCAGGGATTCGCCTTCATCAGTTTCCACCGCCGAGAGGATGCAGCCAGAGCCATCGCAGGAGTGTCAGGATTTGGATACGATCATCTTATTCTCAACGTTGAATGGGCCAAGTAAGTCATTGTCAGTTTGGTCAGTCAAGTGTTATGTTATTTATTCTTGTTGCCAACCTTATTTAATTCTCTCTGCAGACCGTCGAACAACTGAGGAGTCCATCAGAATATACATGAGGATGATGCCAGATTTTATTGTTGTAAAACATGGCTGTTACCTAAATAAAGAGAATCACAATTTCCTTTTGTTTTTATTTGCACTGCTTTTACATTTCCGACTTGACTGACCACCTAGACACCATGTACTCAACCTCAAACTGGGTGAGCCATTAATAAAATCAGTATTTGTGATATCAGTAAATTTCTGAATGTCGATTAAAAACATGCTTGGCTCAAAGTGATACCTGACAAATCACTGATGCAAAAAACAGATTTGCAACATAATACATTCTGATAAAGCAGCTACACTGGGAGGCTGCGGCAAGTTTAAAAATCAAGTTACATCGCTATATAAATTGTCCTCATTAACTCCATGCTCCAGATGAAATTGACAATTTGTCATAACTGATTTAAGCAAGCTGCAATGAGCTTCTCAACCCTTTATCAGACATGAAAATCACTCACCTTTCGGCTAAATTCGCGGTTTTGAAAACAAAATAGGTGACCTACGTGAATCGTGTAGATTCGATGAGAAAATGTTTCGGGGGGGGGGGGTGTACCAGAGATTCAGTGAACTACGAAGTTAGTTTGGTTGGTTCCCCAATGGAGGACGGTGCTTGCAAAGGTAACGATGTAGACAGTTTGATGTGACATTGTGAAATGAATTAATTTACGTAGCCTACCTGTCAACTTTGGAGAAATATTTACATTATTAATAAAGCCTTGAATTTGATATACAAAGTCTTGGATTTCGTTAAACAGTTTTGGATTTCTTTACAAAGAAAGGTCTTGTATACGTTTCCAATACACTATACTGATGCCCAACCAGCCATAATTACATCAAAGACAGCGGTAATGGCACATTTGCTCCGCGTGCGTGTCGCCGTGTTCATGAACCAGAACTTCAACAATAAATCAGTAAGTTGCTACTCCTAAAAAATGTCAAGGTTGGCAGCTCTGCATCAGATTGATGCTTTAAAGTATGGACTATTTAAAATTTTCTTCCGGGGGAGTATGCCCCCGGACCCCCCCTAGAGGGGTATCCACCTTCTCACCTTTTTCACCCCCTGTCACTGCGCGATCTGAGTCTCAACGCGATCTGAGTCGCGTCGAGTTGCGCATGCTCAGATTTAAACAATTTACGGCATGACGACAATAACGGAAGATGGGAACAGCAATAATCGGAGATATGGAAATGGCAGTAATGTATTATTTAGCGTAAAGCATCACATGTCCACGGCATGATCCCTCACGTCAGTTAATAAAAAATAAAAAAGTAAGTGAAAATGGAGCTACATGACCAAGTTTGTTCACTGCTGGCTACAAGTTAGCAATCAAACACAACAACGGCTGTTATTTGAATGGTGTTATGAGCTAACGTTAGCAATCAAACAATCATAGATAGCATTTGATAACTAAAACGTTTTTTAAATGATTTCCACCTTCTATATCTTCGATTATTGCTGTTCCCATCTTCCCACCCCCGACCTGTTTTCACTGCGGTCAAGCCATCCTCCACTTAGAAATAAGCAGTCAAACTAGCCGCCCCTATGTTTCGCGGTGCGCGTATATACTTGCTATTACGGTGAGACCGTCAGAACTGAGAACTGTCTGTCAGAAAGAAAGAAAGATACTGATTTTAGCACACCTCACAACTTGTCACTGACTGCATGATATGCTGAATTCCAAAATAAGAGCCCCCCCCCCCCCCCCCCCCCCCCAAAAAAAAAAAAAAAACCTCATAAATAAGCTGTTTTGTCTACACATTCAAAAAATCATGAAAATAAAAGTCCTAGCTTTCACAGGCCAATTTCACCTCAGATGGATAGTACCCCTTCTCAAGGTGTCACCTACAATATTTCAGGACATTCTGATGTTGCTTTACAAAATAAGAGCCCCCCAAAACCCATATATTAGCTGTTTTGTCTACACATTCTAAAAATCATAAATATAGAAGTCCTAGCTTTCACAAGCCAATTTCACCTCAGATGGATAGTACCCCTTCTCAAGGTGTCACCTACAATATTTCAGGACATTCTGATGTTGCTTTACAAAATAAGAGCCCCCCAAAACTCATATATTAGCTGTTTTGTCTACACATTCTAAAAATCATAAATATAGAAGTCCTAGCTTTCACAAGCCAATTTCACCTCAGATGGATAGTACCCCTTCTCAAGGTGTCACCTACAATATTTCAGGACATTCTGATGTTGCTTTACAAAATAAGAGCCCCCCAAAACTCATATATTAGCTGTTTTGTCCATACATTCAAAAAATCATAGAAATAGAAGTCCTAGCTTTCACAAGCCAATTTCACCTCAGATGGATAGTACACATTCTCAAGGTGTCACCTACAATGTTTCAAGACATTCTGATGTTGCTTAACAAAATAAGAGCCCCCCAAAACTCACATATACGCTGTTTTGTCTACACATTCAAAAAATCATAGAAATAAAAGTCCTAGCTTTCACAGGCCAATTTCACCTCAGATGGATAGTACCCCTTCTCAAGGTGTCACCTACAATGTTTCAGGACATTCTGATGTTGCTTTACAAAATAAGAGCCCCCCAAAACTCACATATTAGCTGTTTTGTCTACACATTCTAAAAATCATAAAAATAGAAGTCCTAGCTTTCACAAGCCAATTTCACCTCAGATGGATAGTACACCTTCTCAAGGTGTCACCTACAATGTTTCAAGACATTCTGATGTTGCTTAACAAAATAAGAGCCCCCCAAAATTCACATATACGCTGTTTTGTCCATACATTCAAAAAATCATGAAAATAAAAGTCCTAGCTTTCACAGGCCAATTTCACTTCAGATGGATAGTACACCTTCTCAAGGTGTCATCTACAATGTTTCAAGACATTCTGATGTTGCTTTAAAAAATAAGAGCCCCCCAAAACTCATATATACGCTGTTTTGTCTACACATTCACAAAATCATAGAAATAAAAGTCCTAGCTTTCACAGGCCAATTTCACCTCAGATGGATAGTACCCCTTCTCAAGGTGTCACCTACAATATTTCAGGACATTCTGATGTTGCTTTACAAAATAAGAGCCCCCCAAAACTCATATATTAGCTGTTTTGTCCATACATTCAAAAAATCATAGAAATAGAAGTCCTAGCTTTCACAAGCCAATTTCACCTCAGATGGATAGTACACCTTCTCAAGGTGTCACCTACAATGTTTCAAGACATTCTGATGTTGCTTAACAAAATAAGAGCCCCCCAAAACTCACATATACGCTGTTTTGTCTACACATTCAAAAAATCATAGAAATAAAAGTCCTAGCTTTCACAGGCCAATTTCACCTCAGATGGATAGTACCCCTTCTCAAGGTGTCACCTACAATGTTTCAGGACATTCTGATGTTGCTTTACAAAATAAGAGCCCCCCAAAACTCACATATTAGCTGTTTTGTCTACACATTCTAAAAATCATAAAAATAGAAGTCCTAGCTTTCACAAGCCAATTTCACCTCAGATGGATAGTACACCTTCTCAAGGTGTCACCTACAATGTTTCAAGACATTCTGATGTTGCTTAACAAAATAAGAGCCCCCCAAAATTCACATATACGCTGTTTTGTCCATACATTCAAAAAATCATGAAAATAAAAGTCCTAGCTTTCACAGGCCAATTTCACTTCAGATGGATAGTACACCTTCTCAAGGTGTCATCTACAATGTTTCAAGACATTCTGATGTTGCTTTAAAAAATAAGAGCCCCCCAAAACTCACATATACGCTGTTTTGTCTACAAATTCAAAAAATCATAAAAATAAAAGTCCTAGCTTTCACAGGCCAATTTTACCTCAGATGGATAGTACACCTTCTCAAGGTGTCAACTACAATGTTTCAGGACATTCTGATGTTGCTTTACAAAATAAGAGCCCCCCAAAACTCACATATACGCTGTTTTGTCTGAAGACTAATTTCACCTGAGATGGAGAGGACACCATCTCACAGCTTTACTTACAAAAGTACAAGACATTCAGTTATTTGAATTTCACATTTACATTTTTCTATTTAATTATTTACAAATTATGTAAAACTCTGGATCTAAAATAAGTTAGAAATATCACTGAACTGCTACATACACAGATCCACGTTTTAAATTGCTACTCCTTTTCACTTTACAATTTTGTTTTTTACAAGTGAACAAAAAACTCACCCAGTTTGTCACATGTTGCCTACTTCCAATAGGCTCTTTCTGTGCGCACATGGAACAGTGATTGGTCTCATCAAACACTAAAGTATTAGAAATAAATAAATGCGTAACACAAATTTATCCCTCATGCCCTCCTCAAATTTTGTACCCTCTCACCCTCTTCGTGGCAAAAACGTACACTCACACAAAAACTGCTATTAAATCATCATATATCAATACTTTTTCTGCTTTTTTTTCATAAATCACTTAAACAACTTGTAACTTGCATACTTGGATGGATTTTAACCCTTTAAATGCCAGTTTGTTTAGTTGAAGTATTTCAATTTTTATTACAAAAAAAACACAAAAAATGATTTTTTTTCCATATAACAAATAATATGGAGATGGGGTTCTGGTGGGGATTAGAGACTTCGATATGTCAAAGATAAACAACAAAATTAATTTGATTGCATTAGCATTTTTAGCCTAGAGCTAAATACTCCCTCTTACCCTCTTCGTGGCAAAAACGTACACGGTACACAAAAACTGCTATTAAATCATCATATATCAATATCTTTTCTGCTTTTTTTTCATAAATCACTTAAACAACTTGTAACTTGCTCAAAACTACCAAATATTCAATACTTTTCAGGATTTTAGTGCAAGAGAGGCTTTAGAAATGGTCATGCAGCCTTTGTCTGCCAGCGAACTGCAGGACTCATCTGAAGATCCTCAACCGAGGCGCTGCGCTACATTCAAGCACTGACCGGCATGATGCCAGGGCCCACAAGATATGCCATATCAAGAATCCATGATGTGTCATTCTCTTTCGACCTTTTCTTCACTCCTGACTTGATCCAGCTGATTCAGCAAATGACAAACCTACATGGGAGGCGTTCAATCTCAGGATGGAGTGATGTGGATGCTCAAGAGATTTGAGCATACATGGGACTTCTCATCCTGGCAGGTGTGTACCGGTCCTGGAGCCTGTGGGATGCCTATAGTGGGAGACCATTCCCAAACAATTTGAAATGATAAGAGCTAGCACCGGTTGGTGCTTGAATGAAGCCCAGCATCTCAGTATTAGAGGGAGACCAGACTTGCCCATTCTTCGTTGTCCACTCACTGTTAGGATGGACAGGATCTTCAGAGTCCTCTCCACGTTCAGAGGAAGGGTTAGAGGCACTCACAGAATTGTTGGACTCCAGTGACCATTTTGTGTCAGACTCCCCAACCTCATCTTCAGATGAGTCCTGCCGTTCGCTGGCAGATAAAGGCTCCATGACCTAAAGCCTCTCTTGCACTACAATTCCTCTTCATTTTTGCTCCTCTTTGCTCCAGGTCGTTCTCCTTCTCTGTTCTCTGCAGCCAAGCTGTGAAAGCAGCCAGTTGCATAAACACACTAATTGTAGTTTTTGTTTACAACAAAGGTAGGAGACAATGTTTTTATTCAAGCACATCTCCAAAGACACATGATGCATCCTTCAAAAGATGCCCTTTTTTCACAGGGCTCCATAATATAACTATAATTTCATGCCTACAAAGGGAAAATGGTGGAATCTGATGGAATACAGTAAAAATGTCAAATATTACCACTTCTGTACAAAATGAAATGCTGACATTGCAGAATGCATGGTTTTTCATACTGTAAAGGCAGTGAGATACAAACATGTGGTTATAATGGGAGTCAGGGAAGCATTTTTGATATATCCATGACTCTAATCACCACCAAAGCCCCATTCCCCTACAATTTATTTTATGGAAAATAATTAATGTTTTGTTGTTTTTTTTCAGAAATAATTGTTACTTCGAAGAATTAAAACTGGCATTTAAAGGGTTAAAATCCATCCAAGTATGCAAGTTACAAGTTGTTTAAGTGATTTATGAAAAAAAAGCAGAAAAGATATTGATATATGATGATTTAATAGCAGTTTTTGTGTACCGTGTACGTTTTTGCCACGAAGAGGGTAAGAGGGAGTATTTAGCTCTAGGCTAAAAATGCTAATGCAATCAAATTAATTTTGTTGTTTATCTTTGACATATCGAAGTCTCTAATCCCCACCAGAACCCCATCTCCATATTATTTGTTATATGGAAAAAAAATCATTTTTTGTGTTTTTTTTGTAATAAAAATTGAAATACTTCAACTAAACAAACTGGCATTTAAAGGGTTAAAATCCATCCAAGTATGCAAGTTACAAGTTGTTTAAGTGATTTATGAAAAAAAAGCAGAAAAAGTATTGATATATGATGATTTAATAGCAGTTTTTGTGTGAGTGTACGTTTTTGCCACGAAGAGGGTGAGAGGGTACAAAATTTGAGGAGGGCATGAGGGATAAATTTGTGTTACGCATTTATTTATTTCTAATACTTTAGTGTTTGATGAGACCAATCACTGTTCCATGTGCGCACAGAAAGAGCCTATTGGAAGTAGGCAACATGTGACAAACTGGGTGAGTTTTTTGTTCACTCGTAAAAAACAAAATTGTAAAGTGAAAAGGAGTAGCAATTTAAAACGTGGATCTGTGTATGTAGCAGTTCAGTGATATTTCTAACTTATTTTAGATCCAGAGTTTTACATAATTTGTAAATAATTAAATAGAAAAATGTAAATGTGAAATTCAAATAACTGAATGTCTTGTACTTTTGTAAGTAAAGCTGTGAGATGGTGTCCTCTCCATCTCAGGTGAAATTAGTCTTCAGACAAAACAGCGTATATGTGAGTTTTGGGGGGCTCTTATTTTTTAAAGCAACATCAGAATGTCTTGAAACATTGTAGATGACACCTTGAGAAGGTGTACTATCTGAGGTGAAATTGACCTGTGAAAGCTAGGACTTTTATTTTCATGATTTTTTGAATGTATGGACAAATCAGCGTATATGTGAGTTTTGGGGGGCTCTTTTTTTGTAAAGCAACATCAGAATGTCCTGAAACATTGTAGGTGACACCTTGAGAAGGTGTACTATCCATCTGAGGTGAAATTGGCTTGTGAAAGCTAGGACTTCTATTTTTATGATTTTTTGAATGTATGGACAAAACAGCTAATATATGAGTTTTGGGGGGCTCTTATTTTGTAAAGCAACATCAGAATGTCCTGAAACATTGTAGTTGACACCTTGAGAAGGTGTACTATCCATCTGAGGTGAAATTGGCCTGTGAAAGCTAGGACTTTTATTTTTAGGATTTTCTGAATATATGGACAAAACAGCTAATTTATGAGTTTTGGGGGGGCTCTTATTTTGGAATTCAGCATATCATGCAGTTCTGACGGTCTCACCGTAATAGCAGTTGTATACGCGCACCGGGAAATATAGGGGCGGCTAGTTTGACTGCTCATTTCTAAGTGGAGGATGGCTTGACCGCAGTCTGTTTTCATGCCTGCTTTATTTTTAAAGGGTATCACGGTGTAGTTTGCTTCCGCAGTAGCCAGACTACGCCGTGCAGCTCAGCCCCCATACATTTAAAAGCGCCTTTCTCGGCACTCAGACACCGTACAGGGCTACATGGTTGAATCTTATGGAGGGATTTGTCAGGGTGACTGAAGGAGAGTTAATGGTAACCCAGGCGGGAGCCAGAGGACTTGTTTGTTTTCAGAGTGTACGAGATTTGCTGAATTTGTGTTTGAGTAGAATTGCTGACTCCACCTTTAATACTATGCTACCTGCTATTAACATATTCCTTAACTGCTCAGTGTTCATTTCAATACATGACGTTCACAAGTTATCAATTTCATAAGTTTTATTTGAAATATTACACATATAAAAACTACATACAATTTATCCCACGAGGTGAACATTTCAACAACATGATTACAAAGCACATTAAAATAAAAACATTGAATGGCACTGCACAGAATGTCCATGGGGGCCACTTCGTGACACAGTTAAAAGCAAGCGTATTTAAAAGAAACGACAGCTCGACATGTAGGCATCAGGAACTGTGGAACTGATTCTAGCAGGGAAGGGTCTAATCAGAGACCTCCATCTCTTGTTTGACAGTCTCTGGAGGGGGAAAACATTTTGTAAGATTTCTACAATATTCAAGTGAATTAATGTTAATGAGAAAAGTAGAATGATGAGTCACCTGATGCCTGTTCTTCCTTCATTCTCTCCATGACACACTTCTTAAGCTCCAGGCCTATGGCCCTGGAGAGTGGAGGGGGCACTGCATTTCCAACCTGGCAGAAACAGGAAGAATCGTCACATGATCTGACAGTTGAAGGTTTAAATGGTATATATTTTTTTTTTTGCCCTTCAAATTTCATAAAGAATCCCTGTTGAAATCGCTTACATTTTCAGATATAAGCGTCATGTAAACCTATTCTGGTACAACCTCAAAATACAACTATGAACCTGAAAATGAGCATAATATGAGCGCTTTATAAGTAGTTGTAAAAAGGTGAGTTTTGATTCAGCATGGATAGATGGTGCAGCAGTATCAGATGTACAGTATTTGGGGAGCGTTTCAGAGGGACGGACACCTATGGGCTAATATAACCCATTTCAATCTGCAATAACGTTTTTTGGCCACTTGATGACAGCAGAAACAGACATATGATCACCTTTAAGTTGATTTTGCATGATATTATGCAAGTTGAATATGTACACATCCAGAAATGGATCAACATTAGCATTCATTTGCAGTTGTGTTTCTAGCCACTTGATTAATGCAAATCCAATAATCACTGTAAGTTTGCCTTTGGTCTCCACTACCTTTGAGGGAAAATAAAAGCTCCTTATAAAAACAGTGCAGTCAGGGGATAATCTCTTGTGGGTTTCTCTCCCAGTGACCACTTTCACATTCCTTTGTCATTTGATCAATAACTGCCAAGACTCAATGATAGCCACTCAGAAAAGCAGGACAGATCCAACACATTTTGTGATCCTTTAACTGGCCAACCAACAGCAGTGCATCCCGTAATCAGCTGCCAGTGTCTTTTCGAGTAAGCTTTGAACGATGTCTGGATTTTACCTGTCTGTGTTTGTCCAGGACGTTTCCAAAGAAGCGGTAGGTGTCGGGGAATCCCTGAGAGCGTGCACACTCCCTCACACTGACCACTCTGTGCTGCTCAGGATGCAGAACACGGCCCTGAAATCAATATGATCAGATTCAGATTCAAAGCTGGAAATCTGTTACAGGCCTTGTAAAGGCATCAATTTAATTCCAGTCCATTTTACTACAATATATTTTTGTAACTAAACGTCAATTGATTTGATTCCACATTATAATTTTTTATACCAACAAGACATTAGAGATGTTTCACAGTATGGAACCAAGAATAGCGCCGTGGAGGAGGGTCTGGTTAGTCCACAACACATTCCGGGATGGGAGAAAAACATGCTCTGGTTTATTAGCATTTCTTTAAACAAAATCACAATTGTCATGGGCGGCACTAAGATCTGCACGGAGCCGCTGCAAAATAGCCTCTGGAAGGAACTTGTTTTGGTGGAACGTGTATGTTAAAGTTGTTTGTCGTTTGTGAGAAAACTCAGATTGGACAGATAGTCTAGCTAGCTGTCTCAATTTACAATACAGAGATCTGAGGAGCAGTTAATCATAGTCCTCAAATACATCAGAGATTAAAACTCCAACACAAAGAAAGAGGAAGGAAACCGACATCGGCAAAAATACATGCATCGGGCAGAATTTTCCTGCAGCACCGGAGCATACGTTGAGGATATAGATTAATTCCAACTCAGTTGAAAAGTTGATGTACCTGCTTGCCCATTGGTTCAGGATTGGTGACAGTTGTGCTGAAGAAGCCGTCCCATTCCAATCTGCCGTAGAGTCCAGCCCAGTGATTGTGGCGGTTCCCAGTGTGGGGCAGACACCAGGGGATCAGGGTGTTAAACTGCCTGTCTGCAGGGTCGCATGGATTCCCTAAAATGAAAAACATATCAGAGATGCCCTCGGTAGAAATATAAACTCTTATTTCAGTAGAAACCTAGACCTACATACCTCCTGCACAAGTGCAAACACCTCTGAGTGCACCGGTGCCGCTGCGACCACTCTTTTTATCAGGGTGCGAGTAACGCAGCTTCTTGGTCATGGTGCCATCTTTCAGCCGAACTTCAATGTTGGGCAGATCCCTCCAGTCGGAGCCTGGAGCCAAGGGGATGTGACGCATCCGACCTTCAACCAGAGCGCTCATGTCCTGAGGACACAAAGATATTTCTTAGAAATATAACCTTAACCCTCAATTATAGGAGAAGTGATCTCATCAATCCTACATGACACAGTACATCATGTTAACATTACTGAAAGAGAAAAAGTGAGACAGCTCACCTTGCATATATGATCTCTGAGGATTGGCTGATACTGTGTGCCTCTGATCTGCCTCTGGAACCAAGACTGAGGCTCCCCGTTGTAGGAAATCTCCAATGCAGCTGCACCATTGCGAATCTCTGGCAGGTCAGACATGGTGTCTCTGACAGTGATGGTTCTGTAGATTCCTCCATTACCTCTGTTGAAGACAGAACATTCAGTCAAGTGTGCAGTCACAGACATTGTTATGATCCATTTGAGGAGCTGTACAAGTTGTAGGATTACAGACCATAAAAACAGTAGGGGGTGTTTACATTACCGTGTGACATTACTGACGTATTTCTTTTCGTCAACCACCACGTTCAGAGAGCAAGCTCTGGGAGCAAACACATGCAGAGGCTCCGGGTAACGAGGCAGCTTCTCGCCAGGAGCCGCAGCCAGGATGATTGCCCTGCGGCGGGTCTGGGCAACACCATACTGACCAGCCTGATGAGGAGGGCAGCATTGAGCAGGTTAGTGGTCTAGTAAAGCCAACTTCAATCATAAAAACATTGGCATGTATGACATTTTACTTTTCAGAAACTGGATAGGGGAAAAGTCACTGGTTTAACTGCACATAAGAAAACAATGACAAGGACTACAGGAGGACATTCATTTGTTGCAGGGCCTCAAATCCTGAATATTTTCAGCTGGCATCCTCACATTTAAAAAAAAAAAAAAAAAAGGAGGAGAATTGTAATTTAATAACTTGTGCAACAATTAAAAGGTTTTGCAGTTTTTTTGTATCCCCCCCCCAAATTTGCGACAGCCATGCGTCTCCTCCAATACACAGAGTTGCCAGGCACTTTGCTCATAAGCTTTACAAGGAGAGTCCAAACCAGAAGCACAATTTGGATCATCACTATAATATGACCCACCTGAAGGACACCAAAAGTACACTGGTAGCCCATGCGCACAAGACAGCGTAGAGTCAGCTTCAGAACCATGGAGCTTTTGAATGAGACGAAGTTCCTCACATTCTCAAGCAGGAAAAACTTGGGTCTGTAGTAATCGCAGTAACTGCAAGAGGAAAGCATATTTTAAATGTGCACTTCCAGACCGGGTGGTCTATCCTGCAGAAAACCTGCAACATCATGTTTACAATAAATCTCTTACAGACACTGACCTGAGATAGGAGACCACGAGGGAGTTCTTGAATTTGGAGTAAGTGCGAGAGTTGAAGCGGTTCATCCCACTGAACCCTTGGCAAGGCGGTCCTCCACACAGCATCTCTACATCACCCTTCTGAGGAAGCCTCTGGCCCAGAGAATTCGTCTTCTCTCCAGACATGACCAACTTCAGCAAGACGTTGCAGTCCTCCGTGAACACTGTGGTGCCAGGGTTGTTGAGCCTAAAGGCTTGTGCTGCAGGCTCCCACATCTCTATGGCCCACAGAGTCTCAGATATACCTAAAGGAAACCAGCAGTCATGTTTTCAGCATTGAAAATAAAACTGCAGTTGCAGTACTCCTTTGCATGTCGACATTTGAGGATCTGAAAACATATTTCGTGAGTGGCATGGAACAAGCATTTACCGGCCTGGTGGAAGCCTTCAGAAAGCCCACCGCAGCCAGAGAACACATCCAGCGTGCGATACTTGGAAACTTTAAGTGTCTGTGGTTCATTCTGAGAGTCCTGTGGTTCCTGTGCAGCCTTCCCTTTGCCTTTACCTTGTAGAGAATAATACGATCATTGAATTAGCATTTCAGTGCGCCTAAAACCAATTTTAGAATAAGAAAATATGTCTGCATTTTCACCTTTCCCTTTGCCCTTTCCTTTGCCTTTATGAACAGCAGAGCGAGCATGATTAGGAGGGTCTTCAAAGCTTTTGGATTTTGCATTATAGGCCTGTAAGAGAGGATTATGTATAAGAATAAACATGCACACTCAAGACATGTTCAAGTATGGGCTTTGTTTCCTAATTTTGAAAATGAATTCCAATTTGGCTCAACATTTGAGACTTCCGTTTTCATATTAGACAGTTAGCATGAGACTTTGTCTAGCATACACAGTGAATGCACTTGTGCTTTGTGGCGTTATTTTCCTCACTATGCAGTGATAACACAATACCAACATGCGAGCAGTGGGGTAGCTAATTAAACATGCCATTTTGCTGATCAACTGCACAGCCAATTCCCTCAGGATAAGTTTTATCTAATATCAATTACCGAAATAACTGCAGGCAAAAGTATTTACAACTGTACCTCCAGGAAATAGAAGCGGTCAGGTCCACCACTGGAATAGTCCTGGACTGATTCATTTAGGTCTTCTGCATATTCTACTTGACAGCGGCCAAGCACCTCGGACATGCTGACAGTCACTTCTTCATCACTCCAGTATAGCTGATTGATGTCTGTGTGGTAACTGGCTTTGACACCTTTGTGAGTGTTCTCCGGCCTGTGAGATGAGATAGCCAGTTAATTGTGAACAATTATTTGTTACAGACTAAAACCTCATTAACAACCAATTGAAATGGGTTTTACCTGTAGAACTTGTAGAGTCGCAGTTTGACCTCTGACATGTCAGGTTTTCCGTTGCTACGTCTGTGATAGAAGATCTCCTTGATGCGCCCGATGCGGAAGGGCTCTGGAGCATGCAGGTTAGACCCCTTGATGTAGTCTGAAGACTTCCTGTAATATTCTGGATACAAGTCTTCATCCACATCCTCTTTCCTATGAGAGCGCTTCACTGGACTAGCTGGCTTCACACTGAGAGCCAAGAATAGAGACAATGAGTCTCACACATTTTCCTCATTGTACAAGTTTGAGTAAATCAAACCTTTTGAATCACTTCACTCACCTGAAATTAAAAGAGTCAGGATGCAGGTAGACACCGTCTCCCACCTTGAACTGCTCCCCCTTAAAAGAGGCCAGAGCATACAGAACCTTGGAGTCATGGTCTTTGTCCACCAGAGGTTCAAATGCACGTGGAGTTTCCTGTTCCTCTCTTGCTTTGGTCCTGGCACAGCTGCAACAGAACCTGAAAGCAAAGGGGAGCATATCCACCACAAGGTTAAAAAAAAAAAAAAAAAAAAAAAAAAACAACAACAACCAAACCAAAAAAACACAAGAGAAACAAAGAAAAGATCACACGTGCAGAACAAATGCATGTGTGGATGGTGCTTACTTAAACTTGCAGTCTTCTATTGGAGTGGTCTTGGGAGGCGTCTCAAAGCGGGCATAGTCTGTGTCGTACCAGAATTGATAGAAGAAACTCTTCCCATCATCCTCAATCACCTTGATTTCTGAATCCATGCCCCCCTAAAATACAAAAGTAACCATGAGATTACAAAAAAAAAAAAAATAAAGTATACCATTAAAATGAGCCTGCTGTCAAGTTAACTTGCCTCCATAAACCAGTTGTCAGATGGGGCCTTATACATGACGTCAACTTTGCCTTGCACATAATTGAGCTGCATGTCTTCACACTCATCCACAAGGACGAGCTCCAGCGGATCAGAAGACTCGCCCAGCACCGTGTAAGCACCACGAAGGAACCAGTGGGCATGGAACATCTTCCCATTGTTGTCCTCCCACAGTGATGTGATCCTGAGAATGAATAAATCATTAGATTTATACAAGCCACAGTGACAAAATGCCATCAGAGTGTAATAATGCCCTACCTTGCCAGAAACAGAGGCATGGTTGGATCCTCTGAGGAAACCGATACACAGTCGCCCACCTCTAGCACTTCATCATTCACACAGACCTTCCTGTAGTACTGCTTCTTCCCCTCAGTCTGAAAAGGGTAAGACACATACATCACACACATATACTATCTATCTATATAGTAACAACCAAGGAGGAGGGAAATAACCACCTGAACAGGCTCTCCGATCCATGTCAGTTTGCACTGTGTCTGCTTCTTCCTTTTAGCATGAGAAAGCTTTTTGGGCTTCTCCACTGGAACATCTTCCTCTTCAACGATCTCATCATCTTCAGCCTCCTTTACAGCAAGGTTTGGGCATCTAAACAAACAGATGTGTGTTGGCAAAGAGGAATTGAGGACTATAGACAAACATTTGTCTACATCTTTTCTTCAAGATTAAAGGTTTGCAAGGTTCACATGTTAGACATCAAGCAACTATGAGAGACTCAGACAAAAAAAGAAAAAAAGCATACATTCAAAGGTTGCTGATTAAAACCATCCAGGTCTAAACTTCTCAGAAGACAAAACTTACCTTCTCTGCTTACAAGCCTGCTTGCTTTTTCCACTTCCCCCAAATTTGATCATGTCTTTGCAAGCTGCACACTTGCCACAATCAGGTGATTGGCAAACCTGAAGACAAACAAAAGAAAAATCAACTGGAGTTTTTCAGAGGACACACACACCAAATGCACGTCACTGTTGAATTAGGAACTCACCTCACAGACACCACAGCGCTGTCTTTTGGCCGCACCACTCTCTTTATCATTCTGCTCTATCTGATCAGAGAAGAAGGTATCAAAGATCTGGTAGACCAGCGTGGTAGTGGTCGCTTTAGTTGGTCCCTTGTCCTTCTCGATCTTTGTTGGGTGACGAATGGCCTGTCTTCTGGCAGCTCTCCTGTCAATACAATTAAGTTTGTGTTTAGAGGAGGAGGTCCATTTGACTTGGCACAAATGCCTGATATGTGGAGCGATGGCATTATGAAGCCCCTGGCTGTCAACACACCCCAGCATCAGGCCATGCAACATTAGAAACAAGCAAACAAAACCAGACATTTAAGGTTTACAATACAGAGTTCCCGTTAGATACAACTGGCCAATAAAGTTCTAAAAAAACACTGTGGCTTGCACAGAAAACCTAACACACTGCGTAACAACTAAAGGTTGAGAGTGTGCCTTGATCTCATCTGGCAACCAACATGTTTTTTTTTTTTTTTACCCACAAGTTATAAGCTTTGCTCTAAGACTTATCTTAAGATGATTCTCCCAGTTATTTACAACGAAACTCTTGTGGTCTATTTAGTGGTCTAAATAGTTTGTCTCACTGACACTGAGGAGAACCCAAACCTACAAAAAGCCCATGTGCAATTTGGTTTTATATTTTGTATTACTGCACAAATCCAGCGCATAATCAGGCGAAAGGTTAACACCAGTGATCAGTGACAAAATTGTCAGCCCAGGTTTATTGTAGCATGGATTAAGTGCAGTGAGAAACCCCCTTGAGACACTGTTGAAGTTCAAGGCTTTAATTTTCCTATACTATTTACCTTTTGGAGGTCACTACAGCCAATTGACTGCAATGTTGAACACAAAGTAAAGCAATTTTGCACACATTTCATGACTAAATTAAGTTTATACTGGGGTAAATCCGTCATATACAGACACGTCAAAATAACTTTTGTAATTACAAAAATACTGTTTTTATTTTAAATCCTACCAGATATTTTTATAATCAATTACAGTTGTGATTGCGTCAAGATAACTCATGGACCACACACACAAGTTAGTGTTGTGTTCAGAATTCCAATATGCCAGATACACTAAAATGAACCCCCCCCACAAAAAATAAATAAAATTCTACCGTGAACTCTGGTATAATGAACTCTGTCCATATAGCTTCTAAATGCTTCACACTAACACACAACCATACAAGCTAAGGATGCATTCAGAAGGCCTACCTACCAGTACAGCAGCATGCTGCATGTCAAAGGAATGTTAGACATTAGGGATAACAAGGAGCAGAAATGCAAGAAAATAAGCAAAAAGATAAAGTGGATAATTTCTAAATCCTGAAGCATTTGTTTTGCAAGGAGCTCCTGCTAGAAACCAAGTGAAGCTTAGAATGGTACGTTTAAGTTACATATGTACACTGCTCATGCTTGTTTTCACTTTGACCTAAGTAGCTATGGAAAGCTTACTTGTATGTCTAGTACAATAAACATGGCAAGGAATCAAACCATAATTATCTTTGAGTCGTACCTTTTCCCTAGTGTGACACCTGCAAGCTTGATCAGGTCTCTCATGCAGGGAGTAACAATGATGGGCTGCTCATCCGAGTCGCCGGCCTCATCGTAGCTCTCCACCTGCTCCACCACAAACTGGGCGTGGCGCAGCAGTGTGTCTTCTGTGAAGCAGTTGAAGTTTAGCCCTGCAGGAGGCACGGTTGTCTGAGGGCATGAGGAACAGAAGAAATGTCACTCTCAAATAGGGTTGGTATCGTTTGGGTTTCCCCCCCCCCCCAATACCGGTGCTAAATCGGTACTTTTAAAACGGTGCCTGAACCAATACTTTAAGTTAAAAAAAAAAAAAAAAAAAAAAAAAAAAAAAAAAAAAAAGGATAGGCCTACTAAACAGAACACATTGTTTATTACTAAGGCCATATGGTCAAAATTAAATGATTTAATAGTAATGTAATAACTATAACTTATAATACACAATAACTTATTTCACCAGTAAATTGCTGTTGGACAAAAAAAAAAAAAAACAGATGGGAAAAGGGTATTTTACAATAACTTTGAACGCACCGCGAGGCTGTATGTTACCAGTTTCAGTGAATGCACCGTCTGTGTTTATCCGACGTCGGCATCTGCTGCGCTGCAAAGCAGACTGTTGCGTCCCGGTGTTGATATACAGTCACACTTTACACTGTTACCTGTCAGCATTTTAACCGTATTTAATCCAACTGCTATCTAAAAGGTAGGCTAACGTTACCTGCTGTCGAGTGTAGTGTAAAGTCAGGCTCCGAAATAAGGCACCGAAACTTTCGTTCTCATTCGGTCTCGTTACTACCGTTTACGTCGGAACCGGGGCCCTATTGGCACCGGATTTCGGTACCCAATCCTACTCTCAAAATGTTGCCCCGACAAGTGTAACAGATGAATCACATGATAGCGAAGCCTCTGCAAATGTTGTCTAAATTGTTCACTCTCACATGCTAGAGGTTCTAACCAGCAAATGTTAACATTTGAAAACTTATTAGTGAACGATTAGTTAAATGGTAGACTGTCAGTCAATAAATGACATGCGTGAGAACTTGTCTACACAGACAAGACTGATGGCAGAAATGACAAACTAAATGTATACTGTAACAATGTGACGTAAACAAATAAAGTGAAGCACACTATTTTGCAATGAAGGCACTGTAGCAGGGATCACAGATGACCCTAGAAAATTGGAACCAAGTCAAATATGGCAGATTTCTCAATTCCCAAATACCCAACTTGGCAGGAAGCAGTTACAAAGCAGACATGTCTTCACCTCAATCTTGTTGAGAAGGTCCTCATAACTGGCATCAGGATTCTTCTGGAGATACTCCACCACAATCTTGCTCATATAGATCTTCTCCTGCATTACTGCAAAAATGGGTGCATACTCCTCGCTGGACTGCATCAGGATGTAATCGGCAAAAGCTGAATAATGAAGATAGATATCAAACATTGGTACGTCATACGGGGTAAAGCGGGTAAAATAAATAAAGATTTGGGAGCAGGAAACCTTGCTACCTGTAGTGAACCCAATTAAAGCCTTTTCTCCACCATCAAAACCAGTGATCCACCAGGCATTAATGGGTCCAAGCTTCTTAGCAGGAACACCACCTGAAAAGAAAAAAACAGGTCAAAATCTGCTTGGTTGTAATTTGCCAAGAAGAAAGACATTTTCAATATTAAGCTTCCATTATTGAAATGTGGGATTTCATACCATCCAAGCAAGGGTTGTCATCATAGATTGGTTTCACAACACAGCTGAAGTAGAGCTCCACGTTCTTCTCAATCAGTCCAGAGTCAAATGGACAAAGGTGACCACGCTTGTCATACACGCTGCAAGACATAAGAGGTAATGCTATAACCAACTCAGGGGCTGCAATACCACAAGCTTGTCGACACTATGAAATAAGTAGGGACAGGTTTGTTCCTCTGAACAAGGCCAACGAGCCAAGTATCGCCTAAAGAAGAACGCTAACCTGAAGTTTGTAATCTTGTGCTGTGGCAGATCCTCATAGCTCTCAAATCCATCCTCATTCGAGTCAAACAGGGAGAGACGCTCATCCGTTAACATTTCTGGTTCATCCAGCTGAAGATGAAAAGAGCAGAATCGTTTCAGGCTTCACGTTAGTGTCAATTCAAGTGATGTCATTAAAAAAAAAAAAAAAACACACTACAATGTTAATATACGACATGACAATACTGAAAATTGGGGTTTCATGTGACAAACCTGTCACGTCATGTGCAAGCAAAATGTAGTCCATTCAAAATACATGAGGTTTTATAAAGAACACATAATAAAGCCACTACTTGAATGACAAATTCGTACCGCATTATCAGGATCCCCTTGAAAGAATTTGAGATCAGAGTCATCCAAGTATTGTCTGCAGTCTGTACATTTGGGGGGCGGTGTCTGAAAGAAATAAAAACATTACAGAGCTGTAAAGATTTCTGTAGTGACAACCTATGACAATGAGCCAAAAAAAATGAAATAAAAAAATTCATTACCTTTGCAGCAGAAACCGGTTTAGTGATCTCACTCGATTTCTCTGGAGCCGTACTGTATGAAGAAAAGTATAAGTATGCTCATGCCATCACCATGAGTACTGTCCAGAGTGCAGCAAAAAAAATAAAAAACAACTTACCTTTCATCTGATTCCACCTTAAGACGTTTCTCCTCCCGAGACTACAACAGATTTGAGTAAGGGCAGTGTTATATACCAGACATTTAGAACTGCAAAAAAACTTTCAAACATCACTGGTACATAAAATGATTCACCTCCTCGACATCATCTTCTTTCTTTACTTCATTTTGTCCATTAGTAGATTCTCCATTCAAGTCTTCAGACTTGCGCTTTTGACTGCAAGACAGGTTTACTTTTAAAAGCAGAATACACACACACACCTGTACATGAAGAACTTGTTCTTATTTTTTCCTTCCTGAAAAATATGAACGTACAATGCACAAGATAAAATTCATATACGCACACTTTAGAGAACATTGACATGATGGTTGGCTGTTTTCCAGCGTTTCTTGTAACCCTGGTACTGGCTGGAGACTCTAAAGAAGAAAAATCAAGATGTTTTTTTTTTTTATCTATAGTATCGTTTTAAATAATTTGTGGGTCATTTCCATCTTGTAATGCAACATTTACACGACAAATATTAATAAGAATCCTCAAACTTACTTTTAGTGTCAGAATTTCCCTTGCTCTTGCGTCCACCTTTCCCTTTGGATGCAGTTGGTGATTTGACAGCTTCCTCTTCCTCCTGTACATCCATGGTTACATCTTCACTGTTAGTATCTTTGTGGGAACCATTTGTGACGCCAGTCGCCTTTCCATTCTGCTCCACACCATCGACATGTGAACCATTTTCAAGACGAAGCTCTTTTCCCAGCAAGGTCTTCACTTTAGAGATGTAGACCTCCTGAGGAAAGTACGCGGCATACATCACACGTCAAAGAAACGAGTAGTGAAATTCCAGGATAAGTAATGATTTGGATATCTTTAAGAGTCACTAACCATTGAGATCTCAGAATTTTTCTTCTTTTCTTCCAGGCTGGACAGCTGGTCCTGAGCATCTACATGCAGGAAGTCCTGCACCAACTTGAGCTTCTCTTTCACATTATCCTGGAATGGCATTTAAGAAAAAAAAGGATCTAGTCAGAAAAGCTAAACTTAAAACACTGTCAACTTTAAAAGACTGTTTAACTTAGGCAGATGAGAAAAAACAAAACAGTAAATCCATGATGCTACCATACAATATATAGCTCGATTTTTGTGTTGATGGACACAATCGCTCTAAAGACCGAATCAGAGAGGCTACTTGGAGCTGGAAAATAGTATAACAAAAGAAATAACTGACTTCTGTTAGTTCACCTAATAAATCCTTGAGAACGCAGCTCTAAAGGATCTCAGCACATGCTTTACATAAAAACTCAACTTGAGGATAACACTTTTAAGACTTCAACTGATTTCTTAATGACACTTTAATATTAATTCATTTTATAAGATGCAGGGCATCAATGGAGCATCATTGGGACTGTTTCTAGGGTTATGTTAGGTTACCATCATCTGTAGTTATCTTTGCTTTTAAGTGCATGGAAAGACCAATTCACATTCATACATCACTGAACTAGACAATACTGCAGGTTTTAGAAAAAGGGTAAATATTCCGTTTAAAACAAAGGTGACAGGATATCGTGAACCTACAATCATTTTGAATGATCTTTGGAGCCCCCAGACTGAACAGTCATTAGCAAGAAAAATTACTGGCAACTAGAGAAACCCTTAAAGAGGCTACTTGCAGGATTTTAAGAGCAGCAACGTTAAGGAGACAGAACTCACCTCGTCTGAAATCCCATCCTCATCCAGCACCTGCAGCCTGTAACAAACGACCATGTCAAAACAACGCTACGGTAAGTTAGTCTAGCAGCACATTCCCTGACAAGGTTTTAGCAATGGAATCATTGTGACAGTCTATTTTATACAGTGTATGGTTACAAATCTTGAGTGGCGCCAAATCTCACACGCTGCTCCGTCCATCATTACCAGGCTAAGATGCTAACTGGCTAACGTTAACTATGTATGCGGCATCAGCCCTGGCTGTCAAGTGACAACAAGCTAACGCTAGCTGCAGCTACTAGCAAAAGGTAAACGAACAGCCCCGCTGCCGACAGCCAGCGCAAGTCCAGAGCAGCTAGTTACACGGGTTCCATTGTTCTTGTGTGGCTTTTGAACCAAGACAACTAACTGCATGTAATCTAACGTTAGCTAGCTAACGTTACATCATCAGGACATTATTAGCATTCAGGTAACAAACGTTAACGTGCCTTTTCCTGACATCCTCTGGCAGAGACATGGAAGTCTTGGATGGCATGGTAAACAGCTAGCTAAACGCGTAAGATAAAATAGATAAAACTGCTTTAAAATCCGTTAAAACAATGTTTAAACCGTCCGTCGGTAACTACAACGCTGCTCCACTGTGAGTGCCTGTTGCGTGCTGTTCCTTGCAATGGATGCTATAAGCAATTCGGGCGCGCGGGCCGTCTTTTCGCGGGGAAACCCGGGTGTTGTGGACTGTACCACTACATCGATCCCTGGGTAAAACACTTTCAATGTGCGACGTAATAGTTCCCTGCTGAATGTATCGTTTGAACGGTAAACACAACTCGCATAACATATAACTTAAAAACACAATTATGATTGTCACGTTGTTGTATTTATGAAAAATATAAGTTTCTTGAAATTAACAACTAACTCGTTTGCCCCCTACTTTTTGTCAGATGTTGTGGACAGTTGACCAGGCGGAAGCAATCTGAACGTTGTTTGCTTTCTAATTAGTTAAATTCAATTAGCAACACACGTCTGCATTTGAGATGAGTATATCTACACAGTAGTAATTATGACAAGGCTGAGACTAGGACACTGTGGACCTGCATGGGATTTGGCAAAGATAAGGCAAGCATAATAATGGACTCTGTAGAACCTGCAAACACTACAGCAACAAACTGTTAAACATGTGACGTTACTTATGGAATATCACCAATACAAAAAGCAAAGAGAACAGCGTTACACTGCGTTATCTTACACTATAACATATATACAGGACATGACACAACACGACCTAGTATATCCCATAGACAGTTAAAGAAATATCCCCCAGAGGTAGTGGAAGCAGTCATGGACTTTTGTATCTGCAACTGGATGGCAATACCCAAGACTGACCTGTGAGAGGCAGCAATGTGCCGCAAGGAATCAAGTCTGCTCGACAGCCGCTTGCAGTGAATAAGACATGAGTTGTGTAAGTCAAAGACGGTTTAAATGAATTTGTGTGTAAGTGTAGGGTAACAGCTGATGGCTCACTTTCCTTTATGTTTAGGATTCCGATCCAGGCTAGAGCTTTGTTTGGCTCTATTTTTTATATGTAGATACACACATACATTTGAGCAACTTCTATTATTTTATTAGGTAGACTAGTAGTTAAAAATGTATGGAGAAAACATCCTTCGAATATGGCTAGCTATATGCCCATTTTACCACTAGGTGGCACTACGTCATTGATAGTCTGAAAATAGGAGTCTGTGGCTTTTCTCGGGTTGTCAAATCATGGTTGTGTATCCTCTCCCAGTTATAAAGTTTAAAAAAAGTATCCTACATGCAAATCCAGTCTGGTCACATTTACTGTCAGTTTTCTCACATAAATACAATATATAGATCTATCTTAATTGAACAGTAATCAATTTTAGTAATAGACTGTGTGCAGATGATAAATACGTATGTTGTTTTTTTGTCCATGTTTAGTTTTGAAAGTATTTCAATCCGCCCTATTTTGCAGGGACAGGCCATGGATGTATTCTAAAACAAACCCACATCTGTCTTATGTGCTTAAATGTTTTGTGTATACAACTTCATTTACAGGTTTTTGAGCCTGCTGTCATATCCTGCAGGGCACTGGAAACACTTGGCAGACTTCCCAGCAGCGTAGCCTCCTGGGGCTGATTCAGCCGATGTTCCCACCCAGGAATCCTGGACGTCTGACAGGAAACAAGCCCAACTCTCCCAAGGCCACGGTAAGTCAGCCTCTCCCCTCACCCAAAGTCTCTCCGTTACCCCAAAAACCTCTCCCGGGGCCTTTCTGTATGCTTCTCTCAGACAAACTATCTTACAAATAGACATTCTACTTTACCACACCACATTTACACCCTCCATGCCCTCTGCCCAGTTTCCCATGATAGCCCTGTCTTGCTTTAGCCTTTAAGCAAATGAACAATTTTATTAGATAAGAGAGCCATGATTAATGCCCAAGCAGCATTTGCATGTACAATGTTGGGCTTTCATGTTGGAGCTAGTGTTTTTCTGACCTTGTCAGAGCATGTTTGGATTTTATGCTGCATTTTGAATACTTCTCAGATGTATGACAATAGGGAGGCATATCAGGACCTGCAGATAAGCTACAGCCGCCATTAACTTGTTTGCAGCTCAGCATTAAACTCAAACACACAAAACAGATTCTTTCAGTATTTTATTTATTTTGTAAAAAAGGGAATGCAATTAACAAAAAGTTTATGTACCTACATTAGTGTTTCAGATTGTACCGATTTAACACAGGCAGCGTGCTACTGGACACAAAAGGCTATTGCACACGAGACATTTCATACAACACGAATCATACAAACTGTACAAAAATACATACATACTTACATACAAACATACATAGTTATTCATGTATTTATTATAAAACATCATAGAGTCAAGCAACACAACGAAATGACAGGTTCACAGAAGCACCTGTAGAAACACCTCTCCATCTGAAAAAAACTGGGGGAAAGCAAACATCACTGAAGCTGCCAAAGTGCTTTTCACCATTTCTACTTGGTAGTCAATATAAAATACACTGAGGGAGAGAAGAGTTGTAAATGTGTGTCTACAGGAAGGTTAGTGTAACCCTGAACAACAGGAACCGAAAAAAGAAAAACAGGACTTCCTGTGGCAGAAGGAAGTTACATGTTATAGCTGTCAGAGAATGAGGATGAAGGTGATCTCCCAGGAGGGCAGATCCCCTTGTGTGCATTTGAATCCGGATCTTCTCCTATTTTGTAAAGGAGGCAAGGGGTCTTTGGAAAGATGAGACTTGTTTACATATTTAGCTGCACAAGGCATATGGCTAGCAAATTAAACCAGGATGTTCACAAAAATATTTGTTCACGGTGCTATTTAAGACTTCAAAGTGAGAGTCACCTACCCTGTTCATCCCACTCTCTGCTCGTCAATGACTTGGTAATTCAAAATGATGATCAATAATACTGTCAACAATGGAGCGCCTGCTCCAAACACTTCATACATACATTCAGCCTAATTCCCAAAGAGGAAGGCACAAACAGATAGAGCACATTTCTGCTACGTTGCTTCAACACTGTCAAGATATCGGCCCTTTGTCTAAACAGCTGGACAGCCGTCATGGAGTAAAACTCATCAGTGCCAACTCACTTCAGGAAATGTGCTTTCTGCTTAGGCCTTCCTCGACAGAAACTGTTCAGATACAAAAGACAACAGTAAACGCAGTAGGGACAGATTATGAGGACAAATGAGGGAAGGGGTGTTAGTGATGGAAGCTGGAGCTGGAATATATCATACATACATACATAAGCACTTACAAATAAGTTAGAATTTCATGCATTATATGTAGGCAGATTATGTAAGTTTGTTGTAGGTAATCAAATGGTTTAAGCAAGGTTATATAGGGAATATATAGCCCCGGTTTGTTAAGTGAGCACTCGTGCTAATTTGGCTTCTGTGGAGTGCAGTGCTGAGTGAAGTTGATCACTGTCTCCAGCTCTGTAGAATAATGAAGAATGAGTGATGGATCTGTGGGCCTCATGTATATATAGGAGATTAATGTGTTTAAACCTTACTAAGGACAACAGTCTCTTAAGTAATCTACAAAGTGCAACTTGGCAAGCTTTGCAGTTTGCATTGATTCGGTTCTTGAAAGGACCAAAACAACTCACCATAACTATGATATAACGCATGTTATGTTTCTATTTTTGGCTTTCAATCGGAGTTTAGGAAAAACAATAACAAGATGACAGGCATAAACATGAAAATGGATTGCAATCAATATTAATTAATGAGAGTACCTATGAAAAAGCTATTTTCACATTTCTGAAAGTTCTCCCTTACTTAATTGGTTCCCTCTTTGAACATTGTGTTTCTACGCCTGCTGCAATCAATTGAATGTTGATTGTGAATTCACAAAATTGTGATTGTAATACGAAAACAGTCTGCATTGTAGCCTTGCCAGGCATCTCAGTCCACGGTGTGCTCGCTAATTATTTTTCTATCCAGCACATCACAGCCTCTCTTCTTGATCTCATGTACACACACACACATGGTTTCCCTCATGCACGCACACACGCACACATACTCAACATACTCAAGTACTCTGATGTCTTTGCACCATATCAGACACAGGTGGTACAATCTTGCATGATTGGTGTGGTCTGGTGTTCGTGTTTGTGGCTGCAGTGTTCCAGAGAGCTGGAGCTCTTTAGAGGGACCAGACAACGGTCAGCTGGCCGCCCGCTTTGCAGTACCCCCCAGCAGCACAACACACGCAGAAACTCCTTTCTCATGTCCTTGCTGCGCAGTGTGTAGATCAATGGGTTAAGTGCCGAGTTCAGAGTGGCAAAGCCAAAAAAGATCTCTGCTTTGGAGAGGATAGGGCAAAATTGTATCCTGCAGGATGAATCTAGGAGGAGGATGGTAAAAGCAGGCAGCCAGCACATGATGAAGACACCCAGCACTATAGTGACAGTTTTCAAAAGGGCATAGGCCGGTGAGTTTGTCGCTTCCTGGTGGCTGGAGCGAACAATCAAATAGATCCTCACATAGAGGATGACAATGGAGAGCAGTATGAGGCTGAAAATGGTGACCACAAAGAGGATGTATTTCTTCGAGTAGAGTGGCAATACAGTTGAGCATTCAGGGAGGTCACTGATGCAGTTCCAGCCGATGATGGGAAGTCCTCCAAGCAGGATGGAGGTGACCCAACAAGCTCCTATCAGGAGGAACATGCGGCACGTTTTGGTGGAGCCGTACACCTTAACCTTGGTGATAGCAATATAGCGCTCTGTAGCTATCGCCAGCAAGCTGAAGACTGAAGCTGCCAGAGCAATAAACGCTGTTCCCTCCCGGATGAACCACTGCACAGGCATCAGGTCAAAGGTCCTTGATCCTGATAGGAAAATGTTGGCTATGTAGGCCGAGCCTGCCAGCAGGTCAGAGAATGCCAGGTTGCCGATGAAGAAAAACATGGCAGTGTGGAACTTCTTGTTGCGGCAGACGGCAATGAGGACAAGCAGATTCTCCAGGATGATGGTGGTGCAGAGGACCACGATGACAATGTTGAGTGTGGTGAGCTTTTTATTCTCACTAAGTTTAGTTAGCTCCTGGACGGTCTTGTTCTTTACAAAGGCATAGTAAGAGGGGATCAGACTCTGATTGTAGTATTGGGAATACTTGCTCTTCATGGTGACAGGGTGGCAGAGCACAGCGTCTTTACGGAAAAGATTCATTCACACAGTGGAGTTGTGCAGAAGGTCTAAGCCAATAATCATTGCCTTTAAGGAGAGGACAGGAAGAGGGTCCAGCCTGGGAGGGAGTCTGCCTGTCCCACGGTCACGTCTAAGGACCTCTATGTGGGTCACCTGCAGACACAGAAATGAAGAGAAGGCCTGGGTTATTGACAAGGGAAATTCAGTTGCACTAATGAAATAAACTGTGACAAAGCAAACAAAAAAAATTAATTAATTTTAAACATAGCAATGCACTCGCCAAAGTCAAAGCCTTCTAGCAAAACAAAGTAGCCAGGCAACAACCTGTCTCCAAGTCTGTACAGTGGAAACTAAACATTCAAGTGGATATCCAGCAATGAACACACCTTATTATCAGGGTGTTCATTGCGGCGGTGACCTAACAGATAAACACATTCAAAATGAAGATCTGGCATTTACATTTAAAGTAACAGACCAATAACCACATGACATAAATGAATGGCCACACAGTGAACACACTGCACTTACTGAGTCCATTTGTTACATTCCAAACTAAACAACCACGCAGGCAACAGTTGCAGATTATTGCATTCTAAAAGGAATGGAAAGTAATAATGGCTCACAAAGGAGTTGCATGCTATCAATAGGGGCTTTCCGACCGGAGGGATGTTTGCAGTTCCTAGGACTTAACGTTCCTAGAACACTTTTTTTCGTCTTGTTCCGACAGGACAAATTTGGGGATTTTTAAGTTCCTGTGGCCGCAGTACCGTACTCTTTCAGCTCCTACTTTAGAGCAGGGTCTTTTTCCTTTTCCTAGGTCTACTTGATTGGTCAAACTTATAAGTCACGCCCACTGCCAACTCGGAACTTGCAGACAGAGTAACAACGGGACATTTTTAACAATTTTCACCATCTTATTCATCATTAAATTCACTTCTGACAACGTTTTAGGTGAGAAATGAACTGTTTAGATTTCAAATATAGGCAGTCTTCTGAAAATCGTTGCCGAATTGACAATTTGCTTTGTGAGATGCTCCATAAAGTGACGGGACAGCCAGCTGCTGGCGGCCGGGATCGCTTGCTCGCTGGCCGCCCAGTCATGCTGGGACGCCCGCTGTAAGCTGGAGGTCTCTCAGACCGGTCTTGTAAATAAGAGTCTTTTATTTCGCCGTTGACGGATCGTTTGTTTAAATGTTCATCATAAGATTAAGGGGAACCTGTGGTTAACTGTCTTTTTGGTGTTAAATTCCACAAGCGCCTGGGCTTGACAACCTCGCTGGTCCGCCGTCACACACACACACACACACACACACACACACACACACACACACACACACATAGTCACACATACAGTCACAGACACACGGCCACAGCGCAGCAGGCAGAGAGAGAGAGAAAGAGAGAGAGAGAGAGATATCCGTTTCTCTTCGGGTGACTTGTTTAAATTATGACATACATTACATTTAGTATATAGTTCATGCTTTTTTTGGCATATTTCTTTTCTGATTTTAATGCTATAAAGACCGTTGCTGTGCTTGCATCACTCCCTTACCCCACCTACCAGTCCCTATGGCCACATGGCCAGTGCGAATGCAAATGGAAAAAAACGGTTTTGGGGGAGAGTAGTTTTTAGAACTGCTTAGAAGTGTACTTTTCCTCTAACTACGTTCCAGTACTATTTGGTTGTAAAGCCCCTATTAAAATTGACTCTGTGGGGAAACCGAGGAATATTGACATGCAAAGATCTTCCCTTTTTTTGTTGGCTGGTAAACCTGTGTGGGCAAAGATCATCTTCAGGTGGAAGATTAAATACTCTGTGAGTGCTGGTGCTTAGACAAAGGGCTTGCAGTCTGAAGGGGACATTCCACTAACCCTGTCCGAGCACTCGGCTGTCAACACATGGCATTGTTGTGGGGAGCGAACCATTCCACTCCAGTGAGCTACCTCTTGAAACTTCAGCATAGCTTGTGGATCAGCCAGACCTCTTCATCCCAACCCGCCCCTGCTAACCAGTTCACACAAGCTAACTGCAAATCAGATACCTGAGAGGAAAAGGTGGGAGTTTCCTGACTTCATGAGAACAAGTTTTGTAAGACTTGATTTGGCACATCCAAAATAAATCATCGACATTTTAATTGACATGTCACAATTCAAAAGTATTCAATGCACTAAATATTTTCCACATTGTGTTTCCACACAATGACATTATGTCTTATGGTGCTTTATGGGCATATGTTGTTATACTCTAAATACAAATATAAATAAGCTTACTAGTGTGAAACCAATGTGGAAAATCTTTGACCTTAGTTTTATAATGACGCACCTTAACAAACTAACAAAAGCCTTGTGAACCCAGATTGCGGCTTCAAATTATTGAAATAGCTCTTTTTCGAAGAAAAAACAAAACAAAATAAAATGGGCTGCATCTCCAGGGCTGAAAACAAAGGACAGTTGGAGGCTCTGGAAATCTAATTAGAGGTGGAGCTGGTGTCTTAAACCTATCAGTAAGCAACAGGATCCCTCTGCAGGCCAGCTCCAGAGGTAATTCAACACTGATGCTTCCAACTGGGCTGGGCTCTGACTCTAAATCTGAGAGTCTGAAAGATGGAGAGGGAAACGAGACAAAGCCAGGCAGAGAGCATGCATGTGGAACGGCATCTGGACACAAAAGCTGGAATCTGAGACATCACTGTGACGTCAACACGTACAAACTCATCCATGTGATGCGTTGCACCGCGCAGAACTTTACTCTGCATGCACACAGAACATTACTCTACACACACACACACACACACACACACACACACACACACACACACACACACACACACGGCTAATTGGCAGCAAATCATTCCCCTGCATACAGGCAGCTTCGACACATAGCTGCTATTGGTTGCCAGTAATAACCAGCACACTATTTCCTGAAGCAGGAACAAAGAACAATAGTCTCCTTCAGTGTGGATAGCATTGGCCTTCAGCCTTAATAATCGGACAGCACACTTCCATTTGGCTGCTGCAACTGTATCATAGCAGACATTTATTTACAGTTGAGCACTCCCTTATCAGAATTGCTGTATCAGGGCAGCTTGTCTCCCCCTCCCCATCCTTTTCAGCTCCATTAATAGACACAAATAAGAGGCTTGAGGCTGAACACTTGTGCCAGCTGCACCAGCGTAATTACATTAGGTTACATTATTGCAGCCTATAATGATTTTATTGATGGAAAAGTCAGGCCATAAACACCGGCTCTGTATCTCCACAGTCTCTAGTCCGCTAGGAAAAAAAACCAACTGCTTTTTGCTTCATCTTTGTTTTTGTCTCCGCTCGGCCCAGTTTGCTTTGGACAGGTCTCACACGTGTTGTGTGGACAGCTCGAGGCCGTCCAGTCATCTCCAGTCCTCGGTGTCTGTCATCACAAGGATTCTACTGTGTGTTTGTGAAACCTGACGGGCTGGTTTGCCTACAGCACCGTCTCGTCGCAGCCGTGCCCCGCCCCTCAACCTGCCGAGTGCCATTCAGACAGTTTCCACGGTGATTGGTCGACAGGAGTGCAGACTTCCTGCTATATAAACCCTCCTTCCCGACCGACTTGTCGTCAAAGTTGTGCCCTGTGTACGACCCAGACATCACTGTCACACTTCCACAATAGACATAAAACATTGTCAAAAATGTTGTCACGCCATGTCGACCAATGACTCATTTGTAAACTAACACAATGGGATAGCAACAGCAGCAAAACCCCCAAAACTATACTTCAGTAATTAGTCAACGAATGGAAAAAATATATAAAATCATGTTAATATTACTAGTAAGGTGTTTATGTATATCTATTTTTCTCCGAGCTGATTCGTATTTTTACTACAATTTTAAAAGAATATAAAATATTAGAATTAAAATTCTACAACCAGATGTTGTGTAGTATTGCCTGTATACACTTCCAATCAATTCAACTAAATACACTTTTGCACTTATGCATTAAAGATATATTTCACTGTAACTTAAATATAATAGATCTACATTTAAGTTGCATTCATCATTTTTTTTTTTAAAGTAGACCGAAGTATAGTACTACTGTAGTATTTAAAAGTGTTACTTTTGGGACAGCATATCCAAGTACTTAAGTGCAACTTTAATTTGGAAATAACTCGTTCTCAAATTCTTCTATTATGACTTAAACATAATCTTACATTGTTCCCAAAGTAATGCATAATGCATTGCAGTAATGCATTAGTTTGTAGATATTGGAAATACTTTTTAATTGTAGATTTTTTTCATGAGAACATAGATGATGGAACATTCTGAGTTGTTTTGGTTTAATAAACAACTGTCAAAGTCCTGTTATGTACAGTAGGTGAAGGTGTAGAGAGGCTACAGAAAGACAAATAATATCCTGTCTGGATTTCACCGTGAAGCTCAAACATGGTTAGAAAAAGGTGCTAAAGAGACAAAGGAAGTCAAACAAGAGATAGACCTGAGAGACAGGATATCCTATCAGAAAGCTTACGTGAGCCTGATCATCACCAATAAAGTAGTTTCTCATCATCTGAGAAATAATGCAGAGATGCTCTTGTGGTGCACGTTCACATAAACACATGCTGCGATCGTGTTGTTAGAGTTTTCACAACTATGCTTTACACAACCACATTTAAAGATAAAAACGTGTTTTAATCGACCATTGAACCACAGTTGCAAACAGCTGCATATCATTTCTAACTCCCAAAAGATGATTCAAACGGGTGCTGCTGAAAGCTGACTCTTGTTTTCTCCTAATCTTAACAAGAGACAGAGTTCCCCTCTCCATCTTGAGACTGACAGCTGCACAAAAGCCTCAGGTGTTTTTCCCAGAAACACCTGATAAGCCCCAATTAGCAGAGCGTCTGCTCACCAAAAACCAAGGCAACCCGCCCGATGACACCACCTGCTACCTGTCACATTCTACTTAAACCTGGCTCTACTTTCTCAGGGTGAAAGGTACAAGCTCTCACAAACATTTTGGTCTAGATAAGAGCGGTGACTAACCTTGTGTTTGGGCAGTTTACATTTGCAGCTTGTTTGCATTGAAAGGTGTTTACTGTTTGTTTACCTAGACGAATCCCTCGGTGTGTTTCGCTGTTGAGCAGTCTGTGGTCTGAAACATCATGTAATGCATCTTTCTCCATCTGCCCTTCACACTCCCTGCTCACAAGCCGCTGTAGTGGCAACATGGCACCAATCCAGCCTGATCTGTTTTTTTTCACAGCACAAAATCTGCTCATAAAAAGCCAGCAGCATGAGACTATTATACAAAGATCTTTTTTGTTTGGACTATAATATGTCATGTACATTTTCCATTTTAAGGAGATTTAATGACTTCCTGCGCCCTCTACGAGACACCAGGCCTTTCATCTGAAATGGACTTAATCTGAGCCACAAGGTAATCCATCATGGAAACACAGAAAGCATTTGCTGCTGTGATTGGTTCTTTCCTGTTCAGTTCCACAGCCGTTAAGAGATGGGAGGGGAAGTGTAAAGTGCGCCTTATTATGTATTCCGCGATATGTACAAAAAACGCCCGTGAAAGCGCGCCTCTATTTTGCGGTGAAAATTCTCCGCCTCTTAAAAGCAGGTGTAAACCAGGCGCAAGCGAGTTTCCTTGCATATGCCTCCTGGTGAAATGGCAGCAATAATCTGAGCAAGACGGAGACATAGGCCAAAGAGACGAGAAGAAAAGATTTTTTCCACAAGGATCACACTTTTTCAGTTGAGTGAACACAAAATCATTACAGATTAAGCAGCCATGCAATATTATAGTTACTGGAAGAAATCAAAGATGACATTGAATCTCCGACTCAGCGTTCACATTCCATTCCAGCAGTTGTTAAACTCCTCGCTACATTACAAATATTGGCATCAGGATAATTTCAAAGCATCAGCAGGGGGAATATCGCAATCTGCACTCAGCCATATAATAGCACAAGTACTTAACACTTTGCTACAGCGCACTATACTGTAGTCGATATACATTTCCCCAACACGAATGCCGAAATAACACGCATCAAGCAGGATTTCTTAGACATCGGCCATTCAATTGCGCTTTTAAATGCGCACAATTTACGGTATAGTGGGCGGAGAAAGGCGCTGATTACCCAATGAACCGCAGGTTTGGTAAATACGACGTAAGCTGATGTATCACAGCGTGCGCTTTCTGCGAGTTGGCCATGGCGCTGATAACGCTACTTTCGCAAATGTACGTACATCTGGCCCTGTGTCTTTACACTCAAACGAATAATCTGAAGGTGTCTTTTTGAGTATTGCATCTGATGTAAACCTAAAGGTATGAATGTGTGTGATGTAGCAGAAGAGTGGACTTGGAGGGAAATTTTCAAATGCAACGTGTTGACATGCCAGACACACGGGAGATAACAACTAACTATTAGCACCACAAAGTTTCACTACTGCTACCACAGGAGCTTCAATTCTAAGGAAATGACTAAACTGAAAGATGCACACCACAGTTGTTTCCTACATTTTTCTGTTTCTTTATGCGCAACGACATTGTCTTTACACAGCCAGCTCAGTGCTTCTCTATGCCGTCACAAGCCACTACACACATAGGCCCGTTATGGCAGGCCTTTTCTTTTTTTGCATCTAGCAGCTCCATGCAGTCACGCTTTGCGGCTACAGAAAACACGGGTTGGACTGTGTCTACTGGCAGGTGGCTGCAGTGTCTCTCTGCTGCTCTATCCATCACTGTGCCCCGTGGCTCTGTGTGTGAAACCTTTTCACATCAACACAGCAACACTATTGATTGTCCGCAGTCAATTTCCAGGAAAAATCATTTCCAGTATTACTGTAACTGGGGATGCAGAGGACTCATGTTGCCGCTGGGACATGACTGGTCCTTTAAACAACCTTGATCACAGCACAGATTAAATAGTCTCACAGGGCTACTCTTTTAAGTGGTAAGCAGCGTCTCTTCCGTCAGGTCAAAATAAACCCAGAGCAGTTCTTACATCCTTAGTCATGACTGCGTGATCTTATCTTAAGCCGTTGCTGTTTTCTCCGTTTCATGCCACACAAGCTCCCTGACAAAACTGATGCCCAAAACAAACAGTGATGTGAATAGTTTGAGGTCAAACTAAGCACCAAAGCACCAGCAACCTCAACTGCCTACTACTAAACACCACTACAAGGGGTTTTCTTTAGGAATCAACAGTCAATATTGAAGGTCCTAGTGCTAAGCATGCACTCACCTTTGTTCTTTCTTACCCATTTGAATGGGGTTAGATATTTACTGATTTCCTAAACGCCGGAAATCAAGGTAGTTAAATTTCAGAGAGACAGAGAGTCTGACACATTCTGGTAGTGATTTCACAGCCTCCTACTGAAGGGACAAAAGCGTGGGCTGATGATGTAGGAGTGAAATACAGGCAAATAAGTTGGCAGGATCTGTTGTTTTGAAACCACCCGCTCATGAAAATCCCCAGACTAATGAAAACTGGTTGTTTTAAAGGGAAGTACAAACAAGAGAGCCTGTTTCAGTGTCGCGCTGTAACTTGCACAGTCTAGATGAAGAACCGACTGAGAGATATGAGATGGGGGGGCCTGCAATATCTCACAGTTTGTAACTTGGAGAGGAACTCAACTGGGGGGGAACAACAAATTTAACAGAGAAAAAAAATGTGTCAAAGAAATGGCTGTAACTTGCGAAACCATATCGCAGACATCAGAAATCCCATCCTTTTTTAGGGAAAAAAAAATAGAGAAGCATTACAAGTTTGCACCAGTGTCACAATATATGAATCATTAAGTGAGATGAGAAGCAAATAACAAAACAGTTCCTTTTTAATGACAGGTGACGCTGTTCCTTCTTGTTACATTCACTCTGTGTTCAAGGTTTAATTTTAGCTCCAAAAGCAGACCTTCCTCTCTCTTTGTCCGTTATTATGCTAACACAATTCATAACCACTTCATATAAGCGGCTGAATATTAGGGAAGTGGGTGTCCCCAATACATGGGGTTTCATCGTTTAATTAGGGATTACCCTTTCGCTCGTCAAACAGTTTGACAGTTTGGGTACAGCCTCTGCTGAGGGGTCCAGTCTGTCAACACAGTTCAACCAGGAACGTTTCTCTGTTTCAAAGTGACTTGTTTTCTGTTCCTCTCCGCAGTCAGTTCATCTCTTGCAATTTTGCAATGCTTTATTTATGGCAGTTGTTCAAGTGCTGTGGCTCTTAGAGTGGCAGTGAGAGTAGCTGGAGACAAAGAGCTGCGTAAAAAAAAGGGCATCATACAGCCTAAGGAGCCATAGCCCGCATGACCGACACACCCCCACCCCCAGTCTGCCCCATTTGGGGGGGGGGGGGGGGATCTCGGGGGGATCTCCAAGGGTGGCGCCTGAGAGGCAATTACTGGAATACCTTCACTCTCTGACTATTCCTGTCAACTTAAGTAACTGTCTTCCAAATTATTCACGTTTTAATATCGCTCTATTTTGCATATTTCCCTTTCATGCTTGTCCCTCATTTGCAGAGCCACATCGTCCTCACTCTAACACCCCCTCCTCCTCCTGTATATTTTAAACTTCACCACAGAGATCAAAAGACGAGGCCACAAAGAGGTGATTAAATGCACATCAGAAAGGATTTATTTAGCACACATCTGGGGCAGACATGTTCTTATAGTCTCCTATTAAAGACTTTATTACAGCACATACGCTGCATAATCAGCTCTCGATTCAGGAAACTCTGGAGCTCTGCACCAAGAACTGAAATGTTGTTTCATGTAGCTTCACTGATAATAATTTCAAATACATTATTGTCCTTATCATTAACCCTTTAAGACAAATGTATGCATTTCTGCAGCATGCATGTGCAATCTGTCCCGAGATTTGCTGAACATGAAAAAAGTAATACTCTTCTCAGAATTCAAGCTTTACATGTAACCGCGATAAACCACACATGCAAATGCTCGACTGAATTTTTCAGGTTAGTGCGTGTATAGGTAGGCTAGTGTTAACCACATGGTGTCTTTAACACAGACGCAGGACTGGTGCACTCTGGCTGATGTACCGCAGTAAGAAGGTAGATCACGTCTGGCTGGCCTGCATCAGAAACCTGAATACTGAGGCATGCTCGATTCAAGTTTCAGCCACTCTCACACCTTCCCATGTACTTGTCTTTACAATGAGGTCTCCTCTAATGAATGGCTTTGAACCCTCGTTTAGGTCTCTTTTGTCCTGGCTCCCTGCTCCTATTCTACTCTCTTGCTAGACGTTGAATTCCACCCCTTCTCATGTTCTGTTTCTTCATTCGGAAACTGCAAAGTTGCCGTGAGAGACCCTGTGATTATTTGTTACATGGCGTGCCAAGGAACACTAGACAACATGTACTCATGCAATTGTGTATGTTGGTAGCGTGGAGGGCTGCTGTGACATCCATGTTTGTTCCACTGATGTTGCAGCGAGACAGACTGTCACAGGAGAGAAGGGAAGGTGCTGGCGACAAAGCAAAGCCCTGCACAATGGTAAATGATACCATCGACATAGGCTGACACACAGGGGCACAAAGCCGCCCTGATTGCTTCTGCCTTTTAAGATGATAAATTGATGGAGGCCCACCATCTCTCCTCATGGCCCAGCATAGGAAAACAGCTCCATCCTCCTCTGGCAAACACACAGCCATTAAACACTGCTTTGTCGTTGGCGAAAAACACGGTTGCCTGGAGAGGGAACATTGTTGTGTACACATAGTCCACAGTTGTTCCTCTGTTTTTTATACAATTTAAGAATGTGTTACTTCGAAGAGCATTCCTTTAACAATTCAACATAAATTGACCTCTCTGGCAACCTGCATTTCAAGACCAGTGTGCATGCAAAAAGACCTGAGGGTATTTTTGGGAGGAATACTATGTCTGTTTTACTTCTTGGCAACATTACATGAGTAAAACAATTTCAAAGAAAAGGCCCCACTGTAAATAACTTGTTTTTTTTAATTCAGCTTTACAAGCCTTGTGCAAGGTTTGGGCAGAGTGGCTTGCCAAGGAATATTTTGCAAACAGGTCAGAAAGTGAGTATTGCTGTGGTGTAGCTTTTCAGAGGGTACAAGACAACAGCTACTTGACTTTGACCGAGACTAGGCTCATCTGAAATGGACATGTTTGAGCAGTTGACACATTAGTTTAAGTAAACAGATTCCACTTCTACTCAATTTGTCGGTTGCAATGGAGCAGTCTGGCCTTTGTCATGACCCGGCTTGTTTTTGGCTGGAGGTTAATTCCATCGTGTCTTTCAGCCTGGATAGACTGAAGAGGTCTTCACCGCTTAAACAATCTTAATAGCTCTTTCTAACAAAACAGGCCATCACAGTTGACTATTTGGTTTACGTGTTTGTAAGTCTAGTCCTCACAGTCATTTGAGAATCTGAAAGAGCTCATTGGGAGACGATCAAGTTAACTTTCAGTTCTGAACAAAATTAATGGCTTCAGCAGGCTTCTCACTGGCTGCATGGGGCAATTCAAAATTCAAAAAAGAAATCCAAGAAAACTGTCTCCAGCTTACTTCTGGAGCTGGGGAGGTGGGGTGTTGAAGTAATCCTGCTGAGTTTTCCAGCTGCACAAACAAAGCTGACTAGATACCAAAGGCTTTCAAGAGAGAAGAAGAAAGAAATAAGAGGGGGTCTCCAAAACCACAGCATCTTCATGTGTACCTGCACCAAGATTGCTTTAGCGTGAGCATGGCCAGAAATCAGGAAACCACAACATGACCACACTGATTAAGCCTGCTGCTAGAACAGACTATGAGGTTGTTCCCATCCAGTTCATAAAGCACACTGCATAACCTAAGGAGAGGTTGCAAGGTGCTGCCGACCCCCTCAAAAGTGAGATGCTACATCTCAAGGGGCTATCCTTTCAAATGAATTCAAACTTCAAAATTCATCTAAAGCCACAGCAGTAACCAAAAACCTGGTCTTCAATTTACATTTCTCTGGAAGATAGATAATGTTCATGTCTGTGGAGCAATGTTGCACAATGAAAAATGCCTGTCAAGGCTAAAAAAAAAACGACATTTGAGGCAAGGGGCTGGTCCCAGCTTGAAACCTGACAGAAGATGAACAGCCTTATCCGCACTGCCGAAAAAATGATGGCATGCTGCTACAAGCATTAGTGCCTGGTCATGGGGGGTCTCATAGTTTGTTCAAGTCCTTCAAGTGGAAAAGGAATGTAATAGGAGACTTTAAAGCTAATAGATTCTGTCATTGGGTAAAACACCTTCCTTGAATAGTCTCCACCAATCAGCTTATGTAAATGTTTATATGATACTCAGAACGGCACTGACGGCAACTGAGAAGGTTGTTTTGAAAAGGAGAGACAGTGCAATTAAGTGTGCATGTGTATTTCTCTAACCGCCAACAGAGGGAAAAGTAGTCTTTAGTGACCTTTAGTGACATCCTATTCACAATTGTGTTAGCAAAGTGGGTAAAAAGCAGAGGTTGCCATATTTATTTCTCTGATCAGTGACACTCCCAGCTCTTGGTTGTGAAAGCTACATGCTGTCAGCTGTGTGTTGTGACTTGCGCTTCGGTAGCCAGTGAACAGAAGGCGTTTATTTTGCTCCAGCTGCCACACCCAAGGAAAGTGTTTTTCAGCTAAAGGGGGAGTACCAGCTAGAACTCTGAGCCTGTAGACACAGATTGCTCTCTGCAGAACACTATTACCATCACAGAGGAAAAATCAATGTATAAACACATGCATTGTCTCCTGTGATCTGCCAAGGTTCCTATTCTCTTTTGAAAGTTATGACCTCTGACTGGTTTCATTTAACCAGGTAAAAAGCAGCGTGTCTCTGGCATGTCACTCCTGTGATCTGACAGTGGTGTCATCCCTCCGATCTGGCTTAATAAAGTGGGGAGTGTAGACAACAAAGAGAAGTCAGTCTCCCTGAAGAAAACCCTTCTCGCTGCTTCCTATTAGCAGACCGCTCTCAAGCCAGAGCTGAAACCCGAGCATCCTTCAAGGATCGACACCACCCACCCATCCCCGCCTTCAGCCCCCTAGTGACCTGAAAGTCCCGCAAATCCAGTTCCCACCCGCTGAATTACAATACATTTATTTATCCATCCATGCACTTATACATCTGTTTATTTACTAAACTCATCTATTTGTCTTCATTTCTCACGCTATCCCTGGCAGTCCCCATTGGGAGGGTCCAATTACAGCAGTCATCTTGTAGAGGAAAGCAGGGCCACTGAGCACAGCGAGCTGGGTCAGCAACATACAGATCCTCAACTCATGATGTCATGGGCTGCTGGACTGAGCCAGTTTGCCTGCGCTCTAACATAAACGATTTTAAAGTCGCTCTGTATCTAGACTGGTAAGGCTAATATCATTTGTGCTCCTGCCTGGAGCTGTGGAGTGTCTGGCCAATAAGTTGACGCTGTTCACAGCACCCTGGGGTTTGCTCTTGCCAAGGCCAAGGATGGTGAAGTGTGTGAAGAAGCCTGGCAGCGGTCAGGCCTAGTGGGGTGGCAGGTTTTGTTCTGGTGCAATCAGCCATGTGGTCACATTGGCCAAACGCAGACGGCAGGCCGGCTGTATCATGCCCTGTCTCCAGCCAGTCCAAGGCATGCTGGGAGAAGCACCTGAGTCCATGAGTGGCCGTGCACACCCCCCCTCCCCCAAACAAACCAAGCTGCTCTTGCACAACCAGCATCAATGAACCTGCTGACAGGGCCTTCAACACTTGATAGTCCTCTCCTAATGCTGCAGAGCGTGCTTCCTCTTCACCCCCTACTCCTGATGTTATCACAGTGAGATGTGTGCTTGTCTTACTTCAACAGGCTCTGCAGCATTTGTGTGCATTTCAGACTTTGGTTCCTTACCCTGTGGCTGGGGCTCGAGATAATGCCGCCACAAGCCCTTTTCAGTTTCAGACAGCCTGCTAATGAGCACAACACTGTGCAGACTGAAGCCGACCGTCCACAAGATAGAGGTTGATGGATGTGGGCTTTTATCTGGGCAATAAACATTAGTTCCTCGTCCTTATCACCTTATCTCACTGTGATTTGAGGATTCTCCCACAACAGGATGCCCCATGGCTGGACTGCCGACACCTATGTATCCCTCTCTGGACACAAGGAAACAACACACTGTTTGGTCATTCAGGCCTGGTGATAAGGAAATGTAATCACAGGGCCTACAAAAGATGGTATTGACGGAAGTCCTGCAAATGTTCCAGTATACAATGACACTGGTCGATAGTTTTATTGATCCCAAAAATGGGAAATTACAGTGTTACAGCAGCAAGATATCTTTAATACAGATGCATGTTATTGTGACTGTATTCAAATTGATATTTTAAGATTTGCTCATTTTTTAATCTCTGACAACAATGCACTGTATAGTCTGTTAAGACCTTGCTTGTTAAATCTCTGTGCTGCCTTCCTCTGGGGAGCACATCTCCTGCCCCATGAGATTAACTCTGGTACATGGGGATAATGGGGGCTTTTGTCTTATTAATACATCCTTTCAGCACAATGCCTTCTTTAGAGTGACGGATGAACAAGCCTCAACAACATCGGAGGGGTCGGGGGTGGGGGGGCGCACAGCAGGCTGCGCAACGGCTCCAAGGAAATCTGTGTGTGTGAATGAGTGTGCGGAGGCCCCTGCTAGGTCGCGGCTGGGGTGCAAGCAGCTCATCTCAGCCAACATGATGCAGCAAACTGTCGTCGTCGTCCCCCCCCCCCCCCCCCCCCCCAGTATGATCGACAGCGGTAGCCCTACGTGTTAATATGTAACACCACACAGTGTTATTCATTGAAACACAAACTAACGTGGTTGACACACGGAATCCAAATATTAACAGTGGCTGCAGTGGTGGCAGCTTGTGGCGAGTACAGGCCTATATTGAAGTTAATTTCTAGTCGCCGTGGTGTTCCGTGTAAAAGTGGCGTGTTGCTTAATGTTTGCCATTCTGCTGTCATGTTGCCTAGGTGTTTTGTGAGGCAACGACATATTTCGATACTTTTGTGCGTCAATGGAGACTTTCAGTTCAGTAATAACGCGCATGAGTAATCGTTGATGTATAAAGAAAATCTCGAGTGAAAGGGTTGAAATGAGCTCATTTCATGTAAAACTGCATTGCATTTTACAGTAGTACGAGAGAGACATCAGTTCCTTTTGTTAGGCTGCTGCAGCACATGCAGACTGTCACACTAACCATATTTGACTTACCCCATGAGAGATATGGTAGAGAGCAGCGAAAAGACGCTCCGACAAAAATATGTCTCCAAATGTCCTCACACAGACACACACACACACAGAGGGAAATGCCGCTTCAAAGTTCGGCGCTTTCCTCTGCTGCGGGGTCGAGGCGGCGATGACAATCAAAACTTTGGTGGAGGACTAGACGGCGTGTCTCGTCTAGTCTTTGGTAAATCCATACCGCGTCTGTGCGCCACGCGGAAACCGTACAAAATAAAACACCCGAAAGCGCGACTATTTAAAAAAAATGTATAAAAAGTGGAGCGATGAAAGCCAAAGAAGGCTTTTTTTTAACAGCACTTTCTCTTTTGTTGCTCTAATCCAACAGTCCGTCTGATTGTCCTCCTCCTCTCTGGGAACAACGGCTCCACGGGGCTGTCGAGCGTCAGAGGCACACACACACACACACACACACACACACACACACACACACACACACACACACACACACACACACACACACACACACACACACACACACACACACACACACACACACACACACACACACACACACACACACACACGGGAGACGGTGTTTGGAAAACGTCATATGCCCATAAAGAGTCGCGAGTCTCAAGTTTGAAATATAATGACGAAGCGGGTTTGTGGACAGCAATTAATATGGAAAATATTTATTAAGCCTATTTCTGGACCTTTTCTCCAGTCTGGAGCACACAAATGAAGTCCAGATGTTCCACCTCCTCACTTCCTCTCTCCTAGCAGATCCCAGCGTGAACCAGAGCCCACACTTTTCAACTCATTCTGGCTCAGTTTCCCCTTCCCAGTGGCCAGCTGCAAATGCATATCTAAAGCTCTATGACAACGTAATGCAATTAATATGTTATCCAGTGTTAAAGGAGCATACTAGATAGATAAATAAATAAATAAATAAGCATTTGACGTGTTTCTGCTTCAGTTCCACTATTGTTATTTGTACTGATGAGTAATTGCTGTGAATTTCACATGTGTCCCTCAGGTCTGAGTGTAATAAAGAGGGTGAGGTGAATGTAAGTCAAGGTTTGTTAGTCATCAGGGCTGCACCTAGACATACAGCTGGGCAGGTGCTGTCTCGAGTGAAAGAGCCTCTATCCAACCCCAGAGGAGGTAATAATGTCTTCACAGTCATTATGCTGAAAGCCAAAGTCATCCCAAGTGGCTATAATGTCATGTGTCTGTGATAAGAAAAGGGAGCTGCATAATGTTATTATAGGATATATTAGTTATCTTACAAAACATCTTGGAGCTCTCCGGCTTCTGTGGTGAAGACATTTGGGTTTGCTTCAGGACTTGTGGATTTATTTTGTGTGAAATCGACAGCTATACTTCTTGAGAGAAACGATGGAAATGGAAAATGAAAGACATTGCTTGAGACAAAACACAACTGTTGAGTGTGATGATTCAGAGTTGAACTTTACAGTGTAAGACTACATATCAGGAGGCAAGTGGTACTTCCTCAGACTCGAGCATTACAGTCCTACCTTGCTGAATGACATCAGGGAAAATTGCACAGGGAAAGCACCTCATTGCTCATCATACAGTCTACCTACAGGTGGGAATGAAACATGCCCAACGGAAGTCTTGGTCTGGTCTCCACCAGTTTCAACAACTTGGTTTACTGGGGGGAGAAAAGATTTGAGATTGTGAAATCCACTCTCACCACACTCATCCCTGCCGCCCCCACAACCGCTGTTATGTGGAATGTACTCACGCTAAAGAAAAAAAGAAGAACTTGTGAAAATCATCAACTTTGCAATAATTCTGTTGGAGATGGACACAACTCTAACGGTTTAACTGTGCACCTTCAAAGATTGGTTGTACACTTTCTGTATTCTCAACTGAAGTGCTGGCAGGTTGAATGAGCAGTGTGTAATAGTGGATGTGAAGTAGAAAGGCTTTATGGACTCTCACTGTCAGTGAGTTTGTGATGGGACACTTTTAAAAGCTGCCCCACTGCTGTGTCTCTTACTAAGCTTTTAGGGGAGGGGTCAAGAACCCTGACCTCACTTCCTGTTGGGGCTCCTTATAAGCATTCCATTGTCTGTGAGAATGTGCATGCATGGGCTCGGGGGACTCTGCACATCTGGCAGCTGTTATTAGCAACCTCCTGTACCCGCTCCACCCCCCAACCCCCGAGGAAGATTATGTGCTGGTGGATGTGCGCCCCAAAATGCACCTCAAAATAAACTCTTCTGGGACAGTATTGTTTTATGAGCCACTGCTATGTTTGTCACAGGAATTGCTTAGGTATAAAGTTGGGCCTTATTGTGTATTTAAAGATTTGCATTTTATCTCCCTTCCAGTCCTTAAATTACATTTTTAGAAGTTTGTCTCCACAATAATAAGAAGCAATGTTAAAGGAATAACTAGACATTTTGGATGTTTGGTTTTTTTTCTTGCAGAGAGTTAGATGAGATGAGAGATACCACTCTTTAACACAAGTGTCAAAACTATTTTTGCAAGGAGTTATGTGCCGAACTATTTCTCTATTCCTCGAGTCTCCACTTGCCTGGCAACTGCTCCCAACAAAGACGTGTGAAATGGTGAATTATTGTTTTACCCTTGGGTTTTTGTACCAATTAGATAACTAAGGGATAATGTAGAGCGAGTGGGTCATTATTGCAAATTAAGCCCTGACAGGGTGATACAAGACCCTTACCACTTACTTAATAAAATCAATAATTTAACACTAAATTTTGATTCAAAAATGGTCCTTCAGAGAGTAACAGTAAGCGTAAAAATGCAGTAATTGACCAATCAGAATCAATTATTCAATAAAGATGTGTAATAAACTAGATATAACACGTTAGTTAACACGCTTTAGAGGTTCTGGTAGGCAGATGTTACCGTTGGACAGTTTCCACCTGTTCCCAGTTTTTGTACTACTGCTGCTACATTTATACAAACATGGCAGCATTATCTTCTCATCTAATTCTCGACAAAAAAAGAAAAGCAAATTTTCTACTTTTTTCCTTTTTAGAGATGTTATCATCAACTTTACACAGACTGTAAATCTGCCTCATTTACTAGAAGCATTCAGACACGTTGTGGTCACCTGACCTATTGAACTTACCAGAAGTGGGTAAGCAGGTTTTGGTTCAGAGATTGAGATGAGTGTAGAAACAGAAAGTAAATCAGACCTACAAGAGAAGAATTTGATATTGCTTGTCTTACTTATCTCTGTAGACCTCAAGACCCAATAAGGCAAAATTGTTTTAGAAGAGCTGCTGAATATTCCACGTTCCTACTTTTAGACACAGGATTACACTAGGGATGTCATTAACAGTAAACTCAAACTGTTCTCAGGCTTGGTGGTGTATGGGATGAGGGACATTCCTTCCCTTGTTTATCCAAATTTCTATAGTGGAAAAAGCTGAATGACAGATGCAGCTATGTATATAATAAGGGCAACCACTATGTGCACCTCATTTCTTTCATGTAATAAGTGTGTTGATGAATTGCACTAACTAATCCAGACAAAAATGTCTGATGATTTGATTTTGAAACAGAAACTACACATAGAAGGCGAGTCATAGGGGAAAGATCGCTTCCTCTTCCAAAGAAAAAACCTCCAGACATCAAGTCTCTGAAGAATCCTTCCTCTTTTTTTCCTAGAAATGTATTTTTAGGGTTGTGAACGTTCTTCAGGTTATGTGCATCAAAGTTGTCCGAGTTAGTCAGGAGTGATGCAAACTCACATCAAAGGAAAGGAAATGTACACAACTTGCATCCAAGAAGCTGTTCTCACCCCTATTCTGTGCAGTGTGACTAAATGCATTCTGGTGACAGATTTTTTTTAAGCTTACTGTAAATAGATTCACACCAAACAATTTGTTGCACTAGGTGTTAAGGGTTGCTAGCTCTACTACATCCTCAATGTTAGAATCATTAATCTAGGGCACTGTGCATACACTTAATTGATACAGACAGCAGCGCTTGTGGCAGTGGAGGTTTGGTTTCCCCTCTCAACAGCGTACAGCAAGTGCTGCTTGGAGTCAGGGTGGCTTATCTCTGCCTGCGCTCCAAACAGTGGGCTTAAGTGCTGGCTGTGCCACATGTCTCTGCTGTTCACAGGTTTAGAAGAAATCCGTCCACCGTGCATTCCCTCCCCTGGGACCTGCAGTGTTATCCTACCGCTTATCTCTAGAGCATCTCACAGCTTTTCTTTCTCCTGCACAAAATAACTCAAATTCTTTTTTTTACAGTTGAAGCTGCTCACTGTTCAGGAATACAGTCTGAATCACATTCTTTATCTACTCACACATAGAGGAAATATAGGCTTTGTGTGTCATGACCAGGGGAGCCATATAGGGGTGAAAAGTTAGGACAATTCCAAGGGCCCATGACTGACAGGGCCCCCAAAAAATAGGATGATTAAACCATCATCATTCAGTATATATATTTCAAATATAATAATAAAATGAATGATCTCTTTGTTTTTACTTGTTTTTGGTAGTAAAATATAAATATCCCCATTGACCAAAAAGTAAACATCCATATTGCATCAAATAGTGAACTGCATACTAGACTTGCATGCATGTACAAATCACCAGCAGTAAATATTGTGCTAGTACTACTACGTTTAATCAGAGTTATGTAAAGCTTTTGATGGAACAGTTAGGTCCTAGAGATGTGGTGACAACAGCTGCGCAGAGGGGGCCCAATTAGATTTTTTTGTCATGGGGCCCAAAATTCCTAGCGGCGCCCCTGGTCATGACAGCCAATATATTAGTGATATTTTAAATCTTTTGTGATTTTAACTGTCATGATCTGTCTTTCTTTGTTGCATTTTATCCTGAGTGTCCGCAAAAAAAACATATTTATAAATGTTTTTCACCAAGTTTCTCGGACTGTCTCTCTGGTGCTTATACAAATTGTATCGCTCCACCCCTCCACTGGGGCGTCTCACAGGAGTATAAAGTTGCCTTATTTTTACAGTCAGGCCTGAAAAGACTGTTCCCATGGTCCACTTCTGTACCAGTCTGTGTACTGGTTACCATGCTTGAGTAGGATTGGATGTCTGTCTGTTCACTGTCCTCTGGTCCAGTGAGGAGTAGAGTGTGAATGGATAGTAAAGTGAGGGGGCCCATGGTTTGGGGGGGGGGGGGTCATGACTTTTGTGGCTTCCTGCAGATTAGGGCAGTGTTTATAGAGCCTTGCTGAAGTACCCTTAGCAAAACATTCATTATTAGTCTTTTCGATTAACATTATAACTCTCTCTCTCTGTGTGTGTGTGTGTGTCAGAAACAGTTACGGCAGAAGTTGTGCAACTCCTGTCAGCGCTGTGGTCAAACAGTCATTTGGTGGTTGGAGAGGTGTCTTTTTTGAGGCCCAGATACATGAAGGCCTCAGTTTAGCATTTAGCAGAGCCACAGAGAGGATCCCTGTCATTAAATCTGGCATCACAAAAAGTACTACTACAAATCTGTTGTTTTGACCTGAAACCATATGGCAGCCATCAGAGGCTCCTCGCGCATTAGCAAAAGAAACCTAACCCTGACATTTCTTGCTAATTCATTGACCAGAAAGTAAGTTCAAAAGGTTAGTCATAGATGTGTGTGTGTGTGTGTGTGTGTGTGTGTGTGTGTGTGTGTGTGTGTGTGTGTGTGTGTGTGTGTGTGTGTGTGTGTGTGTGTGTGTGTGTGTGTGTGTGTTAGTGGTAGCACAGGACAAGATCAGGAACCAAGTGTACCTCATTAGCAAGAATCAATCATGTTTGCTAAGTTTACATTCCCACAGATATGGTCATGAGATGCTGTTTGCTATTCTGTCATATCTGTAATAGCTATATAACATCTGCTCTCATTCTTTACCTTAGTGCTGTCGAGTTTCAGAGAGGGCTACGTGCCTGTCGAGGTAAGAGAGAGAATTAGTGCACATATGTTGCACAGCAATAACTCAACACATGCACAACAGAGGGAAAAAAAAACTCCTCTGCTCATGCAGAACGTTTCTGAAGATTTTACGGGAAAAGAAGGAGCCGACAGAGCGGTGTAGTAAAGGAGTTTAAAAAGGAAATAGAAAAGAGATGGATGTGTGCAAGTAGAGGGGGGAAGGAAGTGAAGTGAAGTTGGTCAATAGAGGGTAAAATAAGCTTTCAGTAACCAGGTCAAGCATGCACCTATTGGAATCATTCCTGGAGAAACTTGCTTGATGTATGGCTGAGACAGGCAGGCCTGGCTTAATGGGTTGATCTCTGTGTATTTTTGCTTGAGGCAGAACCTACTTGTTTGTAAAAGTGTGTCTACAAAAGAATGTTTGTGCTAACACAAGCGTCAAAAGGTGCACATTTCTTTCCTCGACGAGAACTTATCTTCTGTTTCCCAAAGGGAAGATGGCACTTGACTGCCGGGGTCAATGCTTGGGGTCATCAGATAAAAAGGATCAGGGTCAAGCTAGCCATTACTTTTAAACCAAGTTATCTCGTCAAAGTGGTAAAATGTATAGGAAAAAAAAGACAAAGAGTGTGAGGAGAGATGGCAGGAGGGCAGCAGGGGTCTACATCTCACACTAATCTGATATAGCCTGAAGCACAGCCTGTCTGTCAAAGCTGATAAAACACACAAACACACACTGAGCATGACCCAGACCCGGCCTGGATGTGGCCCAGACAGTCCCATGGACAATTGGACATGGAATCAGAGAACAAAGTTTCTGCAGGGACCATGACTATTTCACTTTGCAAATATGTAATTTTATTTGTTAAGAGAATGACAATTCACCCTTTCCCACTTACTGATACAGTAATGCTTTATGATACTATTTTCCAATGTAAATCATTAATAAGAATGTTCAGTATTATTGTTTTATAGTGTATTCTTTTATTGTGTCACTCTAAGTCACCTTTGAGCTGGAGGAAAACCTGCCCAGGTTTATTGACAGCACACTGTTGCCTCCCCTGTGGTCAAGCTCCACACGCCACCCGGGAAGGGCCGCTTTGATCAGCACACTGCACACATTCTTCCCGTCATCATCTCACTTCCCTCCCCAGTGTTTATTATTGGCTGCAGCTGGAACACCTTCAGTTGCTCAGACCTCACTCCACCAAGGTCGTGCTGACAAAATCCTACTCCACAAAGCAGGAACAGCCCACCTCTGTTTGACTTCAACTCAAGTTAGCATATGCAATGGTAGCAGCATGACGAAAGGTTTCTGTTCAGGTTCAGATCATATCTGTGATGAATGATAATTATCAATGTATTGCATGTCACGGAAGATGATTTCTTCCCCTTTGTTCTCTGGTAAATAACATGTTATCAAGCACAGCCACTCTGTTCTGCTCTACATTACCTCTGACCCCTCTGTGTGTGGAAGATGACAGTGATAAGGCTCCAGTGTGATCCCTCTCTCTCTCTAATAATGTATTAAATGGTTGGATGTTTTAACTAGTGCGAAAGAAAGAAAGAAAGAAAGAAAGAAAGAAAGCAAGAAGAGCTTTACACAATCATTGAACCACTCGGTATTACAGGCTCTTTGTGGAAACAATAGTACAGTAGTACAAAAACAAACGGGTATACACTCATCTAATGTATGTGTTTGTTGACAGAGTGCTTCTGTCACTTTATTTGAGTCATCTCACATCTCGTCTATGTCTTTTTTTTTTTAGCTATTGGCAATCCTGTTACAGAACTGCACCGTCAAATAATTAAAAGTCTTGCATATAGTCAAGGTGTGAAAATTACCATAAAGCTACAAATGGAAATTTAAATCACAAAGTGGACAATACAATTCAGTCCAGATGAATGAATTATTTCCTGTTGATATGTCAAATTGTTTTTGGTTGGCTTTTGTTCACACTTGAAAGTGCTTTTCAAGGCAAGTAACAAAGAAAAGATGTTACTTTAAAAAGTGCAACGTTCCCAATGCTTTCTGTTGGGCCGATCAGGGTAGAAGGTGGAGAAGGAAAATGACATCCTAGAGAGATCGGTAATATTGATACAGCTGTACTCTTAATTACACAGTGACCTCACTGGCCACACCCAATCAAGTTGAAAATGACACCCAGCGCCAAATCTGTAATACCCTCAACAATTAAAGGAAAGTTACCAGATACAATAAACAAGGAACCAAAACGCAAGTTAATCCTTTCATACACATTAAAGGCACTTCTGTAGAAACACAATATAAACAATACTTTAAAAGATAATTAACTGCAGCTCCAGAATCCACAAACTTGCTCAAGAGCTGGCAACCCATACCACACACAATATCCCATCACTAAATAATTACTATGCTTGCTAATGACACCCAGTCGTCACTTTTTCCCTGCTGAAGTCCATGATGAGCCATGATGACTAAAGCGCGCCACCCTCTATTAGATTTCTCACTGAATACATTTGGAGGAGCCCCAGTGTCAGTGGATCCGTCGGCCCTGGATACACACATCTGTGAGTGAGGTTTTCAGACGATGATGACTGTTAGCTCATGCTGTATGCTTGCCAGCTGGGCTGGTTGTTTTTGTAGATTTGTGAGTCATGGCATTAGAGCTTAAAGTCTGCATTGCAGTCTGCAGGTTTGATAGGGATAGCGCCCGCTGTAAAGAACTTCTAAAGAATCATTCCTTCAGGCAGTTGGGGGTGGGTGATGGGAAAAACAAAGTCAGGGATGTGCATGTGTACGAGAGTGTCAAGTGTTCAGTCCTAAAATGGCGAATTTGGCAACTTTGCAGCTCCCACAGAGAATGCTCCATAAAACTGAAGAATACCGCTGCTGGATAACAAAAAAATGTGTGTGGCTTTAATTAACAGCTCGCACAAATTCTACTATGACTGGCAGTAATCTCACTAACCTAAAGCAGATTGATTTAGACATTCTTCCTTATGGTAAAGTTGCAACAGAACCACAGCTTTTACGAAATGTGAATGGTGTTACTAATCCAAACCAAGATTGTTCTCTGATGTATCCACACACACACACACACACACACACACACACACACACACACACACACACACACACACACACACACACACACACACACACACACACACACACACACACACACAGTGTCATATATTTGAATACTAATTCAGTCCAGAAACGTATGGTTATTTATAATCCTTTTAAAAATACCGTATTGTGTTTTAATTGATAGTCGAAGTGTCACTTTTTAAATGACGGTGATCTCTAGTGCTGCCCCCTCTTAGTCGATTAGTCGACTACTCGGTCGTTTTCGTCTTAGTCGACTAAGATTTCTTTAGTCGATAAGTCAGTTTTTATGCTTATTCATGCTTAATTACTCATTTCCAAGCAACTTATGAGAACATTTCTGGTGAACACAAGATTAGAAGTAGAGCTTTTGCAGGATTAATTTCGGAGAAACTCAGTTTTCCAGATGGTTAATTAACTACATTTTACATTTACATTTTTACGTTTTTCTAGTCTTAACCACCTCTCAAAGAGCACAGCTCTGTCGATTAAATCAACTAATCGATTAGTCGACAAAATCATATAAGTGTTAGTCGACTAAGAATTTCTTTAGTCGAGGACAGCCCTAGTGATCTCATTTTTGTTGTCGACTCTGCTCAAATATGTTCACACTGCTCCCAGTGGAAAAGAGCAGGAAGGCCCTCACGCTGACTGGGACTTTCATTACTGTTTTAGAAAACTCCTTCAGGTCCTCTTCCACTTCGTACTTGGGGTTAATGTCACCTAATGATTTGCGCCGCTGACCTCAACCAGTTCCAATAACACGGCTTCATTTTAGCCTTCAAACTTAGAGAAACAGCCCTTTGACCTCTAGGGACCTGGAGAGGCTTTAAGTCAAAGCAACTTGCAAACGGAAAAGACAGAATGTCCATTAGGACTCTAGCTTGGCTCCTTCTGGAGGTGAATTGATTTAACTGCCTCAGTGAAATACTGCTCTTGTCCTGGCCTCAGACCTCTCTTGCTCTTGCCCCCTAACCCCTTCCTCAGCCGGCTGACCCCCCCGTACCCGTCCCCGTCCCCTCAGAAGAGCCCCGAATTCCGCGAAAAGATGTAGTGAAGTTCTGGCTTCCATAAATCACAGTTCCACTCCCCAGCCGCTCCCTGCAAGGCGCCGAGGGAGAAACATCATCCCCTTCCCTTTCCCCGACCCCCTTTAGCTCCAACCCCCCTTCTCTAACTGTTTTTATGCTGCATAGAGTAGCAGATGAGAACTTCCTCACCATTTTACTACAACCTCAACAGGTCTCTGTTTCACTTTAAATCACTCACTGTGCGCTCAGATCTTTACGACCTCGTCTGTCACACCACGGTGGCGTCAAAGTCATGTTGCTTCAATCAGTCTCCCTGCTTTATTTACCTGTTAGTGTTTCTGCATTTGGTCATGCTGTCGTTAGGCTTTTATTGCCCGCAATCCACAGCGGTGCCAGAAAAGTCTGACTGACTTCTATCTCTTAACTGTGTTTTTATAGTGAGCACAGCGGCAAACGACAGGGGGAGGGAAGCTCATGTTGCAAAATTCATACACACAGGGATAGAGCTGCTAAATGTATCTTAGAAAAATGTTCCATGACACAACACACTCTAATGGAGAGAAAAACGTGTAACAAATGGATTGTTTACCGATGGAAAAGCTTTTTATTGATTGTGCTGTGTTTATGCCTAAAAGGAGCATGTGACTGTAGCCCAACCCATGTGAGTGATAGACCTGTCTCTGCATGCCCATTAGACTCATGCAGGCTGATTAATACACAGGGTTAGGTTCACACATGAATGACATATCCATCGCATGGCTTGGCTTTTGGGACAGTAGGGCCAAGGGCTCTGACAGGAACTCTCGGCACAGCTCTCATGAATAGCACGTAAACATAGAACATCCGTAAACAGTTTAGAAGACCCGTTTGGACTTTGTTCCAGAAGGGTGGGTGGGTGGGTGGAAAGGAGGGATGCAGAAAGAGGATGGGGACGGGAGGGGCGAAAGATTGAAGCACTGCAGCTGATACTCCCTCTATGGCGGCCCGGCTGGGAGGAGCAACATCAGGCTGTTCTCCTTTGGGACGTTCTGCCTGTACAAACAAACCAACCCCGGGCCTCTGGTCTAATGGGAACCAGACCTGCTCAAGGACCAAATCCCCTTCCCTTCTCTTCTTGTGCCCCCCTCCCGTATGACCAGCGCTCCACCGTCACACACTCCAGCTGAAGGACGCACTTCAATTATCCCAAACAGACCTGAAAATATTCCCCAGTTTTCCCACAGAGCAACAGTTCATGACGTTCTACGTTCCTACATCAGCGCTGACCTCCTTGACCCTCGAGCAGCCAGACTCCAGCGACCCGCACTTATCTACCCAGCCACACTTTCTCTCACTTTCACATGCTATCACTCCGCCTCTCTCTCTCTTTCCCTCCATGTCTTTATCACACATGTACTACACACAAAGCTTCCCATTGAGTCATGTCAGTACTGACGACCATTTCTTTTTCAGTCCAATCCATATGCCTCTGACTGAAAGTATTTGTTGACCCAGTTTCATATGACAGTAAGGTACATTTTCCGAACAGCATAATTAGATCTAATCTGTGCTTCAGGACTGAAGGCACCATGGTGAGCAGCACATCCCTGGCTACAAAGTCTGAATGTTCTCATTGTCAGGGTTCAGAGTTTATCAGTGAATGTCCTCCCAGTCTCACTGCTGTCTCTATCTGAATGTTCTGTTTCACTAAAGTATGAATATTGGCACAGAGTCAGACAGAGGGGAGAAAAGGCTCTTAACACACATAGAGCCTCCACATTGACTGCACATCTGATGCAGAGAGGGCTGATTGTGATACGGCCTGGTGACAGTGGGCCTCACGGACATGTGGGGCTGTTTAAATTGCATCACTTTTTATCACTGCATTTTTTCTTGAATGATAAAGAATGATAAGAGTTGAAAATTCATGTCAGTGCGTCCTTCTGTTACTCTTCGTTTTACCATACAAACCTGGAGTGCGTTCAAGGCCAGAAAATATCATTATTTGTGCATGCTGGAATATGTGATCGGGTCACTGACGCCAAGTGCTTGGAAGTACGGCAGATTTATTGAGGAGAAAAGGCCGTGTCTGAAGAGTTGGAACAAGAACTCACAAACACTAGATATGATTGTTCAGCTCTGTCTCCCTCCCACACATCTGGGCACAAACCCTTTAATGTTCCCGTAGGCAAAGATCCGTGATGAGCTGAACTGCTGCCTAGCTCACAGTAGAATACATTACCACCCCCATCCTGCACGCACGCACGCACGCACGTACACACACACACACACACACACACACACACACACACACACACAAACGCACAAACGCCCTACATTCGATTTTGTGTGCTCCTCTGGGGTTGTCAGTCTGTTGTCTTTCCTTTGCTATGGGCTTTCTGGCAGTGCTTATGTCTTTGTGCCGTGCATGCTGGGAGTGGCCAAGCCCAGATGCAACCCTCTGGAGCTTACGTGTTCTTCTGCAGAATCAGCACAAATTCAGACCTGCCGGTAAGAAACGTGTTGCAACTCACTCACTTCTGGCTCCCTGAAAGAGGTTAGGAGTGGGAGGTGTGTTTGGGATGTGAAAGAAATGAGTCTCAAGATGTGTTTACAACTTTGAGTGCTTGGTCATATTAGATTATGCGGACTAATGTATAACCTGCTTGTACTTTTGGGAGCGTGCATTTCTGAGCGTGTGTTTGCACAATATAGCTCCAGGTTACATTTAATTGGTGCTCCGTTGATCCACTTTAAATATGTGCTCACACGCCACAGTTCTGATGGATGAAATGGATTAATACTGTAGCTCAAAAAACTCTCTGAACAAAACATCCAGCAGAAAGATGACATGACCAAGAACAACTGCTTTGGGTTTATATTAGTTATTATGCATGTAATAAAATGTGGCTTTGCCTGTTTTTACAACTTTAATAAAACCTACTGTAACCTTGCAACATAGCCACAAAGAAATAACATGCACTAGCCTTGATAAGACCAGGTGGGTGTTTCTAGCCAGGAGTTGAATCAGCGTTGGTTTATATTCCCACTGATGTCATTTGTTAAGGCAACAGAACTTTGGCAGGAAGGGACTGACAAACAGTCAAGGCCATTGACCCACTAAAGGGAAAAACCACCCATGTGTCCCTGAAGTTTCAAATTAATGAGTATTCCCTGATGTATGGGTCTTTGTCTATCAATGGTCATATACACAAATACAAAAGATCTTTTGTCATTTTGTTAAAAGCTTCTTCCTCTTCTTTCCTTTCTTTTCTAATCTTAACTCTTCCTCCACATTGTTCCACTGCCACGTTGCAACCATAGAGGTTGCAAGGAAGTAGAGACACCTGGAATCTCTAGCTATAGTTTTCCACTGAGATTGTTCTCCTGCCAGAGTAGCTTGAGCCAAAGTCTATGGTAATGTGATGACCATGATGATGTGGCATGGTCTGATAGTGGGAAACTAGTAAGTGTGGGGACTCCACACCACCCCCGTGCTCCTCTCTCCTGAATCAAGTATGCAGAGATGTGTGGGATTACTCTCATAGGAGGAACTTGAACCCTCTGACTTCCTGCTCGGCGATGAGGTCACTGGTCACAGTGGGAGTGTTTGTGAAATGCCTGCTCAATAACAGCCGACTGACGGAATGGGACATGTTAGCGGGGATTGAGGGGCAGATGACAGGTTGATGTGGGGGGGGGGGGGGGGGCAGAGGAGGAGTAAGGGGAAAAGGATCATCCAGTGCCTGTCTCTAGTGAGCCTGAGGCACTTGGCGGAGCACAGCATGTGTTCATGTTATGGAGAGGACTCGGCTCTCTCTTAAAAAAATTAGACTAAGGGGGTGGGGGTGTTGAAAGGTACACAGCCAGGAAAATCTCACAAAATTGGCTAAGAATGTTCCTGTCTGACAAAACCCTCTGTTTTTCATTAATCCCAGTTAGTAGTTGCTTTCCGAGGCAGTGCATGGACCTAAAATCTGACTTGAATTATTAATCCGTGGGTTCAGATAGAGAGCAGGAGTCCATGTGCCAGAGTGCCCTGCTTCACCCTGAAGCTGGCCTCTTTTATGACCAACAAAATGAAGCCTTCGACAAGCCAGATTGTCTGTTGAGCGTTTACAACCGTCATGCTGTCACAACAAAGTACTTACAATATGGTAAAAGGAACATATAACTTGTGTTATCGCATGCTGCTCCCTGTCAGCTGGCCTGCCTCTCCGGCTGATGTCAGAGCCCTCTTGATTAAAGAGCGGGCTGCCTTTGGTGCCAGCGAAGGTTAGGTTACTATATGAGGTAACTTCTGCTCTCTATAAGCAGCATGACCTGAGCTGCTGTGAAGCCAACGGCAGGGAGCACCTGGTGCGCGGTGCCTGAGGCTGTGGTCCTATAGGTTGGGGTTAGGGGGAAGGAAGGGAGGAGCAGGATGGGGATCGCACATACAAAGCCATCTTGTTTTAGGCCAGGCTCAGATGGAGCTGCACTGTTGCCAAGGGTCCAGAGCTCTACATCCTGCCGCCCAGTGAAAGACCCAGTCTTCAAACAAGTTGCATGAACAAAGATCCATACAGGCTGTGTGCATTAGCACCCATACACCACCCCTCCAACACACACAAAAAAGAGTACACTGTATTTCACTATCTGCCTTCATCTCTGTTTTGACTTCCCGATGCCACCGTAAGTATTTCTCAAGAGGTCGCGGTTTCATTCCCTAACTCTCACAAAACAATGCAATTAAGTCATTCTCTGTAAAACACACACAGCTTGGTCAAAACATATACACACACACTCACTCCCCCGTCACCGTCTCCCTGTTTTTCACCCTTAGGCAGTATAATGCCTTCCAGATGTTGAGATGCTGTACTCTCCAGCCCCACCAAACCTTGGAAGTCAGTGCCCCTCTCTCATAGTGTTAATGGTGCCCAGGAGGCCTCTGAAGGGGGGCGGGGGTTCACAAGACCTCTCAGGCTCCTACTGAGCCTATAAAAGGACCTTGGCATCCTTTCCTTTTCACAGGGTAACTGTTTTCTGTCTTTGCTGATCAGCAAGGTCTCAAATGACAAGCTGCATGAGGAACATGGGTGTGGTTTGAAAATACATGCTGGTAACATTTGAGAGAAGAAGGTGCGCTCACAAACAGCCTAACAAAGTCCTCTGCAGCTGTTCTCGATCCAGATGGGTAGTGGTGGTAAATGCTATTAGGTTTCATTTGTCTGCATCCACGGGTTGGGCATGTGGGTGTCATGTGACAGCTGCTCCTCATCAACTTATAACAATCCTACCAGTGTTTCTCTTCTTTCCTTTTCTCAGTCTAGTCCTATTAGCTTCTAGCATAAAAAAAAATCAATGACTACTCTCAAGAGCTAGCTTGTGTTACCATCTTCCCTCTTCGTGACCCTCACTAAATGATCTTGTGTCACAGTCTCAGATTTATGTTCCATACCATGTTGCAGGCTGAGCTATAATCGGCCAATCATAGGGCCCTATCTGTTTCTCAATATGGACACTAAAATGCCCTGGGACATGGTAGACGGCTACAGTCCCTTGGGCCATGTTTTTAAAAATGCTAATCTCCTCTTCAAAGCCAGCGATGGAGCTAATCTGTTTTGTGGTGGCTGGATGATAAAATGCAACTGTCAGTGACAGAATTGCTTCCAAAGATGGTTTTTGGGGTGTTTCTGTTTTTTGGCAACTTGCAGCACAACGAAGGCTGACTACTCGACATATACTAGCATGGCTGGGGCAAAGGGACAAAAAAGCTAAACGACATAATAACATTTTGACTGGCCAACGGATCAACTAAGGCCATGGGTGAGCCCCAGACTCAAAACCCAAGAAGAGCGAGTGAGCTGGAGAGAGTAGGAAAAAGCTCCAGGCCGAGGAGCTCTGTGAGAAAGTGTCCATCTGCAGCACATGTTGGCGACAGCCCAAAACAAACAAGTTAAAATTAAACCACAGAAAGACAGCCAATCTCCGTGTTTAAAGTTCTTACAAACAGAGGATTACCGTGTTACCATTTCAAAGGTCTGAGAAATTGTCAGTTTTGTGGTTTATCTCACCACAATACAACCAATAATCTCTCTAACGGCTACACCACCGGCTGAGGCACAGCTGGTCGCCACAGGATGAAGGAATAATCACACAAAAAGAAATTGAAATAAAATGTTCCTGGCAGGTGCCATGAAGAGAGTTGCATAAGTCATGTGTATGTAGGATGTTAAAGAACATTTATCTTTCACATTCATCTTCCTTAAAGCTAACAATTTTCATTCCCACACTTAAGTAAATGCAATGATATGCGTTACGATTTTCAGGGATATTATAAAACCACTTTGTTGCTAAATAGGATGTCCATTTTAAATCTGACATTCACCTTCCACTGTATTTTTTACAAGGTGCACAACAACACAGTGCATGATGTACTAAAGGGAATCAAATATATGTCCGTTGTTTGAGGAAAAAACAAGACAAGTCAAACCGAAGTTTGCAGAACCTTTCATCTTTGACCTAAGTTCACAGAGCGACATGACATGTCATAAAATTAGCCGTTGAATAACTTCCTGCCAAATGTGTGGTTAAAGGTTGACTTGTAACATTAGCAGTTTTGATGACAACAAGAAAAATGTATCTTCTCCTTACGGTTAAGATAAAAAGAACATGGAGGCCTCTGAGCACTCTCCTACTCGTAACAAATAATGATGACTTCAAATGAAATCTGACAAACAGGAGCCCCACTTTTTAACTTAGTAGGCTTTGACCTTGCTAATTAGGTTGTTCCAGCAGCTTTGTTATGGCCTCAGAGTGAGTGTATGTGGTCGCTGTGGTTGCCACTGCTGAGGTTTCCCAAATCCATATGATATCCAACTGTTTGCAGCAGCCCCCTCCTCCACCTTTACCAAAATCCTTGTCTGCCCCACAAATCTCTGCACCAGAGAGATCAAATTTCTATGAAGGTCAAAGAGAGTGTGGTGAAGTTTTGATGTTTGATTTGACATTGTGCTGCCATCTAGCGGCGACTAACCGTAATCGGGTGCAGTGTCAGTGTTGTGAGTTTGAAAACAAAACCTGTAAAACAAGGGGAAAGTATTGCCAATTGAAAACTTTATTATGTTTTGCATGCATCTAAAAATCATAAGTGTTCATCTCGATGTGAAGACATTTGTACACTGTGATTTACTTTAGCGTCACTTTGTTGAACACGTGGGGGAGCCAGAGATCAGTGACGTCCATGCAGTGGCTTCAGCGGTGTAATGTAACCCCCTGGACAGAACACAGAGCTATCAGAGAAAACATTCTCTCTCCTCCCTGTGGAAGCATTTAACGTCATGAACAGATGTCGTTGGTAGGTTTGGAGGATATCATGCAAAGGGTTTGGAGGACTTCTACTCGGAGCAATCTCACCCAGATGATGTAGGAGGGTCTTTGCCGTTCAACTGGAAACATTTACAGTTTATGGTTCCCAAAATGCATGACATCATCGTTCACAATCTCTTTAAACAGCACATGCCCCTCCTAAACCCAGTTTTTATACCCTACAGATAAATCTAATGAAATTGAGGCTTTTGCAAATCCACTTATCACTTATTGACTATGTTTCTGTTTTAGTTTTTTTTGAAAATAAGAAATGTCTAGTTAGAAGAAACCACTGAGCTTCTGTCTAAGCTCTTTGTCTGTTCCCATCATGCCGCCCCTAAGCATTACCAAATGGCTATGATGTCAAGCCTTATGTTGCTGAGCAAAGATCCTCTCCTGGGACCATCAGGCTCAGATATGGGAGTTAGACCCTCCCTCAACCAGAGGACCTGAAAACCTAAAATCAGCATGCATCTGTCTTGCTGAAGTGTTTTTAAGCAGAGCCAATTTTGTCTACCTTCTCTGGAATCACTGTAAAGGAGCAGGAGAGGGAAAATATACTGATTTCCTACTAAATGAGTCAAGTGATTCCTAGTTTTCTCTGGAATTTGTGCAGCATCATGCAAATCTAAAATGTGGCAGCTCCTCCAAATCATCCTCCCCCGCCAACCAAGAGTTTCTGGATGAATCTGATTGTTGAACAAAGGGGGTCCTGGAAGGGGCTGATTGTTCTTGGAGAGGCCTTCTCCAATGACTCAGCTGGACAAGAGTGAGCCTCCCTTTACGAGACAATATAACAAAACAATGTAGTTACTGTGAATCTCAGCTAAGACTCCCAATAGCCATCAAGACTAACAGTCCTTCATTTCCAACTGAAGAGAACTGTTGCATTCAAAAGGAGACAGGAGAAAGGAGCAGACCGAAAGTAAAACAGGAGTGGAAGAGGGATGGGGTACATTACAGCAATTTATGCCAGGAACTGTATGCTTACTTCACAATGGTAGGCAGGGATCCAAATCTACTCAATTCATACTCAAACCACAAGATGTATTTGTCAATAAGCAAAGGTGAATATGAGGGTGAAATAGTGGTAGTAAATTGATACAGGGCAATCAAGAACTGATGACAGAGGGAACTGATTTTAAAGAGGAAGGGCATCCATTATACGTGTACAGTAAGCACAACAGGAGGTCCTGATAAGAAATGAGATCTGGAAGTCTTATTCTTATTCTGTCACTATCTTTGGCATGGATCCAACTTTCACACAGAATTTAAACACTCTTCCTGTCTTTTGTGGACTCTTTAAAATTATCTAAGGGAATTGGATATTTCCTGTTTGTTATCTGTTTCCTGCATACATTACACTTACCCTTTTCATTTCCATGTAATCATGTGTCATGCTGTTTCAAGTTAATTGACTGACCAAGTTTGTTTGGCACAGAGAACTTTGTGAGGACATATAAATATCCACAAGAGAAGGCCAGCAAATTATAGTCAGTCATTTGTATTGCTAATAGGAGCCCTGCAAAGCTTGGCACGAAATTCTGTGCGGACATTCATGATCCCCTGAGGATGAATCCTTCTGATTTTGTCTATAGCACCACCAGCAGGTCAAATTTGTCACCTATGAAATATCTCAACATCTACTTCAAGGTACAATATGTCATTTTTTCTGTCTTTTAATCAAAACATTAACATTGCAGTCAGTTGCTCCTGGTTAGGATTCCTTCAGTGCTCCGCCAAGTTATTCACAGAGGTCTCCTCCTCTCCAAAACAAACCTACCAGGGATTTAAACCAGTAAAAACAAAAACAAAAATCTGTTTTTCTGGAGCTGTTCAGCCCATCAGCAAAGAGGCTGGAGCCTAGCCGCCGCTAACGTTTGCTCAGCTTGTTTCTTATAGATTCAGACATCCGATGACTAAAATCCTTCATCCGGTTAAAACTGGATAAAAAGTACATTCATGACAGCTTCTGGCAGACAACCGCAACACTGACGCATGCACAAAGATGATATGACGTCATTGATAGGAAAATAAATGACACAGATCCTGTCATTTGGTTAAAATGACAGACTTCTCTGGGTTTGAACCAGCCCCCCAGTGGACACGAACAATCCTCCTGCAGCCCAAAAAGCTAGCCTGGGAAAACCCTGATGAACTTCTGGCAAACTTGTGTCAACCATAGACTGTCAACCAGGCTACCAAAAAGCATTTTGGAAATGCTTCAGCACTGAGCAGGCAAAGTAAAGACCTCCGCTGGCCGAGCCAGCTACTTCCGGATTAGCACTTTGTTAATGAGTAGCCTATATAGGCTATTTAATAATTTAATCATGCTGCTCCAAAACTGGAACAGATAGATCAAATTCTGATAGTGAAATGAGTCATTTCATGGGGTTGTGATGCTAAAACAAATATATCCACTGATTTACAGACGTCTCGTTCACCATGTAAATGGGGAAAACTCTTTTTGGGCTAGAGGGCATCACGTGATGGGCTGGGAGTTGTAATTCCACTGTTTGGCCACTGTATTCAAAACATTTGTATTTGCTTCAAAGCCCAACGCACTTCCTGGGGGCCTGGTTTAAATATTGTTGGAAACATTTGGGATGATGTAAGTATACAACTCAACAAAAAATATAACATGGGTCTTACCATTTTAGATATGTTAACATAAAAGTTACATGTATCTTTTATGAATTGGCACAAGATTTTGGACAAACATTCAATTCTAGCATTACTATTAGTGTTTGTTCTCTAGCCAAAAGTGTCATACAATTGTATAAATTAAGATGCGTGTTGTAATAATACAGACATTACAATTTTCTAAAATAAAGGTTTTGAATGCAGATATGAAGTGATGAAGTGTAGGCTTGCATCTGGGTTATTGCAAACTCTGCGAAGCTGTCCAAATTTGCATGAGATCAGATATACTGTAAATATTGACAGTATCCTTCCAAAAAGCACACATGCATTCCAGAAATCCCTTGCGGACCTTTGCTCAGTTTAATGATCAAGGGAAGAATGCAAACCTTGGCAGGGGAATTCATCTTACTCAATGTGGTGGTATGCATATTCTTAACTCTCAGTTAGTGCAGTGTGAGGCCTGCATAGAAATCAAGAACAGTGTGTTGAAACTAAGTTTGAATATGAAGACAGATGACTTTAATTGTGTAACAGTGTACTGGATCTGGAATGCAAGTTTTAGTTTTACTCAGAAATTCCTTTGGGCTTCTGAAAAAGTTGGGAGGTGTGTTATCTTTATTGAATGAGTAAGAGATCCTCTTTGGAAAGTACAAAGCATGTTGTTTGCCCAGCAGGAAAGATAAAATTACGCGGTGTGGAGGACAGCAATATGTAGGATTTCCTAAATGTAAATACGTTTTAGGAAATCCTGTCTCCAGAGTCTGTTCAACCATCCTGACGCTGACATCCATTCTCTTGCACAAGATAAATAAAATGGCTGCAAAATGCCAGCAGACACAAAGAATCTGCAGAGACAGAGGAACCTCTGTTAGACTCATGCATTTTCCATGATCACATTACAGTAAGCTTTGCTTCAGTGAGGAAATGGACAACACTTATATTGTTGCATAGCGAATGCCTTTCGTGCTGTTCTCTTTTTTCACAAATCTACTGGTTGAACATTACAGAACAGATATAGAGAGGGTGAGAAAGAAGCACCTGGTCACTAAAGCTGTACAAGGTCGCCTTATCAGTGTCCCGACAAGTAATTTGTCTCTGGGCGGTACTGGATCTGCACTTATACATGTAGTCAGGGGTTTTTACTTTTCATTGTCATAGCGATTTCCTCTTTGTCACAGGAAAAAGTTTAAAGAGGTAATGTTGTCTCCTGGATTCCTTGGATATCCCCCCCCCCCCCCCCTCCCCCCTCCCCCACCCACAAACACACACACACCGTTCTTGTGCCCTGGCATGTCCACAAAGAGCATGCAGATGAGTAACCAGCACCACGTTTTCCAAGAATCAGATGAGTTACGGTAAGTGTTTGGGGTATTGCTGAAATCACGTGGTTCTTTTCCTCTTTCTTCCAAAATAATATGAATAAAAATGCAATCACAATAGGGAAGACCTGACCCTAACCCTAGCCCTAATCAAAAACACAAACAAGGATAATTATCTTATGTGCTAGATCAATCTAGATACAGTATCTAGAGGATGGAGACATTTATATAAAAGGTGAATAGACCAATGTGTTTACAGTCCATTGTCTTTCAGATTTCTCTACGTTGGTAGGCCTATGGCCTTTGTAAAAAAAACAACACTCAAACCTAAAATGACCCACTATGCTGCTGAAAATGGATCAACGTTGTCACATCATTACTAAGTAAAAGCAACCCTTTATTGTGACAAAACAGAACCTTGTACTAGAGATGCCATTTTTCACACCATTAACTCACTTAAATATCTGAGCACAGTCCAAATCCAAATGAGCTGGAAACGCTTCAGAGGTGGCCGACGAGGCTCTTTGAGACCGCTCGCTGGAAACAGGAAAAAACTGATAGTGATCACTTGATAACATTAGTAGAGTTAAAAACACATTAGAACATTTCAGTTATGTTTGACAGCACTCTTTGGCTGGCTTTGTTGCTGGGAAACAACAACCACTTGTCAAAGACTAAAGCGTACTATTGGCATGTGTCCAATAACACTTTATTGAAATTTTTAATACCCTGCTTAATTTGACTGTGTACATAAACATCTTAAAGGGAGTGTGAAGAACAGTGCATTCCCTGCCTGTGTTTAGTTTTTCTGGATACGCAGTGCTTCAGCAACATGACTGGAATTTCAATTATTTGTTTACTCTGTCATCCCCTGCTTCTCCCATCTGATGAACCGCTCAAACAACCTTTGACCCCAACTGGATTAAAGACGTCTTACTGTGGGCAGCTGTTTATTATCAGCATTCTCTTTTTCCCTATTCCAACTACAAACACATTGTACTGGTTGCTATTCATCATTTCTGCGGGTCACAAGGGCTCAGGGAGGTTGCCAATACACAACATGCTTCGTGGCTTCCTTCTTAAATCTGTCTCAGCCATCCAGAGTTGTTATTAATTGTTGTCTCCCTCAACATTAGCATTCCTACATCCATTTCATCAGCCCATTAGGGGAGCATTTGCCTATATCATGCTTATCCTGGAAATCCCATAGCCTACTTCTGAAATCTGAAACAACTGAATACAGGATGTGACTGCATGCTGTATTGTGGTAAATCCACATATTACATTTGCATCTTTGGGGAAGATGCCATATTGACAAGAACATTGTTCTTGGGAAAATAAAACATTTTTATTTTATTACAAAGCCCTATTATTGATACTGATAATGGATCTTAGTAAGAACACACACACATATTACTGTACAGTATATACACACAGATTTAAAAAAAGGTCTGATTTTGGTCTAAGAACATTCTAAAACGGTCTAAAATATGAAAATAATGGTGCTGGTAGAGCTGCAAACACTCAATCCGTCTCTAAATGTGGGAGTGAATCTCTGCGCTGGTGACCTTAAGACGTGTAGGCATAATGAAGACGTGTAGGCATAATGAAGCCTTCCAGCATGCGTACAAAACATTTTTGGACGGTTTTAGAAAGAGAAAGGGAGCATGATACCATCACTGCCATCAAATGTCTTCCTTACTAGTATGGCTTTTTTATTTTCGAGTAGTAAAAAATATCTGTTTCAATTGCATTGTAGACTAAAAATGTCTACATATTTTTAACTTAAAGTATTGTATGCAGTAAATGCACTTCCAGATATTTATACATATGTTATATATAGCCTATATATATTTCAGAACCTTTCCATACAGTGAGATGTGTTTGAGATTGGTCCAATTATGTTTATAGCCTATTTGTGATATCTGTAAACACAGCAGTTAGTAAACAAAGTGGGCTGTTCAATTAGAATCAGTGTGTAAAGTATAGCTCAGCATGAACTATATCTTCTGTGGCCTATTATGTTTCATGCACTTTGAATTGCTTTGTTATTGAAAGGTGTCACACACATAAAGTTTTTTACCATGTCTTTTGTTTAATGTGTAGCCGAGCAAACATACAAATGATGCTATGTAAATTAGCTAAAAAAAAAACATATTCCAGCCAAACTACCAGGGGGCTGTTTCACAAAAGTAGAATAGGCTAGTATATAAATCCAGGATAACCGATAAAGCGAGACTTGACCTAGTCTAATCTGTGCAGCCTGGCTTGGTGCGTTTCAGGAAGGCCAAGCCAGGCTGAGGAGGAGCGACTAGGTCGAGCTGGGCTGAAGTAATTCGGAAAGATGCGCGTTCACAGCTTTCCTTAACAGACCGCCAGGTCGATGACAGATTTATTGATGCTACAATGGAGAATATGCTTTGTTCATACTTTACTTTTCTATATAGGTCTATGATACTTTATACAGAGTGAGCAGCAGCTTATTGTAGAAGTATGATAACGTGAAACACATTATTTGTAAAAATGAAAAAAAGAAAGAAACACAGGCGCTGTAAAGAAACAGCGAGAGAAAGCGAGGCAGACGATCGCGGACCGACTGAATGTGTAAGCAGCCTAAATATATTCATTAACTGACCACTGCTCTGAACTGAAACGGTCATAATCATACCATTCATGGATTAGGCTACTAATAATTTACACAAATTAACTCTTTGTCTTAAAAGTAAGCAGAAGATAATGTTACTCAGGAAATTTACCATGAAGATCCATTTTCTACAACGCTAGAATATGATGCGTAAATATCTCTTTCACTCTGTTTCTCCCTCTCTCTCATGGGCTAAAATATAAAATTCATAAGTCATATTAACTTCCACTTTTTTTATTTTTTATAGAGGCAGAGTTTCCTTCTTTACATATTATATGTTTTGCCCCCTCGTATATATGGAGATAGAAAAGAAAGACACTGAAGAAATTGGACTCTAAAATCTAGAAACTATAAAGATAATTAAGTGATGAATATAATGCACACTGTAAACATGAATGTAACAGAGTAGGATATTCATCAGTTATTGCCCCCCAGCAAAATATGAGGTCAAAAACATTGGGTTGTCCTCTTCCTGTTGTTACATGAATGTACAGTAGTCTATATAGTTACTGGTTCAGTGAACTAAGACTATAATTTGACAGGATTGTACAATCAGGATAGTTTTTTATAATTGTACAATCCTCCCAAATTATAGTCCCAGTTTACTGGACAAGACAAAGTGTGTGCTAAGAATGCCATTTTATTGAAACCTTTATTGTTAAAGAATACAAAACACATTAATCAACTAAAATAATTGAAGGTGCATTGGTCCACTAAGGAAACACACATGTACAGCACTTTATGTATTGCCCTTAATAACTGACTTCATTTAAAATACATTTGGCAACTTTATCAGTCTCATAATATATTCACCAAACTTCTAACAACAATATGAACAGCAGTCTTCATACAGAAATATAACAGTAGCAACGACTGTCACTTTACTAGTTATGAAAAATAATGGTCACAACTTTAAATAATAACAGTACTTAAATGAACAGCAATATGCACCTGTTGTATTTTAACCTCTTTAATGCAGGCTGATAATAATAAGGTAAAACCCACTGCTGAGTGAACAGAAAAGGCTCCAGGATTAATAAATCCTGGCTGTTAGCCTGGTCAGGAGCAGGCTAGCTGTACAGAATAAATCTCCATGGTAATTTAGGTGCCTCTGCTTTTGTGAAACCGAGTCAAGGCTAAATTGAGCCAGGATAACTGGGAAATCCCGGGTTAATCCCTTATCTTGGTTTTGTGAAATAGCCCTCAGGCTATGTAACATCGCCCACACACAAATCACCAGCGACTAGAGAGAGAGAGAGAGAGAGAGAGAGAGAGAGAGAGAGAGAGAGAGAGAGAGAGAGAGGAGAGAGAGAGAGAGAGAGAGAGAGAGAGAGAGAGAGAGAGAGAGAGAGAGAGAGAGAGAGAGAGAGAGAGAGAGAGAGAGAGAGAGAGAGAGAGAGAGAGAGAGAGAGAGAGAGAGAGAGAGAGAGAGAGAGAGAGAGAGAGAGAATACCTACAGTACCAGTGTGTTGGCTGCATTTCTCTATCTCCTTCTCTGAATGCACTTCATTGGTTTACTAGGGATCCGAACAGTGCAGCCCCAGAAGAGAAGCCGAGCAGAGCTGGAATAAACGACAGACGGGTCATTGTTCAAATCCATGAGTAAACAAATCCAATGAGTGAAAGTACATCATTTGTTCGACTCTTCGTGGGGATCCTGCTCAGTGCGACAGGTAGGCGCTCAAATCAAATCAAATTATGCTCCGCAGGCTTTATAATGTAGGCTGTAATCTATATTTGTGTATTGTCATTTTTACAAAGAGCATGTTTTAATGATAAACCACGAACTCCATATGGATTACACGGACATGTGAAAACTCTGCTTAATCAACCATCATTAACAATAAAATAGCGGCAGGTATAATGTGACATGCCCTTAGGTGCAGAACTTTGGTTTAACCAGTAGGGAGCGGTATAGAGCAAACGTAAGGAAATCATGTTTAAATCTAAGACTCTCTCAATAAATATAAAGAGAAGATAATAAATATGAAGAGAAGATTAACCTTTGAGTCCAGCAGGTGTCAGGGGAAAACAAAAGGTGTCTTGGGTAAAATGATCATCAACCCCTACTTAATTCCCTTTTTTTGTGTAATTATGTCACCATTGGGGTTCTTTTTTTTATGATCAACTTTGTATTACTTTTATATTTTTGAGCATACAGAACAAACAAGATACAATCAAACAAGAACCCAAACCCTCTCCCACCCCCGGGGGAAAACAAAACAAACCAATTTACAAGAAAACAATCACACCTTGCCTAGTCGCTCTGCTCTAATTCTTGTGGTGTTGAGGTCATTAGGACTGATGCGTTTTTACACCATTGGGATAATTTGAAAGCAGTAGCCAGATAAAAAGTCACATCAGTAGATATTGCCAAATATATATAATAAGATATACACTTTTTATACTTGTGTTAAAGTGAATTCGCTGTGCGACTAATTGCAGGACATCCTGAAGTCCTGCTTAGCTTTGCTGGGGTTTTCCACACACACGTTTCTCAAAATAAGTGAAGGTGAAAGTCATTTTTCATACTGCACTAGGCTACTAGCTGTTTCCTATGAATAGGAAATATTGCATGGAATGTGATGATAGACAAATGTTTTCAAGGCCCTCTTCAACTCATTGATACATTAGAAAAAAAAAACGGTATTAGAGAGATGAAAGGTACCATCACTACAGAGATTAATCAAAAATTGTACTTTTAGGTCAGTGAGTCTCTATTTTGGTGAATGAAAAACGCTTTGTGGCTCTCATTAGTTTGCTTAAAGAAACAATCTTTCCAACTTCAATTATATCAAAGAATCAAGGTCACAGATGGAGGTATGTGCCTCTTCTTAGTTTTCTAGTCTAAACAACACAATGACTGTCTCCAGCCTGCGTCAAGAAACTGAAATACAACGTCTTGTAATCTGTCTGATTAGACAGGTCGGGACATCTTTAATTTGATGACAAAGTAAAGGAGAAGACAGGGTCAGTTAGCCCCGACACTCCAGAAACATATATTTATATACCTAAAAGTATTTTTTCCACCACATACAACTTCCATGAGTCTTTATATACAGTGGGCATGCACTCAAAACCCAAATAGGAGGCATGTGTTAAATATTTTAATATCCCTTACTGAGACTACATAAAAGGCTAAAGTTGCAATGAAATGTTTCTCATGTGGCAATTGTACAAATGTGACACGTCATATACTCCCATGCTGTAGGTGTACATGCCTCCTGTCCCATTGAGTTGAGTCCCCCTAGTGTTGTGGTGAGATATGGAGACTCAGTCTCAGTCAACTGCAGCACATCGGAGAGCCTGTTTGAAGGAATGGGCTGGGAGGCTTCACCAGGAGGCATACCTCTAATGAATGCCACCCATTTGGTCTGGACTGTGGAGAACCTAACAGAATGGACCATCTTTGCCATGTGCTACATCAACCGTGGAAAGGATAGTCAGTGCCTTAAGAAACTAGACGTTGTCCTTTACAGTAAGTATCGCTTATTTTGCACAGAATCAGAATGACTCTATAACTGTGTCTGATAACCTTTACCTTTGCTCCAGCATTCCCAGAAACCATCAGTATCCGCTCCAGGAGTGATCATGTGATGATTGAAGGGGAGAACTATAACTTCACATGTGACATCCACAATATAGCACCTGTTCAAAATCTCACTGTAAGGTGGTACAAAGGAGGTGAGATGGTCTATGCAGACACTTTTGTCAATCCCAGTAAGAAACCAGTGGATCAGTCATCTGTCTTCAGCTTTACACCGTCCAGACAAGACAACGGAGTCACGTTCAGATGCGAGGCACATTTGGACCTGTGGCCAAAAGGTCCACAACTTAATGCATCTTCACAAGATTATAATATTACAGTTCACTGTAAGTATATCACGTGTACTCACCAATCTGAAATGTTCATCCAAACGTCACAATTTTAATGTCTGTTATATTGGAGTTTGGATTTCAAGTTCTCTATACTACTTTCACTGGAGCTGCAATGCTTTTTCAATTAAGCGTTTAGTCAATCAACAGAAAACTTAGCAACAATTTTGATAATCGACTAAACATGTAAAAACAAACGTTTGAAATTTTGGGCTATTAAGTTGTGATGATTTGCTGCTTTTTCTTCTCTTACTAAATAAACTGCATATGTTTGGGTGTTAGTTTGTGGACAAAACAAGACAGTTGATGATGTCACCTTGAGCTCTAGACAATTGTGACATGAGTTGTTTTTTTTTACAGTTTAAAAAAAATATTATAGACAAAACGATTAATCGATAATGTGAATGATCGTTAGTTGCAGCTCTAATTTTCGCTATCCTATAATGAGTTCTAAAAATGTTTCAGGTAGTGCGGCTGTAAACAAGACCATACATGTGTAAAAGCACCAATATTTCAGTCCGTTCTCGTGCCTAATTTGTGTCTCAGCTGCTTTGCATCTGTTAAATAACAGTAACATATAAATGGTTGCTGGGTTTGCTTCTGTTTAGTTGGACCAGATGTACAGTGTTCTTCTATTTTACTGGACAAACTGGAGTTACTGGAAGGAGAAACATTGGCGAGGAAATGCTCTGTGACAGGACGTCCCACCCCCCATGTCACATGGCTGAAAGATGGACAGCCCACGGACCCGACCGTCCCTCTGAGCAGAAAGGATACAGGCCTGTACACCGTTAAAGCTGAAGGCGCTAGCTTGATCCGAAAGGAACTCCGAGTTCTTGTATTGTGTAAGTGTCACATATATTTTACACAGAGACTTTCACTTTTGTCATATCGTCAGGATTTCTTCTGTAATGTCTGTTCTGCAAATTGCTTGATGCACAAATAAAGCTTGAGTCTAGCTGCTGAGGATGCTCCAGTAGACGTTCTGGTGGAAGCAGTTCTCATCTTTTACTTAAGTAAAAAAAAACAATACTTCAAAATAAAATCACTCCATTAAGAGTAAACAACCTGGGTTTAAAATGTCACTTAATTAACAGCACAGAAGTATTGTCAGCAAAATATACTTAAAGTAAAGCTGCTTGTGCAGAATGCTCAAAGTGTTGATACTAATAATTATATTATATTTTTTGGATTATTATTACTTATCCATTATATATGTAAGCATACTTTTACTGTTGTAGTTGGTTGAGGTGGAGCTAATTTTAACAATTTTATAAACTGTTAGGTGGTTTAATCTATAAATAATTGTATATGAACTGATCATATGTTTTGTATGTAAAATCTTAAAGTAACAGCTGCCTGATAAATATAGTAAAGTAAACAAATTGCAATATTTGCCTCTAAAATGTACTGGAGTATACATTTTAAGTAACATGATATACAAAAATCCAAGTAAAGTATAAATATCTCAATATTGTACTTAAGTACAGTACTTGAGTTATTCTACTTTGTTACAATCCACCACTGGCTAGTTGATGAATTGTTAAGTGTTTCTGTTTTCAGATGGACCCGAGTTAATGTGTCCAAACAATTACACTGCACTGGAGGGAGCTCCTCACAATCTCACCTGCATTGTTGAGGGCTATCCTAAACCTGAGACCATTTGGTCCAAAGATGGAGAGGAGGTGGAACTTCCAGAGAGCCTAACAAGAAGTGATTCAGGGCAGTACTTGATCACAGCTTCAAGCAATCTGTCAAGTGTCAACCTCACAGTCGAGATCAATGTCATATGTAAGTTAATCTTATATAGCATGAGTCATGAGTCAAGATGTCATCTGCGTTTTCCCTTGCTTACATTGTTTTGATTTTTGTCTCCAGACCCACCATCACATATAGGTGAGCTTGAAGATTCAGAAGTTGACGTTGGTTCCACTGTGTGGCTGAAGTGCTCCTCCATGGGCAACCCACGACCAAAATATGTCTGGAATTATTACCGAACTGCCAATGTGATAGAGGAAAATGAAGATGGAGTGTCCCGTCTGCACATCCACAATGCTACTATATACAACATGGGCTCCTACACATGTCATGCCTGGAATGACAGAGGAAATGTCTCTAAAACAGCCAGAGTTACTGTAAAAGGTAGGGTCAACAAATGTATCTACCACTTTAAAGTAATCAGTGGCATAATGCAATCATTTAAAGAACATGTCTATCATCGGTAATCTCTCTCTAATCTAATCAGAGAGATACAGCGCTGTGGTTTGTTATGTACAATATAGTACGTGTGATGTGTAAGCACTCACTCCTGATACTCACTTGTATTACTTTTATGATAAAATGTATGCTGTTAAATAGGCAAATATTTCAATAGTTTGCACACAGCACCAGGAATTTTGTAAATCAAGATCCTCCTATTCCCATTACTTCTCAGTTGCAAGAATGATTGCTTATCCTGCTGCCTGCTGTGCTGTGTGGTGCTCAGCATGCTGTGTGTTAAAAGCTACAAAATATTGACAATCAAGGGAAACAGTGTTGCACTTTCCCCAATATTTACAGAGGAACAACAAGAACCAAACATCCATTCCCTGAATTATCCACTGAGCACTGCAAGCTAAAAGAGAGTATCCTCCTGTGAACATCCTCAGAGCCGCTACAGCTGTAGACTTTCATTTTGTAATATTTACAGTCTTTTTGAAAGCTACGGTTACTGTAATCTTTGTGCTACAATTGCCAAAGTACTATTCTCTTTTTCTCTGAAGTGTGCATTTAGATACATAGTCTAACTATCTGTCTGTCTGTCAATGTCGGGCAAACAATTTAAATTAATCAAAATGATACAACCAAAGATTATCTAACCGTCTCTGCTGCAGCCATATACTGTAATAGACTGTATATTAATACACAGCCTATGGCTGCAACCAAGCCATTAGTGCCATGGGTAACGTCTAACGACTGTAGCCAACTGGCTCAGCTAGATAGTTACATTAATAGACACAGTGGGTGTGAGAGCTGTCTGTGCCCAGTGTTGGGGGGAGGGCTGTTTCCCAGGCAGTTTCCTCTCCGGGTGATGTAGATAGAGTCAGAGCTGGGAGCTGTGCATTGCATGCAGCCATAGCTTAGCTTAGCTTTCCGCCAAAAAAAAGTCAACAAGTAGCTAAGGGGAAGTAGGAGAAACCTCAGAGGCGCTCAGTCAGTGTAACAGAAGAAGGTCGATAAGTTGGAGACACTTAATTCAATTCCAATGGATGATTTAAATTATCTTCGTATCCTTTCAGTCCTTTTGACTTTGGAGCTGCTGTCGCTTTCTAACGGGACAGGACAGAGTAAGTTGTGAGCGAAGAGGTCTCATGTTTTCTTTTGTGTCGATTGAAATGTCTTGTTTAGGCTAATAATAGACGTATAAGGAACAGAACGCGTGATTGTTTTGGTGTATTTATGTAGCGTGCCGAGTGATGAGGAGCTAACTTAAGTAACACTGAAGTTTAAAAAAAAAGAAAATAAAAAAAGTTAAGAGACTGTGAATAACGCTTTGAATGAGGACAAATTATATTTGTGTGTGTGAGAATCTGAATGGGAAAGAAACTGGTGGTTGAATGTGTGTCTGATTATTAGTAACGTTAGGCATTATGACCTTTTGTCTATCTAATCTAATGTTTTAAGCACCCGCTCACATCCAGCATAGTCTATTATAGTTTTCTGTTAAAATAGTGTATTTCTAAATAAGGATTACTGTTATAATAGTTGAAAATGGGCTGGGTGGAATGTGACGCATTTAACTGGGATATTGATGTTTGGTCAAGTCCAGCACAAAGAATGTTGGGCAGCAAGTGCAGACTTTCCTAAGGGAGGGTATATCCTTCCTGAGCCTTTTCCTGTTGCCTCCTGAGAGACCGCTTTTGTTCTACAGACTTGTCCATACCATTTCAAATGGAAAAGTTGTGTTAATATAACATATTTGTATAGACTTGGACTTGGAATAACATTCCTTGCCCCCACTCTACGTTCCACAGGTGCCGGCCAAGAATGCCCCATCGAAATCACTCCAGACAGGATGGTGATACAATACCAAAGTAGACGCCAGAATGCAACATGCAAACCAACATCCACTGGCTCCACACATGTCAAAGAAATACACTGGCAGGGTGTCCAAAATAAGAGCACAAGTTGGTCTGCTGACACCTATAAAGACTGGGACCCAAAGCCTGTTTGTAACGCAGTGTTTGGCGCAATAGGAAAATGCCAGAAACGTTTAAACTTCACCCTCTACAGTATGTATTTCTACCTTTTGAACATTCACTGTCATCAACTTTAAACTTGTTTCTCAAATGTTGGAACTATCCTGAATATTTTGTATTGATATCTACAGAAACACCAGACAGTGTCTCCATTCGACCTGTAAATAACTCGAGCTCGCTGGTGGAGGAGCGAGAGTTCCAGCTGCAGTGTGACATTACCAACGTTGCTCCTGCAGGGAACCTCGTTGTGCGGTGGTACCGAGGGAATGAAACCTTCGAACCACTTATCAAAGGTGGGGAATCTTTTTTTAACACAAGTTCCCCTCCTTTTCCTGCGAGGCCAAGTAAATCTATCAGTGCTAGTGTAGCTCAAAGCAATTCAGCAGCATCAACATGAAATCATTATTCATTCAGCATTCATTCATTATTCAGCATTCATTAGATGGAACGATTATGCGCAGCCCCAAAGTGCATTCATTGAGATGATAAACTGTAGGTTAAGATGAAGTGCAAACATTTGAAGTTAACATTTATATTCATTCATTAGTTATCCTAATGTTGCAACGCTTAATTTCCTTTTTAATCAGATATTGCTCATTAAACAAGCAACATGATTACTAGACAATGCTTTTCATAAGTCCTGTGTACTGTGAGGGAAGTTTGTTGAAGTGATAATGTTTTCGTCACAGACATGATGCGACACCCAAAAGATTGACCGTACTGAGTTCTCGCCAGCGTATCTCATATTATTATCACTGTGTTTGACTCATTTCAAGGTACTCTAAAAAAATCAGCAAATCAGTTTTTGTACATTATTAAGGGCAATAAATGCGTTGCGTGATGTAAACAGTTTTTAGCGTTTAGTCCGCCAGTGTGTAATTGTAAAATCAGACATCAGGCAGTGTGAATGAAACAAAATCTCCATTTGTCTTTTTCCTAGTTATATCTCTTTCCTACTTATATCTCACTTCTATCCCTCAGGCTCAATGCGAGCGACTGGCTGCCTGCCTGAGAAAGACACAAACTGTGACATCAGTGTTGTCCGATCCCCGCTGAACGTGTCGGCTACCATCAGCATCAGTCTGAACAGAAACCACAGCGAAGCAGAGTTCAGATGTGACGCTCAGTTGGATCTTGGACCTGAAGGACCGCAGCCTCCTCCAAACATGATGTCCAGTCCTCTTAACATCACCATCTGCTGTGAGAGCACACTTACATTTGCTGCTCAGTTGTCATTAAAACAACACTCTATGATGAATTGATGATGGACGTTTTATGACAATCATATACTCATTTAGATTTTCAATACAATAACATGCTAATAAGAGCTTGTGGTTTTCCTTACAGTAAGAAATTGTAAAGGTACATATTCTTACTGTTTTATTGGCCTTTATCTCTCAACAGATAAGCCCAACATTAATACCACAAAGCTTCCAAAGACGATCCCAGTGTTCAGAGGTTATCCTGAGGAGCTTGTTTGTGAAGCTGACGGCCACCCACCTCCGAAAATCCAGTGGCTCTACAGCTCAGACTTAGTGCCCCATGTGTCTGGAAACACACTCACTGTGTCTGAAGCAGGCGTCTACAATTGCAGCGCCACCAATGAAGTTGACTCCATCTCTCATGAGGTCAAAGTGATTTTAAAAGGTAACAACACTCTTAATCTAAACGCCATTGTATAATTGTTTGAAGAAAATATGTATGTCTTTATGTAAAGTGAAAACAAATCTCTTGCAAGGGGATTTAAGCCTGTAAATATATATTCCACCCCCCCCCCCCCCCACCCCCTATAAACAAACTATACAATAATTTTTCATGGGTTTCTCTTGTTCAATACTGAAATTTACTTTTCATCTGCAAATTATAGATATAATCATGCTTTGGACAGCCTAAATATATAGAAATAACCTTAAGCAGCAGAGCAAAACACAAATAACTTCAAGGGGGTTTCTATCCAGCCATACAAATTTATTACAACATGGCACCAATTTTGTGGGCAGTTTGCGTACAATGACAGAGACAAAAAGGCAGAAGGCCGGTGGAGTGGTTGGAGGTTAAGGTAAGTTTTGTTGAAAATGTTAAGCTTTTTAAAAAATGGCTTGTTTTTGTTGTTGTCAGGTGTTATAATCAGAAGGGCTTCCATGTTTTCATTATAAAAATACAGTTGGCTTACTGTATCTTCCTGTCTGAGCCTAAGTCATGTTAAATTGTTAAGTAGAAAATCAGCAACTTTTTTCATGATTTTTCATTTGTGCATCAGCATCCAAATAGTGAAGTGCATCTTTATTGATGATGCAGTAGAAAATAAAAAAAATAAAAAATAGAAGTTTAGGAATAAAGGTTCACATAAATGTAGTGAAGCATGGTAGAAATGGAGACACTTGTCTTTATAGCAGTTTATTTGGAAATTCTCAAACATTAATATGTTACCTGGTTGATTTCATTACAGAGGACTACCTTCCCCTAATAGCTGGATTTGTGGCTGTCACAGTAGTTGCCATCTCCATCGTCTTCCTCTTCATCTACTCAATCTACTACAAGAACACCAGGATGCGCCGCTACAGTCTTAAAAACCCCAAACTCGACACCCACAGTGGCAATGTAGCCCACAACGGCTGGGACATGCAGTTTCCTATGACCAAACTGTCTTAACAGTGCATTTGTGGATAGCGCAGAATGGATAGCTGACCACTCTGGATGAGCTGCATCTCTCTGCCACCAGAAACTACCGTGTTTGACAGCCTGAATACCACTCAGCCAGCAGGCTCACACTGGACTGTAGAAATAATGTGGTTCACACACTGTCATCCTTACATCCATTTTCCCACATGAAATAGTATTTTACCCTTCAAGGCAAAATCTAATTAGTAAAAATTAGAAACCTTGGCTTGAGATGTAGGATTTTATATTAACTACTGGATTTTACCTGTTTTCACTGGACAGAATAAAGAGGAGGAGCAAGGACTCAAACGTTTGGCATGGACTTGCCAGAAAAACTGTTGTGATATTTTTCATGAGCACAAAGGGAATTTTTTTTGTTGACCTCGGTTTCACTAATGCTTTTTTACTATATATATATATATATATATATATATATATATATATATATATATATATATATAGTTTTATCATTATGCCCCCAAACTCAAACACAGATCTCTGTATGTAATTATTATTATGTAATTATCTTTTCAAACCAAATGGGATTTTAGCATGCATATGAGAAGTGATGACCCTGAAACTGCTGTGGCTTTAACAGTAACACTAACAGGAGTGCACTAGCCTACTTCCGGACTCTCTGAAGGTGTGACATTGAAACTGTGAAAAAGGAGACCAGCTCTGCTCAATTTGTGGACACTATTGCTTGTGCATACTTCTCATTGAGCCCATTTGTCCCTTCACTATTCTTTGTAAGCCACTCTGCACTTCTTTCTGAGTTTGTAGCACTTTCTGTGCCTTGAGCTTTGTTGTGCCAAACTTTGTCAGGCCTTATGGGACAAAATGTCTTGTTCCACAGTGTTATGCTTATGTACTATGAATGACTGCAGACGTTATTGCCGAATGCCTATCAGAAATGTATATCAGGATAATATTTTGTGTAAATGCAAAACATATTTATTTACGAGAAACCACAAAGATATAGAACAATCTAGTATTGAAAATAACTGCAGACAGGTTTGTAAACGTTGCAAATGTTAAAGTCCTTTCTGTGATGTTTAGGATATTAAGACGTAATACATTTGTGAACAGGGCTGTAAATATTTGTGATTGATGTAAATTTGTATTTTATATTAAAAAAATGTGGCTTTTCAAACAGTGATTGAAATTATTGAAAACCTACATGCCTGAATGTATCTGGCATGCAGAAATGTATGATTAAAAAGTCTGGTAAATCCACCTCAGAGCACAGCACTATGGCAAGCACTTTTAACATTTAAAAGCTAAGTTTGACTATCCAGAATTAACATTGTAGATATCAACAACGGATTTCTGACTAGTCATAATGACCTTTTGGATAGTTGGAATTGTCATTCAAGATATCGTAATTGTGACAGTTAAAGATATCTGTAATTCAGTTTTGACTAGGCAATACTGAATTACAGATCTGCAACACATATCCAGTCTAGCTGTTACATGTTAAAAAGGCTTGCCATACAGCACAGGCCTATGACAAAGCCCAAACTCATAACTTCTGTTTTTGAAGGAGAAACCAGGGATACAGGTGTAGCACCAGCACTATCCAGCAGATGGGTTGGACTTTTCAGAAACAAATCTGTAGACAGCCTAAAAACTATGGGTCTGTTTGGCGATTGGGCAACACACACAAAGTCACCATAACCCTTGCGTTTTGCGCATAGGCCTACTTAAATAAGTTTTAAGCAGGCTTTACGAGCTGAACTGCTGCATTCAGGTGCTGTCGGAAATAGTCGGAAAGAAATACCTCCTACCGCCTAGGCCTACTTGGGAATAAGGGGTTTTCTCATACCTGAATTGCTGGATGTGCCTTTTTGGGCGTGGGGGCTATGGTAATATTGTTGATGTAAAATTAATGTAATTGCTAAACAGTGAAAACGTTTGGGAAATAGTAAAGAATTTCTAATATAGACGAGCTTTGGAAATAGGCTACCTGAATTCGCTATCGTCCCCGCTGGTTGCTTGGCAACTGCCCCCTCGCGCCCCCCTTTTCCAATGTGTATGCTAACGTTACTTTACCGTTCAAAGATGAGTTTTATAGGCTATTATCATCTAATTCTTGACAAGAAAGCAATTTCCCAGAAATGTCGAACTATTTCTTCAAGCCACCCTTGCTCAAGTTCAGTCAAGTTCTCTTAATTCTTAGTTCAGACCATAGACTGTATACTAGTAGCCTATTATTATTTCAGACACGCTAGGCCTTTCCGACACAGTTTACTTAGCTAGCCTACTATCAGGTTGATTAAATAAAATTGAGAGGTGAGATTTGTGTCAAAGTTAATGAAACCAAAAAGTACATTTTCCCAGCACAGGGAGAATGCAGGGTAAATAAGATCAGCTAAGTATCAAGACAGTTTATACTAGTAATTTAGTAGTAGGCTACATGAGAGCATAACCAAAATAAATGCACAAGAGTTTGTCTTTGCTTCCCACAGAATGTAGGCTGCAGTTTACATTAATGTCTCTTTTGAGCTTCTGTAAGTAGCCTAGTGGTTGGTTGGGTAAAAACCTATGAAGCATATTAAAAAAATCTCAAGTTCCTGTAGAAGGTGGAGCAAAACATGTTTAGATGAGTTTTGAATCATCAGTTCTGAGTGCTGTAAGTGTGGTCTGGCAAAAACATCCGACCGACGTAGCTACAGTCTACCAGTAGCCTAGTTTACGAGGAGGAGCACTATCCCAGGTGAAAGAGAAAGTACGACAGCATACGAGGGACACACGGATTTGGAAATAAATCTGTCACCTGGACCATTTTTGTATTTCATTTAGTCGTAAACGTTTTTTCTGGTTAGCACACCGGCGAAACCATGAAGTGGTTCTTCATATTCAGCGGCTTAATAGCGTGTACAGGTAACTCTATTTTCTGTCGAGTTTGTTTTGTATTCATTAACAAGTCCCATTTTATCGTGTCTCAATCTGAACATTACAGCGTCGACTCTTCAGGCTGGCCTACGCCCATGTTTTCATTAATGTCCCAATAAACTGCTTATAAGTATGATTCTCACAAGACATGCATTTTGTAGTAACAAGACAATAGTTTTTGATTGTTGTGAATGTCATTACTGTATTTATTGTAATCACTTGGAATGATTTTTCTAACTTTTTCAAGCACCAGAAAGAACAGGGTCCCACATACTGTTATTGTAGCCTAAGCAGTTTTTACATGCACATTGTTCCCAAGGTTAGTTATATAATCTATTATCTGGGAGATGATTGAAGTGTTACAGTAGGCTATGTACTGCTTTTGTGTCCCATGCCATGAGCCTTTGCTGGATCAAAACCCAAACTTTGAAAATGCTTTAATGCTGCTTAAAAAAAAACACAGTTTTGTACATGGCTGCTTGTAATGTAAGCTATAATACATACTGTGTACTTGTAGGACAGCCTGTGAGGTCCTCCTGTCCAATCAAGATGAGCCCTTCTAGTGTTGTGGTGAGATTTGGAGATGCCTTCTCGGTCAACTGCAGCTCAACATCCAACCAGACAGAGGCAATGGGCTGGGAGTCTCCATACGGCACAGGCATAGGACGTAAAGAAGGGGTGTTGTCTGTTCCCTTTGAAATAGACCCTGTGAAATACTGGGACATTGCACCACTATGCTTCATCAATTTCTTTGACGGCTCTCAGCATGAAAAAACCCTATCAGTCACTGTTTACAGTAAGTAACTTTATCTGAAGTTGCCAAGTGGGCCCCTCATAGTTTTTGATTATTAGATTCTTCGGATGTTGGATAGTTTTTGATAAACATTTTGACACGTTTCATTTTTCTTAATACAGAAATGCCGGACAGTGTGTCCATGTCTCAGCCAAGTCAAATGGGCCCCATGGTAGAGGGCGAAAAGTATCGCATGCAGTGTGACATTGTTAATGTTGCACCAGTGAGAAACCTCTCTGTGAATTGGTACAAAGGAAATAAGATAATCTATACTGAGGGATTTAACAAGACCAGTACATCTCCAGGCAATACGTCATCCGTCTTCAATCTGACTGCCCAAAGAAGTGATAATGGAACTCAGATCTGGTGTGAAGCACAGCTGAAGTTTTCGCCACCAGTACCAAATCTACACGCAATCCAATCAAAGTCACATGAAGTGGTTGTACTGTGTACGTTTTTAATGCCAATGTAATTTAACCATCACAGTTTGGGGTTTTGTAAGATAATATTGGGTATGTTTTGTTTTTCTCTGATTGTGTATTCATTTCTCTTTGTTTTTCTCTTTCTGTCTGGATTTTAATTTCATGCATTTCTTTAGACTCACCAACCTTCACCAAGACCAAAAATGAGACACTGGAACTCAAAGTTGGTGGTAAAATCATTTTAGATTGCACTGCTACAGGAAACCCAATGCCGGTATACAGCTGGCATTTTCCACACCAAATACAACAGACGATGAAGAATAAAAATGAGAATCAGCCCATTTTGGCCCCATCCATTCAGCTTCCAGGGACCTATACCTGTACAGCGTCCAACACCCAAGGCACCAAGACCAAAACTTTTACTGTCATCGAAGTTACAAGTAAGATATTGTTACAAACGTCATGACCTTTTTCAGCTTAGTCCACTCTGAACAGATGAGCTAAGAGAGAGAATGTAACAAAAACTCCCATCTCTTACAGGAAATCGCACAACCTTCGCAGCCTTGGTTGGAGTATTTCTGTGTGTGGCAGCCCTGCTCTTCATCGTCGGCTTTTTTTTTGTGACACCTGAAGGCACATTTTCTTTCAGCAAAGGCAGCTATCTCAAAGGACGGCCCACCTCATCAGGACCTGTATGAGGCCGACTTTTTTTAAATTTAATTTTGCATGGCTTTACAATGAAAATGGTACATTTTAAATGTTTTTGTTTCTGTGCTTGGATAAACATATCGGTAGCGTGTCTCTTAAAGGGCCTATGTCTGTTCTGCGTGGTTAGTTGATGCACTTTTGCTCGTGCTTGGCCATTGTACACTCAAGAAATCAGGTTACTACTTAGAGAAGGTCCGCAAGGTTCGCATGCAAGGTACGCAGGTAATCGGAGAACATGTTTATATGCACTGTGGTGGCCTGGTTACTGTAAATCTGTGTATACATGCAGCAGCTCTCTCCTTTCATCCTTCTGCTCTGCTGTCACAGCAACACCTTCCCTGTCTGAAGTATGTGTCCTGCACATGTGCACATGTAAAAAGCTGACTGTAACCCGGTACTTAGGTGAATGCAAACACACTGACTAAATCAAATTACTGTTGAACTCAGGCGCATTAACACCCACTGGGCTGCACATTTGCTGTATGGTTCAGTCTGAGCCGCTCTCATCAACCTTGCATCAGCAGAAAGTTGTTTGCAGCAACAGTTCTGATAAACGTACATACTTTATTTATAAGGACATAGTAAGTCAGGCCAGGGGGTTTGTTGTAGAGTTCTTCTGCCTTCAAGTGGCCAAAAACTTTATCCTTTCAGTATGTCTTTGGTCACTCAGTAGCTGCACTCCTCTGTTTTTTATTTTTTATTACAAACCTTTTCTCTCTTCTAATAAGTCATAGGAGATGTAGGAATGTGTAAAACTTAACTGCCTTATTGATTATATTATATTGCCGTGCAATTTATCCTTATTTCATTCTACAAGCCACACAAGAGCACATTTCAGGCCAAACTGGAGTTGCTCAATTTTTATACACTTCAGTTACAGTAATTACTTGAGAGTGCTTTGAACACTGCAATGGGGTACAATGTTGAAAGGGCTAGTTTTTTTTATTATTGTATAAATAAATGGTGCTTATTTCATGTTCTGTTTTATTTTTTTACATATGCGCTGGTACAGCTCTAGAATGTTTAATTATTTTCATACTGAAAAATCTTACCATGCCATTTCTATGATGTGACAATTTCATATAAGACAATCAGTTGCTTTATTAAAATGACCTGAATATGAGCCAATAAATCATGTGTTAGACATACAATTTGTAGTCTGAGGTACAAGTAAACAAAAGCTACAAAATTATTTCCATTTTGTTATTAAAAAGGTTGAATTTAATGAAAAAGGGAAAGTTAGAGTGAGGAAAGGTATTTTAAAGTAAATATAACTTGACATGTTAATGTATTGTGTGCATAAGCAATTTGTGTAAGTTGTTAAATTAAGTCAGCTTCTCTCTCAGTGACATCCTTAGGCAGAATACTGATTGAAAAGTCAAAACCAGTGTCTTTTTTTTTTTCGCTGCCTCTCTCTCTCTCTCTCTCTCTCTCTCTCTTTCTCTCGCTCTCTCTCATTCAATCTCTCTCATGCCCATACTAATTTGTCCTGTACAAAGTGAATGTAAAGGAAAGCATTTGTTATTCTGCCTACTGTTGCCAATATAAACCTGTTTTTGACTGAAACCATGTTCTTTATGTTCAGTCCCTGTCATTCCCACTAAAGGGTATATGCTCTGACTGTGTTGCTATAACAACCTGGCAAAGTAGATATTGCTCAATTTGTCAGAGTTAAAGAAACAAGTTTTATTATAGACACACAAGCTTAACATATTTCTCTAGAGAACTTGAAGAGAGCGAGAGCAGCACATTCAAAGTAAAGCAAGCATGAAGTGTAACTGTACATTGAGATTACCAGCTGGGCTCTCCATGAATATACCCAAAAGCATCTGATTACTTGCTCACTTGCACTGCAGTTGCACTCAGAGTGGATATGCTGTGTAGCATTCTGGTCACAGTGTGAGACTTACAAGCTACATGCTGCACTAATACTTCTGCCTGCTGGGATTTCACAAAGCATGGAGTTCAGAAGCAATAGGAAACAAGTATGCAAGCAGAACCGAAAACAGGTTTTTGTTCACAGCCAGTTACGATCAGACAATGAGACAGCAGATTAAATCGTTGGTTTGGAAGTACAACATGGTCACACCTAGGCTGAAATGTAAAGAGAGAGAAAAAAAACATATCATTGACTCAGTATAATAAATAATGAAGTTCAGATGTATGTCTATATCTACATGGGTCAAAGGTTATTCTTTCAGTTTAGAAGGAAAGTTCAGGCTACAGAAGGCATATGATTTGAACTTGATTATGCACACATTGTAAGGCATCTCAATTGTTAGAAATATATTGGAGATGTATTGTTATACTTAGCCTATACATTTATTTTGTCAACCACATTAGACATTACACATAGACATGACATATTATAATAAACCAGATATTATAACTGTAGTACCGTGCCCCTACATTATTCCTGGTGGGAAAGTTGCTGTGGTGTTTGTAGGTCTGTCATGTCCTGCTTAAATGCTTTTAAGATCAGTGCAGTGAAAAGGACTGGGCTGTGTTTTTTTCAGAGTTCTGCCACCTGTTAAATTTCCCTCGTTCCCTTTAACCCTCGCCTCCCCCACCCCCATCCACCCACCCTCATAGTCAGCTGGGATGAAGGGGGCCCTTTTGTTCCAACATAGTTCCCTGCAGAGTTGCCAAGCTTGTTCAAGTTGGAATTTGTTCTCACTCGCCCCTCAATCGACGGCTCAGTGCAGGAAATAACATGGGAAACAACTTTCTTAAATGGATTCTGACGCTTTGCATGTTTTATTCCGGTAAGGTGTTCCTCCCCCCCCTCACTTGTTGGGGTTATGTTTGGTGCGGTAGGCCTAATTGTCTTAAAAAATAGTGGTAGGCTATAGCAGGCAAACTATATGACCTTTCGTCTGTGATAATATGAATATGAGAACGACCGACGTCAAAGCATTGGTTTATTTGATCGTTCTCGCCGAATCAGAGCCTCCTAATATCCTAATGATCTTATAACCTTTTTTGTTTGGATGTCTACACTACCGCAACTAAAATAACGGGCTACCAACTGTAGGTGGAATTCTGTACACATTAGGACTGCAAAGTACACATTCTGTTGCCACAGCATAGAAATAAATTATAATCAAGATATGCATTAATCATTATATACAGACGTATTTTAAAGAAATATTAGCCAATCTCCAATGTGTTGCTTGTGATGTTTCTGTGTTTTGTAACAGGGTTACATAATAGTTACAGGCTGCTGGTATATAGCCTACTAAAAATGAAGTCCTACTACACTGAAGTGCTACAAGTGGAAGAAGGTGGTGGTTAAGGCACTGGCTGTAATGATGATGACTGCTACTGTGTGTCTCAGTGTCAGGTGAAGGTTGCTCCCTAATCCTCAAGCCCTCCCGGGTCGTGGTGGGTTTTGGGGAGCCGGTGTCAGTCAGCTGTGAGGCCACTCGCCCGGTACGTGTCCTGGGCTGGGAATCCGTCATCAGTGCTGCCCACACTCAACAGGACCTTTCTGTTCGGTGGAAGGTGGACAGTCTCATTGATTGGATAGAGGAGCCTATCTGTTATGGTGTGTTCTTCACAGCTCCCAGACAGTGTGAGGAGAAGCTCAACCTTGTCCTCTACAGTGAGTTAACTCCTGTTCTAATACACAGTGGAGAAATGGTTGACTCACATGAATTTGTTTGACATGAACTTTGTCTTATTATTCATTTAGAAACCCCAGATAGCGTCTCTATCAGGCCTGTGAACCACACTGGCCCCATGGTGGAAGGAAAAGAGTACCAGCTGCTCTGCGAGGTTCAGAATATTGCTCCTGTTCAGTACCTCACCCTGAGGTGGTACAAGGGGCAGACTGAGGTTTATAACCACTCCTTCTCTGACCTCACATCGTCCTCGCCTGTCCAAGTGTCCTCTATCCTCATGGTCACACCAACTAAAGCTGAGAATGGAGCACAGTACAGGTGCGTCGCAGAGCTGGAGCTCGGACCAGAGGGCCCACAACCACCTCCTGCTGTGACCTCGGAGCCTCTTAATGCCTCTGTGTACTGTAAGTCGCGAAGCTAATCTTTGAAAAGACTTCTCATAATGTTTTAATACATTGAAGACGGTGCATCTAATTCCTGTGATCTTTGCTCTAGTCCCCCCAATGTTCCTCAGTCCCGAACCAGAGGTTTTGGACCTTATAGTGGGTGCTGACATTACCTTGAACTGCACTGCCACAGGAAACCCCACACCTGTGTACAGCTGGCAATCCTCCAATCCTATTCAGGAGATGATGGAGGATGAAGCAGCTCTTACCTCCCCCTCACTGCTCCCAGGGACCTACACCTGCACTGCCTCCAATACACTGGAGAAGAAGAGCAAGCAGTTCATCGTCAAGGCCAAAACCAAAGGTATAAGGGGACTCTGAAGTGCACATGTTGTCTCTATACACTGCATCCTAATCAGCGTCCTCTTCTGCTTTTACTTAGGTGTTTGAAACAAGAGATCTTGAGATGGGATCAGATGACTACTAATGGGATTTGACTGCTGCTGCTTTGGAGACGGAAACGACAATGCATTACAAATATTTATGAGGATCTTGCTATCAAGCAGAATTAGATCTCTTTAAAACATTTTTGAATATATTATGTTTGGTAACTGTCATTTATTTTTGTCAGTATTTTAACAAAAAGTGTTTTCTGTAAAATAGATTGGTGGATTAGGATATTGTATGCTTTCCATGTGATATTCTGTCTGTAATTTATATTTTTGCTAGACTTGTTTTCATATTAATGAAATGATCTTGTTCATTATCTTGTAACATTACACGTGTCACTACTCTTGATATAGCAATGATGACTACATAATCAATTATGTATGCTGGGAATTTACTACAGAATGTTAAAGATCAGCAGGCCATTAACTGTAAATATGATTTCTTTTTCTTAATTTTCTTATCTTTATGAATAAAAGTAAAATGAAAAAACAATGTTTTTCACTTATGTATATCATACCTATTATAGTTAGGATATGTTTTAGTGTGGTATGTTACTGCTGGGTGTGAGGGCTACACCTAACTTATTTTATAAGAGCACTGCAATGTGTTTACCTTTAACAAGTCCTGTTCAAAGCAACTGTTTATCTCTTTAGTGGAATTTGTCATTTGACTGTCTGTGGTGCACTCAGCTTTGACCACCAGGTGTCGCTGCTGCACCTTCAAAGAGATGATTCCATTGGCTATCGACACGTCACGCGATCAAAACATTGCCTGGCAGTACGAGTCGCAGAAGGAAGTGACATTACCTTAGCTAGCGGTTAAAACCATAGGTTAAACCTCCCCCCTTCTTTAACTGTCTATGGTTAAAACTAGCGAACGACGTCCTTGCCAACTACCCTGCCTGATAAAGGTGGGAGTCAGTACCTACTTTGTGATGCAGTGCCTGCTATAACGTTATATTGACAACTTCTAAAAAAAAATGTCCCTGTTCCGTTTTAGGTATGCCGCAGAAAGATCCGTGTCAAAAGCAAGCGTGTGCAATTCAAGAGTGTTTACAAGGTAGGCTACATTAAAAAACACTTTGAATGCCATTATAGGCATTTTTGTTAAAGCAAATCCCCTATTATCGTTTAGCTAACTCCGTCTCTCTCCTGCAGCTAACAAATACGTGGAGAGCATGTGTCAGGATGTGATCAGGGAGATGCGGCGGTGCTGTAAGGCTCAGACTGGAAACTCCGTCTGCTGCTCCGGGTTCAAGGACTCCAAACCCACGGAGAACACAAGTAATACATAGCTCCCTGTGGGATGATTTTGATGGGAATTACGGGGGAAAGGAACATTGTATCAATGTTTTATTGAACAGTGCAGTAGACTGAGTTCAATTAGCTGTATTATCTAAAATAACAGGTGAATAAACAAATCTGTTGCCCAATTGTTATTTTCTTTATTTGTCTTTATTATATTTGCAATGAACGGTTAGTTACCTTTACATCATTAAAAATGGGTGTCTCAACTGTACCATGGTACTGTCTCAACTGTACCACATATGGGTACAGTTGAGACAAAGTTGAGACAAAAAGCACCTTATTTTTATAAGCTAATTGTGGAAAATATAAACTACTTATGGGTATTATTGATTGATAATATCTAAGTCATGTGGCATGCCATGTGGAAATTCACTTATTTTCAGTGTCTATTTTTGTGTGAAAAATCGAAACGCAAAAAGTGTCTCAACTGTATGTACTCAGTCTACCCTATATGGAGTGGATTGTAACCCTTATTTATGTTAAGTCAAGTCAAAATGCCACACCTCTCTAACACAACAAAAAAATGAACATTATAATGTAAGCTGGCACATCTTGTATTTATTAAAGGGAGTTGTTTTCTCTGGCTTTTCATGTCATTGTGTCCACACCCTGATCAAAATATGACGCACAGTCATATTGCAGATGTGACTTGTTAAAGGCCCTTGACACCCATGGCAATTCCACACAGGTGATTCAAATTAGTTTTGGCTGATTACTGTAGACCCATAGACTGTAAATGGAGAGACACCTCTTTCCAATGTGATTGTGTAGGCTCATTTCCAACTTGAGCAGTGGTCTATTATCGATAATTCAAACACAGTTGGGCCTTTGATAACAAATGTACAAATGTTGATTTGCGCTACATGATCACCTAATTATTAATAAAATAAATGTGATGTTTGGTCAGGAAAGTTACAAACAATTTTGTTTGCAGACCTCAATCATGTATATGACAAACGTAGGCCTATACATATTCTTGCAGACTGGAAATGCACTCTAAAAGAATGTAAATCCCACTATTTCTTTTGTGAGGATAGAAGAAACTTCACCATATTCATCAAGCTTATTAGGCATAATCTATATAAAGTATTTGCAAAACAGAACACTGGATTGTAGGGCACAGACGTGCATTTAGAGAGGGGATACATTTGGTGGCAGACAGAAAACACAGTCTACAGAATGTGAATCCCCCTATAACTTAAACTAGGAATGATACACTTCTTCATACAACAAGGTGATGGTGTGTTATATGAAAAGCGTTATATAAATCCAATGCATTATTATCATGATGATTATTATGGTTATTATTATGTAGGCCTACTCTTTAAGGAAGGTGAATTCAGAAACATTAACAATACCCAAAGGTAGTCCTTTGCAATGGAAACGTGGATTACATTAACACAATATATTGTTTACAATACTGCCTTCAGTTTAATGTAGGCTACATTTCGAATCAAGTCAATTGAGTCGAGTAATGTTTACAGTGATTACAGTGGTCTTGATTTAACAGTAGGCCTAGGCCTATAGCTTATTTGTACAGTATACAGTAGTAGGCTGTTTGAATGAACACATTCCTTACAAAAGGTTGAATTATAGCAAGTTCGGATCTAGCTTCCAAACAGTAACATTGGATGACTAAGTAATCGACTCCATGGACAATGCATGCGCGCCCCCGCAAGCAAGCCAAGGGCACGACAACGGCGTCGTACGTCCATGTCGTACGTCCATATGACGCAATGACGTGCTGACGCCGAGCGGAAATTTGCAGCAGCAATTCTTTCTAGAAATCTGTAGCAGTTCCTCGCTAACACGCGCTAGGTAGGTCTGTCTACGTTTACCTTGGCTAAACACAGCCAGCCGCTGCATTGAATACTAATACACATTTCTAAAAAGTGCTTTTTTTAAGCGTTATTTGCTTTCTTGATTGGAGATTCGGGTTAGCTTCGTTCAGCCCACTAACTTAACGTTAACGTTAGCTAAGTTAGCCGAGTCATATCCGAAGCTAACGCTGTTTACGTTAGGTTCTTATCGGCATAATGTCTAGGATAGACTACAGCGTGTGGGACCACATTGAGGTGTCGGACGATGAAGATGACACCCATCCGAACATCGACACACCCAGTCTCTTCAGATGGAGGCACCAGGTAACGTTACATGTTTAAAAAGGTTTACATTTGGTGTAATTGCTGGACATCATACTGACATCATAAGCGTGAGTTGTTTCCTGTGCTCACGTTGGTGCTGTAACGTTATAGAATTGCAAAGTATTAGCTATATTCGAGTAGGTAACTTAGAAATGTTAAACTTTTATCTGTACATAGTAGTCACATGTTTATGTTTACCTTGTTCAGCTTTGTTGTCCTTGTTTTAAGCCTTTATGTCTATTTCTGTGTATGTATTTTCAGAGCAACACAAAGCTGGAGTCAAATTCTTTGTATGTGTTTACACTTAGCCATTAAAACTGATTCTGATTTTGTAATTAACTCCATGGTGGAATAAGGAAGTTGTAGCGGGTGGAGGTCCATCATAGTCTTCTGTTATGGTGGACCTCCATCCTCTACTACTTGCTTCAGCCAGTTCCCTGAAGAGAACATATAACCCTTTACCTGTGGTTTTTGTACTTCAGGCACGTGTGGAACGAATGGATGATTTTAAGAAAAAAGGTGAAGACTTGAACAAGGCACTCAGTGAATGCCGGCGTAAGCTGGCAGAGGCACAGAAGAAAGTAAAAGAGCTGACCATTTCATCAACGGATGATGCCAAAGCAGAGCTGAGCAAAGCCCAGGCTGAGGAGAAGAAACTGAAAAAAGAGGAGCGGGATTGGGAGAAGAAGGTCGCGGAACATGTACGGGAAGAGAAGAAGATGCCATGGAACGTTGATACGCTCAGCAAGGAGGGCTTCAGCAAGGTGAGGCAGATACAGTAAAAGGGGGGGGCTCAATAGTTGACACACCTAACAAAACATGACTTAGAGCCTGTTTTTGAATTGGTATGGCATGGTCATATTTTTCACCTACATTATTTACCAGCCCCTATTTTAACAAAAAAGTGGTTAAGAAGATTGTAATTATACAATAGTAACGGGCAAATCAATGTTAAAGAATAACACTAGCATTATTTTTAACAAAACCAAAAAATTAATCTATCCTGGTAACAAACAGGTATCACCAGTGTAGGTCATTTTAGTCTAAAACACATAAATAAGGCACACTGTTGAATTGAGCAACATATTTCTTCATTACCATGAACTTGGTCATTTTACATCATTGCATTTACAATCTCTGGAGAGTCACCAAGCATGCTCAGGGAGGCAGTTTTGTGTTTACACCATTCAGAAGAATGAACTCCACTGGCTGTGTTCAGTGTAAGGAAGGAATATGCCACCCAGATGAAACAGTATGGCTCCATTTTTTTTAATAACATTGGAGTTCGATGGCACAGAGAAATAAACTATTTCAGGCTTTGGCTACAGAGCCAGTATTTTTTAGGATGCACTGACTGTTGGTTTTGGTCTTATGATTATAGAATGTTCATAATTGATGTCTTGCAAGGTACACCTTCTAAATAGCAGAATAATAGTACATTGAGTGTGCTACAAAATAATAGACACATTTGCAACAATCTGAAACGCTGCAATTTAAAGTTAATTTCACCATATAATGTTCTTTGATTCTGTCATCCATCCAAATCTTTTTACTTAAAACCCTTGTGTCCTTAAACCATTTATTGTTTCAGTTGTTGCCTCTGTGGCTTCATAACGTACACGTATTCCAGACTCTTCTTGCGATTTTCTGATACACATTATTGCATCTTTACACCCCTAATTTCCAGTGATGTCTGATATGACATTTTCTTTTCAAAGTATCTGGGACATAGTCTGTAATGATGATTCTCTGCCACTGTTTGTCCTCCATAGAGCATTGTCAATGCCAAACCTGAATCTACTGATGAGACAGAAGAAGAGAAGGAGCAAAAGCATAAAACCTTTGTGGAAAAAAACGAGAAGCAGATCAAACATTTTGGTGAGGATTATTGATATCCATTCATCCATGCGTGTTACAGGGTATTGGCATTATAAGAAAGTAGAGTTGGTCCTTCATTGCTGTCGTTACTGCAGGCATGTTGCGACGTTGGGATGACAGCCAGAAGTACCTCTCCGACAACCCTCATCTAGTGTGTGAAGAGACTGCCAACTACCTGGTCATCATGTGCATTGACCTCGAGGTTGAGGAGGTAAACGCTACGAAACAGAATGTGTTTTTCAACATTTTGTTCTGAGGGAACTCTTATTATGTTTAATGGACAGTAATCCTTTCCAATCCAATTTTCCACAGCTTTTTTTTTTTTTACAAAGCCATTGTGATCTTTTAAATACGTTCATTATTTTGCTTCCTTTTTCTGTAGAAACACGCATTGATGGAGCAAGTGGCTCATCAGACCATCGTCATGCAGTTCATTCTAGAGTTGGCAAAAAGCCTCAAGGTGGACCCCCGCGGCTGCTTTCGGCAATTTTTTGCCAAGATTAAGGTGACTAACTTTGTTTGGATGCTACAAAATCTTATTAAATAACGTATGGCTCTTTTTGACCAACATTTCCAGGAACTATTTAGAAAACAGAGGACATCTGATCTCATCTGAAGAACCGTGAATAGTAGGCAAATTAGTCCAGTGATGGTGCTGTTCTTTTTATATAAAAAATGATGTTTAAGTTGAATGGAATGAATGAATGAATGAATAAAAAGGAGACATGCAGAGGTGGAAAATAAGACTGTAGCTCTAGACCACCTGCCTCCATGGTTATTTATTTAATCTTGAGAATGTCACTGTCATCATTGCATCTGGTTGAAAAGCAGACAATAAGCCCTCTCTGGTTGAAAATGTCAAGCTTGTTTCACCTCAGACCACACCGAGCAGTGATGTCAAGGGGTACTGGAGTACACCTGTACATCACTGCAGCAAGGTGAGACGTTAAACCACTGGACTTCAGCAAAAACTATTTTAAAAAAAATATTTTTTATAAAGATAATTTTTAAGGCATTTTAGACCTTTATTATACAGGACAGCAGAAGATGTGAAAGGGGAGAGAGGGGGGAATGACATGCAGCAAAGGGACGCAGGTCGGAATTGAACCTGCGGCCGCTGTGTCAAGGACTGAGCCTTAGTACATGGGGCGCACGCTCAACCAGGTGAGCTATCTAGGTGCCCACCACCACAAAACAAGATTTTCAGGGGGTGTTTAGTAACTATTTAAGTTCCAAAGTGCCTTTTTAAAATATCCCTTTGTTGGAGATGCCATAATAGATGCAAATACTAAGTGAAAATTAAATGCTGATTTTTATGGCCACCAACACACCAAATGATGTGTCCCCTCACAGACAGCAGATCAGCAGTACCAGGATGCTTTCAATGACGAGCTGGAGTCATTTAAGGAGCGGGTTCGGGGCAGAGCAAAGATCCGCATCGAAAAGGCCATGAAGGAATATGAGGAAGAGGAGCGACAAAAGCGCCTTGGACCTGGAGGCCTAGATCCTGTTGAAGTGTACGAGTCTCTGCCAATTGTAAGTTCTTTAGTTTTGAAGAAGCCTCACTGTCCTTTATCTTCTCCTGCTAGTTTAAAATGCCTTACAAAATATGTTCTTAATTGCAGGAGATGCAGAAATGCTTTGATGATAAGGACATCCAAATGTTACAAGATGCTATTAGCAAAATGGACCCAACGGTAGGTTTGTTTGTTAAAGTCTACAGTTTTGTTTTTATAATAAACAACAGAGTAATACAGTGTTTTGATCAATAAAGTCTGCTAGCAATCTTATTTCAGTTATGTAAATTTATAGTTATATAGTATCTATTCACATGTGTATTTTTGTACCTACTTTTGGTCACTTTATAAATGTGGTTGTTTTACACAATTTAGGAGGCGAAGGTTCACATGAAGAGGTGCATAGAATCGGGGCTCTGGGTCCCCAACTCCAAGACAGATGATGGGGATGAAAAAGAGGAAGATGCTACCTATGAGGAGGTGAAACAAGAGCAGGGAGAAACTAAGACGGAATGACCAACTTTGATCCTATGATTTGTTTCTGCAAATGTACTTACCCACTGTATTGCGACTCCACCATGTGTATGACTATTTTGCCAATCATGGAACAATGAAATGACTTCTCTAAATATTTAGCTAAGACTTTTGGGATTAGCATTCACCTATTTGCACAATTATATTGCATCTGTAACTCCTGCTTGGAAAAGAAAGTGCTGCTCGTGTTAGTTATCAGCTACATTTATTTGTAAACACCTGACAACTTGTGTGGGAGTTCCTACCTGCTTAATTTGTGCTGTTGTGTAGTTAAATGTTCTATACATTCAGGTCGTGCATAAAATGAATTGGATTGTTGGATTTTTTTTTTTTTTTTTTGTCGTTTCCAAATTTAAGACGTTTTGTTAGACTTTTAGGTCTTGCGACCAATGTGTTTCCCCAAAGTGACATTTTCTACAAACTTGCTTAACTAAAGGTTGAATTATATCCAACTACTTAAGACCAGTGTGTTGTGGTTGTCTCTAAAAACTTCATGTGTGGGTGGCATGCTTTTCAAATCATAAAGTTTGAGGTAAAAAAATGTGAGTCATAAGAGAATCACAATAAAACGATCCATCCGCAAGACTTGAAGTTGTGGTAACCAATGCTTTTAAATACAGAGCGACTGCATCTGTGCATGGGTTTTCTAATGAAGCATTTGGTATTTACAATGACATTTAGTGGTACAGTTGATACATAGGTATATATTCTATGGCCTTCAGTACATCACAATATATATATTGGACATTAAAAGACAACAGTCATTATTAAATGCAGTCCCAGAAGTGCTAGATAGGTGTGGTTGGATTCTATAATCACTTTCAATTCTTTTATTTTGAAGGTGTGAGTGCTTGGTTTGAATTTTGCTTGATGTCAGAGCTGACTTTATGAAAATAAACAATTATTAAGTGAAACAGCTTAAACAAAGGCATTATTTGACTATTGGATATTACAGATCAATGTATACTGCCAGAAGGTATTGTAGGGAAATGACTGTCTGTGATGCAGGACTGGAGGCACCGGATTGTGTATTAAACTACCTTATATTGCAAACCAACTAAATGATGGACAGCTGAAACAAACAAGCAAGGTACCATCCAAATTTGACATGACTGACAATGGTGGCTACTAAAGTCCTGAAATGACTGCTATATTGAGGTGCAGGGGGAAACGTATGAATGGCAGGTGCACGTCCAATATTAGACAACATGTGACATCAAACAACAAATGTATATGAAGAAAGCTCGCTAGTTGAAAAGGTAAAATCATATCTATCAACAGAAGGCCCACACCATTACATAAAAATGTAATAAACCGGTTCACTATATGCATGTTTGTGAAGGGTTTATTATTTGACCTTTGTTATTTGATGGTGGAGGGATTATATTGTGGAGGGAGTACTTCTTTAATAGTAGTGTTTCTAGTTTTTCTACATTCAAAAATGAAAAACACTAGAAAATATCAGAACAGAAGCTAAACACTCCATAGTCTCTTTAGTCCCGTAAAACACCCTGCAGTCCACACTAATTATGCATGAAAATGATGCAGTGGTAAATGCATTTAAGTACATGTACAATTTTCAGGTACTTGTACTTTCCTTATTTCTTTTTTCTGGTTATACTTCTACACCATTCAGAGGAAAATATTGTACTTTTTACTCAAATACATTTATTTGACAACTTTATCACTCGTTACTGTGACGATTTAGATTAATACTATACAATATAAGACTTTTTTTGATCCGGGGGTAAGTTCTCAAGCTACCTAAAAGCATATAAAATATAAAAATGTGCCCCACCTTTATCAGTTGCAAAATGATGCACATATAAATGCATCAATAATTAATAATAAGATGCATTATTCTGAAACGGGCCATTCTGCATTATGAATTATTAATTTTGGTATTGCTACCTGAGTAGGCTATTCCACCACTTGTATTAAGTTAGTTGCATTATTCGGTTTGTAGTATACCAAACATTAAGGCATCCATCACCATCACTAAACTTTTATTCCAGACGTTTATTTTGAAAGGTCAATCTATGTGAACGTGCGTGTACGCGCATGCCTAATGGAGGGAGGAACCATGTAATGCCGCGTTAGTTTTCAGGAAGAACCAGCGGTCTCGGTCTGACGACGACTCGACTCTCGCAGTTCACGAGAACCTGAGAGTGGGCGAAGGGGGAAATACGCTTTCACAAGAACATGAATCCTGACTGTTAGCTAGTTAATCTCACTGTGTTAGGTTTTAATGTAGCACCGTCAAAAGCTCGCCGTTAAATGGTAAGATAACGTTACTTACTTGTCACACACGTTACGTTTTTACTAATAATTTTTCCGTATCATGGCATATCATGGATACACAGTATGATGATGGGTGTTTATGGGTCATTCGGTGACGCAATTGGTGTGTGACTTATTAAAAAGCAAACATATAACGTTAGACCTGTTGTGATGTGCTGTAATTGTGTAGCCTAATGTAACGTTAAGCAAGTTAGACGAATTATAATCATCGGAAGAACACATTGATCTGATTACCCCGACGTAATATTTTTTAAGTTATTTATTTATTTATTTTAAGTTATTATCTTACCAATTCCGTTCTCTAAACTACTCATCGTGTAAAACAATAAATATCGAATATGTTATTACAGTAAAGCGCAAGGTGTCGCATTAAAATCGTTCTTACTTTTGTGTTTACGTAGACTTTAAAGGGTAATTTCGTTTTTTTTTCAACCTGAGGGCTATTTCACAAAACCAAAAGGGGATTAAGCCGGGATTTCCCAGTTATCCTGGCTCAATTTAGCCTTGACTTGGTTTCACAAAAGCAGAGGCACCTAAATTACACTTTATTCTGTAGGCTACAGTTTGCGTGGTCCCGACCAGGCTAACAGCCAGGATTTATTAATCCTGATGCCTTTACTGTTCACTCAGCAGTGGTTTTACCTTATTGTTATCAGCCTGCATTAAAGTGCAACAGGTGCATATTGCTGTTAATTTCAGTGCTGTTATTATTTAAAGTTGTGACCATTATTTTTTTAAAATAATTATTCATGTGACAGTCATTGTTACTGTTATATTGCGGTATGAACACTGCTGTTCATATTGTTGTTTGAAGTTTGATGAATATATTATGGCAGTTGTTGAGATAATTAGAAAAGGCTGATAAAGTTGCCAAATGTGTTTTTAAATGAAGTCAGTTACTAAGGGCAATATATAAAGTGTTGTAGTGTGTTTTTCTATAGTGGACCAATGCACCTTAAATTATTTTAGTTTATTCATTTTTTTTGTATTCTTTAACAATAAAGGATTCAATAAATTGGCATTCTTAGCACACAATTTGTGTTGTCCAGTAAACTGGGACTATAATTTGGGAGGATTGTACTATTGTGAAAATCTATCCTGATTGTACAATCCTCCTTAATTATAGTCTTAGTTCATTGGACCAGTAACTATTGTAGGCTACTGTACATTCATGTAACAACAGGGAGAGGACGCCCCAATGGTTTTTGACCTCATATTTTGCTGGGGGGAAATAACTGATGAATATACTATAAGTTACATTCATTTTTACAGTGTGCATTATATTTATCACTTAATTATCTTTATAGTTTCTAGATTTTAGAGTCCAGTTTCTTCAGTGTCTTTCTTTTCTATGTCCATATATACGAGGGAGCAAATCATATAATATGTAAAGAAGGAAACTCGTTCTCTATAAAAAAATAAATAAACGTAAAACATATCGTGTCAGATAATAGTGGACCGACTGAATGATAGTCTAAAAATATACATTTACGAACTACTGCTCTTAGCTGAAACCATTCAACGAGTCACTTGTCATTTGCAAAAACGAACAGTTGTACACTTTGCATTAAAAGCGAGCAGTGGAAGTTAATATGACTTAGGAAATTTATATTTTAGCCCATGAGAGAGAGGGAGAAACAGGGTGAAAGAGATATTTACGCATCATATTCTAGCGTTGTAGAAAATGGATCTTCATGGTAAATTTCCTGAGTAACATTATATTCTGCTTACTTTTAAGGCAAAGAGTACACCGGTTAATTTGTGCAAATGAGTAGTAGCCTAATCCTTGAATGGTATGATTATGATGGTTTCAATTCAGAGCAGTGGTCAGTTAAAGGTCCCATGGCATGAAAATGTCACTTTATGAGGTTTTTTAACATTAATTTGAGTTCCCCCAGCCTGCCTATGGTCCCCAATTGTCTTCAAATGGTGATAGGTGTAAACCGAGCCCTGGGTATCCTGCTCTGCCTTTGAGAAAAAGTAAGCTCAGATGAGCCGTTCTGGAATCTCCTCTTTATGAGGTCATAAGGAGGAAGGTTACCTCCCCTTTCTCTGCTGTGCCCACCTAGAGAATTTGGCCAACCCATGAGAGAGAGACATCATGGCTTTCAAACAAGCAAGGTGGCAGTTGATCAAGGCCACACCCCCACCCACCACCTTGCCCTTGCACCTTGTATATATTTAGGCTGCTTACGCATTCAGTCGGTCCGCGACCGTCTGCCTCACTTTCTCTCGCTGTTTCATTACAGCGCCCGTGTTTCTTTTTTACAAATAATGTGTTTGACGTAATCATACTTCCACAAGAAGTGCTGTGCACCAGCAGCAAAACTAAAGTTGTAATTTGGTAAACAACCCAGAACTGCTTTTAGTTCTATTTGGTTTCTGTCGACTTTGAATGAAGTGTATTTTATGATGCTGTTTATTTACATGTAGCCTGGTGGCTTTAGCAAACACAATTCCGTGGATGTTTTTATGTTTAAAAAAAGGATCTTTCTTTAACTGAAAGGTCGCCCTCCTTAGAAATCTTTTCCATAATGTTGTCAGACACTTAGAATATTAATCTGAGCCTGACAATGGCAAAACAAGCACTCTTGTGAACATAAATAGAAGGTGCACAATTGCCCTAACTTACATTGTAGCTTGTTTCACTGACTGCCGACTGAGCGGTCTTGCGTAATACTGGACCAATGTCAAAGATTGTCATTCCGATCATTCACTTAGATACAAAAACATCCTTTGATGCGTAGGCCCTATGTGATTCCATCAAATGTGGTTAACGTGTGTGTGTGTGTGTGTGTGTGTGTGTGTGTGTGTGTGTCTGTGTGTGTGTGTGTGTGTGTGTGTGTGTGTGTGTGTGTGTGTGTGTGTGTGCGTGTGTGTGTGTGTGTGTCAGTGATTTGGCTGTCCACACCATGTCCAGAAGTCGGTGGTCCAGGCGTTCAAAGCCTGGGGCTTTCCCAGGCCTGTGTGAGCCCCCCAAGGGTCAGGGCATCCATGTTTACCTATTCTGGTCAAAGGAAGGGGAAAGATATTTGTCCTACACAAGTGGAAGAGTCACAGCAGAGGAGCTGTGCATCTCAGCTGCAGAGGCTGTAGGTGAGAGTGACCCACACAAACCCAAATGAAAGTATGGAGTTTCTTTTCATGTGGTATTTTAGCCTGCTGGTGGCAAGTGTGTGTGTGTGTGTATGTGTGTATAATATGTGTGTGTAATTCCCCAGGGATAACTCCTCTGTGCCATGTGTTGTTTGCTCTGTACAATCCACAATCACGTTACTGGTACAGTCCAAACCATGATTTCAGTCCAGAGAACTCCAGCCTCGTACTTCACTACTGTATGAGGTTAGTCTGTGTTTTTCTAATACTGTAGTAGGAAGGCAGATGAAACACACTGGGCATATTCACATTGTCTGGTTTCCTTGTATCTAGGTTTTACTTTCGGAATTGGCACGGACTTAATGAGAACGAGCCAACTGTATCCCGTTATGCTCTAAGATCTGGGACAAGTCAGGGTGGTTACCCTCTGCTTGACTTCACATCCTTGGAATACTTATTCTCCCAGGTGTTTATAATGATTTCAGTGCTTTACTGTCTATTAATTGAGCACACATTGTTTATGTGTTCACAATAATTAGATACCTAACCTCTTTCCTGATTGTGTCTCTAAGGCAAAATCTGAATTTGTGAACGAAGTAGTACAGATGGAAGACATTGAGTCAGAGGAGGAGGTAAGCCGCTTCAAAAATGAGAGCTTGGGGATGGCTGTGCTTCAACTCTCACACCAGGCAATCCAAACAGACTGTACCTTACAAGATGTTGCAGAAAAAGTCAGGTAATTACTTTGGAAGGAGTGAATATGGTACAGTGAAAAAGCAACAATGACTTTGTACTTTAAGGTCCCATATTGTGAAAAGTGATATATCCATGTCTTATTTATAAAGCAGGTGGACGTGCTATATAAATATCAACCAGTCAACCAATCAATTTTCATTTGTCACATGAAAGTCCAATTCCAGTGAAATGGGTAGATACGAGATCGGACCCCCAGACGTGTCGACGCCAAAGGACGTTCCTCGTGGCCCGCCTTATTCTGCCTCTGATTGGCTTACCCTGGTATTGTTACCCTAACCCTAACCAATCCCCACTCCCAATACCTAAACCTAACTACGTCGACCATTCTAGCAGATCCGATTTAGGATCTACCAGTGAAATGTTATCGTATCAACTCCTTCAACTTGTGCATGATCCATCATGAAGCAGAATGTGGCCATCAGGTCAGAACAGAAAAAGAGTCACCTGGTTGAATGGCACCGGCACTCAAGGATCCAGACAAGTCTCTGTGAAAGCAGTATATTCAGACAGTATGAGGAAAAAATGTGTTTTTTTTTAACATCAAAGCATGTTAACATGTTCTAGTAGAAGCCCGCATTACAATTATGAACCTAAAAATTAGCATATTATGGGGCCTTTAAAGTACATTTGTCAACAAATATGATAAACGGTCTATATACATTAAAATATGTTCTGATGAAAGATAAGTATTTGTCTCATTATAATTGGATTGTTTGTTGTACTGTTATTTCTATCCTATGTTTTGCTACCATGACAATCCAGTTTCTCCTTTGGGTCATCAAAGCTTCTAGTCTAATGTAATCATCAAAAGATCTATTTTTCTTTCAGCTTCCTGCACTGCATTCCAAGGTCTTTTGCCAGACTCATTTCCAAAGACAACTTCCTGACAAAGATCAGGATCCGGCGGGTGTTTGCAGAGTTTGTGCGGACCTTCCAGCAGCACACTGTGGATAAGGGGCGACTAGGCGCCCACGAGATCATGTATAAGTACATCTCTACTCTCGAACACTTGGCACCACGTTTTGGAACAGAGACCTTCCCTGTATCCCACCTGGAACTGAGAAAGGACGGGGATGGAAGCAGCTCTTACTCTAACACCACCCATGCGCAGGGTGCCTCGAAAGACGACTTCATTGTTCCCGCCACACATGAGATAATGGTGTCTGGCACCAAGGGGATTCAATGGAGGAAGGTGTCCGGTCAGAAGGTTTGTCAAAACGCAATTTCAAGCTTCCGATGGCTCTAATTCTGTGGCATGTTGTCTATTCTGCTAGTGCGGACATTGTGTTCATCCAGTCTCTTTACCTAGGCACAGGCAAACACTTACCTCAGGAATGACTACATGAACTACATGAAGAAAACAAAACAGTCCAGCCAACCGAATGCAGACACTCCCAATAAATGGACCTCCTTCTGTGATTTCCCTGAAATAACTCACATAGCCATCACTGGAGATAATGTGTGCATTAGCACTCAGGACAACCACTGCATGGTGAGAGTACTTGTTTACCCTTTTATGTAAAAGCTGCAATACATTCATTTAATTGGTAAATGTGCTTGTGGTGCATTAGTCCAATTGCTATGTTGCATATTAGTCAGCCTACTGATCAGATTGTTCAGCCTTTTAAAGAGTGAATGTACGGTACAGTATGCATGTATGACTAGATTCTCGAATATCCTCCAATGCTATATGTTTATGACTATACAAGCTTTGGGTTTTGGTACGCTTTGGGCATTTTATTACGTTTTTGAATTTGTATGTGTCTGCAGGTGGGAGCTCTGATTGTAAGCTAGTGGTGTTTCTGTATGTGTATGTAGGAGGTTCAGATGAACTCCAGCCAGCAGGCCCGTTCCTTCATCTCCCTCCTAGATGGATACAACCGGCTGACTGCATTCGCCCACCACTATCTTTGTCATGATGTGGCTCCCCCAAGGGTAGTGCTGAGTTTAGCAAATGGACTGCATGGACCTATGCAGTGAGTTTTCTCCTCTTACACATGCACATACAGACACAAGCAGGCTAATAGAGAAACACAGTGCGTTATATCACAACTCTGGTGTATTTCCAGTGATGATTTTGTGCTACTGAAGCTGAAAAAGGAGGCAGCAGAGGAGGGAGCCTTCCTCGTACGTTGGAGTGCTTTTGACTATCGCCGCGTCATCCTAGCTGTCCTGAACAAAAATGAGGTAAGCCAACACCCACACTGCTCTCTGGAAATGATTGCAGTGCAGTGATTGTGACAATGTGTTTACATGTGCTTGTTGCTTGTAGAAAGGATCGAAGCCAAGCCATAAGCAGTTTCGGATTCAGCTCAAGGGTTCCATGTTCTGTCTGGAGGGCTGGGATCGAGAATTCTCCAGTGTGAAGGAGCTCACAGAAAGCCTCAAGACCTTTGTACTCAAATCTGGTTCGGACAGCTTTAGTGTAAAAAAATGCTGTTTGCCAAAACAAGCAGGTTTGTGTTTATTGGGCATTTCAATTTTTGTTTTGCTGCTTCATGCCAAAATCCTGTGTCTTTTGGGATTTTTAGGTCTTAACATAAGTTTATATATGTGTGTGTTTGTGTCATGCAGAGCTATCCAACCTTCTAGTGATAAGGCAAGGTGTTCACATTGACTCCTTGTCCCTGAACACGACCCAGCTACGCTTCCACCAGATCAAGGACAAAGAGATCATACAGGTGGCAGAGAGACCCCACTTCCCACCTTCATATCTGTTTCTGCTGACTAGCTTTGTTGTTCTCAGCTCTGTGACTGACCAGCGGGTGTTGTGTTTATGAGCAGGGACAGCATTTGGGCCGTGGGACCAGAACTAACATCTACTCAGGACGTCTGCTGGTGCGAGGTGGAGGAGAGAACGATGAAGACGAAGAGTGCAACAACAACTTTGCTGACCGCAAAGGGATCCACGTGGTTTTCAAGATTCTAGACCAAAGCGATAAAGATATTGATATAGTAGGCCTAATGCTAACCAACCCTCAAAAGAATAACACATAACATGTCTAATCTAGTATCCTCCAAACTCTTCATGTACTTTACTCTCGTCTTTTTATAGGGCTTTTTGGAAACAGCAAGTCTCATGAGCCAGGTATCCCACAGCCACCTGGTGTTTGTACATGGTGTGTCAGTCAAAGGATCTGAAAGTAAGAGCAATAACACCGTTCACTTAGACTAACTTCACTTTTACTTTTTGGTGCGTGACTTCTCGTTTGCTACTTCCCCATCGCGCAGGTGATCTGTGTTTGTAGTCAAATTTATGATTCCAGGACTAATTGAGTCATGACGCAAATGCAAAACCACACTCACCCTGTTCTATTTTAAAGAGGATGCTACTTTTGTTTTGGTTACACTAGAGGCTGGACCTCTCAGACTTGTTTCTACCTTTACAGACATCATAGTGGAAGAATTTGTGGAGTTTGGGCCTTTGGATGTTTTCCTTCGCAAAGAAAAGGCTTCCGTGACTCCTCAGTGGAAATTCATTGTTGCAAAACAACTTGCCAGTGCCCTCAATTATCTTGTGAGTTCAAACACTACTTTGTTTTTGTATGCCACAGAATATTATTATTATTATATTTTATATATATTACATTCAATACAATTTATTTACATGACTACACTGCTAAGTGAACATTAAAAGTGAATTGAGAGTGAAGCAATGCAAGTGTTGTATAATTCATCTCCAGAGAGTCGTACACTTTACAATCAGCTGCTAAAATATTTTTAATAACGCCACGTTTTGACTCTGAGCTGCAGGCAGGAAATGAAATAATCTCATTATCAGACCAAACTTTGCGATAAGTGCTGCAAGTGAAGTTTATTTTTTCCTAATGACTTACAGCAGTTTGTGTTGTCACTTATTTTAACGACACTCGTGCATCCCAAAAAGTTAATAGCAGAACCATTTTCATCATTATAGGAGACCAAACGGCTGGTTCACGGGAACGTCTGTGCCAAGAACATTCTGGTGGCAAGACGTGGTCTGGAGCATGGCACTACTCCTTTTGTCAAGCTGAGTGACCCAGGAATTGCCCTGAGTGTCCTTTCACGGGAAGGTCAGTACCAGAAACTCCCTTTACACAAACTCTTAATTAACCTCACTTTATTTGAAAGTCTCAGTCTGTATTTTCTGTACTGTTCTGCCTTATTTTAATCAGATTTAGGAAACAAGAAACTCCAACCAGACCATTTCCTGTGACTTATTTCCTGTTGCAGTTTTATCTTACAATATCGCATGCTTTATCTTTTTTACTTTTAGTATGTAGCTGCAGCTGCCCTTACAAAGTATGTACTGTTGCATGCAGTATGCATAAAATTAGGACATTAGGCAACTTCTTCATTACATTGCACTTATGAATGAATTTCGCTACATGTATGTGTATGTGACAATAAAGTACCTTTACCTTACCTTTACCTTAAACTTTGACCATCTTGCTTATATATGCTGCTCAAAGGATTGGGGGTCAGATTAATCAACAAGCATCCTGGCTTGCATACTGCAATATCTGATCGGATGCAGTAGGACATCTTGGTATTTTTGGCATACTGCATTTGACATACTATCTATTGGATCGTCCTAAATAGTATGGGTATTGTAACGCAGCACATGTGTCATTTAAGGCTATCCCAAATAAAAGAATCCCTCTCAAACTGCTCAGAAATGTTTTTTGTCTCCAACCCCCCTGATTAGTTTTGTCTGTTGTCTATGAACAAGGTACTCCCAAAGCAAAGAGCAAGAAGAAGAAGTAGACATACTTTAATGAATGGGAAATTACATTTTTACACTGTGTTGTCATTACACATTACACACAGGGCTGAAAAAAACAAAGACCTGATATCATAAAGTAGCAGTTTTTTTTGTAGCTGCTGTCACGTAAGAAACCAACTTTACAGATTCTGTAGGTAGTTTTGTTGACTGAAGGTCATTTCATATACAAGTACAGAAACAATTTGCAACAAGTGAAGTTAACCAGAGCACCTGGAGCTTGAAATCACCTTAACATGACACATGTAACTTCTGTTATTTTAATTCTCACTATTCTGCACTGCAGAGCGTCTTGAGCGCATCCCATGGATTGCCCCTGAGTGTGTTGACAGCGGTGCACCCATTTTCAATGCTTCTGACCAGTGGAGCTTTGGTGTCACGCTGCTCGAAATCTGCAACAATGGCGATCTTCCAATGAGTGGCAGCACATTGTCTGAGGTAGGCCCTTCATTTCTCTTGCAACAGCCACAAGATTCACCTGCTTATCCTTCTGACTTCTAATTGTAACATGGTAACCCCCCCCCCCCCCCAAACAGAAAGAGCGCTTTTATCAGCAAAAGGGTCGTTTAGCTGAACCATCGTCCCAGGAACTGGCCAGCTTCATCAGCATGTGTTTGACCTACGAGCCTGTGGAGAGGCCTTCCTTCCGCACTGTGCTCAGAGAGCTCACAGAAATCATGATCAAAAGTGGGTCTTTACTTGCTTTTGTTTTTCTTTCAACCTCCCCGGGGCATTCGATAATGTGTTTTTTGTTTGTCGGCACACAGATCCTGATATATCTCCCAGTGAAACTCTTCCTGACACAGACCCTAGCGTGTTCCATAAACGCTACCTGAAAAAAATGCGGGATTTAGGAGAGGTGAGTGCTAATATCACATCGCCTGTAGTTTCTTCTTCCTGTGTGTTAGAGAGTAATCCACTGCTCATTGTTCTGTCTCCAGGGTCACTTTGGAAAAGTCACTCTCTACTTGTATGACCCGGCCAACGATGGGACAGGAGAGCTTGTGGCAGTGAAGGCTTTGAAACAGGACAACGGTCATGTGCCTGAGGGCTGGATAAAGGAGATTGAGATCCTCAAGTCCCTTTATCACAGCAACATTGTCAAGTACAAAGGCTGTTGCACTGAACTGGGTGAGTCCTCAGCTGTCATCTGTCTGCTTCAGAAACGGTTATTGAAATATACGGCAACATACAGCGTCTGCATGTGCAAAGGAGTGCTTGCTCAGTACTCGCTTTTAGCTTGCTGTGCTCAGTGGATGAATCAGGGAATTGATTTTTGGTTCCTGCTGTTCCTCTCTAAATATTGAAAATCTATTCGAAGTGCAACACTGTTTCCCTTGTATGCCAATATTTTGAGCTTTCAACACACAGCATGCTGAGTGAGAATCACACAACAGGTTATTGTTGCCTTTGAAAAGTATTGGAAATTGGAGGTTAAGCACGGTTGCATTGTCCATTGACAGGAGGACAAGTGGTGCAGCTGATAATGGAGTACCTTCCTCTGGGGAGTCTGCAAAAGTACCTTCCCACACATAAACTGGGAATGTCCCGGTGCCTTCTGTTTGCTCAGCAGATCTGTCAGGTGAGTTTAGGTGGTTTTGTAGTTTGTGCTAATCATCTAGGTTTCCACTTGATTTTACAATATTCCTCGTGCTGTGTGCAAACTGTAGAGATGTCTGATTATGTTCTCTATTCAGAAGAAGCTGTGTACAATATGAAATGTTCCATACACTAGAAATTGCCTAAAGTAGATACCCCATCACATTAAGGTTTAATGTCATTAATTAATTCTGCTTAGGTTGGGTAGTTAAGTTGCACCTGCATTATTTTACACAGTTTTCTCTTAGTAACCAGGAAACAGTCACACAGTTGATTGTCACATAATTTGCATCTTTGTCAGCCAGTCAGCACATTTCCAGCCAGCCCTGGCATTGTACATTTGTTATTTTATAAAGTGTAATACACTTTGTGGTGTAAAGTTTGATTAAAAAAAGTGAAAATTGTTAAAGAAAACTAAAGAGTCTACAGCTACATTGGCTGCTCTGTGTGGCTGTACTGTAAATGCTAATTTCAGCATGCTAATTTGCGCACAGTGACAATGCTAATATGCTGATGTTTTGAAGGTATAATGTGAACCATGTTCACCATCATAATGTAGTGTGTTAAATGAAAACCAAAGTCAGCAAGATTTGTCATCTGGGGAACATGAATGTCTGTACAAGATTTCATTGAAATCTATCTAATAGTTGTTGAGATGTTTTAGTCTGGACAGGCCCACAGATAGACAAACACTGACATCGCTAGAGCCATATATGGCGCTAGCATGACTAAAAACTACATACTAAAGGAGACTTTAACAGACAACCATTTCCTTTTCAAAAACATTGTACTTTGCTGTATCTTTTTGTTTTTGCACCCTCTCAGTAAGTTTATCAATATTTTATTTCTGTTCTCTTTTAAAGGGTATGGAGTACTTGCACTCTAAGCGATACATCCATCGAGACCTTGCTGCCCGTAATGTCTTAGTGGAAAATGAGAGTTTGGTGAAGATTGGAGACTTTGGCCTGACAAAGTACATCCCAGAGGGCGAGATCTACTACCGTGTCCGTGAGGATGGGGACAGTCCAGTGTTCTGGTGAGTTCATGAAGCACCTTACAGTGTTATTCAATGCTTTGTTCTATCACTTTGGCCACTAAACTGTATTTTTCATACTGTATAGGTATGCCATTGAGTGCTTGAAGGAGAGTAAATTTTCCTTTTCCTCTGACATTTGGTCCTTTGGCGTTACGTTGTACGAGATCCTGACCCGCTGTGACCATCGCCAAAGCCCTCCAGTAGTACGTTATCACAAGCTCAAATTTGCATATATTTTCATGTGAGCCTAATCAAGTCGATTTTGAATCCCTGTGTTAAATGCACAATGTACTCTTTTGTGTTTTTCTAGAAGTTCTTTGAAATGATGGAAGGAGCCCAGGGACAGATGACCGTGATGGTACTCATAAAACTGTTGGACAAACAGCAGCGATTGCCTCGTCCCAAAGACTGCCCGCATGAGGTAACATGCCCATTAAACACAATTGACATGTTATTGGCATTATGAGTAGCTCGATATTTTCACAATGCCTTTTTTACCAACAGATGAAGATGTTAATGGAGCAGTGTTGGGCTGCAGACCCTGCACAACGGCCATCATTCAGATCCCTCATCGAAAAGTTTGAGGCTATTCGCCAAACATACGACTGGCAGTCTCATATAAACTTTTCCTCGGCTCAAATTGGCTGATCAGGACTGTGAAGATCTACTTGTCTACGTGTCATCAGTTTGCCACTATGGCCACCATATATTACAGGGTGTTTTTTTCTGGGAATGCCTGCTGTCTCCTTTTACAGTACATAGATGTATTTATACTGTAGGTTTCATTTTGATAAAAGCACACTGCTATCCTCTCATGTCTGATGTTAACACAATGACTCAATAAGTGTGTGTTTTATTGTTGGCTGATGAGTTGAACTTAATGAAGAAGGGCGATGCCTTGGGAAGAGTGTCAGCTTTTGTCTCTTTAAAAGTAATAGGTCTGCATGTATCACAGTAAGTATTAAGAATATATGTAGGGTTTGGGGAATACTATCTTTTAGTTTGTGTTTAATGTTTGTACATTTTTTGAGTGTTCACTTTGTTTAATTTTGTATAAACCAAAAGAACAAATTCAAAATATAACGCATTTTCATATGCCCTTTTATTAAAAACTGAAACAGATTGATGCATGTGTCCTAAAGTGTATAAAAACGTTTTACAGAATGTGCCATTTAGATCTGTTACCAGATTTTCTAAAGTATAGCTAAGTATATTTTACATAAGTCCAGCTGTTTGCAATCTAGCACCTATGATCTTGCTGCACAATGAACAAAATCAACAAAGAATACTGCTGCTTTTACAAATGTATACTAATGTCCATGTTAACCACATAGAATTGTGTGGTTATGAGACAGGCCATATTACCCAGATTCCTCACAGACCAGTAAAGAGTCATCTGACACCTCCTGTCCTGGCATGCAGGAAATATTCATATTCAACAGGTGTTTGAATCAGTGTTCTGCATACACCTGTAGACCAAGTCTCCTATACCCAGTAGAACCTGATACATGGACAGAGCCTCAACACTAATGCAGGCATTTGTTCCACATATTCCATTGTACAAAGCAGTCTGGACAGCCACGGTCTTGTACAATGCGAATTAACAACTACAACAGAAGGGCATCTGTTTAGCCAGGGGCTTTCCAGCCACTGCAAACATAACAGACCTGTTGCAAGTGTCTCACCATGTGTTTGAAGGGAAGTGCCTAAAGGACCAAAGGCTAGTATGAGGAATGTAACACTGGACATCACGCCCGGTATAAAAGAATAGTCTAGAGTGTTGCAACCATAGATATAGAACAATATCTATGGTTCATATTATGGTGCATTGTGGGAACATAAGACTGCTTGTCTCCTTAACAGCCAACCAACACACTTACCAGCAGGCATTAAAGGTGCTGTAGGCAGGATTGGGAAGATCCAAGACTTAGCCAAAAAAATTGAACATCAACAACTTCTCAGTCCCTCCCCCCTTTCTGCTAAAGCCCAAAACGTTCTCCTAAGCCCCTCCCCCCACAGGGGAGAATGAATGCGTGTGCATGAGCAGTGATTAGACTCCCCCCCCCTCAGCCCTGATTGGTGCATCTGAACAGGGAGCTGTGGATTTTTGCAAATCTCACTACAGGCTGTAGGTGGTGCCAGAGAGCCAGATTTTTTTTTTTTTAAATTACATGCTTCATGTAGTTCTACTCGAACATAGGGTCAGTTTCAGCAAATATGACAGAAAGTTAGTTTTATAAGTCTTACGTACTGCACCTTTAAGAAGTAAAAAAAAAAGATTATCCAGGAAAAACATGAAACTATACATATGTATACTACATACATAAACCAATATATTAAATGTATACAACAGTAACTGTATTAACACGAGTAAGAAACTGATGCATATGGCTGGATGCATTTATTAAAGTGATTTTTTTTGCCCTGACACACCAAGCCGTTTCCATATACTAGGCCTATATCAGAATCAGAAATAATAATATTTACAATTATAATAAATTGATTACTTAATTTACTTTATTCAATATATGCTATTATGTTCTTTAACATGTCGTTTTCCCTGTGTTGACCCTATTAATTTATTAGTCACGATTCTCGTGATGTTATCCAATATTTATTTAGACCTCTTTATATAGCAAATATTTATATATGATCCCGCCAAGAAATACAAGACTGTTCTTACTGTAGCATATACTTTGGAGACAAATTAAAGTTGATTAGAAATATGTGTTTTTACTGGGCAGAAATCGGTGTAATTCCAGTTTAAGGGGAATCATATCTAGTTATGAACGGAAAAAAGGAGCAAACGTGGCCCCGCCCCCGCCCTCGATTACGTCGTAGTCATGGAGAATGCGTCCCCTATTGTCCAATGAGAAGCGGCGCTGGGGCCATGTGTGTATTGTTTAAACTGCTCAAATCGGGGACCTCGGGGTGAGTTTTCAGACCGATAAAACTTCCACCAAACTGAGTGATGGCGGCCGTCGTGTCTGTTAGCACAACTGCCAGGGATGAAAGCACAGACACAGGGCTCAGTTTCGCCCCTCGTCCACATCACGAAAATGACGACCTCGCTGCGGATCACGAAAACTGGATGTCCGGAGAACCGGGCCGGTATCCCGAACTCGAACGCGGGGAAGAGGACTCAACGTCGGAACAAGAGTGTCCGCGGAGGGTCGACGAGGACTTGACATCACTGAGCCCCGAAGAGATTGAGAGCCGCTTAGAGAGAACTCGCCGGGAGTTTTACAACCGTAGAAAAATCATCATAAAAAATCTACCCTCCGACGTTAGCAATCAGGTATGAATAAAAAGTACTAACAAATTGGAGGTTCAAACTATTGGGTGATTGATTAGGGTTATTGACGGGATCCTTTGGCTAACGTTAGCCTAGCTCCAATATGCTTTGCCATGCTACCTATGTTAGCCTGCTAGCCATTTAACTCGTTAGCTGGCTTTAAGTTTTGATTTATACGATATTTTGCTTTATTGAATTGGCAACTGGTTTATTTTAAAGGGAACACGCAGTTAATTGGCAGCCACCGAATACCATTAGTATTGTTTTAATTCGTTTGGCGTTGTTGGGACAACTGTCAGGTGGTCAGATAACTGTCAATAATTGTTATCTGTGGCCTGTATGACCTGCTAGGCATTCCGGCCTCGTAGGTAACCATTTGAAAACTTTTGATATTCGATTCCCCCCCACACACTATTCAAGCTTTCAAGCCAAATTGTCGGTGATTACACCTCCCCTTTAAATGAGTTACAGGTGCGCTGGGACTTTTTCATCAGCCCATCTGTTGTTAAAACTGGCATTCGGTTGCATCGACCAGCCAGTGATTTACTCATGATGCCACATTTTTTTTTTTTTTTTTTTGGAACGTGCCTGACTCGTGGGGAGCGGTGGGCCTGCGGGCGGTACCATTGTTCACAGAGGGGTGGGGGGAGAGTTGTGGGAGTTCGAGATGTGAGTTGCAATATAACAAAAGGTGGAAGGTGTGGAGACAAAAACGTTTCAGAAAATGCTAGACAGCATCGCCATTCGTTTGTGAATGGTCAAAAGCAGCGCAGAACAATTTCTCCTATAACAATGAGTCAGGTTATTAACATATCACCTCTTCACAGGTGCAACTTGTTACTAGTTGACCAGAGGACATGAATGAGTTAATTATGTGATGACCAAAAGCTACAACTTAGAAAGTCAAACATGATATGTGTGAGAACCTGGTACTAGTATTGTAGTCATGTAAATGTCTGGATGTAATGATTTTGTCTTTTCTTATTTACAGGAGGTTCATGAGCTGTTGGGCAACTATGACTTGAAGTACTGCTTTGTTGACAAATACAAGGGCACAGGTTGGTCTATCTGCTTGTCCATCATGTTAGGCATTGCATGTTCAGGTTACAGGAGTAATGATCTGTCACAGATCATCTAAAGAACAGCAGACACGCTTTATAATTGTCGCATAAACAACAAGGGTTGTCTGCATTTAGAGCAGTTCACTAATTGCTACAATCTTGATAAGGACACATTTCTTCAGTTTGAAGGGCTTTATTCATAAAAAGGAAAAGGTTCTTAACTTTAAGGAAACTATTGAATAAAAGGAACAAAAAGCTTGATAACTTGTATTTCATCACTAGTGGTGACAAAATTGTTTGTCTTTCACTAAATTACAATTCTAATTGTACTCCAGTTGTGCTGGTATGTATTCGAGGTGTGATTGTAGTCTGTATAGTACACAACTGAGCTAACTCTTGGCAGCATTAGCAAAGATGGCAAGCTACAAGTTAGTTTGCTAGCAAGAAATGTCATCTGGCTAGCTAACATTTTTCCAGTGAGTCTTTTACCCCAAGTGAGTTCTGTAGCTGCTATTTTGGAAATTAATCTACTGTGGACAAAATCGCTTGACAAAATTGGAAATTGATGAAAATAATGCCAACATGTTCCAAAATAGAGATAGCAACCATGCATGCAAAGCTTCATTTACATAGCACATGTAATTCATATACTTGTGCTGTTCTTATGACGGTCATGCATATTGTTAGTTACCGATCTATTTTGTTGACAAACGGTGGAACTCACCGATCAATTTGTATTTATCAAGACAACCAGTTTCTGCAATTAAAACACAAAAATAAATCAGTGTTAAATTATCCTTAGGGGGGAGAATAAACCTTGTGACCTGCATCTCAAATCAGGGGAATTGCTTTTTTAAAGATGGTCTTAAGTGCATGAAAGATCAGCTTACAATTAGAAGTAGTAGAAGTCGATTTGTCAGCAAGAACTGACTAAAGCAAAAGAGAAACAGCAGCTTAGTGGCTGATAATAACGGGCCAGAAAATTGCATCAGCTAGATGGTAAATTCATGGTATGTCTGGCATCTCCCGAACTGTTGTGGCAGATGAGTAACATTTAAGAGTTCTTTTTTTTATTTTATTTTTTTTTACATAATCTATTTGGCTGGTATAAAGATTAAATATAGATGGATATATACATTGTGTGAGTGTGTTGCAACTGCAATTTCTTTATGCTCCCCTTCTGCCGCTTCTTAAAAAATATGGGTAACAGGATGTTTGGTTGACATGGAGCTGCAAACTATGGGGTCTACAAGAGTCTGCCATATTGGTAGACATTCTAAAAGTGCCAATAACATTAAAAGTAACATTTTACATTAAAGTAAAAGGTGTGGATGTGACTTTTTAAGCTAACACGATGTCAGATAAAATGCCTTTTGGTTCTTGTCAGCCACGATGACACCCATTGTAGTCTCAATAGGGAATTGTTGCAGTGACATGAACACTGGGTGTGTGGTGATATTGTGCCACCAGTGTGGCCTTTTATCAGACCTGCTCAAAGAAAAATGGTGTCACTAACCAGGTTTGCCCCTGCTGTGTATAAAAAAAATCTAACTGAGCAAATGTCACTCCCTCACTTTACACCAAATTGTTTTTTTAATGTCTCCCTTCCTCTCTCTGTCCCCCATCACCCTCAGCATTTGTGACACTGCTGAATGGGGAACAGGCGCAGTGTGCCATCAAAGACTTCCACCAGCATGTGCTACGGGACAGGGAGATCTCGGTGCAGCTACAGCCAACAGACTCTCTGCTGTGCATCGCCAACTTGCCCCGCGCTTTGACCCAGCAGCAGTTTGAGGAGTTGGTGCGACCCTTTGGTAACTTGGAGCGCTGCTTTCTGGTGTACAGCGCCGTAACGGGGCATTCCAAGGGCTATGGCTTTGTGGAGTACATGAAGAAGGACTCGGCTGCCAGGGCCAAGTCAGAGCTATTAGGCAAGCAGCTGGGCTCCCGCATGCTGTATGTCCACTGGACTGAAGTGGGCTCCCTCACGTATCCACTCCTGCACTCTAAATGCCTGTGCGTGGACCGCCTGCCCCCAAACCTGCTGACAGCCCAAGACCTCCGCAACGCCCTGACTGACACCCATGCGCCAGTCTTCTGCCAGGTCAACACACACAAACGCACTGCTACAAATGAATATGATTGTACAAGTATACATTATCCAGATTGTATTTTACGCCAAGAATAATGAATGTAATACCAGCTTAGAGCTGCAAAGTTTAGTTCATTAATCGACTAGTTGATTGACAGAAAATTATTCGTTAACTTTTCTGATAATTGATTTATTGTAAGTAACTTTTTCAATCCAAAATGCCAATGGTCGGGTGTGTGGGTGTCAAAGTTGTGAAGGTTCCAGATGACAAACAATTTTGTAAAATTGTATTCCATATTTGATCTTTCTGTACTTTTTTTTATTTAATTTTTTTTTTTTTTTAACCTTTACCCCAGTTTTCCGGTGGCCACTCAAAGTTTCTATAGCAATGAACATTGCTGGTTTCTATGGCGATGACCACCTGACTCCCCCAGGTGGTGTCATTCAGCAGGCTTTTCTGGAACGAGAGAGGGGGTGTCCTTTTTAGCACAGCGCGCATAGTTGTACTTTCTGCTGGTTCCAGGGTTTTTTAGGATTGTGGCAAATGTAGTGATGATTAAGGATCATGGGATCAGTTTTTTTAAATTTGTTTTTTTTTAAAACAAGATTACAACTGGCCTGGTTATAAACTATTGAAACCTGGTGGTATTAATTCATGAGGCCACATCAAACTTTTCTCACAGGAAATAAAATAGTGGATGAGTTTAAAGACTCATCCACTGCAAAGAGTCGCAATTAAGACTTTTATGTTCGAATATCTGTTAATCATTTATGGTCATTTTTGTTGCCGCATCTAACGGATTACGTTTTTTTTTGGACTTGGCGAAACACTAAATCAGCTAAGGCTTTAATGAGAGGCTGTTATGGAAGTCACACCATTATCAATTAACATAACCCAGAACATTTTTTTTCTTGTTTGATCAGTGATTCTGGTATATTTCATTGGTTTTACAGGACATTTTCAAAATAAATGTGCTTTTAGATAGATGTTGCACTCGTATGTGCTGAACGTGCAGTATGTAAGTTTTAAAAAAAAAAAAAAAAAAAAAAAAAATATCCAGTCAGATCATACCTTGTTAGTATTTATTAGCAGCAGATCTTGGGCCAATTGTGTGTCTGTGAAATTAGAATGACTGTTCCTGCCTCCTCTCTACAGTTGGCTCAGGGACAAGATGGAAGTTTCCGGCGGTTTGCGATGTTGGAGTTTGCCTCAGCTGAGATGTCCGAGGAGGTACAGCGACTCACTGATGGCAGGCTGCTGGGTGGGACACACATCAGGGTGTCCTTCTGTGCCCCTGGCCCTCCTGGAAGAAGCATGTTGGCTGCTCTGATTGCTGCCCAAACCATGGTATTTAAGTCAGATTGAAGCACTGTATTTACATGTCGATGATTTTGCCTTTGTGCTGATTGCCTGACTTGTGGCCCCTCCCTTCAAGGCTGTGAATAGGGGTAAAGGTCTCCTCCCTGATCCCACAGCCATGCAAATACTTACAGGCCTCAATAACCCCGCCACCCTGAAGATGCTGCTCAACCCACTGTCACAGGGACCCAAGCAAGGTGAGGAGTCCTCGCTAGCTCTTAATCGATGCCTTAATTCTTAATTTTGTTCTGGTGCTGTGGATCCTGATGTCCCCTTTGTGTGCAGGCCTCCTCGGGGCAGCCCCTACAATGCCCCTGCTGGCCAACCCTGCCCTCTCCGCCGCTCTGCTCCAGCTGCTCCTTCAGAACCAGGCCAAGGCGCAGCAGGTACCGCTCCCTTTCTGCCTTTTCTCTGACATGTGCCTCCTTGCCGCTCAGCCTGTTTTGATTCATCCTCTCCTACTCATACACCCTTTTCCCCCCACTCTCTGCTCTTTCCCTCTTTACTATTAGCAAGCCTTTCTGGGGAATCATCTTCTCTGGGCTCAGGTGCTGCACAATAAAGAAAACCCTCTAGTGCCTTGTGTGAGTGATAATGGTGTTTGTGTGAGGTGGTGGTGAAGCTAGATGGATTCTGGTCTTTTTTCCTTTGTTTTTTTTTTTTTTTTTTTTTTTGGGTGATAGAAACTTGCTAGGAAACTGGTTTGTTTTTTCTGTGTGGGGTGTACTTTTGAGTGGTGCTGAGTGATGTGGTAGGTGTTCTCCATTGTGTACTAAATGTGTAAATACCCACTCTGCAAGGACATAATTTCATATGTTGTGAGTAAGCCTCAGTGCAGATTAAGTTTGCTTGTGTAGTGCAGCAGTTTTTCACTGCTCAAGTGTTGCAGCCAGGCTGTGTGACCCTCTTGTGACACTGAACTCTGCTCTCGCTCTCTCTCTCGCTCTCATTTGGCCAGCAGGCAGGACTCATTGGGGAGAATCCTCTGGCCTCTTTGCCCGTCCAGCAGGGAGTCCATCTGCTCGGAGACCTACCCCAAGGTTTGGCATCCGCCGACTCCAGCCGTAGCTCCTTGAGCCTCAAACTGCATGTTTTTTTTTTATTTATTTATTTTTTTTTCTTTGCTTATGATGCGAAACATCTGTATTCCTCTTTGCGTGTTAATCATGGTTTTTCCTCTTTACCGTGGCCATGATATTGTTGTCACAATGCAACATAAGTCTTAATATTATGTCGTAGACTCCTAATAGCTCTAAATATAACATGTATGTTTACATTTATTGAAGATTACAATAATTGTAATTCCCAACCATTCCTCTATTTAATTCCCCTAGGTGGTGGTGGTGTCCCAGGTCTTGGTCTACAGACGGATCCTCTGGCCCCCCTAAAGCCAATGCCACTTGGCAGAGCCCTAGCAAGAGAGCAGGAGTCCCCCACAGCAGCGTGTACCTTCCCCCAGACTTCCTCTCCCACTCTGCAGGGCCTCTCCATGGCCCTGATGGGTGGCATGATGGGGGCAGATGGCCTCACAGCTCAAGGGGTGAGGTCCCAAGTAATTTCAGTGTTTTCTGCCTCTTGTATTCTTGTCCCGCTTTCTATCAAAGTGTAAATGGTAAAAAATTTCCTTTTACCCTCCCGTCAGGTATCCATACTAGGAGATCCTCCCAAAGATATGAACCATCCCCAGAGTGCCTTCCTCGGTGTCAACAATGTTTTCTCCTCAGGTGAGGCCTTTTAAAAAAAAAAAAGATTAATATAGATATAGATAGAGAGATAGATAGTGGTGTGACGTTAGCTCATTGCCTCAGGGTAAAAACCTACATATGCCCATTGAAAGTGGCAGCAGAATCCAAAATATGAGTGGGTTAAGCCTATTCCAGGCAATGACCATGAGACCCAATGCTATTTGTGCCGAAAATCTTTCACGATGGGACTTACGTCTTTGGACTCCCATATGAAGAGCAAGAAACAGCCCGCCAGCAGCAGGCATAGCACAGTTCTGTTCACAGCATAGCTCTTAAACAGCGTTAAACCGCCACTGTGGTTACTTCTAGCAATACTGAAGAAATGGCATTGTCTATAGTGCAGCCTGTGAACCTGCAAGGGTAAATTATCATTTTCTAGGGCTTAAAATCCACACTTACTTTCCATTTATAGCCTTCTTACTTTTGCCAGTATGGCTGTGATTTTGGCATTGCCGTTCATTCAAAGTGGTATTTAAAAAGGTGTTAAATTTTAACTTGGAGAACCCTGATGCTAAACTCTATTCCAGCATGTAATGTCTGTCCATCCTTCCCTACTCCAGGAGGAAGCTGCAGACCTCACCCCTACAGGAAGAGGCCTACACTAAGTAATGTGTCCAACCAGCACACACACCAGAGCATTCAGCCAAATTACAACCTGCGCTACCAGGATTCCTACAGCCCGGAATATCCTCCTCTACACCAGGTTTGCTTTGTAAATGAAAAGGCCTATTTTTAGAAAGTTTGACACACGTAGATGCGGCTTTCCTAGATGGTGTCATGGTGACCTGATGACATTTACAGTGTAGCAGCTGATTGCTGCTCTTTTAGTAGCATATATGATGTCATCTGGTCTGACGCCCATCTGGGGTTTCTCCTCAGGATCCTCTGGCCCACTTGTATGAACAGCAGGAGAACCTTGATACTGGAGCCTTGGCAGGATTTGGTCAGCAACAGGTAGTGTTCAGTCAACCATTTCAAGACTGTGTGAGCATGGCTTCAATGTTAGATTAATATATTACTATACTAACAGCTTGTTTCTGCAGCTCTCTCGTCATCCCGACTACAGTGAGCATTTTTCACACTATAGTTATCCTCCCAGCGAACCCATGTCCTCATACTTCAGCTCAGGGCCCGAGGCCCCCAGTAATGGTAGCCTCCCTACCACCCTTCTCAACAGGGTAAGCTTCACGCTTTGGACTTTGAAGCCAAACCAAAGCTTACTTTAAAAAACAATCTGTTAGATTAGGTTCCCAGACTAATCCCATGTGCAGTAATTAATATGCTGTGCGTGCATGAGCCTCAGAAGTCTAGGTCACTGAAACTTGGTTGTTTTGTTCTCAGGCTGTGGGAATGCCTCCTGTGAGCCACACCATCAACTACCCCCCAGGCCTGGGGAATGCTGTGAAGGTAATTCAGACACTTTCTTGTCTTTGCATTTTTAATTTTATTTATTTATTTTTTTAAATTTTTTTTTAAATAACTATTTAAGCAGTATTACACGAGAGGGTTTGATTTAACGACATTATGCGTCTCGGTCCTAGCCGCATCACGCACACATCACTGAAGTGCCAATAATATGACATTAAATAAAACCCCGGAGTGTAATATTGCGATTATACAACGGTTACCAGCTAAATGGAAGTTATAATCATTGTATTCATTTTGTGGGGCAATTCGCTATCAAAATAAAGAGAGAAAGCAACCGATGATTTCTAGTCCCATTAGCTTTGTAACAGATCGTGGAATTTTCCAAATGTAATAACTACCGCACATATAAACACCAAACTGCTTTGCTAACTTAACGTGGTTATAACTAATATCTAAGTTTTTATTTTTTTATTATCTTTTTTTTTTCTTCCTCCCATGGATAGATTTAGCTACTATACGTCCGAACTTCATTATTGCCGTGTCAGTGGCATCCAAACGGTTAACTCCAGAGTGTTGTAAATTGTCGTTTCATCCTAGGATTCACTTATCCTCTTGCAACCATTCATCAAAACTAAGTCCGCCATATTAATCAAAATTAACAAAACGATCTGTTGTATCAATTTTGTAGGCTAACGTTACTGTTTTAATTCAGCCCTGGAAGTTACAATGTTGCCATGGGAATGGCGAAGTAATATTTTGTGATACGCCAGGTGTGTTCAAATGGCTCTGGGTGTGCTGTCATGCTGATTTGAGCCCGTTTTTTTTTTAAATGTCTAGTTGACCAATCCGATTGTCTGGTCGGATCTACTTGTTGTATAATTTTACTTTTAGACCAGGGGTCGGAGCAGGGCCCCCTACTACATATATTGTGAAAAATTAAGTTGCATATTAATCTGGGCCTACAATAACGTGTAGGGCGTCCTAAAGCCTTTACCTTTTTTAGTGCATAGAATACTTATTAAAATATTTATTGGCATGATTTTATCAATGTTGTAATGTTAAACATACATGTGGCACAGTGAATCCTTAACTGTATTTGTGGATGGCGGTTAGTGACTACCTTACCTATAGGCTAGTAAACCTATCATCAGTGTTGTTTCTCACAAATTGGCTGATTTATATTGCTAATAATATGTTGGATTCATGTAAAGATTTTAATTTTGTAAACACTTTAAAACGATTAACAATTTGGAGGCCCCCCTGCTGTAACTCTGAGGACCCCCTAGGGGCCCTGGACCCCCTGTTGAAGATCTGTTTTAGACCAAGCTTCTGTTTGTTTGTTTTTTGATTTTTTTTTTTTTGTTTTGTTTGTTTTTTAACCAATTGTAGACTCCCATTGGTAGCCACAAGCGTGTGTTCTCCCGGTTGATCCCGTCTCCAGAGCCGAGCCCTGAGGGCAGCTACGTGGGCCAGCACTCCCAGGGCCTTGGTGGCCATTATGCAGACTCCTACCTAAAGCGAAAGCGTATATTTTAACTACAGCTGAATGGCTTCTTGCTGTAGGAGTAGCCATTTAACAGCCAGGACACAATGGCATCTCCTCTGGATCTCTTCGAATGAACTTTATGGCGTGGTGGTCCTTGGATTTGTCTCCTGTGTACTCCTGTGAGTGACCCCTGGAGGGCGCCGGGGAGTGCCGCCTGTTGCAATCTGGACAGTTGTGTCACTCCATGGGAATTCTTGGTGGTTGTGTGTTTTTTTTTTTTTTTTTTGTTTTTTTTTTCTCCTGTGTGTGTGTGTGTGTGTGTGTGTGTGTGTGTGTGTGTATATATATGATTTTAGTGTGTTGGTAATTTAAGTTTTTACTTTTTCCTCTTTTTATTTTGACTTTAAATTTCCTGTTGAAAAACTTGTACAGTGAGAAAAAATGGTTAATTAGCAAATGGAAGTACTTTCTTTTAAGCATTATTTTTTTTTTTTAATTATTCCTGTGTTGAGTGTGTGGTGTATTGGCAGAGCTACAGATAGTTTGGCCAGTTTTCAGTGGCAGCAATAGGCTGCTTTTTATAATGTTTGACATCCCGCTAAAGTGATGCTGTCCACAATTTCAGGCAAAGGGACTTGCATAGTATTAAGACAAGCTTTACTTGAAAGGCTCTACTTCCCCCCCCCCCCCTCTAAATTCCATGTAAAAAGTTCAGTAGTTTGTGTAATGAGATGGGTGTTTTTGTTTCCACAGGGTTGTATATTTTGCTGTATGACTATTTTCACATTCAGGCCTCTCATTGGTTAACATGCAGCTTTCCATCCACCAATGACAGCTGTACGTACCTGCCTGTGTATTTTGACGGTAAAGCTTTTTACCATTGTGGCATATTTTCTCGAGCCTTTAACTTTTCCACGTTGTTTGTCTATTGATTCACACCCTCCAACTTGTTTACGGAGTCTGTTCTCTACACTGGTTGAGTGATGCACTTGGGAGGTCACGATCCAAATCTGTTCTCACCTCCTATAAGATGCCATTTTCAAGTCTACTCTCACACATATGTCCAGGAGTTGAATATTTTCTGTGTTTATGTGAGTTATGTTTTGCTAAGTTTTAAATTTTGAATGTCTTAAAAGTCCAAACGCCACACCTTGATGGTTGAGTTGGGTGGGTGGATGGGGCGGCGGGCATGAGAATGTGTGCCATCTCTCAAGTCTGGGGAGGTACTAATGGAAGCTAGTGGCAGGTGATTGGTCAGTGACATGGCTGTCCTTGTTTTTTCTTTTTCTTTTTTATAATTATCTGGTTGACAGTTTGATTGTGAAAACCCATTACCTCTGACTTCTGCTAGGAAATGCAGCTACACTTGAGCCTTAACAGTGTTTTCTGTGACATCCTGCCCTGTGTTGGCTTCCATCTACATTTACCATTTCTGTGTTATTTGCTGTGTAAATAGTTAAGCTTGATCATTTTCCTGAGTCCAATTTTTTTTGTTTTCTTTAATCAAACCTGCCTCTGGTCTGGTGTTTTGAATGAATTTGCTGCTCATCGTGTTTTTGTTTGCCTGTATGCTTGACAGCTGGTGTGACCAAGAGTGGCACCACAGCGGTCCGCTCATGTTGTGTATGGACCAAGAGATGCAGCCGTACTGTAGGATGATCATTCATTTTGATCGATTTGATTCTAACTGCCATCTTCTCAATCTGTACCGCCATGGTTGTCTGTGTGATGTGAGCAAGTAAATGTTATTTAACACAATGTTGTTAACTCGTCATTTTAAAGAAGCTAGCTTTTAGACTTAAGCTGTGATATCTAGATATTTGACACTTTTGGGGGTTAACATGAAAATATTTTTGTATTTTACCCAAAACTTTGTTTCTTGAGGTTACGTGGCCCTATTAACCTATTTGCATAATTTGATTTGACTTGAAACCCAGGATGCAAAAAAATACTTAAATCACAGAAAATAAAATTGCAATCAATCGTAAAAAGCAAAATAAATCAGCATGTGTTGTTGAGAGCAGGATGATTTAAATTGCCTTGATTCACGTAATCTTTATCATGTCCTTTCAGTAGGGAACAGTTGAACCTCTGCTGCTGGCATAAAATTAACAAAGCATTAGAGTTGTTTTTGTAATGAAGAAAAAACTGTCCTAGGCCAACTAATGAGGCCTGCAGTAGTGCTCATATATTTTAGCCTGATTATGTAGGCTAAGTGACAGCACGCACAGCCAGCTGATGTTTTGCTTTATTGGCTCGGCAACCAACCATAAAACTAATTATTCTGAGTACTTGCAGAATGATCTTGAATGGGTGCAGCAGAAGGAAAGCATAAAGTAAACAAGGGGCGATGCATCAAAACATCTGCTAATAAAAATCCTGCTTGAAAACTTCTGCAAGACTTTTTCTTTTGTTGCCCAATATGGAGAAAAAAATGGTTGCTAATAACTTCAAAAATCAGGTGTATTAGTGTTTCATGATGTACAGTATATAATGCCTAATAATTAATAACCTAATAGTCTGACTTTTCCTGTATACTTCAGTTACAAAATGTTACAGTTCAGACACCATGGGTGGCTCTGGTAGGCCCGGTGAGAGTGGTATTGTTGTGCATGTGACCTGGATGAATGTTGAAACAGTTATCACTGAGTGGATGAATTGTGCTGCTTGAATGAATAATTTAATACAAATCTCAGTCAGCAGCTATAAAGACTGATAACAGGCTGCTCAAGAAATAAAAACAACTGAAGGAATGTGTCAAACAGACGAGTGAGTGAAATAACGTTTCACTCCGATAAGACTGTATATAGAGAATGTTGACATTCAGATTTAATTAAAAAAAAAAAAAAAAAAAAAAAAAAAGAAAGTAAAGAATAAACTGAAATGTCAGCTATGCTCTTTATTTTCTCTTGGGCAGACCCTGAAGGTAATGGCAGGTCAAACTGAGCTTAGTCATCTGGCCAGGTGATTGGCTGTGTGGCAATACTAAGCCCTTTGCATTACTGTGCCGCACCATTCATACTGAGGTGCTAGGGGCGAGCAAGAGACGGTGAAGAGATCTCCTCTTCCTCTCAGGTTTTGATTAGCTGTTATTCATGTGGACCTGCTGAGCCTTGAGCTGATGGAGCTTTCCCCTGTTGGGCAAGAAACTGCAGTAGCCTACATTTGTCATAAAACTTGTATGTTTGGTCTGTCAGAATGTCACTTATAAGAAATAAGTCTAACAGAGAAATTATCCTGTTTTATCATCAATCTGTAAAGGACAATGGAAATGAGAACATTGAGAAGAAATGATGGGGTTGCTTTTTAAATCTACTGGCATTATATTAATGTGTTTTTCCCAGCCGCTGGGTTTATTTCTGTGATATTTGTCTGCAGTGCTTCAGGCACCCTCAAATTATATTCTCATACCTGCAGCCAGTCTACCCAGAGTTCTCAGAGGGATCCACCGAGGCTCGGTGGACGCTGTGTCAGACACATTTAGATTTCTGCCTTTCATATTTCCACCCACACAGTCGCCCTGCTCAGTTGCTGGTGCATGCTGCTGAAACCTGCGATTTTCCCAAATACAGAGAGGAAAGAGGAAGAGCTCTGAAGGCAGATCACTGCACCATCATTTATCACCAATTACAAACACACAAATGAAGGGAAAGTTATATTTCTTGTGCCTATGTGTGTGCTTAGAATGTACCTGCTCCCGATCACTTTATTGTCCATGTGTGTTGAATAGGAATGTATTTAAAAAGACAGATTCACTGTACGTATCTACATGCAAAACACTAAATTCATGTGCCATGTTTTATTACAGCTTTGTTTCAGTATACGAGTTACAAAGAGTAACCAAATAGGGTATGTCACAAGAGCTGTTTATAGCAGGATTAGTCATAGAAAACAGCCCACTCCCCCCGTGACAAACAGTCTATAAAACAGTAGCACATAGAACATCTTGATAGTCCAGGAGAAAGCTACAAGTCTGCCTTGTGCTTAATTCAGGAGAGGGTGAAACCGCTCAGTCAGGACGCTGCTCCTGTACACCCAAACAAGATTAAATTATAGTAGGGATTTAAAATCCAAACCACAACACATACCCTTATCCCCCCCTGAACTAAGCTTTAGTATTGTTACACTCTTCATTTTCATCATTTCCAGTCGATCCTCTGGGTAATTGTAGACTATATCACCCTGGCACGACAAAATAAGATATGGTTATGGGGAAATGAAAGCAATGTTTCTGAGCACAGTGTTATTGCTCCTATGCGCTGAAACAATACAACTGGTTTCTAAAATGAAAAACTAAATTTGTGTCTGTTTCTTGGATGCGTTATACAGTCTTTATTTATTGTCTAAAGATGCTTACATTCAATCTTGAATATTTATTAAACATCCCCAGCACGCAAACGTAATCCAGACATGGACTGGAGCAGTGAGATGAACCTGGTTTCAACTGTCAGGCTGAGAGTTTTATTTAAAGGTCCCACAACATGGTGCTCTTTGGATGCTTTTATATAGACCTTAGTGGTCCCCTAATACTATATCTGATGTCTCTTTCCCGAAATTCAGCCTTGGTGCAGAATTACAGCCACTAGAGCCAGTCCCACAATGAGCTTTCCTCAGAACGTGCCATTTCTGTGTTTGTAGCTTTAAATGCTATTGAGGAGGGGGGAGGGGGGCTTGACCAACTGTCATGCTTCCCTTGTTTGCAAGCCATGATGTCTCCAAGGGGGCAAGCTTCTCTCCACAACGCCAAGCTCCTATGGCGCCATTTTGATGCTAACAAGCTATCACCCGCCGTTAGCATTCCATTGACTGCCATTCATTTTGGTGTCACTTTGACAGCCAATAACTTTCCATCTGAAGAGTTTAAAGACTTTATTTTTCCATTGTTTATTTCTAAAGAAACAGACAATGTAGAAAAGGCTCCATTACCTTGTATCTCACGTTATGGCTCCATAGCAGCCGTTTTTATAAAAATAGGCTAACGATTGTGTCATAACCACACGACTTACTGTCGCATAGTAGAGGAATTACCGTACAGGAGAAGCTTGCAGGCAGTTTCGGCTTTTAAGTTTAGTTTAATTACATTAGCTTGTGCCTATGTTATCTCCTTACATATACCTACGCTTTCCGTCTCTAATTGAGATTTCTCTTGGCACAGCTACCAGAAGACTTACAACTTTCAGACAGGTTGCTCACGTCACATCTACGTCGGCAAGCTCAGTTTGCAGCTGCGCAGTAACGCTCAGCCATCACCGGAAAAGTGCTTCAGATAGCCTTCACTGGTCTCCGTCCAGAGCAACGGGATCTGTTAGTCCATTTCTTTAACTGTCTATGGATGTCTCTCTCTTTCTCATGGGTGGGCCAAATGCTCTGGGCGGGCAAAGCAGAGAAAGGGGAGGTAACCTTGCTCATTATGACTACATGAGGAGATTCCAGATCGGCCCATCTGAGCTTACTTTTTGTCAAAGGCGGAGCAGGATACCCAGGGCTTGGTTTACACCTATCACCATTTCTAGCCACTGGGGGACCATAGGCAGGCTGGGGGAACTCATATTAATGTTGAAAAACCTCATAAAGTAAATGTTTCATGCCATGGGACCTTTAAAGCCAAGCACCAGCAAAGTAATATAGAGAGTGTTGAAATCTTTCCACCAAACACCCAAAAAACTCTTCAACAAGCATCACTTTGATGAGTGCAGCTCTCATCCCTCTTATTTCCTTTGCTGCCACTCGTCTCTTGCATGATCTCTATTGAATTGTTTTATGCCAGAAGCAGAGGTTCAACTGTTCCCTACTGAAAGAGGACATGATAAAGATTAAATTGTGAGAACACTATCTCTGACCAGTGCTTTCTCTATTTTGGTGTCTTAAAAGTGATCTAAGAATTGACATTTTTTTTCTTTTCCATTGGACTCTGTATATTGCTTAAAACACCTATGATGTGAATGTAAAAACGGACCTAATGCAACAACATAACACATTTTTATACTTTACTATTTCAAAAACAGCATGTGCCATCACTCCCACGTTGATTGACAGGTCGGTTAATACGACTGACACAAGATAATTACTAAATGTGAGTTTTAATGTGTTCTGATGCTGTTTTACAGATTTAATGTGGCCAGTTGTAAAACAAAATATATTCTTTACATTTATAATTCAAACTCTTTCATTAGATATTTGAAAATGCATAATTAATATGGGTATGGACATGACTGATGGGGCTTTTAAGGTCTGTAATTTGTTTTGCCTGTTCATCTGTAAAGTTCCACTGTGCCCTCTGTTTCACCATTAATATATCTCACACCACCAGTGACCATGAAAGTACATGGCAGGAGCACATATGGAGCAAAAAACAACAACCTTGCGCTTAGTCTGACACTTGATTCTCATCTCAAGTTGCCATTATAGCTTCACAACATAATTAGTAGAAGCTTTCAAATCCAGTTACCATGTCGTCTGTGGTCTCACTGGTCCTCAGATTGTCCCCAAAGTGAAACCTTGCCTTCCTGTTGCAACATTTCCCATCTAACTCCTCCTTTGCCTTCTACTGAACAGACATCTCAGCGAGATCTGATTGGTTTGGAGAAGAACAAGATACGTTGGTGAAAAGTGGTGGCTCACTCTTGTTGCTTGTGAGCACATCTCACACAGAATCTCAGAATCACTCCTGAACGATCGTGTTGTTCAACGTGTGGAGGTTTTATGCTCGAGTGTGCGAGTGTTTACACACATATGCGCACGGCGTGGACAGGAGGACAGTCCGCCCCCACCACTGCACCTCCACAGAAAAAGACAACCTGAAGTTATTTCAGGAATCCTTTTTAACACTTTAATATAAATGACCAAATAGCTTTGCTGAAACACTGTTACATTTTACTGCAACCACATTTAAACATGCCTATATTTTACCCTCTCTTACTCACACAAACCCACATAAGTGCTTTCCATTTAATTTCTCTTGTCCTACATACAGTACGTGTAAACACACACATGCAGACACACACATGGCCATTAGCTGCCAGACTATTGCTCACTGTCAGGAAAGAGGTGTGAATTAATATTTCATGGCCTTCCACTGGCAGAAAGGGGATCCATTTCCCATCATTCCCTGATGCCCGATGGTGTGGACCAGAGGTCAGACAGGCTGCTGATGGTCTTTCTGCTGCACATGCAGGGGTCGCTGCCTTCTGTGATTGGCTGTAAGCTTTTCACAAGTTCAGTTGAAGCTAAATTTCTACGGTGTACACACTCCTACCCACCAACATTCAAATCAAAATGGCAAGAATGCATTTCACACCGTTTACACACTTTCCCGTGGCTTGCACAACCCTCTCATCCACATACAGTGTGTGCTAGTAAGACTGCTTGGCATTTCAATTATTCCTCACAATATGAATGTATAGCGTGGAGAGCCATTTGGCGAGGTTGAACACATACATCAGATGCTTGCTAAATGAAGTGTGCAGCTGACTCAAGCAAGAGGAAAGATTTTTTTGGAGTACTGCAGTCCGTACTGTGCCTTGTGGTCATTTCCTCATCTGTGGTATCCTCCATATCATTACTTTCTTTATCTGGAGAATATTAAATATATATATATAAAGTATATATAAATAAAATATATATAAAGATAAAAAGAAATTAACATTTGATTTCCTTTTCAATGTCGTTCTATGTTCAAATATTAGATCGGTTACATTCAGCTGCTAATGTTACTGTAATATTTGGAATTTTTGTCACAAGGAATGAGAGACAAGTGTACTTGCATTTCACAGAAGAATATTAACCGTGTTACATTCCAGTGGTCTGCATGTTTTTGTTTTCCTTCGTATTTGGTCAAGTTTATTTTGTTAGCATGCAAGAGATAAAACTCCTCGAGTCTTTGTGCACAAGAATGAGCACATTTGCTCATTCGCATTCTGATGAAGCGACTGAATCATATGTTTAATTGCGCTGAAATTGTTCTCACTGTTCTTCAGAGAGGAATTCCTTACAGAGAAAATCCAACGCAATTGAAAATTCATGTCTCTATTTTAAAGGCCCAAGTGTTTCCCAGATAAACAATACTCCAATCTGTGGTTCTGATAAACAGCAAGGGGTTGCTCATTTAGGGTTTTCTGAACCCATAACAGCCTTTTAATAAAACACGTTTGTTGTATTGTTTCATCACCTTCAAATAAGAAAATGCAGTTATTTCCACATATTCTTTTTACATCCAGTAACAGACAGCTCTATCATTTCTTCCCTATTCATTTTCTAAGGACATGTACTAAACTGGCAGTCTTATCTCAAGGAGACAGTATTGAATGTCAGCTGCCCTGAGAGAAAAAATAATCATTTAAAGTTAAAATTCAATTGCAGATTTATTCTGTGTAAGGACGTAAAATGAGAACAGACCCCCAGAGTTATCACATTTTCAAGGTCAATATTCAATATATATTCTTTTTGTTTTTAAAGCAGCTACAAGGAACTTTTTGTGTTGATTTTTCTGGCCCATGTGGACAAAAGCAGTACTGTTTTCATGAGCACCGCAGGCTCTTCTCATAAAGTTTTTGATCTGGCTAGCTTGTGCATTAGTTTCGTAAGCAAGTGAAAGAAAGATGCAACTTATTTTTAATGTTTCTTTTTCAAACAGGATGCATAGAAATGAGATAATGTATCTATTTGTGGCTATGTAATTATGTAACTGTAATATGACGATGGTAAAACAAAGTGTTTGTTTTAGCCATGAACGTAGCCTAATAAATCATATATTGATGTAAAACTACTTATCACAGTGTATTTCTTAAATTAAATAGACATATTAACTGTCTAGGAGGAAGAGGGCTAATTGAGGATCAGTACTGAATCCTTCAAATCCCGGAAGTCTCTCCGTCTGTACAATGACCAAGGTGCATTAAGGCATAAAAGCTCCGATATTATGCTCATTTTCAGGTTCATAATTGTATTTTAAGCTTGTACCAGAATAGGTTTACATGGTTTAATTAAAAAAAAATACCATATTTTTGTTGTACTGCACAGCTCTCTCTCACTGCTGCAGCTCCTCTTGTCACCTTGTGTTCAGGTCTCTGTTTTAGCTACAGAGTGAGACATCTTTTATTCTGTACTATCTTTTATTGCACTCGCACATGCGCAGTAGCTCAGATCGTAGATCATGTCAGTTAGCTCCATAGACAGTAAAAGAAAGGTTGTTTCTCCAACTTTGGTCAGTTACAAGGCAGGATTAGCCGGGAGACTTCTTCTAAACGAGGGCACACATGTAAGTAGTTATTTTGTAGATTATGGTGAACTTGTGTGTGTTGTAGCAGTGCTTTGCCATTGAGAATGAGGTAGCATGCTAGCCTAGTGCTAGAATGCTAATGGTTGTGGTTAGCCAGCTCGATTCAGCTAGTGACGTAAAAAGCCATGCAGAGTTTGAACAGCTCACCCGGAGACTGAAGGCAGGACACATTCAGAAACCGTATCTCACTCAAAACAGCATGGATGGATTTTTTTTTCCAAGTTTGTATGCGTGTGGAAGCATCAGAGACATCATTTTCATAATATGGGCACTTTAAGTATAACTATATAGAGATAGCCAACCTGCTTGCTGATGGACCTATTTGCTTATGTAGGTAATATAGAGACAGATCAGTATTAGCCTACATTGAGAGTTTCATAACCAGTTAAAAACTCCTTGTTAACTGCTTTTAGCTAAATCGGTTATACATTGCAATCCAATGTGACATTTTTAACCATTAGCCATATATAACCCTTTTTAAAAAAAAAAATGCTATAAGCAAAAAAGCATGTTCAATTGTGTTTTTTTAAATTCAGCTGAGATAACACTTCTAATATTAGGCCCTGGCTTTTAAAGACAGACAAAATGATTAATGCTTGTGTTGTGGCTAAACTACTGCAATGCTTCTCTACATGCCTTCGCCAAGCTTCTGCAGCTCGACTCCAGTTAAAATGTTGCTGCTGCTGCTTTTCTCTGAAGGTTACCACACTATTTCCAAATTAGTTTAAATCACTTTGAGTTTTGTGGAAATCATGAGAGTGCCGTTATGGGTGCAGCCATCCTGGTTGCCGATGTGACAATTTTAGACGAGAGGGAGGAGTGAGGGAGGGGCCCTTACACTCTACGTTACGCTACACACTTTCACTGGCAATCACATCATAGCCACGCCCTAAAACACCCCCTGCTTTATCACACAATACCATAATTCAATAATGAACATCATTCTATGTTGCAGAACACTTAAAACTAGCGATTGAGACCATAAACTCATTATGAAAATGTTTACTGAGGTAATAAATCAAGTGAGAAGAGGGTCACTTTCTCATAGACTTCTACAGAAACCGACCTCCTTTTGCAACTGCACGTGTCGCCCCCTGCTGGAATTCAGATATAATGCAGGTTTAAGGCACTTCCGCATTTGCAGCACTTCGCCGTACCGGATGCTTTGTCCATTAATATTATACAGTCTATGTTGTGAACACATTTGGTTGAACACACAAAAAAATCTATTTATGCTACATACATACAGTACAATATCACTTGAACCTGTGCACACTTTTCAGCCGTTTCATCTAAAGCAGCTTAATGTCTTTTATTAAAATCTTCGTCTAATGCCTTATACTATACGTCGTAAAATCATAGCTCAAAGCAATATTTCTTTACATCTAAAAGAATGCAACAGCAGTGTATTTCTGTTTCTGTCCTGCTTAATTGCTCTGAAATACAGACAGCTGGACATGAGCACAAAATAGAATAATGATTTAATTTAGGTTAAAAAAAAAATAGAGCGACAAAGCATTTAGACAAGAGGAAAACAACTTTTAAGAGTGTCAGCCGGGTCCTAAAGCCAGTAATTACAGTATGGATAGAAACCAGACTAAAAATCTATAACCACTCTCACTGCTCTGTGAAGCTGTGATGCTCAGCATAAATCAAAATGGTTTGTTTTGTGGTTTTAGACCAAGCGTCTATTTATGGTTATGCACTTGTTCGCCATAAAACCATAACATATGTGAGGGTTGGCAAGATAAAATGTTGATTCATTGTCAGAATACAGGTAATATTTGGACATTTTCAAAACAAGTTTTTTTAGTGTCAAAGGAAGTCTCCAGATATGCCCAACATTTCTTTCTGGTCACGTTCTTCCCTTCTGTTTCAATCTATCAGAGCAGAGGCACCACCACTGGGGATAAATGAAGTAAAGCTTTCAGGGGACCCCTGAGGGTAGAAAAAGAAAAAAGAGGACTTTTAGTTAATTCTTAGTGGCACCACTCCTCCCCCAACACAGCTTTTCTCCTGCTGCTCACCACAGCCCCTCACTATGGCTTTATCAAAGTTACTACAGTCTGGAGAGCCATCATTTTTATACGTATTTGACACATTCCTGGTTTGATGTTATTCTTTTTGATGCATGGCCCTAAGTGAAACCTTAATGTAAGTGTCTGTAAATTGTTTCTGAGCTTTAGATCACACATTGGCACCCAAGATGTTTAAGCAATTTATAGCTGTCAGTGCCGCTATTCAGAGCATTACTCATGAGAGCGTTCAGACTACGCTGGCAGGGGAAGAAGAGCAGCAGCAACTTTAAAAAGTTTACAGTACATCCAAACATCCGTCTGTCTATTTTTTAAGCTCCTTATCTGTGTCAGGGTCACGAGTGGCAACAAGCAGAACAGCCCAGGTGTCCTGTTCCCAGCAGCCTCAGCTCTTCTTTTTTGGGGGGCATTTTTAGGCATTTATTTTCACAGGACTGATGAAGGGGGAATGACATGCAGCAAAGGGTCGCAGGTCGGAGTCAAACCTGCGGCTGCTGCGTCGAGGAGTAAACCTCTACTATATGTGCGCCTGCTCTACCAACTGAGCTAACCTGGCCACGCCTCAGCTCTTCTTAGGGAATCTGAAGGCGCTTCCAGGTTAGCTGAGGCAGTAATGAGTGCAGCCTTGGTGCTTCCTGGTGGGCAGGTCACCAATAAGAACCTTAACTCCTCTCAATGCTCAACAACCGTGTCTTGAGAAATGTTTTTTTTTAGCCAGGTGCTTCACCTCGTTACAGAACATGAGGCGAATGTGCTCTATCTTTAACTAAGGATTTATTTTCCATTTAATGCACCCGTGTATAAGACACAGGGAAAGCTGATCCCTTCCATTTGAAGAGCTATTACGTTCCATCTAAAATTGGCACAATGATTCAGCAATGAACCATGGTCTCAGATGTGGGCACGCTCATACTGATCACAAGCTAGTCATGTTCAGCTACAAACCCCTCCAATGCAGTGAGGACAAAAGGTTAACACCTCTGCAGGTGCACGCTAATGTCACTGAACCAAAGACTGTCAAGACCGCAGCTGCACTTTGATCCCAGTTTGACATCCATGATCAAAACAGGCTTGAATACCTCTGAGTGTTTGATCACAGTTCAATGCTGGCTTAATACTGTCAATCTAATGTACAAAAATAGAGATGAAAAAAAAAACATATAGACTGCATTGTTTTTTAAACAAATTAACTGTAGAATTTATTTGCAATCAAAAGATCTAATCGGTCCATGTTGCATTGTTGATATGTGTATTCTAAGTCACTATCGGATTTCTATGCTACATAAACACAAAACAATGGCTGTCTTTAAGACATGAGAATTTAAGGTATACACGATGTACAGTGCATAAAACACTGAAGACAACCAATGTGATCCTTAATAATAGCATGTTCTCTACTCCTACACAACCCAACTAGCACCTACAAAACTGAAATAGCCAGCGCCGTCTGATCAAGAGTGAAATCTGATTTAGCATCAAATAAAATCCACTGCAGACCAAAACACTGAAGTAAAACATTGGTCCCAGACGGACAGAAGTCAGCGCACAAAGGTCACTAGTCAGATGCTTTCATCCAAGGTGTTTTACAGTAGGCTACCAGGTGGCCCTGATGGGAATATATAGTTTTACCTAACAATGTGAGTGCCCTGCACAGCAGCTCACAAAGCAAAGGGATAGTGTTTACTTTTGTTCCTCATCTAAAAATACTGGGTGCAGCAACACAATGGGACGGACTGGAAGGTGTCAGTGTTGTCACTCCAGGGGGCATATAAACATACTCCTCAAGCATCGACCGGCTAAGTCAAAGTGACAATTTTCAGCTACAAAATGATAAGATGTCATGCCTGATCTTGTAAGCCTCTTTTTCAACTGCCATCATTTGAGCAATTTGCTGTGTTTGTTTACTGTCAAGGAAATGTGCAGTGAATGCACGCATGGGGCAAAACATAATGGATGAGCACAACAGGTTCAAAACCCTCCAGTGCTGGCAAATCACTGAGGAGAACATCCACCCAACCACAGATAGACTGGGCTTGCCAGGACAGAGGGAGAGGGAGAGGGAGAGGGAGAGGGAGAGAGAGAGAGAGAGAGAGAGAGAGAGAGAGAGAGAGAGAGAGAGAGAGAGAGAGAGAGAGAGAAAGAGAGAGAGAGAGAGAGAGAGAGAGAGAGAGAGAGAGAGAGCGTTGTGGTGAAGCTGTTGTCGTCGAACTCCAGCAAATATGAGAATGGGAAGATAATGGCCCACATCACCGAAGATGAGGACTGAACCTCCGCAAATATCAATTTGTGTCCTTTTATGATGCATTCTGACAAAACAAAACCTGAAGAAGAGAGTCTGGACAGCAAGGAACAAAGGATCGCATGTGGTTTTTGGACATGTCCAACCATTCCTCACACCATCCTGATGTTTTGAGAAGGGATGGTTATTGAGTGCAGTAGGCTACAACATCTTGCTGAAAATCATTGGATCCAACATCTCCATGGAGGAATTATTGAAGACTTCAGCGGTTTATGCGCACACAGAGATGCCGTAGCTCTACATGAACCGTGATAGATTGAGTACTTTTATGGAAATTGCTTGGACATTTCAGCTCATCTGAAAGACATAGGGCAGCAATAATACCACACACGCATAGAAGCGAGCCCGGGCGATCTATGTGTCTCTGCAATAAGTGGCTGATAAAAAGCAATACATTCTCTCAAATAAATAGTCATTCGGTTGTGCGCCATGGGCGACGAGACGTCAAACTTCAGGGGAAGCAGCAGGACCGGTGTCTCATCACCAAAACCCAGGACTCGTGAGGATCACGGCGGAGCGACGATTATACTAAATTAAAACTGATCACCACTGAAAACAATGAGATTAATGCTTTTTGGATGACTTGTCAGATTACCACTGTGACAGTTTTTGATGTTATTCAGAAAACAAGATTCAGATCTGGGCTGTGCTGGACTTGGTCACTTTGATTTGTTCGCTCAGAAATCAAGTGGCAGAAAGGGACATGAGACGTTTTGTTTTGTGCTTCAGATAAACGAATACAGCCATATCATTTAATCAATAAGTTTAATAGGGATCTTTAAATTTTTTTTTTTTGCACTATGATGGAACCACCACCATGCGCGAAGAAGAGCCTGTCCCTGTCGCTCCCGGTTCCCCGGGAAGGACAGGCGACTCTGAAACCTCCGCAGCATCTTTGGAGACAACCCCGGACCCCGATCAAAATCAAACACCGGGGGTACTCCGATACCGACCGGCATCACCACCGGCACATGGAGCGCTCAGACGCCGTGGATACGAGCGACCGACCAGGACTGAAAAAGTCTCGGATGTCCTGGCCATCCTCTTTCCACGGGACCACAAACACATCGATCGGAAATTGTGTCGGGAATAAACGGTAGGCGAGAGAGGGGTGTGCATTCCAAACATCCCAATAATAGCCCATGACAGCCCACAAGGCATATGCGTAAACGAGAGGGAAGGAGGGGGTGCATTTTAATGAGTGCGTAATAACGCAGTGTGCCTGAAGGGTTAACTGAAATGAAGCGCTTTCTACCGGGAGGCGGGACGCGTGGGTTTTCGGTGCTGATGCGTTATGCGTCTTTGGATAGACTGTCAGATGGGTATAAAGCGCAAACCAGTCCGCCCACTCGAAACGCATGAGCAGCATCTGTAAATACCAGTAACATTTTTATGAGCGTCCACATGTTACATGTATTCGATAAGAGACACTGACGGTGTAATGGCACCAAAGGTCTAGTGGGTGCGTTCGAGCGTGCAGTACTGAGATATCGCCATCCAATCCAGGCCTTTATCAGATTGTTTGCAGAGGGAGGTGTGGGGCCCAGTGGGCGGATGACCAAAAGTGAAAGCCCCCTGTTTACTAGGATGCACCCTGCTGAAGTGCCCTTTAGCAGGGCACTGATCTCCAAGAATATGATCCTGGCATCTGACCTCCTATGTGTGGTGGATGAGGTAGAGGTTGTGTTGAAAAGTTATGAAGTATTACCTGGACTGTGGACTATGGATTCTGACAGCTTGTAATTGGCCCACCATGGGCTGCGCTCTGATCAGACATGACAGTAAAAAATTCACCGCATAAGGGAAAGGACATCAGACACAGCATAATTATATGATACTTTTAAACTCCACCAGCCAACAACTCTTCCAGCACTTAAATCAAATTATACCATGCATGTTAATCAAGCTGATTAGATAAAGGCATTTCATTAAGTGAGTCACGGAACGATACAATTTTAATACCAATTCTTTGTCCTTACACAACAATTGCTCCATTTATCCTCCTCCTTTATCCTTAGAATGCAGCACCTGGTTGTATTTATTGTTTGCTTTTCCATATCTTAAATAGCATCATATAATTGACAGCCTGTTCATTATGGGCAGGGGTTAGGGTGGCTGTTTACGTGACTCATATATGCTATATTATGTATGTTCATATCCCTGTTTCTAGGAGAGATTTTCAGAGAGAGAAAATCAAGGCTATAAATGCTGGTTTTCCAGTTCGCTCCCTATTCCACCCTGTCCTTTGTGTGACCTGAAATCCCCACATGTTCCTGCAAGTGAAGTAGTTAGTTTACATGCTGGACTGTTTCTGACTCCTTTATTATCCCCCTCACCCTCTTCCAGTCACAGACGAAGCCCAAATGTGCTCCTTCCACAAAAGCAACACATTAAACAGGGTGATTATTAGACTAATGACACATCCCTGAGAGTGTGCTGGGTCTTAAGGGGACTTTTGGCGTCCTGTTTTTTTTAATCCTGTTATTATTTGTGTTTCTTTCTTTCATTTTTTAATGCCACAGACGGCCTCCCCGGCAGGCCCCTGGGAGAAGGGCCAACTCCAGCTGACTGGAGGAAGGGCTGATTTGTATTTCAGTCCTCAGGACACACTTTGAGGCAGTCCAATCTTTAGTGGATTGGGACTGACTCTGCCTGCCCTTCTCCTTCTGTGGGCGGCAAACCATGAGAGGGCAGAGAGAGAGAGAAAAAGATAGAGGTAATTTGATTCCGACAAGCTCAGTTCTCAGAGCACACCAAGCTGGCTCCAACTGTGTGTATGTGTTCATGTGTGTATGTGCCTCAGCACATCCAAGAGGTGATGTGTATGGTCTGTGGGTGTTTGTACTACAGATTGGTCAGGAAAGAGGATGCACAGAGAAATGAAGGCTGGTAGATAAATGTTGTGTATTATGAATAGTGACGAATTGCAGCATGCACAATGTGTGTATGTGTAGGGGCTGTGCACAGGATAGTGTCTGACCTGTAGGCTGTATGGATTACAATAGGCCCTAAATTCATCTGTTTTCATATCAGCGGGAAGCAAGGGCGATTTCGGTTGTGCCGATATTATTTTTGTTCTTTTCACATATTAGAGCGACTGTATATTCTGCATGCTTACTTATGTCCCAAGAAAGGATGCTTCGAGCTGGATGCCTCATCTCCTCACTGGATGCTTTATCTCCTCGCTGGATTTATCAGGCTTTATGAACATCTGGCCGCTCTGTGTTTTTAGCTCAAGGCTAACTTGCGTTGAGTTCCGGCCTATGAAAGGCAGTACCATGCTCATCTGCTCTCACTACTGCTGCATTTCACTGAACCCTAAGATATGGAAAAAAAAAGACAGACAAGAACTTGCCCCCTAAATCATTCTTAGAGCCTTTTAAAACCTGAAAGTTTGAACTAAGGTCCGGACCAAGGTTCATGTTTTTGTTACATTGTATACATTTGATCCGGTTAGTTTTGGTTTCACACTGCAGTTATGCAAGTGCACTAAAGAACTATACATGACATAACTACGTTCTGTTGTCATCAAATATGTGAGCCGCGTCTCCCGATGTTTGTAATTGATTGGTTTGTAGACAGACTTCCCCGTCCTCTTGTCTCCTCTCTCTGGTGTCAGAATTCTTGGGAGTTTTTTCTGCTCTCCCCAAGCAAGACACAGGAACTTTACTTGGGTTTTGAGAAGCTACATCATTTATTCAGAGACAAACTGAAACCTACACTTTATATATACTACCACTTAAAGGTGCAGTAGGTAAGCCTTATAAAACTAACTTTCTGTCATACTTGCTGAAACTGACGCTATGTTCCAGTAGAACTACATGAAGCAGGTAATAAAAAAACAAAATCTGGCTCCTCTGGCACCACCTACAGCCTGTAGTGCGATTTGCAAAAATCCACAGCTGCCTGTTCAGATGCACCAATCAGGGCCAGGGGTGTGTCCAACTGTCAATCACTGCTCATGCACACGCATTCATTCTCCCTTGTAGGGGGAAGGGCTGAGGAGACCGTTTTGGGCTTTAGCGCAAAGGGGGGAGGGACTGAGAAGCTGTTGATGTTCAAAACCTACAGCACCTTTAACAAGTAAACTGCTAATTTATTCTCTTCTCTGATAGCCGACAGCTGTCTGGTCTGAGCGCATTCCACGTCACTCTCACTCACGTACACACTTAGCACTGAGCTGTTACTTAAAGGAACTACACTTCTCTTTTAACATGACTATAGCCTGCCAGAACTTCCTGTATTTGGTCTGAAAGTCCAAACCATTCAAAACATGCTAGAAATGAACCAGACCATGGTTCAGTTTGATCCGGACTGAGTTTACCTCTTTTAGTTTGACCAAATTTCAGCTGTTTGTTGTCTGTGGGAGGTTTCACACCTGTACCTTTGGTTTGGATCAAACTGAGGGGCCGTCCACACGGAGATGCGTTTTGATGCAAATGCACATTTTTTGCATCGTTTGGGCCGATCGTCCAAACAAATCCTGTAAACGCACTGCCTGAAAACGCACTTTTTTGAAACCTGGTCCCAGGGTGAATAAAAAAAAAAAACGGCTCCCTTTTGGCTTCGTTTGGACGGTGAAACTGCATACGTGCATATTAATGATGTCATCGCCACACCCCTCGACCTCATAGCCTGCTGCCTTCGACCGTACCCCGCTAGTATTAGCACGGCCACTGACACGACTGCAGTCAAGCTAACCGTATCCCATCTCCATGCAAACCAGCTCACTTCATCTAAATACTTTGTCTCTGCTCTCTGACACTTCCCTCTGTTCTGCTGGTCCTGGATTCTACACAAGATATATTGCTAACGTTATGTAGCTAACATTAAACATCGCTAAAGTAGCTGTTTGGATAGCTGTTTATAAAGTGGAAGTAGCTAGACAACAGCAACTAGCTAGCTAATCTGTCTGTTTATCAACTCCTTGAATGGATTATAGTAACTTTTAGCACGGCTTATTGTAGAAAGGCTACCGTAAGAAAAACATGTAGATTATCAAAAAGACATTGGATCACTGATGTTTGTTTGACTGCCGATCTTAGGTAGCAGAGCTAATGTTAGCTCTGTTAGCTAGCGCGCTGCAATTATGTTCGATAGCAGACAGAATTGCAAAATAAAAAGCAATCCAACAGCACATTATACAATGTAAACAAAGACACGTTTTCTTGCGGTGGCCTTTATAAAATGAGCAGTGGTGAAAGTTATTAAAGTCTAGCAAACCCCGTCTACTTATTAGAAATTCTTTGAGTCTAGCTAGTCATGTTATGAACGGACGGACTGAAGACTCTTCTTTTCTGTTTTTGGTTAATTTATGTAACAACAGCACCGCCTATAGACCTGGAATATGAAGTAGCGCGTTGAGTCATTTACAAATGGATTCGTTTGGACGCAACTATTCTTGAAACGAATCCAGGGAAGACGGGTAAAACAAAGATCGTTTTGGTACGTGTGGACGTGGCCTGAAAAGTCAGAAAGTCCAGACCAAACGAGGTAGGTGTGAAAGCCCCCTTAGATTGAAAAAGGTCCAAGTTGCTAAACAAACATTGGTCACTAACAGTTTTGAGATCTGAGGCTGAATACCCTCATGCTGCGATGTTTTAATGGAAAGATAGGAATTCAGGATACATTTTCAGCATTTTTAGCTCAGCACAAACATTTGTTTGCCATTATAATGATACATATCAAATGGTCCAATTTATTCACTGACTTTGTTGTTGGAGAGTGGAAAAAGTAATTGGTCTTTGATTGGTTGGGTACTGATCGACCCAGTGATGACCTTACTGTCTCGAGGAAGCAGACCATCGGTCAAGACCTTATCTGGAGGTTCGAAAGATCAATCAGCCTGAGAGATGCTGGTGAAATAATTTAGGAAAGGGTTCATAGAGAAACTGATTGCACCGTGTTACTGTAATTGATACACTTGCTTTTGAAAACGAAGCCCTCCCAACAGTCACCAGTCAAGGGATGGATAGCATACAAGAGGGATTCTGGGTGTTGTTTAGCATAATTGTTTGAAGAATCATTGTCTGTGACTGTTTTCACTTGTCTATTTTTGTCTCTATGTTGTATTCCACAAAATGGCAGTCTTAGTGGCAATCAGCTTCCCCCCAAGAGTGTCAGTCTGCCTCCTCTTCCCACCTCCGGTGTCTTTTGTTCGACCGTCTTGTCAGTCCTTTTATCAGAGGATGCCAATATAAGCATATCAGTCATCAGGTCCCATCCCCAATATGCTCTAGGAAGTTCCAACAGGAAGATGATTGACTGACACTGAATGAGTAACAGCTCTTCCCGCAATTCTGTTGCTATGGTTACTTGTTTTGTGCATTTGTAGAATAGATTTCATTTTCCCAAAAAAGGCAAAGCCTACAGGCACTTGATGGGCTTGACTGTATAATTTGTCAGTATGTAGTAGATCCCACTGGATATGCATCATGACTTGTATGTTTATAAGGTGAGAAAGTGAATATTAACATACCTCTGTTGAAGAACTGCAGTCTGCCGATAGTTTAATCATAGCACATAGCTGGTTCAGTCCTCTGCAACACTTTCCAGCCAAAGCCTCCCTCCCTCACCTACCACCCTCCCTCCCTCCCTCACCTACCACTTCATGCATTCTTTACACATGCATTTCTTTTCTCCCCCAAGCTGAGATCCAGGGCTGTTTGTAAGCTGGAGCTGCTGTTTTGCCTGCCTGACTGGCCGGCTGCCATAATAATTTAGTTCATAATGAGGTACAGCTCCAGTTAATTACCACAACAGCTGTATTTTGTTGTTGATCATACATTTACATTTATACACTCTAGAAACAAAAAAGCCTCATGCAGAGAGTATTCATGAATTATCCCAACAAATGTGTTTTAATAGCATTAAGTAATAGACCGCTTATCTCATTTGTGTAGTGGAACCATCTGTCTAAGCTACAGATTGCACTCTTCTGTGAATACATTGTGGTTTTTTCACTACTCTCGGCACTAATTAGTATCTGGAGACAGTTCATGTACTGGAACGACAATTGCTATTGGTTGGCTCAGGGAGATCCCAGAGACCTGAGATCTTGGAGCAATGACAGTGGACATGTTGTTCACTCAAAGGGGATGTATGCAGCCCATCCAAGGTCCCTCTTTGTGTTTGTCTCATAGGAGGAGGCTTTCATGGGCTCCTCAGATACTTAGGCCACATAACCACATATAGCACAGTCAGTTTGCTTCGTGAATCGGCTAGAAACCTTGGCATCTTCGCATTTTAATTACTTTCACACTGAATCCTCTTGAAGCGATGATACACAAGTCAGTTGTTTTTTTGTTTTTGTGTGGATGGGCAAGGATCCCAGCAAGAAGAAACAAAATGAGCCATGGCATCAAAAATCCAAGTTGCACAACAAGTCCACCTGTGACCAACAAATATCACCCAGTTTTGGTGCAGCTAGTCTGGTTATATTTAGTCTGAAACAGCACCCAGTCCTTAATTCCTTTTCTTCACGTTTGTCATGTCCATCAAACCCCCTTAATGGAACTTTTGGCCACAGTTTATTATGCAACAGTTTCCTCTCTCTCAAGATGTCTAGTGTGATTGTGCTAAGCCTCATGCTGGCCATTTAATAATATTTTTTGAATCACTCTTTTGTCCATAAAAATTACAGCCTTTGATTGCTGCATTTTTCTCTTTTTGATCCTCTATCCTCCCAGTGCTTCATTTCACCCCAGTGTAAATGGGGAGCATTGATTCCATCTCTATTTCTGTTCTCCGCTTTGTCTGTCTATTGTGTGGCCCATCTCGTTGGTTCCCTGTAGCTTATGAAATTCTCTCTGATAGTCTTGTTCTTGCTTACAGCGGCATTAAGCACACAGTTTCTCTATCATAAATCTATCTATCATTTCATCCCACTCTCCCTCTCTTATCCACTGAGATCATCAGCTGCTTGTAGAGTCTCTCCCCCCTCGAAGCCATATCAGAATCTTAAACCTTCATATCCCCAGTGGTGGAATGAACTGCCCACCACTGACAGTGTGCAGTGCCTCATCTCTTTCTATATTCTTCTCCTTAAAGGTAATTTACACTCATGTCATTTTTCATTCTTCATGATCCAGTCGTTACCTGAAAAATCACAGACTTCAAGGGCATAGTAGACACAAACACCTTCATTATATGGCTAGCAATCAGCTGCCGTTAAAGAGGGAGTTCAAACAGAGCCGTGCATCAAAGAGCAGCATATTTGAAGGAAAAACAGTTAATAATTATGCTGTGCGATGAAAATACAAACTAAAAACCATCCTGTGTGAATTCAGAATGAACTTTTTCCTTGGATTGATTTTTCCTATGTCGCCCATAGGCGCTAAGAGGAACTAAAAGGAACAACCTTTTTAGTGTAATCAAGTCATCCACTTCAAACTGCTGAGACTGCTGAGAATTTAAATGTCAAAATGTGTGGTGTATTCAATTTCAAAATAAATGGTAGTCTTTCACTTCTCAGCAAACAGCTCTCAAACAGAGAAAAAAAAACTGTTATATGATGGTCGTTCGGTGTGAGATTTCTTTACAAGGCAGACGTGTGAACACGGATATTGAGTCCATGTCGCGTCCCAGCAGGTGAGACAGACCACAATCCAGACACAGTTGGTGGTCTCTGCTTCTGTGGCACAGAGTGAAAGCACTGAGAGGACAACCCCGCTGAAATGTGCTTTAGGCTGCTGTCTTAGCGCAGAGCTGTCTGAATAACTGAGACTGACAACCCCTCTGTCACACACACACACACACACACACACACACACACACACACACACACACACACACACACACACACACACACACACACACACACACACACACACACACACACACACACACACACACACACACATGTAGTGGAGCAGAAAGAACAAATAGCGTACACCTGTCAAGCACCATATCAGACTAATGTGAGGTACGTTAGGGGAGCGCAGAGAGCCTAGTTCACAAAAAGAGCTCACAATGAATCAGAGCAAAAAAGGGATGGAGGAGTGCACCTGGAGACCATGCTTGGCACAGGCAGACACAGATGAAGACTGCATGCTCGTTCAACTGCCTGCTGATGCCAACGTCTCTTTTGAGGTATCACTTCCAGACCTCTTGCCCCAGGACTTGTGTTGTTGCCCAAAATTACTGGCAGATTATCAGATTCACTGGATGATTATAAAAGAGTGTCAGTCCTGCTTAGAGAAGAGGGACAGATGGCATTAATAGTGGCGTACCTTGTCACAGACTTCCACACTGTGGCCCAGTCCCAGATCTTTGAAGCTTTGTTCAGAAGTTTATTCCTCTCTAAATCATACTCGTATATGCCTATATATCATTCTATGATAAGACAATGTTGACCAATATAAAGTACGCCAGAGACAGGAATATAGCAATGGTTTGTTTCTGTCCTTTGGTCTGACTTAGTTCCACCATTGTGCACAAAAATGCTGCACAATAACACTTAATGTCACTTAATGTGACACTAAATGTTTCATAGTGTGCTGATTTGGAAAGCAAAAAAAAATCAGCCAGCAAATATTTATTGTCATTTAAGCTGTTGTTGGAGGAAAGGAGCTGTTGTCCCGTCCCCACCTGCACCCCCTAATCACAGGACATGAAGTAATTGGCCGTTCTCTGGCTTACATTTCCAACAATTTTGTGTGTCTTTTAGACCAATTCTAAACAATCTGGAGGGAGTCCAAAAGAAGCGATGCATAATCTTGAACTGAATGAGGTGCACCCTCACATCGCGTGACATACTGTAGTTTTAATATTCCTACAAATTCTGTCCCACTCCTCATCATCCAGTGTAATACTCTCATCCCTTTCCCATGTCTTCTTGAGGGCTGACCAGGTTCCATCCACCAGGTTCTGCATAAGCATAGAATAATATCCAGAAGCCTCATGATCTTTTCCATGAAGTTAAACTTCAATATTCCACACATTGACAGCTGTGTTGTAATTCTGATTGAACATTAGGCTCTGAATCACATTCAGTCTCCTTTTAAACTGCTGTGTGGACAAATGTTGTCAATTGTCAGCAGTGTAAATGTAGATAACACCTTATCTAAACATTCTGGTGCATTCAGGGCTGAAGAACTGGATCCAAAAATCTCCAGCAACAGATGCCGAAGTTGCAAATATCTAAAAAAAAAAGAAAAAAAAAATGAAAATTGAGATCTTGGGATTCCAAGTTGCTTCACAACATCCTCAAGGGATTTCATTATGCCACCGAGATACAGATCCCCCATTGTGACAATTCCATTTTTCAACCAATCCCTCCAAAAAAGGGGAGATCTACCAATACATAACTTTGGATTTCGCCAAACACTTGATAAAGTATTTAGAGATGGATCCAGTTCAAACAACCGGGCCACTTTAGTCCAAACGGCATTTAAGTGAGAGATTATCGGATTAGTCAATAAAAGGCTTCCTTTAGCTTTATGACGAAGAGTTGGGAGAATTTTCTCAGCATGTAATTCTTCAACTACTCCAAATTGTTGATTTTTTTCTTTTTCCGTTACTGAGATTATTCATTTTTCCAAAATATGTGCCACTGTGAGGGCTTAAAGTTCCATGTATTATTGTCTACTAATATGTAACGAGGTGCACTGCTTGGTTCCTGTGTGCACACTACAGTGTATTTTTACAGTATGTCGCTGTTGATGTGTTGATGCCAGCTGAGGCTTCTGCTTAGGAATACATAATGCTTGTTGCTTCCTGTCTAAGTCTGGGAAAAATAATTTGTTATCGTCACTAGCACAGAATGATTCAGAAACCCATGAAAACAAAACAGATGCAATAGCTCTGTGTGAGGAATATAGATATTTTTGAAAAACCACTGGCAATCTGTGCAACTGCAACAAGGTTTGTGGGCACACTTGAGAACTTTACATAATGCATGAAGCAGCTTATGATTTACAGCCGACTGATGAAGGTGTGGTGTGAGGCTGATGCACACCTCTGTTAGAAAAAGAGCTGCTGTTCCAGCTCCTGACCTCTCCTAGATCAACGTGGGAGCATAACCTGTTTTGTCAGAGCAGTGAGCCTATTTCTTGTAGGTCATGTTCATGTTCACACATTAACACTCAACATTCAGGCTGTTGGAGGGCAGAGAGTGGAAAAGAAGAAGCATGGCCCGAGGGTTCAGGATGGCATTTTCATTTGATGCTCTACTTTTCAGTTTGAGATCTGGATGTTTTTATGCCTCTGCGCTGGTGACAGCCGTGGTGGCTGGAGGCATAATGTTTTTGACTTCTCCGTGCGTCCCATTCTCGTGAATGCGATATCTCAAGAACGCCTCAAGGGAATTTCATTACATTTGCACAAATGTCCATTTGGACTCAAGAATGAACTGATTAGATTTTGGTGGTCAAAGGTCACCTCACAAAACACGTTTTGGGACATAAATCAAGAATTCATACGCTAATTATGACACATTTCCACAAATGTCTAATAAGATACAATTATGAAGTGATGACATTTTATATCCAAAAGGTCAACTTGACTTTGACATCATAATGTTCTGCAAAAAAAGCTATTCTGGCCATTATTCAACGCTATAACTCAGGAGCAGAAGGGGAGATTGTGACCATATTTCATATTTGGTCGGATACTGAGTTGGTGACAGTATGGTAATCTTGGATGCCCACATTCAAACTGTGGTGATTGTGTGTGTTCTTTTATGCTGCTGGGTAAAAGATGTGTGTGAAGCACCCACGTTTTGGAATTTGTAGCTTCTTTGCAGCAACATCCATATTTAAAACATTGTCTACTGTCATACAGCTTGTGTTCTGTCCTGTTCCTCTGGTAGTCCACCACATACAGGGTTTCTAATGATGCTGACGCAGACTGGGAGGTGTATTTTACCCCCAATAAAGGCAAAGTAATTAACACCAGTAAGGCCCTAGTCCGAGTTCTCTCTCTCATTTTGTTGTGTGTGTATCAAGGGGCTTATAGTGTGATTACTTGTGTGGTTTGGGGGTTTTGTTGTGAAAGGTTTCCTTAAAGAAGATCAGAATTGAGTCTTCTTTCACTCCATGCAGCTTTTCTCTCAAGCTTTTTCATTGTTGTTGTTGTTGGCATTTTTGAAGGACATGAAAGGTGGACGGTGCAATCCAAAAGTACTGACGGTGCCCAACAAAAGTTTCAAAGTGTCCCTAAGCAAGAGGATCTAATTTTTTGATGTTTGCATCAGCATATTCTTAAGGCATATACTTGAAAGTGGCTAAAACCAGCTGAATCCATCCAAGAACTTTCATTCTCATCTTCAGTCTTGAGTACCATAAAAATACCAGAAAAACATATGGGTGTAATCACAGATGCAGAAGAAAAAGAACAAGACGAAGAAGGGGGTGCTCCCCTGCACATAGATGCTGCCTGCTTTAATAGACAACCCCTGAGCCCATGCCTTTGCATCAAACAGGTGGGGCGCCAACACCAGGGAGAAGGTGTGAAGATAAGCAGAGCGGAGAGGAACAGAAGGTATATGTGGCAAACGAGGAAGCGCGCATGTGTTTGGAGAATAGAGAATCAACGCAGTTGTCTTCACAGATCATAGGCAATTGTGTATTTTGTCACATCAAATTTGACGCAAGACCTGTCTGCGATTGGTCGTGTCCCTTGCCACTCGCGGCCGCAGTTGCACAAGCCAGTGATGTGTACATGAATGTCGGCCCTCCTCTCTCTCAGGGTGCTATAAATAGAGGAAGAGAGGCCTCAGGCTTTCAGTGTAATGAGATTAAACTAAACCAGCCTCAGCCCCCAGTATTTTATTGAGCTTTATTTCAGTTTCCATTCTGTATTTCAATATGTATAAGGAAGATATTGAGTGTGGCTGCTTCTACATTTGGTTGAGCATCAGTATGTCAGTGTGTGTTTGTGTACATGTGTGTGTGTTTATGTAAAGGCAGCAAGAGTGAGAAATAATGTGAAAGACGTGTGTGTGTGTGTGTGTGTGTGTGTGTGTGTGTGTGTGTGTGTGTGTGTGTGTGTGTGTATGTGTGTGTACGTGTGTGTGTGTAATGTCCTCATTTTGCACCCCGCAGGGCATGGCACATCTCCTAAAGATGTGTTCATCATGATGGTGAAGCATTTGTCACCATAATGTTGTGCCGCCGCGAAGCTCCAGCAACCGCCGGCTTAAAATCCTCATGAATTTCCCTCACTTTGCTTCCTGACTTTTCCAGCAGTTTCCATATTATGCATGTGAGGCCTAGCTACCAGTGGAAAAGTGATAGTTAACTGCAGTGCACAACGCTTGTGCAACACTTTTGTCGAATTCTGATCTGTGAAAGGAACTGAAGAGCCGCACTGGCACAGCTAGCGTGGCTGAACGTCTTCATGTGAGCATGTGCTTGTGCGAAAGCTTTTGTGAGACGGAAAGTGTCTGGGGACATGCAGAGTGGGAGACATCCATTCTGTTTGGACATACTGCTGATTTTCACAGCCCATATTTCCAGACTCTGACGTTATGGAAACGGTTTGCTAGACTCGGACTGCCTTTCTACCACGCTGTTTAGGCCCCATTACCCAATCACAGTTTCTTCCTTCATCATTTTGCCATCAGTTAGGGAGCACTTGGCTCCCCAGGTTCACTGAATTCTCTATTCAAAATCTGTTATTCATCTCCTGCTTCTGTTCCCATTAGTAGGAGAACACAACATTATCAACATCATTTGCACCTCTAAGACTCATTATAAGAACACATTCTTCAGTGGTCAATGGAACAGAAAAACAAATGAAGAAGGGGACAACAGGAGCACAGATAAACGGTACCGCAACTAAAAGCATAATGTATCCATCTTTTACAGTTTCGTTGACATGTCTCTTAGCTTTTATTTAGCATAGTCAAAACAGCAACCTCTACAGTCTGACCACTAAAGTGTGACAGAATAGAGTCAGACAAATGCTGACAAGGCGTGACGTGATGTGAGAAAAGGAAGTGAATACAACGGACGGGAAGCAATTAAATGACATATGAATAAAAATGAAAGACATACTGTACAGTATGACTCATCAGACAAGCATGTCACGTTCGCTGCCCCACTGCAAGGCAATGGCCCTGGGGCAGTTTTAGGATAAAAAAATCCACACAGATAATCCTGCCTTGTCATCACTAATGATCTAACTGCTATCTCCAAGCTGATATCACTGATTTTCTTATTGTTCTCTTGTTAACATAATTCTCCTAGTTAATGCCTATTATAACAGCAATAATTGGAGTACAGTTTTGCTAATTGTCCTTGTTAAATTTATGGTAGCTATATTTGGTCTCCAGTGATGTAATATACCTAAACGCATTTCATTTTGCGAAAATAGTTATTTACTTTTATAGGGGAAAATCCTTAGTTATATAAATTCCTATGCATTTTAGTTATCAAAAACTAATACAAGTAATTTAAGCAGCTATAATTAATATTAATAACAATTAATAAAACGACTGTGTGATGTGAAAGGGGTTGCTTGAAAATGATCTCTTGACTGCTTTATTGCATTTTTCAGCTCACTGTTTTGGGTTTCCTAGTTTGGTTCACTCTCACTGCTCTCAGAGCATCGTTTCACGTAAGTTGCTCTAAAAGCTCAACAACTCACCAACTGTGTGCTACCTTCCCAGGACCAAGTGGCAGACTAGTTAACTAGACTAAGTTAATGTGCAGGAGAAAAACACAAAAAACAAAACATGTGCCCAAAAAGAACATTGTGTTTAACACCGAGAGACCGCCCATTACCTTTCTTTTACAGTAATCATGACCACAATCATTCCTTAACGTACCCACATAGTTACTGTTGTAACCTTGACAATATTATATGATCTTTCCCTAAACAAGTTCAATTCATGGAACCTCACCAAAAAATAACCGTAGTGTTGTAAGAACAGACAACTGGTCCAGCTCCTCCTGGGGGATCCCAATGCAATCGCAAGCCAGATGAGAGATACAATCTCTCTAAGCATGTTCTGGGTCTACCCCGGGGTCTCCTACCTGTTGCAGACCTCCAAAGGGAGGAAGCATATTGATCAGACCACCTCATGCTCCTTTTGACACAGTGGCTCTCATCCGAGCTCCATCCGGATGTCTGAGCTCTCTAAGTGTGAACCCAGCCACCCTACAGGGGAATCTAATTTTGGCTGCTTGTATCTGCGATCATATTCTTTCGGTCCCTACCCAAAGCTTATGACCATAGCTATGGGGTTTTGTAAAAGTAAAATTGGTTTTGCTTCATAGTGCTGGTTGTTTTTCTAGTCGTATTCATCAGCTGGGACTAACTTAAAGGTGCCCTGCCACACAAAACCGTTTTTACTTGCATTTTTTGAAATATGTTAGGTCCATATGTGTTTGTGTTATGTCGTAAATGTGAAAATGAACTGCTACCTCCTCTGTCAGCTCTAGCCACTGAAAAGAAATAAGCGGAGAAATCAGGCCTACAAAAGCTGGTCAGTCTGACATCGTGTTGCCTGAGCTCATTACTATTCATGAGCTCGCCCAGTTGCGCTGGGTAAAGGATGATGATAGCCAGGCTCTCATTGGCTAGCTGTTAGCCAATCAGAGTCAAGCAGCTTAGCTTGTTGAATATTAATGAGACCTGGCACAAATCGAGCTGCGTCTTCCTGGAGGCTTTCTATACAACGCTAGAATGGCTTGAAACAAGGTAACCAAGGCATTTTTTCCACAAAAAATGTTACAGAGTCCATGGTAGAACTTCAGACATTGCCACAAAGTAATGAAATATGTGTGGCGGGGCACCTTTAAACCACTTTCTTACTGTATAGCACTGCTTTACATGGGGTTAAATGTGAAGGACAATACAACAAAGTGAACAAGGGGGAAGCAATTCCACGGTGCACTCTTTGTTCAGCCGCGCCATGAATGCATTACAGTACAGAGTCAGAGAGCATCAAGCTAAATGGACCATTTCACTGTGTGTGCAAATCAGCCTTGTACGCTTTCTCACTCAGCTGCACCCTGCCCAGCATTTGTTTTTGCCTCACATTATATCAGTAATTATCCATCATTCCAGGGTAATACGCAGCCAACCATCTTTGTGCTGCGGAATATGTATGACGAATTGGATGCCAAGACTGCTTATTAGTCTGCATTTCACTTCGAGATTGGATTAAATATGACAGAATTTAAAATTAAAGAATAAATATGTTGAGTTTCAGGCTATGAAATGCACAGCGTTAGATAGGCAGATAGATAGATAGATAGATAGATAGATAGATAGATTGATAGATAGATAGATAGATAGATGGATAGATAGATACAGTAGATAGATAGATAGATAGATAGATAGATAGATAGATAGATAGATAGATAGATAGATGGATAGATAGATACAGTAGATAGATGGTGACACAAAGGTAGCTCTGGATGACTCACACTTCTCTCTCTTGCTTCATCTCTCTCTCTAGTCTGGATTAAAATAAAAGAGGCCCAGCAGCCCCAGCCTGCAGAGAGGGAGTTACGCGCTCCATCTCAGAGATAGGGTGATGCGCTAAAAATACCACTCCTTGTGTGGGCTTGTTGGGGGGGGGGGCACAGCACGGGGAGGGTGGTTTATGGATTTGGTGGTATAGTAGAGACACCAGGGCTATCACTACTTTCTATAGTCCAGTTCGATCACATTTCCAGCTTCTCTCAGCCGTTTCTTTCCTCATCATTTCTGCTCCACAATGTGCAACAATTTGGGTTTTGTAAAAGCACTCTTCTACTTTTTAGGAATGCTGGTCAGTGCAATTAAAATCTCGTTCAATGAGCATAATTCAGCTGGCTTTGATCTTGTTGACTCCTATTCCTTTTATCCATCACACCCCTGTCTGCTGGAGTCTCTGAGAAACTCCATTAAACATCAAAAGCAAATCCATATCGTTCGATTGCTCTTGCTGCTGCAGAACAGTTACTCTCCGCGTCAAGGAGTTTGTCTCTCAACTCCTAATTTATCTGGATGAGAGTGGAAGGAAACTAAACAGAGCACCAATTGAACACGTCTCTCCATCTGTCATCTCTCAGGATGGTTCTCCGTGTTAGTGGATCCATCTGTTTAGCCCAGCCTCAGTCTCTACAACAGCAGAGGGGTGGAGAAATACAGTGGAGCTCCTGTAACACAAATCTACCACTGCTTTTTGAGAGTAACAATGCTCATTAAACAAACAGTTCCTCTGATATTTGGGAATCGAAACGCTGGTTATAAAAAGAGCTGGGTGTTTGTTGGGAGTCACAATTCTTAAATACTTACCTTTCACAGTAAACGGCCTCTGGGATCACAAGGGGGATTTACATATAAAAGAGCAGGGATGAGTTCCTCCTGGTGTTGGGTGTGCCCAATCTCAGTTGTAATTAATCATTTTGCAGTTTAGAAAGGAGAAAAAGTGAGAAAGACACTCTGACAGGCAGAAACACTAATGGATAGAAGACACAAGAGAGACAGAATGAGAATGCAACTGAAATAAATACAAGCTGTGCTGAACTTGTGGCCCCCTGTTTCTAATACATGCTGCAAAAATGCAACAGACAACAACAAAATATAGTTTGCAGAGACACAGAGCAGTTGGGAAGAGGTTTTTCATTTCTTTGGCTTTGTCTGTTAAGATTTGTAGCTCCTTGCATATAAAGTCACCTAATTTTCCGACACTACAGCAAGAAAATGACCCTAAACATGCGGACAAGACAACAAATGATTGTTTATGTCCAAATAGTGAACTAATCTCGACTGGCCAGGACAGTCATCTGAACTGAGGTCAACTGAGCATGTGTTTGACTTCCTGAAGACCAGATTGAAGGCAAAAAGGCTGCAAAAGCAAGAAGTAAAGATGGCTGCAGTACAGGCCTGGCAGAGAGTTACACTATGAGCTGCAAGGGTTTTCATCCAAATGTAAAACATGGATGTTAATTCTGACTGGATGAATTACTTTCTGTCCTCTGACCAAAACAAAAAGGCAATTTTCTACACTGTTTGCCTGATGTCTATGTAAACACCCTGATATTAAAGCTAGGAGCCATGTTTTTAACCTCACTGTTTCAAATCAAATCCTATGTGCCCTAACCCTAACCCTTGAGATACAGAACCAGCACAACAAAAAATGTGTGATTGGCCTATAATGTTTTCTCACCCTACTGTATTGTTGCAATTGAAATGTAACAGCTGTGTGCTGTGCTGTAGGCCATGTCACAAAGTTGCATCTAAACAGAGTTGAAAGTGGAGCAAACCCGTGAAGCAGACACAATGGTGGCAGAAGGAGTCAGTCTCCACCTGAGGAGAGACTCCTGTGAGTTTGCGGGAGTTCAGAGATCTGCTGATGGTGATGCATGGTGACGCCTCTGGTGGGTTTCGAAGAATATAGAGTGTAAGACAATCCACAGAGCGACGGAGCCCAAATTCCTCAGGTGAAAGAAAACACTGTGCTAGGAGCTTTGTGTGTCTAATGTGAACCACTCAATCTGGGTAGAATTTATTTTATAAAGTGCATTAATAGATTAAAAGGGCTGGCAGTGGCTGTCCTTTCACAATGTGGAGGGCCTGTTGCTGAGCGGAATAAAGGGTGATTATCCTGTCTAGTGTAGACCATAAAATAAATCCCCTTTCTGTGGCATTTGCCAGGTGTGTGATTGCGGCCAATCCCTCCAGGTTCTTCCTGAAAGGCATGTGTTCTGCACTTTCAGAGGCTGAGGCCGGCTCTCTGTGTTCGGCCGGTTGGAGATCCTGTGGGAAGGATAATCTGCTGTAATCCCCGGCTCTGTGATCTGACCACAGCGCAACAGAGAGGTGGATAGGTGGGAGAGGCTAGGCCCGAAGCAGACAATTGGACAAACAGGGACGGGGCAGCGGATGGGGTAGATCTGAGGGAAGTCGGGGCTGTAAAAACTTGAATTTACCTACTCTACTTAAAAATGACCAGTCAAGTAAATCGGTTTGTTCTGTTTGGCCATTGTTTTAATTTAATTGACTTGGTCACTTGACTTTGTTGTAATACTCCTTATGAGTAAGGAGTACAGTTCATGGAGTACAGGTGCAGATCTCCTGTCACGGGGGATCCTCTGTACGGAGAGTGGACTCTCCACCCACAGGTGGTAGAACAGATCTGGCAGAGATATGGTCAGGCAGCCGTAGATCTCTTCACCTCGCAGGAAAACACGCAGTGTCCAGTGTTCTTCTCTCTGTCAGGCATTTAATGAGTTTAATGAGTGTTCAGTCGCCAGGTTGCAACAATTCACGAAAGCTTGAGTAAAATTTTCCCAACTTATTCTGCACACAAGGACCCTGTAAGAAGATGCATCATTCTGATTTAATAACCACATTAGTACCACAGTAATACATGTGTGTAAGATTTCTTTCTTAAAATCCAATTCAGCTTGATGTTAGACAGATGATATGGTTGTGATTTGGATGACTAATATTTGACCTAATTCCATTGAGTTAGTAAAAAAAAAAAATCACATTTTACAGTGTGACTACTGACCAACATATCACTGTCACACTGTTAATTTCTGCTCCAGTGTCCTGCCTTGTATTTTCCCCTCCTCCATGTATGTCATATTATTCTCATCCTGTCTCTCTGTGAAGCTCCAGTGGCCAGATGCCCTCTTTTTGCCCATGTGGCGTGGTGCCAGCACTTTCCCTTCAGAGCTTCTGCTTCTTGTGCATCGTACTGTAAATGTCGACATTGAAATGTAAGCAGACTTGAGCGTGCCTCTGTCTTTCTATCTCTCTTGTGATTGCCTGAGAGACACAAAGGGCAAGCCGAGGCAAGTGATGGCAAGCCTGCTCTAGACATGTCATTTGAGACGTGTCAGTTACGGGCAGGTTGCCCTAAAAGCATGCCCCAGCCTGAGAGTGCTTCATAATAAAAACCCTAATGTGCTCCATAGATCTGTGGATGATTCAACCGCAGCAATAGAGTACAGCTGTGATCATATGGACAGCCTATAAAAGTAGCACCCTTTCCCAATTTGCAAGAGGCCGCTTCAACTCTCCCCACTACCACCCCCACACTGGTAGCAATCAGCCAGGTGCTAAATGTCTGGGTGAGGCACAGCTCATGGGTGGGTGGGGGGTGTACAGAGGGGGGTGAAATTGCACGTGGAAAAAAAGCATCTGTGCTTGCTTGGCAGAGGAGGAAGCGGAGGCAGGAAATAACTGTCATTCTTCACTGAGCTGAGAGTACGGACTCGGTGTGTGTGTGTGTGTGTGTGTGTGTGTGTGTGTGTGTGTGTGTGTGTGTGTGTCTCATGGGGAGAGAGAGGGTGACGGACTCAGGCTGGTTAATCATTAACTTAGTGAACTGAAGAGGATGAAGAAAAGGGGGTGGGGGGAGAGATTGACTGGGGGTGTATTTTCTTTATAGTAGCTTAAATGAATGAGAGTTGGCTCATCCCCTCAGAGAGGCCTGATTAACAGCACCATACCGTGTGATGGAGGGAAAGGAGAGCTGACACCAACCAGACTGTTTGGAAAATGTTGATGTGGCAGCATGCTAGCACCATCCGGGGGCTTCCCTGTGATGATTGTTAATGTATAATCGATTGAAAGAGAGGGTCAATGGAGGGGATGTATGTGAATCTCCTCTACACTCTCATATAGACTTATAGGTTTAATTAAACTAATCGCTGCATTGACTCAGAGCTCCAAAGCCCTTTGAAGCTTGCTGTATTAATGACATGAAATCAAGCTCACCCTTTTGTTGCAGAAATGTGCAGAGAAGAGAAAAAATGAAGCGCTACTGCTGAATAGTTCAATTTTCCCAGCTTATTCTGCACACAAGGACTCTGTGTAAGAAGATGCATCGTTCTAATTTAATAACCACATTAATACCACAGTAATACATGTGTGTAAGATTTCTTTTTTAAAATACAATTCAGCTTGATGTTACACAGCTACTGCACATGTGATAAATGAGCTTTACATTTTCCAAGTCAGCGACCATATCTCTCTGTCTTGCAAAATGAGTCGCGTTCTTAACATAGCCATTAGCATAGGATTGTCTCTGGCGTGCAACACAGAGCTCCGGTGAGTTAACAGAGTGAAGCAGTTCAGGTAGCAGGGCTGAATGAGAGACAGTAGCTTTAGTGTGCTCCTCTCCATCCTGACAGAGACAGTTTGTTATCTTCCATAAGAAGGAGTCACTCGGCTGGCACAAATCCCCTTCCCTCTGAAACCTCTGATCATCATGTCATTGTCCACAGCGATACACTCCAAGGACTCTGCTTTCACATAATGAAACCAAGAGAGCTGCCCACAGCTCGGCTTATAATCACCCTGTGTACAGACTGTGTGTGTCTGTGTGCATGTGCATCTAGTTTGCCTTTTTATAGTGTTTGAGTGAAAACAAAAGAGCTTCAGAGTTAATGCTCATCGTTGTGTGTGTGCTTAAATGCAACATGGGGGGGGGGGTTTGCCAGTGTGCCTGTGTGTGTGTGTGTGTGTGTGTGTGTGTGTGTGTGTGTGTGTGTGTGTGTGTTGTGGGTTTATGTGTGTGCGTGTCCACATGTGCGCATGAGTCACTTTGAGAGGTTTCACCAGCTATTATTGAGCTGGGACTCGTGTATTTAATAGTAGATAGAATAATTGTCTCCTCATCAGCTCTTCAGGGATTATAATAGTGACTGTCATGTGAATTAGAATTCTTGACGTTTTTCCAAAGTCAGTATTTGAAAGGCACTGTTCAAACAGGCTGTATGTGAGGCTTTTATATAATCGACTTTCCAAGACAAGTGCCACCATCCATTCCCATTGCATCCTAAACAAACGATAGTTACTCTCTACCAGGAAAAGAAGGGAGGGAAAAGCGAGACTCAGAAGAAAGGGTAAGCTACTGAATGCGGAAGGCAGGAGTAGAGGAGGAAACAGCTTGACAAGGCATCTTATCTTTTACTGTGTTCTTCGCTGTGCTCGGGCTTTAAGCTGCTTGCTGAAAGGTGGAACACTGAATTCATGCAGCAGTTTTCTTCTTGGCTTTTTTGTTTGTGAGCTGCTCTTGCAGAAAGAGGCTGAGGGAAAAACATATACTATTTACAAGTCGTCTCATTTGTGCTCTCATTTGGTATGTGCAGAGTGTATATTCAAATTGGGACACGCAAAGTTTAAATATTTTTCCTCTTTGTGATAGTCGCAAATAAACACACAAATGAAGGTTGTCAGACAGACAGGCCGACACACGATATTTCTTTCTCTCACACACGCGCACGCACGCACGCACACACGCACACACACACACACACACACACACACATACACACACACACTGGAAAATATGATCTGTTCTTATTGATTTTTCTAACTTTCACATACAGTACAGGCATTAAAATGACTACAAAATCTTAAAAGGTATTTCTCTTATTATGCTCATTTTCAGGTTCATAATTGTATTTAGAGGTTATACCAGAATAGGTTTATGTAGTTTAATTTTCAGAAAACACCATATATTTGCTGTTCTGCACATTGCTGCAGCTCCTCTTTTCACTCTGTGTGTTGAGCTCTCTGTTTTAGCCACAGAGTGAGACATCTCACTTCTGTTCTATCTTTGTTGGGAGTCACACATGCGCAGTAAGTACTGCTAGCTAGTCAGTTTTAGAGTATGAGGGAGTGCCCAAGGGGGTAAGCGAACCTCCACAAAGCGTACCTCCTATGGAGCCATTTTGAAGCTATCAAGCCATCACCCGCCGTTAGCATTCCATTGACTGCCATTCATTTTGGCGTCACTTTGACAGCGAATAACTTTACATCTGAAGCGTTTAAAGACTCTATTTGTCCATTGTTTATTTCTAAAGAAACACGACAATGTATAAAAGGCTCCATTACCTCGTATCTCACGTTATGGCTCCGTAGCAGGCGTTTTTGTAAAAATAGGCTAAACATTGTGTCATAACCACGCAAATTTCTGTCGCATAATAAACAAATTGTTATGGTTTTGGGGTTTTTGTCTTATTTTGGTAGTCTGTTTTGTATTTAGTTTCCTGTTTTATTTTGAAGTCTGGTTTTTCTCCCTAGTCTTGTCTGGTTTTACTTCCTGTATTTTGGTTTTTCCCGCTCTTGTGATTGTCTGATGTTTTCCACCTGTTTCCCAGCCCTTGTGTCACCTGCCTCTTGTTTCCTCGTTATCCTCTGTATTTAGTCTGTGTGTTCCCCTTGTCCTGTGTCGGATCATTGTTTACTGTTTTTGGTTTCGTGTCTACTACTTGTGCTCCGGTTTTTGTATTTGTGTTCTTGCCGTGCCCTGTTTGTCCATGTTCGTTCCAGTTGCCAGCGTGTTCGTCTGTAAGTTTGTTCTTTTAGATTTCTTTATTTTTGGACTTATGTTTTGCCAGCTCCTTCTGGATTTTTTGTGTTACTTTTCCCAGTTGCATTTTTGTTGGATTCCCTGTTTTGTTGTATAAATAAATCCACGAGCACCAAACCTTCTTCTGCCTGCCTTGCCTCTGGATTTGGGTCCACCATTCCCTACTAACCTTAACACAAATTACCTTACAGTACAAGAGAAGCTCGCAGGCAGTTTCGGCTTACATTAGCTGTTTTAGTTTAATTACTAATATTAACTAGCATTTTAGTTAGCAATAATTAGCCTGCGACTTTCGTCACGGAAGCAAATGCTGGACTACAGTAGAGCTGTTTAGAGCAATTTGTGAACAGTGTTTTCTCTGGAAGATGGTAAGTCCCTTTAGGGTGGACTTTGGGCTTTTTCACTTTGTCAACCTATAACGTGCACAAAAAGATATATAACACAATAAAGGAAAAGGGAAAAGTCAAAAAGCATAATATGAGCACTTTAATTATCTGAAACTGAAACACTGGACTGCTATTGTTAACTGACATTTTACTGTAAACAAATCACCAAAAAACACAATATAACAACAATACCTCTATATTACTCTCATTTTCCAATTGGTTGATTGATGATTATATTACTGTAAAGGTATGTTTTTGTGCATATTCCATCCATGACTCAACGTCTTCAGCTATAAGTAAACAGTTTAATTTCTCAGTTAAGTTACTACAATAACTATGTGAATGTGTGGAATATTAGACAGTGCCATAAGAATGTGATGCGGTAAGCTGTGTAATCATTACTGAGAAATTGTCATGTATAACTTGCTCACTACTACTTTAGTTCTCTCTTTAAAGGAAATTGCCACACTTGGCAACAGTGTTGTTTCCAAATGCCAATTTGGTAATTCCGTGGCTTAAAACAATACGTTGGTGACAATGCTGGTAATCTATACCTTCTATTATTAAAGTAATAACCCAGCTAATAATAATAACACCTCAGGGGCTGCCAGCAAACATGATACGTGCAGTGGTTAAATAGATCCAACATAGTTTTTGTTAACACTGCAGTCAAATATTTCCACATTCTTGAGTTGCAGTGTGTTGTTGAGAAACCATGTAGACTGAGTGTAAAAACAAAAAAACAAAAAAATCCGGCTTGAGGCTGTCTAACATTGCTATCTGCGGTGTCATCACTGAATTACTTGTGGTTGACCTAATGCATCTTGTATGAAAGCTTTTTCATGGTCTAATTGTTGCTCATGGAGAATATTAAGGTAGCACAGTGTCTTCTTACATTTAAAGTCCGTGGCAAGTGCTGTTGGTGAGCGAGGCTGTTGATGCCAAAATAAAAAAATGTTTTGGGTGCAAACCTTGCACGGCGCACGCTCTTTGGTAGAACATGTAAACATTTACACAGGGCTTTGAGTCAACCTGTTTCCCTTTTTTTCTCTCCTCTCTCCTCCTCTTCCTGGGTTGTTTTCTATCTTCTCTTCAAATCATCACACAGCCTCCAGTGTGTTGCTCTACTCTAGCCCCTGTTGTCTGTTACTCTTACTGATCAGCCTTCCTGTTGCTGCAGAGGAACTGCAAGCAGTAAGATAAGGACAGTGACAGCACATGCTTGCATAGGGAGGCGGGGGAGGGCGTGGAGGAGAGGAAGAGATACAAAGTAACAGATACAAAGTGAAGGGCAAAAGGCTGGCTAATTAGGGTATTAACAAAGATCATCACAGTTGTTTTTGCAGCCCGGGTGTCTCGAGAGTTTGTGAATGTGGGACGGCAGCTACAACAACCTGGAGGCTAGATGGGGACAGAGGTCCAGTTTGGGCTGGCTGGTCCCAGCAGCAGCAAACAGAGCTGAGGCGGTGAAATATCATACGAACTCTCATCTGGGAGGAACAGACAAACCTCAAACAAACCTGCACAGGCTGAGGATGTGCGAAGGGGGAAAATGGAGTTCAAGCATCCAGGGCCTGAGGATCACAGGGCAGGATATGCATGTTGATGCACTTTGACTCCTCAGGCATGAGACAAGTGGGAAGAGCAGGACTAAAGGGAGGATCAAGCCTGTGTTAATAGACCAGCTCTGGATTGAGAACACTTTGCACCACGTACGGCAGGTGCTGCGGTTCTGTCTGCCTGAGACGTGAGTCGACGCACTAAAAAGTCGACGAGGGGGACTGCGTGGGAGGGAGACAGCCAAACAGAGCGAGACAGACAGATTTAAGTGGAGGCTGGGGGAGTTTTCTTTAACTGGTCGGCTCCACCAGGGCCAGAGCTAGCAGCGATGAGTCACAGGAAGCTGACACGACAGCTGAGGTTGTGGGAGAGTCCTGAGGGTCCATCTCCTGCGCCCTCTCTCACCTCACCTGTGTCACCGGGTGATCAATCTCGAGGACACGGGGCCTCTGTTCTGTTTCGACGCATGAAACTGAACCGGAGTATTCAGGAGCGCAGACGCTCATCTCACTGTATTTGCAGGTACAGTTCTGCATCCAAGCTGCTGATCTATAATTTGACCAAGTCCTAACGTATCTCTAGTTCTATTAAAAAGAAGCTGTAGTGATTTGTGATTGTTCTGCATCAGTTCAGATGAGATGTGAGCATTATAGACATATGTTTGTAATGCGACTTCCAAAAGAAGATGTCAGAGTAAATTATTCCATGCAGACACTAACCATAGTCAGATGGATTAGATTTTGGGATTTGCTGAAATTCAGAACGTCTCATAATTACTCTCAAAGTTTGCAAAAAACAAAAACAAACGGGGATTAGCGCGTGCAGCTTGCAGAGGGTCCCCCTGGCAGACGTTTTTGATGTGTTTTTCATTACCGGGGAAACTTGTTAATGATAATTTGATCTGTAGCCACATTCACAAAGCCTTCTGGGGAAGAGGAGTTGGCCAATTTATAAGTAAATGCTAAAAATATCACAATTCACGCTTTATTTTAGAAGTCAAACTGAAAAGCGTTCACAACTATGTTGATGACAAAGTTTGACAAGTTTCGGAGAAGTGGGGTGGTGTTGTGGAGATAAAAGTTATCCAACATTAAAAATAGGTTATGCAGCTACACTGCAACCTGCTTCCCCATCTGTCCTTGTCATCCCAACATTTGACTGCAGTCTGAAAGAGACAATTATAGATTCATATTATTATATATGTTATATCTGAAGTCTTGTAGCAGTTTTAGTGTATAACAAACCTGATGAAAAAATTCAAGCCACTTTAGTAACTGTACAGTTATTAAACATGTTGCCCTGTCCCCTTTGGCTATGCTCGTCTTAGTTTTCAGCCTTGCGTTTTCGGTTTAATGTTAATTAGCGATCTGCTGGCAGAATATTTTTGGGGTGGATGTTATACTGTATATCTTTGTCTCTTTTTCCTTTGTTGCTGATGTTTCCTGATGATACAAGTATAATCAGTCTTAAAATGTGTAACTTTCTGTTATCACTCACATCTCCAGACAGACAGCTTTGGCCCAGAAAGACGCTGCAGTTGATGTGGCTCATTTTGCTCACTTAAAATAAAATAACTTGTCAGTAAAGTGTAATTCTCAGGGCAGCCCGGTGGCAGTCTGCCAATCCAACGGCACATCAGAGTCAAAGATGCATAGGTTCATGCTACAGCATCTGTCACATCTCTCCTTCTTCAACTTCCTCTCTCAGAAACTAGAAACACTACAGGAGGATGGACTCTGCGGCTTGTGTTTCGATGTTAAGGCTCATCTTGTCTGTGAGATAAGAGAAACAGCTGCGAAACACAGATAAATGTAGCTAACAGATGTAAAACCAGTTTCCTTCCTGTCCTCTCAAACTATACAGCTTCGATTCAGAAAATGGTCCCTCGCCAGGCCGCAGTCCCATGGATTCGCAGGCGAGTCCTGGGTTGGTGCTCCACCCTTCTTTCCCCCAGAGCCAGCGCAGGGAGTCCTTCCTGTACCGCTCAGACTCAGACTACGACACATCCCCCAAAACCATGTCACGCAACTCCTCCATCAACAGTGAGGGGTAAGCATGAGGCCGTCATCCTGAATCCATCACGTAGCAGAACATGAACAGCATTTAAAAATGTTTATTAAACCTGCAGAGTCCATACACACACACACACATACACACACACACGCATGCACTTACGCACGCACGCACCCACACACACCACACACACACACACACACACACACACACACACACACACACACACACACACACACACACACACACACACACACACACACACACACACACACACACACACACACCACAGTAACTGCACATTATCCCAATCAACACATGATTATAATTATGCAATGATTATGCTAATAAAATCGTGATGAATCCTTTTAACATTAACTGTTCTCTGTTTCCTGGCTTGTCCTTCAGTAAGTTTAACACAGACAAAACCTTCCATTGGTGTATCTCAGGACTAGTTCTCTGTTTAGATCCACATAGGTCATTGTAAACATCCAGCTCACAGATACAGCCTCTCATATAAACACTAATACCGAGCGCCTCAGCAGCCAAAACCCCTCACATTCATCTCATTCTGCTGTTTTCATCTGCTGTCCTGCAGGCACGCCGAAGACATGATCGTTACCCCTTTTGCTCAGGTATGTTTTCCTTGTGCTACTTTTCTGACATGTTTAATTGCTGTAAATGACTAGAAAAGGTGGTTAATTAGTGCAGTGAACTTGTCCCCCTCCCTCCTGTTCCCTCCCTCCTCCTTCTCTCCCTCCTACGCTGTCCATCCATCCCCCAGGTGTTGGCCAGCCTACGAACTGTAAGAAGCAACTTCACCATCCTCGCCAATGTCACAACACCCACTAACAAGTCAGTATCATGCTGTCAAACACCCCTTCCCTCCACTTACACTCGTCACGACTGTCTGCTTAGTTTGCAGTGTGTGTGTGTTTGCTAATGTCTCCTTGCTCCCGTGGGGAAAGACTTTTGTCATCATGATTAACCAGTTTGTGATTATCAAGCTGTGCTCAAGGAAAATATGATCTGCATTATTTGGCATCTCTCCAACCCGCTGGCTGAGGACTGAGTGCAGAGAACATCATGCCTCAGATGTATGTCCCTGACTCTGTCTCTGTACCCAGATGATGGAGACGGTCAATAACACTAAAATTATTCTCCTTTGTAATGCAGCAGATAGAAGGAGCTTGAGTTGGCATGCTTTTTGCACCATGTCAATATGATATATAAAGCAATGCACCACAGAATTATCAGCATCTATAATTATTCAGTGTTGTGCCCTGAAAATGCCTCCCTCACTACACAATTATGAAACCACAAAGGCTTCTTGAAAGGAGAGCAGAGCTAAAGCTTTGTCTTTGACTATTTTTGGATACTTGAATATTTAAAATGAAACAAGGGTATTTTTATGCACTTAAAACAATTCCCACATTGCAGTTCTATGCAATATTCAGAGACATTTTAATCTTGACATGCACTCCTCCATTGGTCTCTTTTTAGGGACATATAAATGGATAGCATACTGTACATAAACATATGTATACCAGCCAAGCCTTTTGTTGCCTTATCCTGCAATGCTGAATGTGTGTTGAACCCCAGCAGGGGGCAGCAGCATGTGGTTCTCACTCTGATGCAATGATGTGTTTGTCCACAGGAGGTCACCAGTGACAAGCCAACCCACTGTTCCCCAAGCTACACTCTCTGGTATGTTGTCAGCTAATTAAAACTCTTAGTTCAAAGAGTCCCACAGTCCCCTTACACGGCTGTATGGACACACTAAGGCTCCAACATTCCCCAAATGCATCATCAGTAATGAAAATTACTGCAGAAAACTACAGAACATCATGTGGCTATTATGGCTGATTTTTTAATTAACTGTGCTGCATAGGCTACATTTTATGAGATTGTATAGATCTTAAATTACTCAACATATGATGTTGAAGCTACTAAAGGTATGTGTGTTAAGAAATACCCAAAGCTGGGGCGGACTCTAGCTCACCCAATAAGAGTGTGCGTCCCACGTAGCTGATTCCTGCAGGGGCCCGGGTTCGGGTCCGACCTGCCGCCCTTTGCTGCATGTCATCCCCCATCTCTCTCCCACCTTTCCTTTCTATCCACTGTCATTCATTCTGAAATAAAGGAGAAAAAGCCCCAACAATTATCTTTATACCCAAATGCTGATGCTGAGAGAGTTGAATCCCTGTTTACTCCTAGATGTAAGGACATGAATGCAAAGCTTCATTTTCACTGTACAGTCCCTTTTACCTTGTATGCAGTTGTAAAAATGTTGGGCAAGCGGCATTGCAAGACCACAAACTCTTTTAATTTACACTGCAGAATGTGATGCTTCAACTGTAACATGTCTGACATGGACATTTGCATTTAGTTTTAACTAAACAATTAATATTAGAGGCACAATCGCAGAATCTGTCCAATAGATATGTGTGTATATATTATATATAGGCTATTTTGTTACTTAGCTGATTTCTGAAATCTGAATTTCAAGTTTTACTGTGTTTATACAAAGTGTGCAGAACACACGTACATCTTTCTTGCCTGGATGCTATTCCCATAAATGTACGATGATTTCTGTTTGTATAAAATAAAGTTTAAAAATAATTAAAGGGAGCATTCTACAGTTTTGTGAGTATTTAGGAAGCAGAAATAAATCAGTTTATAAAGATTTCTGATATTTTAATATCAGAATTCATTACTTAAATTTAGTCATCTATTTGTGTATGTAAATTAAAATGACCTGTACTTTTTATGTAACTCAGCTAATCATAATTAAAATATAGGCCCACTTAACTGTGCTAATACATATTACTGATATGAAATCATTTCTACAGCCCTAGAAAACAGAAATAACTTATGTTTGATGTCTAATGGGAATACATATATTTAGATCTGTCAATCAAGTTTAGAGTGATATGATTTTGAGTCTGTGTTCAGCTGATCATAATTTAAAATATTGACCTGTCTTACTCTGTTTACAAACACACTGATTAAAAAAACAATGTGACCGCATCAGAAAACATAAATAACTTTGATTCAGTTGTTGTCAAGTGTTCTTTTTACACATGTGGATTACCAGTTGAAGCATGTCATTTTAAATAGAGGATATTCTATCAGGTCATCACTGTCTGTATATTGTCTGTCCTTCCCAGAGGAGACATACCAGCAGATGGCTCGGGAGACTCTGGAGGAACTGGACTGGTGTCTGGACCAGCTGGAGACCATTCAGACCCACCGCTCAGTCAGCGAGATGGCCTCCAACAAGGTGCACACCTGTCCACACACAAACATGTTTTCACTGTCCGTCGGCCTCAATGTTAACTCAGTATGGTGCCAACCTTTTTGAGGAGCAACGTATAAACTGTGTATTTCATGGTTCACAAGGACATTTACTGATTACTATTGAGTTGCAGCTGTATCACTCATTACGGCTAACCTTCTGTTCAAGCTTCCATTCTACAAATAAATACAAACAATGCAGCCCCACCAAGGTCAATTATTAAAATTTATTGAAAACAACAACAACAACAATGTGCAGGAGTAGTTTGTAAAACTAACTCATTAAAAATCCTTCATCTGGCTTGTCCAGCCTCTCCTAACACCCGTCACATTGAACCTTCATACATTTTCTTCAAGTATTGTTTGGAACTTATCAGCTGTTGAAGTAATCATGCTGCTTTTTGAAAATATTTCTTTCCTGGGTTTATTTGCAATCCTGTGGTTGTAATTGTATTGATAAATAATTAAATGAATTCAAGCATGTCTGGGCTTTCTGCCATTTGTTAGAGTAAACACAGTGATTATGTCTAGTTAAGCTTTTGTGTTTACAACTGCAAGAAATGCAGCCAGGTTGCATTACATTTTAATGTGCAGTTTGCATTACCACATCTACATGCTCGATGTATGCAGACTTCTTAGGTGTGCATTTGTATTGGTGGGGGCACGGGGGCAGAGGGAAAGATTGAAAGGGAGGATGACGGTCTGTGGGTATGGAGGACATGAGAGGGAGGGGGAATGGGCCCTGATGCTGATGTCTCTGCTGTAACCTTGGCTATGGGTTGCTATCGAACAGCAGCAGGGTCTGCCCTTTCCTTTTAGTCATTGGCTTGCCACTCTGACCACAAGCCATGTGGTTAAGGCAAGAACCAATGAAATAGAGGTGATGCTCCTTTAATAGTGTTCTGTCTTAAAGAGACAGCATCGTGTACATGGTTTGTTTCATTCCAGATATTCTTCCCTTGTTGCACATCACTATGAATGACTGTCAAGGTTCTTAATGTTTAGAATCAGTCAGGCTTATGATGAAAGGACTGAGGGAGAGATACCAGGAGAGTGCTTAAAGCACATCATGTATGTGTGTGCACATACAGTTTCCTGGGGTAAACAGAGTCTCTGTGAATATGTTACGGCCTTTTCAGAGCTGCAACTAAGTCAGAGAAATCCTCCGCACTGTGCCAACATGGAGGTACACATGAATATTCCCACTCAGTCTCTCACTCTTACTCACAGCCTTGCACACACACACATATTTTCGACAGACATACATGCTGCCTTGTCGCACATGCGCACTCAGGCTGAGAGCAGAAGCAAGCACAGACAGACACACACACACACACACACACACACACACACACACACACACACACACACACACACACACACACACATGCATGCGCCTGCAGCCACACTGCCTGATTAGCTTGCGAGAGCTGTCTACAGCATCCAACGAAATGGCGCAAGAGGCAGAGCATTGGAGGAGGAACAGCAGCCCAAAGCGGCAGGATTAGACCTCTGGCAATTTGGCCAGCTGAGGCATGGATTGACACGGAGCAGGGGACTGAGCTACGGAGCTATCAGGAGGAAGCCTGACTGACTGTGGACTGACTGTGTTTTGCTGGGATCTGTGTGAGACGGCACAGGCGGGCTGATGCACCGGTAGGACAGGGCCGGGCCTCTGGATCTGTACCGTGGGGGAGGGGCAGTCGACGCAGGGAGAGGGAGCCTGTTTTTCCAGATCACAGCTCTGGTGTGATTCTTCAGCCTGGCCGTCAGCTTCAGGCCTGCCTGCATCCCTCTCTGTCTCTTTCTCTCTCTCTCCCTCTCTCATCCTCTCCATCCTTGTTTTTCTCTTGCTTTTGTCATTTGTTTCTCCCTTATTCCTTCCCCGATGTTCCTGCTGTCATCCTTACCCTTTACCTCCATCATTCGCTTGTATGGTCATCTTTCCGTCCTGCCGTCATAATCACTCCAATCTCTCTCCCTTCCATCATCTAAATCTTTTATTACTTAAGCTTAGCTCTCGCAGTATCATTTCTTTGTTTACATCTCTCTCACATTCCCACTGATCTCCTCCATCGGCTCTTCTCTGTGCCCTTCAGACGGTCCCTCGCTCCCTCTCTTTTCCCCTCCATCTTCCCTCTTTCGGCTCCCATCCACCTCTACCCTGCAGTGACTGTAGATTTGGGTCAGTCTGCTCAGCAAATGGGATGAGATGTAGTCTCTACAGCAGCCGGATCCAGGGGGCTCCTGGTCTGCCCATCAGGGGAACCCTCATCTTCGGACCACACTGAGGCTGGAGCCTGACTCTGGACTGACTGGGGGGCCTGCTTTGGGGTGCTGCATGTAGGAAAAGACAGTCTGCACCAGCAGCCCCTACCCTCACCCCCTTCCCCCGTTCCTTCGACCCCTCTCGGGGCAGCCGTCACTCTGGAGTGTCCCGGCTTGACTGGCTGTGGCATCTCCTCACACAACCTGACGACGCCCTCATGCCACTGGGGCACCCGCAGTGCCCCTACTCCACTCCACTACCGCACATCCTGCCTGTGCCATCGGCCCAAACCCCCTGTCACCCTCAACATGGGTGTGGTAGAGGCCATTGAGCCAGTGCCATCCCCCTGCCCCTCACCTGTACCAGGGGGCTACAGGCTGCCCCGCTCCTCCAGCTACAGCCCCCTGCAGGGGAGGGCAGGGGCAGAGCTGGATCTTGGTGCGGCTGCTGGAGGGGTTTTGGAGGGGAGTGGGACAGCGGCAGAGCGCAGGACGCCCTTCGTGGACCTGTTCTGTGAGACCTGCTCCAGGCCCTGGCTCATCGGCTGGTGGGACCAGGTAGGGCTCGGAGAGCTTGCAGAGGGCAAACAAGGCCTGGCCATGGCCATCTGGGATAGATGCTGTGAACTATTCAAGTGTTACATCTAAGCATGCATTAACAACTCTATTTGCTTACTCCATGCTCTTATGTCTTTTTTTAAACCAGCAGTTATGGTTTAAAAATGTGTGAATGTTATGTGTTTATATAGGAGAATCTTACACGGTGCTACAAATGGCTTTGTGAGTAACTGTAATGCAGTGTGTTCCTGTACATATTTTATACATGATCCACTGAAGGAGAACAGGGATAAAGGCAGGAAGTTTAATAACTCTGCTCATTGTTCCTACATTGCAGCAGCATTGTAAACAAAAAGACAATTTCACTCTCATTCTTCATCCTTCTATATCTGGTCTACATTTTTGTCCTTTGAGAATACACCGAGTTGCTTCAAATCTAAGAAATAGCTTTGGGACTTTGTGATAAGTAGTCTAGCCGTCTTTACTGCAGGTACATTGCAGTGTCACATAATGTCCATTTCCATCCTCCACACCTGCGTCCCACATCCCTCTGTGTCTCTCTCCTGCTACCCTGAGGCTGGCCTCAATACAGACTCAAGGAAACCAAGCCTATTGTCAGTGAAGGACAATGCTTATTGTTTCAAGACTCAGTAGATATTTCTTTTGTCCTCAAGCGTGCCAACATGTTACATACATACATTTTTTTTATGAAGTTAGACATTGTTTGAGTATGTCAGGTTTGTATTAGATGTGATATCCTAGCACTGTGTTACCTAAACAAATTCTGGCTTTTGTTTTTGTTTTATAAAGACATTGTTTTTTTTAAAGACACTGGGCACATTAGGATACATGAGTTTCTTCTCTGCTGATATTTTTACAGTCTGAGTCAATAAACGGTACAGGTTTTAGTTCAGTGAAGGGTCACATTTAGCATGTGTGTTATTCGGTTATTGTTATTCTTAATCATGTACAGTAAGAAAAAATAAAGCCCCCCTGGGTCCCTCACATATGCAAGTGTATAAGTGTGTGTGCGTGTATGCGCGTGCATGTGTGTGTATGTATGTATCGGTGGTCATGTCTGTGCAGCGTTTGCATGTTTGCTTCATTAGTCAGTGTCAGAGGAAGAGTGTTGTTTGTCCTGGCACTCGGACTGGCACCGTGGAAGTGTTGGTTGGCAGCTATGACTCAGCAGTACAGCATTAGGGAAGGAAAGAACTAGAGAAAGCGAGAAAGAGAGGAGGAGGTTTGGGATGAGCCTGTTGCCTAAGTGTGCCACAGGGCTTGACTTGCTTCCCTGGCTCCTGGTGACTGATTCTGCCCAACTGCTTCAATGATTTTGCTGTCAGAGTATACCTGTTTTGCTTGGCATATCATCAGTGCAAGGCTGGATGGGATGGGTGGAAAAAGAGAGATAACTAAGAGGGAAAGAGTGAAAGATGGAGGGAATGCTTGTGGGAAATGGCAGGAAGGCAAAGTGGAGCCTGTAGTGGAGAGTATTAGAATAGAATATACTTTATTGTCCCCTTGGGGAAATTTGTCATGGACTCAAGAGTGCCTAGTGCATAGTAGTAGCTGCCATTACAGACAAAAAAACACATACACACGTACACATACGTTACATATACACATAAATAAAAAAGTAAAATAAAATGCAGAACACCGAATTATTGCACACTTCTCAGGCCTATCTATTACAAGTCGTACAAATCTATTTTAAATTTTTATTTAAAACGGTATTGTTTACCTGGAGAGGGAGGGAGGAGCAGATTTAAGGAACAGAGATGCGTGGAGAGGAAGACAGCAGAGGAGCTAAGGGGTGACCTTGGTAAAGGTTAGAGACACCTGCCTACTCCCTCAGTTTGTCACCCAAGCAGCCACCGCTCTCACATCAAGCTGAAGGACTGACTGTGAGGAGGCAGTTGCCACGGCAACCACTTTGGTTGCCATGGAGACTGTTAGGTGTGAAAGATCAGTCGGTAGGACACAGACCAAAGGGGTCTTGTCTGTATTGTATTGTGCCTTCACATGACTTGTGCAACAGGTAACTATCAAGCGTCCAAACTTCACCTTTATCTATAGAAATAAAATAATCACATGCTCAAGCTGAGAGAATATTCAGTATTTTCTGTCTGCAGCGACAATGTATTCGTTTATTGTGCCTGTACCGCGAGGACCTGCAGGCAAGTTGTTTATGATTGCCACTGTAGATGTCTGGAGAAGAATACGTATTAAAATGCCACACTGCCGCAGCATATAAATACATGGCAATCAAAATGCAAGCACACTGATATAGGGGTTTTGAACAGTATGTTCTCAAAAAGAGGACGCATGATTCATCATTGATTTTCTCACCCTTTAGTGAATTAAGCCAGAATGAGGGTGATCATTTATTTTTTACATTGGACTCAGAGGAATGCTTTGTTGGAATGTATCAGTACAAACGGAATCTAAAGGTCAATGGTAATAATTCGGAGGGTTTACCAATCTGCAAGACTCTATATTGCTGGATAACCCTTTCTTCTACTTTGTAAGTACTGTTCAAATCACTCACTTCCTGTGTCTGTCTGTCCTCCCCTCAGTTCAAGAGGATGTTGAACAGGGAGCTGTCCCATTTGTCAGAGATGAGTCGCTCAGGGAACCAGGTGTCAGAATACATCTCCACTACCTTTCTAGGTAAAGAAAACATCCATTTGTGACCAACCTCAATAGCAAGTCCTTTATAGCTCTGACCCATCCTGGCTGACCTCTGACCCCCCCCCCCCCCCCCCCCCCCCAGATAAGCAGAACGAGGTGGAGATCCCATCCCCGACTTTGAGGGAGAGGGAGAAGCCCATGTGTCACATCAGCGGTGTGAGGAAGCTCACACACAGTTCCAGCCTTTCAAACTCCACCATGCCTCGATTCGGCGTGAAGACTGAACACGAGGATGCATTAGCCAGGGTAAATACATCGTTATCTTACTGTGTTTTTATTGTGTTCATGATTTATGTTTTTATGCTGTTGTGTGACCATAAAGATCTGAATTAAACTAAATGGATGAAAAAAGCAGCTGAAAAGCAAGTTATTGCATAGACACGCACAAACAAAACCACACAGGAGATAACAAAAGAACACAAAAGAAGAAAAAACAGACACTTGTCACTCTTCTCTACATATTCTACCTCTTTATGTAAATATAATTTGTTATGCACACATACATTTCAGTTCACATTTCTGTAGCTTTCTTTGACCATCTTTGAATCATCTTTGACCATCTATACCTGATTATGTGAACAGTTAAAGGGAAAATGCACATGATGTGATATCACAACTGCAAAGGAATTTAAAAGCAGCAAACGTTTCCACAACTTAAAACATTACCTGTAAACAACTGTAGTATCATGCACCTTTATTGGCTGGATTTAGATAGAAAACTGCTAGATTGTTGTACTGATGTGTGTTCATGTGGTCTGTTGTGCCTTTAGGAACTGAACGACTTGAACATATGGGGCCTTAATATCTTTAGTGTGGCAGAGTTCTCCAATAACCGACCCCTTAGCTGCATAATGTTTGCCATCTTCCAGGTGAGAGACAGGAAGACTGAGCTTTGACTAACAATGAATTATATAGTTTATCACGTAGCATTACTTATCTGTGACTATGATGATCGCTGTGGCTGTAGGAAAGAGATCTACTGAAGACCTTTCGGATCCCTGTGGATACGTTTGTCACCTATGTGATGACCCTGGAGGACCACTACCATGCCAATGTGGCCTACCACAACAGCCTCCACGCTGCAGATGTCACTCAGTCTACTCATGTACTGCTATCCACACCGGCTTTAGATGTAAATACCTCTACTCGTCAATACTGCCAATACACATTTAACTTCACATGCACAGACTTTTAGAAATACCAGGCCATCTATACAGAATATAGTAGTCATAGATAATTTGTAAACAGCATTAACTGCTTATTTTTCTCTCTTATTTCTCTCTGACAGGCTGTGTTCACTGATTTAGAGATTCTAGCTGCGTTATTTGCCGCTGCCATCCACGATGTGGACCATCCAGGAGTGTCCAACCAATTCCTCATAAACACAAGTGAGTTGAAATGAGATTAAGAGATGACACACAAACATATATACATTATAAAAAAAATACATAAAATACAATGGGAAAAACAAAGGACCTCATGATGGCAAGGACAAACAAAAAGCTACTTTTGGTTCAGGATGGAATATCCCTGATACGTGTTGTATATGACCAAAACTAGTCCCAACAAAGGGAGGAAAGCTATAAATGAACCAGTGTACTCGTCTTTGTGAAAGTCTCTGATTTTAGAAAGATCATGAAGCACGTAGCTAAGATCCAATATGTAAGAATTAGATGAGACCACTAGAGCTGCAAAGATTAATCGATTAATTGACTATTACATTAATCACCATCTATTTTGATAATTGACTAATCAGTTTCAGAAATTCTCTGATTCCAGCTTCTGTGAATATCTTCTAGTTTCTGCACTTCTCTCTGACAATAAACTGAGGGCCAGATGTACGTACATTTGCGAACGTAGCGTTATCAGCGCCATGTCTCACCCGCAGATAGCGAACGCAATGATACCATAGTTTACGCCATATTTACCAAACCTGCAGGTCATCCGTAATTAGCGCCTTTCTCCGCCCACTATACCGTAAACTGTAAGTACTTGTGCTATGATACGGCTGAGTGCAGACTGCGATATTCCCACTGCTGATGCTATGACTATTTGAAATTATCCTGATGCCAATATTTGTAATGTAGCAGGGGGTTTAACAACTGCTGGAATGTGAACTCTGAGTCGGAGATTCAATGTCATCTTTGATTTCTTCCAGTAACTGTAATCTTGCATGGCTGCTTAATCTGTGATCCTTGTGGCAAAACTCCTTTCAGCTTGTCTCCTTGGCCTATGTCTTCGTCTTGCTCTGATTACTGCTGTCATTTCACCAGGAGGCCTATGTGAGGAAACCCGCTTCCAGGTTTACACCTGCTTTTAAGAGGCGGAGAATTTTCACCGCAAAATAGAGGCGCGCTATCACTGCCGGTTTTTGTACATACCGCGGAATACGTAATTAAGCGCACTTTACGCTTCCCCTCCTATCTCTTTACGGTAAACTCCCACTTTCCCCGCGACCCTCCCATGAATAAATATGCATGACATGAAAAACGCAATTTGCCCTTTTCAGCTCCCACGACATGCAGTTTGCGCTTTTACATCATTGCGGCCTGTTTGTACATACCTCGCCATGATTTTACGCGCACGTTGCGACACAAATACGCCTGAAGTGGGCGCAAAAGCGTTAGTACATCTGGCCCTGAATATCTTTGAGTTGTGGACAAAACAAGACATTTGAAGATGTCATATTGAGCTTTGGAAAACAATGATCAGCATGACTCACCATTTTCTGACATTTTATAGACCAAGCAACTTATCGATTAATCGACAATGAAAATAATCGTTAGAGGCCACTTTTCTAGGCCAGCTATTCTGATAATACCTGGCATTCAATTTATTTTGATCCAGTAAAGGTTTGTCTTAAATATTGTTTTTAAAATCTTTAAATATGATGTCAGTTTTTCATGTACATTTGGACAGTTTCCTCCTGATACAATGCATTTGTCTTCTAAATCAAATTACTTATTATGCTGCAAAGCATTGAGAAATACATTTAGAGACATATATTTAGTCTATGTAGTTATTTAAGTTATGTTTCTGTTGTGTATAATACACTCACTTTAGTTGAAATTATCCTATTTTTTTACCTTTGGTACTGCAGTCATCCTGTTTGCTTGTTGTTTTTAGTACATTCATCTGTTTAGTCTTTACATTGTGTGCTTTTAGTTGTTCTAAATGGAGATATTTGTATCCAAAGCTTTATTTGCACTGTGCTTCTTCCTTAAATCAACTAAGCTGTTGTACCTTTTGACACAATGCCACCACAGTCTGATCCTAACACTGATGGTGGGAGCATGATGATGCAAATACTGAATGTGTTTTTGACTCGTATGTGTTGTATGGTGCTTTCCTCAGACTCCGAGCTTGCTCTGATGTACAACGATGAGTCTGTGTTGGAGAACCATCACCTGGCTGTGGGCTTCAAGCTGCTTCACGAGGACAACTGTGACATCTTCCAGAACCTTAGCAAGAGGCAGAGACAGAGCCTAAGGAAACTTGTCATTGATATGGTAAGTGTTGTCAACACTCATTCTGTATCATGAAGATCTCACTTGTTTCTTACCACCTTTCTATTCTCCAACGTTCTATGGTTTTCTCTAATGCATTCATATGAATTTTCGTCCCAGGTTTTGGCAACAGATATGTCTAAACACATGAGTTTGCTGGCAGACCTTAAGACTATGGTGGAAACCAAGAAAGTGACAAGTTCTGGAGTACTGCTGCTTGACCATTACACTGACCGGATACAGGTGAGACGTCATCTTCCAGTTCATTTACAAGAAACTTCAATTAACAATTTAGCCATTTAGCAGATGTTCTGAGCCTGTTACAAACAAACTGAAAATTCCTTTCCTCAATTTCCGTAAAATATCATGGCATGTAGAGGTAACACTGTGCACATGGACACCACCAGAACTGTGATTTGTCTGTCTGGGCTTATTTGTATTTTCTCCATGTTTCCAGTGCTGGTAACGTTTGTTGATAGTTAAGACAACATGGAGCAGGCTTTTAAAGTATGTTTTGGTAGCGTGGGCATTGTAAGAGGTAGAGCCCAGACTGATCTCCTGCCACGTTGTAGAGCCATAAGATGGACCACTGATTCACATCTGTAGGATCTGGTTATCGAGGATTGTGCTTAAATGTTTGATGGATGAAGTAGGTGTTACTTTATGCTGTCAATAATGACAGAGAACTCCGGTGTGTGGCAAGGTTTTACAGAAAGGTAATCTCAATTGACCTTAATGGACTGGTTGATGACAGCCTGGCATGCATGAATATATTTGACCTGATTTGTGTCAAATATTTGTGATATAGTGAATCTGGGTTTTCATTGAGAGGACCATGGAAAGGCAGGAAGAGAAACATGCCCAGTGATCCCAGTGTCTGTATAGCTGTGTTTTCATTACATGGTATTGCTCTGTTGACTCAACTCACTTTTGTTAGTACCAGGTACTTTTTCTTTTTGTTTTACACTGCATAGTAGTATGATAGTACATGCATGATAGTACTCCATCAGTACTCCCTCAGTGTAGGCGGGATTCTCAGCTGATAGTCCCATCTTCGCTGCGTGAAAATGCCGTTCTTGTGTCGGCTCTGCCCTTAGAACCTCAACCGAGGAAGTACTAAAATAAGTGAGTGAGTTGAGTAGAGTCGAGTCAAGGCTTACTAAGCGGCATAAGAGTTCTAAGGAAGAGGTTGCTGTTGTCATCTAAACTGAGGTCAGGAGGAAACTCAGAAACACGGAGGAGTGCAGTGTTGGTTTAGTATGCCAGTTTGAATCCTGACGGATTGGGGTACAACTAGTGTTTCTATGAGAATTCTTTTATTCAAGAGTTTGTTGCTTGTTGATATTAGATGGATGAGTTTTTCATGACCATTGGAGAAACTAGGTGACTTGAAGGCACACAGCCAAATGTCACAAAAGAATTGATGATTGACATTAAAAGAGGGAGTGAGGAGGATGAAGTTCATAGTGCAGGTAGTTGCTGTGCTAAAACATAAAAGCTTCTGCACGAATGAGCCTGTTTTGACCTGGTTTTAATGTCAGTTGTTACTCTCACATAAATCATTAATTAGAAAAGTGCGATGACTAACATTAATGAAAAACGGCTGTCCGTGTGCCGACATAAGGATATCTACTGACGGGCGGTGGGACCTTTGCAGGAGAGAAATAGGTTTTTAAAAGGCTCAGTGCATTCAGCTCTCAGTACATTTGTAGCTTCTAACTAAAGTTCTCGTTATTGCTGATTAAGACCCAATATTTCCTTATTTTGCCGCTTCATAATAAATGCATTTAAATAGTTTTATTGTAAGGAATTTATAGGAAATTAAACCATTTCACAGCCGTTGCTTTGACCGCTCGCCAGCTTACTCTAAACAGCGCTGTGGAGATAGATCTGGCAATGTGAGACTAAAAAATAACAAAAGGAGACGACATAAGAGCAGGAATGTTTGTAGTGATATCTTACGTATTGGTGAATTCAAGGACGTTTAATGATACTAAAATAGGGTTATTGTGTACCAGAGGCTGCCTTTTCCAGGCAGCTGCGGGGCACAGAGCTCCAGACAGCCGGGGATATAAGAGCAGGCTGCACCGGAACACATGATTTACTCTCATTGGTTTCTGTGACACGAGAAATACTTTGAACAAGTACGTAGTTCCGCTCACAGTTGAGTAGGCGGTCCTTAATGTGGCCGAGGACACACACCCGTTTTCACGAATGTGGCTTGGACCACCTCCGAATGTAGTTTTAGTGATCGGATCTCAATGCGTCCTCAATGTGTACTTTCACCTGTACTTCACACTGTCCACTTGTGATCCAAACACCAATATCAATGGGGCCAATGACGTTAAGCCGGCCGAATACACTAATAGGTGGAACATTTTAAATATGATATACTGTACATACTTAAGTAGGTGACAAAATCGTGAGCAGAAATGGAAAAAGGGCATGCACAAATGGAAATGTTTATGTGTCTTACATATTGCAATTCCACTGTAAACTAAGCATCTTTCAATAAAAACTATTTTTTGCAAAAGGAAATGGGAAAGGGAGGAGCAGGTGTTGTGAAAAGAGGATAAGAGTTGATAAAGCTTTCCAGGTTTATAAGCAGGGGTACTAGATTTCTGAATTGTACTAGCAATTAATAGAAGATCAAAGGAAATAAGAATAAAGTCAAAATGAAAGAGGATAATTAGAAAGCTGGTTGTGCACCACCTCCTTTCAGCTGCTAAAACATTTGTTGGCAGATGACCTCTATGCATACCTAAATTCAGTGCTTAAATCTTTGCATGTACATAATATATTGTGTGGCATGTGCCTGTGTGTTTGTGCAGGTGTTGAGGAACATGGTGCACTGTGCTGACCTGAGCAATCCCACGAAACCCCTGGCTGTGTATCGACAATGGACGGAGAGAATCATGGAGGAGTTCTTCAGGCAGGGAGATAAGGAGAGAGAGCGAGGGATGGAGATCAGTCCCATGTGCGACAAACACACTGCATCTGTGGAAAAGAGCCAGGTAAATGACCAGCCCTGAAATATAAAATGCATGAATATGATTCTGTGCACAACTGTGTGTTAATGCTTTAAGAAGGGTGATAAGCACAGTGCAGAGTAATCTGTCATCTCTGATCACAGCAGTCATCCTTATACATTTTTAATGCTGATTTGTCAGGAAATTACACCACTGTGATTTAAATGACGTCCATCATACTTTCTTTCTGGATGCAGGTGGGCTTTATTGACTATATTGTCCACCCGCTGTGGGAGACATGGGGGGACCTTGTGCACCCTGATGCCCAGGACATCTTGGACACTCTGGAGGACAACAGGGACTGGTACCAGAGCACTATCCCACAAAGCCCCTCGCCACCTCCTGTGTGTCAGGATAAGGATCTAAATGCCTGCATGGACAAGTTTCAGTTTGAGCTCACCCTCGAAGACAGCTCTCAGAGAGAACAGGGAGATGAGGGGGACAAGCCTACGGTGAACCATGTGGCACAGGACTGCAGTCAGGGGGAGGAAGAGGAGGGTAAAAAAGAGGAAGAGGAAGACATAATGGTAGAGGAGGGAAATGAGGACACAATAGAAGAGGAAGATGAGGTGGCAATGGAGGAAGAGGAGGTGGAGCTGAAAGCTCAGTTGGATGTGAGATCTGAAAAGGAGAGACTTTCTGACACAAGTCCTGTAGAGGAAGAGGAAGACTCTTCTTCACAAGCTGAAGATACATGAGTTTTGCTCCCGTATCTCCCTCTTCACTTGCACACATTATCTTGTTCATCCTTTCAATGGCCAAACCAAGAACAAATAAGACTGCAATGACAATACAGACCTTTAAATATATTTTTCAAAAAGGGAATAAATTAAAATCGCTTAAAGGGAAGGTAATTACACAGCAACTGTAGATTTGGAATGGTGACGAGTCCTCCGACTGATTCCACAACGAACTTTAGACTTAAGAGGAATTTAGGAGAGCATGAATGACGGGCAACTGCAGAAAGCGTAGCACTCTGAGACTGGAATGCACACACACAAACAAACACACATAAAGTGACACGCACACACGCACACGCACACGCACACGCACACACACACACACACACACACACACACACACACACACACACACACACACACACACACACACACACACACACACACACACACAGTATGTTTGTATGTGTGCATGTATATGAGGACATTGACCAGTAATGAATCTCTTTGGAAAAAGCCATCTCTTAATGGAGTATTAACTTGTGTTCAGTCAGTATTAGTAATTCATGTTTGTTAGAACCTCAACAGAAATTGTTCTCCTCAGAAAAGCTACACATCCGAGTGACTTTTTTTTTTTTCCATTTCTGTCGGAAAGAAAAATAAGAACATCCACAGAGTTGGAGGAGGAGAGAGGAAGATATCGAAGGAAAAGAAGATGCTGCGACGAAGGGGCCGCTAGGTCCCTTACCCCTTTTCCCTTTACGAGGAGAGTGCTACTGGTGCAAGATGGCTCTGTGCCTTTCTGAAACACCAGCTTCCTGAATGGAGCTGTCGTGAAGTAATGCATTGTGGTACAGGAGTGTCTGATTTTGTTATTTTTGATTGTCTCTTTACTGTTCATGGTATTGTGGTGTGTATCTCACACGTACAGTTTATGTGGTGATATGTTTTAAGCTGTAAGTCTTCCTTTGTTCCTCTCCTGGTAATCTAATAACTCAGAACTGTAGATGTGGAGCAATCACCACCACCACCACCACAACCACCAGTGGACTCTTTCCAGCTTATGTTTTTTCTTATTAGAATGCTTTTTTTAAACTTTCTGAGAATAAGCCATGTAATGCTTTGAAGCATAAGTTTTGCCTATTTTCTATTTAACAGTTGCTAAAAATGTTGAAGGAATACATCATTATTTTATCAGCAGAACAAATTTCCACTCGCCATCTCACACCCACTTGCACTGTGTGGTTATGTCTCCTCATGAACAATGATTCTCACCAAAGTAAAGGATGAGAAACTTCAGTGGGTGAAGTGATTTGAAGGAACATAGATGAATAAGAAAATCAGGGTGGCAGAATGTCAGTAGAAAGAAGCGTGACTTAAGGTGGTCTGTCAGTCCCTAATCATCCTTGTTATGTTTGATGCTTTTTTGCCTTAATGTCAGATGCAGGATACATACCTGCCAGTATGTAGATTTATAAGATATATAATAGATAACCTAGTATATTTATATCACGTCTGTATGCTTATTTCTGTGAGTATCAGTGTGTCTATACACAATGTATCCAGCATTGCATTTGGAGGGGAAAAGGGACACATTGCTGCCAATTAGTTATTATGTTGTTGCTGTGCTCGGACCAACATAAAGAATGTGTTATTTTTTAATCAGGACGGAAAAAAGGACTATCTTATAGCTGGAGGCATGCAGAGGAAGTAAGAATGGGAGTTAAGAGAATGAATATGGATGTCCTTTGTTTGAATCTGTCCAGATATTGATTTGTTGACATGATGGAGTTGATGCGTGTATTTGTTTGCGTGGCTTATTGTGTGGTCATGAGTAGGTGAGTGAGTAAGTGAGTAACAGAAACAGAGGGTATATGCTAAAGATGTTATCATATGTGTCACTGGTACCTCACTGGCATCACCACGTTGTTGAATGCTCTTCAGGATTCGATCAGCACAGCTTAAATAGGTCTCAGTTTGTTTAGGTGTTTGTTTTTCACAGGGTAAAGAAATAATAAAAAATGACATGAGTGTGGTTCTTTTGAAGGGTAAGAGCAAGTTTCTGCAGGTCAGTAACTGAGCTTATCTGAAGACACCACAGCTCGGTGCAACACAAGCCTGTGTGTTTGACCTGCTCTGTTGCAGGATGGCGCAGAGCTGCCGGGCCACAACACAGGCTTTCATCTTGTGGAATGGGAATCCAGGATTACTATTGCAGTGATTTTAAATAAAAGATTCCCATTTGCATCGGCATTTTACTTTAAATATGTTGCTTTGTTTTTGTGGCTTCTTGTTATGTCATAAGCTATAAAAACGTTAATATTTACTTGCCATACAAACACGATACTGTAGCAATTGTTTCTTAAAAGAAAATTATTCAATTGATTGATTGCTGCCATTCTTTTTAAATGATGAAAAGAAAACCATGGGTAGTGTTTTCTTTGAACAATTTGTGTACAGTTTATTTTTATATCATTCTGGTGGATGGTCTGGAAAATGAATCACGTGTTGATGATATAGCTATAAGCATTACCATTCTTGTATATATTGTAATATTGGATTGTAAATTATAAATTTATCCAAGTCATAATGGTTGACAAATAACCACTTAGGGTTGTTCAGTGAACCACTAAAACACTGCAGGCCACATCATCACCTTTTCATTCTCTGGTTATGTTTTCGCTCACTTGTGCTATCATTTTTTTTAATTGTCCACATCTATTGTTAAAATCAACTATATTTGTACCAGCACTTTATTTCGCCAGGTTTTAAGGCAGACAGTGTGTTTCAGGTAGTGTACAGTCTGTGCTGGTGGTTTGGTCATTGGCAGTCACCTGTTGATTATATTCCATTGGGCCAAATCACAAACCGTCATTGTGCAGTAGTCAATGTTAACCCCTTTTCCAGAGACATAATCAAACAAACTAGTCATTCTCTATTAATAGTCAATGTGAGATTGAACTAATTTGACTGATAAAGTCAAATGTAAGTTGATGTAGTCACATAGGATGTGACATGTTCAAAGGAAATAAATGTGTCCTTATCTAACTTGGCCATCTCTAGTACTATCACCACCTCAATTTGTTAGTAACTTTGGTCCCCATCTGGGTTGCTGTCAGGTTACTTTGTCGCAGACTGACTCCCTCTGTGAATAACTCTCTGGGCTTTAATTCATGTGTTTATTCACGAGTAAGAAAGATTATTCAAGGGAAAAAACAACATGAAATGATTGTAATATTTGTAAATGATCTTGCTGTAATGTGTAAAATGTGTCCAAGTTATTTTTTATTATATTATTTTTATGAAAGTTTTTTCCTCTTAACAGAGCTGAGGTTTCATTTTGTGAATAAATGCATTTAATAAGCAAACATCTATATATAAAACAATATTATAGTATATCAGTATATTTTTCTTTTATTTCACTGTTCGGTACTGTAAAGTGTGTTAAAAATACAAATAAAGTAAGATTTTTATATTAAATGCAATACAGTTGTCATGTTTGCGGTTATTACAGTTTCCTTGTATGCTTGTCCACGGTTAGGTAGTTTGTTAGCAAATCAAGTATCAGCATTATACTTGTTTGTATGTATTGCATTGCTATTTATCCAGGGGCTGGTAGCCTAATCTTTTGTAGCAAGACCAGCAAGACAGTATAATTAACTGGATATTGCAGGCAACATACCTTGGTTGTTAAAGACATTTATACTAGTTTTTAGTAGGGGTGGGAATCATCATGATACGATATCATCATGATATTTATGCCATGATACGATATTATTGCGATTTTAAACATATTGCAATATTATGTGATATATTGCAATTTATTACCTTTTTTCCAACTTCAAATTTTTCCCAGTTTTAAATGATGTTCCCAAAAGAAAACTTTGTCGACATCTATTTTATCTAAATAGATAAATGTATCTGTTTGTTCATCTCACTTCAATTTTATTGCTGCAAAATGGGATTGTCAAGCAGACAAACTGACCAACACATATATAATAAAAGATCGATACTTGGCGTCTGTGTATCGCAGTATTGCCGTGGAAAATATTGCAATACTATGCTGTATGGATTTCCCCCCCACCGTTAGTTTTTAGATACATTTGAATGATAGTGGTAGTTTTAAAATAATATCTGTCCACTTGAACGTTACCTACTAGTTAGTTTTTACGCCGTTATTAATTATGGAGTAAGGATAACGGTGCAAAGAGTTATGACTACCTGAACCCATGGATGTATTTGAGAACGCCTGCACCTGTCTGGTTCCATGCATGGATGTAAAAAACTGGCTCTGGCATGAGATGGCTGCATCCTCCCCAGAATCCTCTACTTCAGACGAGTGCCATGGCTCTACACCAATCACAGGGGCTAAACAAAGCGTCGTCCAATCAGAGTGAAACAAGACAGAGCGGAGTGCTGACATGCGCTCTGACACTACGGAACTAGCTAGCTAGGTGGCGTATTGGTATTTGCCTGGTAATAATCATTAGCTTGTTCTAACATTAAACGTTTTATTTGTCTTTACCCACTTTATTAACCTTAAGTATTGTGATGTTTTGTGATGTTATTGTAACAACATACGTACTCTTGGTATTTTGTTAATGTATGGGTTGCTTATAGCAAAAGCTTTAGCTAAATTCACTAGCTAGATAGCATTCATTTGTTAGCTCTCGGCTAACGTTACCTTGACAAGACGTTGTTGTACGTTATTGTGTCGAGATAGGCCTAGCTACGTAAGAACAGGCACCGTTTGGGCAGTGTTGTGTTTTATAACGTTATTGTAATAGTTGTTACAGAGTGCTTCTTGTATTAAACTGCAAATTCTGTGTGATTGAGGCGGTTCCCGGTGCAGCTGAATCTTGCTAAATACTGACCCAGTGTGGAGCCCGCCCCATCATGATGTGTTGTCAGTACATTCTGCTGCTGCTAGGTGTCTCAGTCTCAGCGGTGGAAGTCCAACGCCCTCGCGGTGTCCCTTTGTCAAGTAAGCATTTCATTTCATTACAACTATAACAAGACAGATATATGAGTACAGTTGTATATTTTGCGCTGGGGTGAAAGTTCACAATGAGTTCCGGTAGTTTTAAAGCTGTCATGGCACTGACCCTCTCCTTCTGTTCAACCTCTAAAGAACGGCAGTTCTATGAAGAAGACAAACCCTTTACTTGCCTGGATGGCTCCCGCAATATTCCCTTTGACAGAGTGAATGATGACTACTGTGACTGCCAAGACGGCTCTGATGAGCCAGGTGCGTATATCCTGCATGCTGGAGACTCCTGTACTACTCTAGTACTATTTTTCTTCCCCATAATTCACTGAATTAAACAAAGTAGTTACTAATAAATGTGTAGAAGCCCTGCTTAGTCTGTATAATGAATTAATGAACAGTAAAACACCAGTCCGTAGTGCCAGGAAAATCACTGTTATAAGTTATAACCCTATGACACCAAGCATCCACTTTACCAGTAAATTATATATTTCATAGTTTAAATACTCACTGTTCTTTAACATGGTAATATAATCGCTCTCTATAAATCGACACATCACTGTATACATTGTATATACTGTCATATCCACCTACCTCATGTATATAAAGCAACCTGTTACATTAATCATCCCATATTCATTCCAGCACCCTTTGCACTCTGCACTATTGCGCTACTGTACTGTATTGCTATTTACAAATTTCATTGTGGTGTTTTATATATGTGATACTTTTTAATATATGTTTATATCTACATAGTCTAATATTTATAGTAGTTATTGTTTGCAGGGTTGTTTGTTTACCTTCAGCTTTGTTGTTCTTGTTTTTAGCCATATGTCTGTGTATGTACGTTGGGAGCAACACAAATATATTCAAATTCCTTGTTATGTGTACCCACACATACTTGGCCATTAAAGCTGATTCTGATAATTCTCGCTTTGCAAAGTCATGACAATATCCAGCAGCCGTTTTGTATATCTACAGTAATAACACATTTATTTGCAGGCACTGCTGCTTGTCCCAATGGCAGCTTCCACTGCACTAATGCAGGTTTCCGACCAGGCTTCATCCCTTCCTCCCGCATCAATGACGGAATCTGTGGTATGAGTTTGAAACTTTGCTGACTATTTCTTTTCAGGTGTGTTGTGTGGGCAGGGTTTTGTTAAACGCCTGTGTTTCTTGGACAGACTGCTGTGACACAACCGATGAGTACAACAGTGGTGCTGCCTGTCAGAACACCTGCAGGTGGGAATGTTTTTGGGTTGTAACGCTAATAATTTAAGCATGCTTAATAGTCTAAGCCTGGCTTCTCCATAGATCCTATACATGTGCTTAAATATACATTTAGTTTCCAGAAAATGTTAAATGTTTTGTCTTGGTTGAGTATTTTCTTTATATTATGTGTGATTGCAGGGAGTTGGGGCGCAAAGAAAGGGAGAGCCTGCAGCAGATGGCAGAGATCGCTAAGGAGGGCTTTCTGCTTAAACAACAACTTATCCAGGAGGCCAAGAGGGGCCTAGAGGATAAGAAGGTGTGAAATGACAAGAAAATCTTATTTTTTTTTGTTTTGTATTTGTCTGTGTAATAATTAAGAGAGCTCTGAAACATTGATTATCGCATTGTCAATATGTTGTTATGCAGAGATACTGACACTTGTCAACGCCAACTGTTGCATATCTAGTTACGTCATGTCATGCTGGGCGATATGGATAAAATAAAATATCACGTTATTTTTGACCAAATATCTCAATACCGATATTGCGGCGATATTGTAGGGTTGACAATTGGTGCTTATACAAAATAATTACACATTGAGATTTTTGATGAATAATCATCAGTGGATATAATTCTAAATCTACGCCGTGGCTACGTACGTAGGTACGTGGAGACACAGACCCTACGCTGGACCCTATTCCGTAGCCTGCCGTGACTTGGTAGCATTTCCCCCGACTCATTTCCTGGTTCTCCTTCTCCATAAACAACATGAATTCAAGGAGATGGTTAACTTTTCCTTCTACCGCTTTCTGACCGTGGTCAGAAAGCACAGGGGAGACACTTTGTTTCTCTCACTATGCTTCTAGAGTCGCTACTCACTCCAAATTGAATCGCCGTCACTCTCTCACTTGCTCTACCACACACTCACCACGCACACACACATGCCGGCCCTGCTATTCTCTTAAAGAGATTGACACGTTCACCAATGCACAAGTATAAACTTCAGGCCACTTACGTAGGCTATAGCGAAAGCTCTGCGTGGAGCCTCCGCAGGACCATAAGTCACGCTTTAGTGGGGAAAGACAAATAGTAGAACAGCTAGAACAGTCTGGTAAGTTCATAAAATGACATCACTTTACTGTAATGTAGCCTTTAAAACCAGCACTTGTCATAATATGATATCCACAATTGTTGCATCTGACAGTTTTCTCTGGAATATACTGTATGTTAAGACATTGTTTCGTAAATTGAATAGAGTTTTCAGGTATTGTGTAGATCTTAAATTCGTTATTATTGTATTATTTTGATTTGTCTCAACAGGCCAAATATGCAGATGTTCAGCTCGGTAAGAATGATTTTGAAAAGAGGATGGAGGCTCTGAGAACCGTAAAAGAGGCTGCAGAGCAGCCAGAGAAAGAGGCCAAAGAACGCCACCTGAAGGCCTGGGAAGGTAAATTAGGATGTAAAGGACATATCACCATCTAGTGTTTATACAGCGCATCACATTACAGATAGTATAGTCTCTCTTATTAAAATGTTTTAGCTAGACTAAGTTGCCTTGATGCCACGTACACTAGTAGTACTCAAACAAAATTCACTGATGATGCAAGACTTCAGGCCTTAAATTAAAACATTTTCAAAACATGTAATAACACTGTATGTAACATGTGTCATCAGAAGTACTGATAACTCAAAATTAAAATTGTTGTTTCAGATCAAAAGGCTGTTATTCAAATGGAGAAGGACAAGGCTAGAAAGGCTGAGGTGTTTCTTGAACTAGATGATGATGCAGATGGCTTGTGAGTATCAGCACCTTCCCGAATGATTAGCACCCATAATGAGGGAAGACAGTGTTGTGAATCTTACCACGGACAACTTTAAAAGTTAAATACAATAGTGCATAGTTCATTTAGCCTTTCTTCCCTTAGTTGTCTTGTTGCAGAAGTAAACCAACAAAAAAAAAAAAACTGAACAAAAATTGTGTGAGAATTAGGGCTGGGCGATATGGCTGAAAACTGTATCACGATATAAGTGTTTCATATCAGTCGATATCGATAATTATTGATATTTTTTATGACCTATTTAAAATAAGGACCAGGAGAAAAAAATGTATTCAATTTAAACGTTTTTATTTTAAGCTTAACCTTCCTCCGATTATAATCCTCTCAGTTATAAAAGCAGAAATGTCAACACAACCATGGAAAACACTCAAATAATTCAAATGGAAACATAAGTCTAAAATCACAATGAACACTTCTGGTGAATGAAGTGTTTTAAAATATGTGCAGTATTTTGTAAACATAGGAGAAATTGAAATAAAACTGAGGTAGACTTTACATCTGTAACATAAAAAACGAACGTGATACAGTACAGTAACAGTTGGGCTATTATTTTTCTCCGTCTAACAGTCACGGTACAGCCTAAACCGTACATGGTGGGGGGGTGCTCAGCGGAAGCATGTCTTTGCCTATATGATATGCCACTGCCTCCGTTATTTATTTGTACCGTTTAGCTTTTACAGTCATAAGGCACTGAGAGTACCTCTCCGTGGTGCTCTGCTGCTTGTGCGGGGTTCCAGCTGCAGATGTTGTTGGACGTTGCTGGCGAATACGGCTGTGCTCCAAACGGTGAGCGCGGCTAAAGTGGTAAAACAGGTTTGCGGTGCGGACAATGGTCTTGCATAATTTGCAGACGACATTGGTCTGACTACGGTCAGACTTATAAAATCCAAAAAACTGCCATATTGGCGAGCTGACGTTTCCCGTTTCATCAAGAACTTCCGCGCTTGCTGCTTCACGCATTTTCCACTTATCACTCCACGGCAGTTCTGTTACTGAAGAATCCAACACGAGACAACGATATGGCGCAACCAAACACAATACTGTTACATGATTGGCTGTTAGCGTGTCACTCCCTACGTTGCTAGGCTACCAGAGAGCGAGTGCCTTTGTTCATGCAACCAAACTTGCTTTGAAACCTCTGGTTTCTTCCGACGAAGAGAAGAAAAAAAAAAAAAAAAAAAAAATTATCGAACTTTTATCGAGCGCATTTTTTATTGATATTGATTACATGTCTATCGCGATACATATCGTTATCGTTTTATCGCCCAGCCCTAGTGAGAATAGACTCTTTTTATGTTCGTTCCTTTCATATGTAACCTTTGGGTTATCATTAGTGTGGTAGTAACTTGTTACCATAACTCAGTGCATGATTTATTTTGTTTGTTTCAGTGTCTCAGTGGCTGAGCTTCTGTCCCACTCTGAGCTCGACCCAGATTCAGATGTTTCGTTCACAGAAGCAGAGGCTCAGGTACGTGTTTTCTTTTCTATTGTTCCTTATAAAACACGAATTCGACATTCAGAACATTAATATAGCGGTGAACTCATATTTGCTATGCAAAGATATAGTGGATTAATTCTCCTGAGACAAGAATGAAGCAACACATCCTCATACCTAAACGATATTACAGGTAGATTTCCAAAGACTCCAAACATGACCGTTCTATTTACTGTCGCGCTGTGCCGGTTCATGTGAATGTCATCATGCGTTTTATTTAACGTAACGGGCGCAGTTTAAAACTCAGCATATTGAATATGAATTTTGTCTTTGGTTTGTACAGGGACTGTTGGGAGGAGTGGACAAAGTGGACGCCGTAGCATTTGAGTCTGTTTGGATTAACATCAAAGAAAAATACATATCCGAGGTAAGAACCTGATGATGATTCCAATAAGTTCCATGTGTGAAAAGCCTCAGCTCTTCTAAACGTGCAGCTTTCTGTGCATCAGGCCAACGCAGACAGCCCAGCACCAGTGGAGACTCCACCGGCGGAGATAAGGGACAATGAGTCTGAGCAGTACCCTGACGAGGACATCCCAGATGACGAAGAGGATGATGATGAAGAGGATGAAGATGATGACCCAGATGATGACTATAAAGTAAGCCCGCTGTATTTCTCCCATCAACGTATGCTGAATGACTCAAGTTTATTTTAGTAAGTCACTCTTATCTGTGTTTGATATGCAGAGCCCTCCTACGATGCAGACCCAAGAAAAGAAGGATGACGAAGATGAGGGGACTATGCCACCGTACGACCAGGAAACGCAGAACCTTATTGATGGTAAGTGTGTATGAAAGTGAGTGACTCAGCCAGTCCTCAGCTATTAGTGAGTCACGCTTTGAAATACTAACAGAAAAAAGCACAGATGTGACTGCATAGCTGTTAGTTTGAATTTGAATGTGCTAACTTGAAACTGAACACTCCTTCTGGTAGTGGAAATAAGTAGTTTTTCAGAAGAACAATGTGCTTTATTGAACAGATGTGGTGCTTTTATATGACAGAGGTCTATTGCTTGCCTTTATCAAAAGCATTAACAGGAGGGCATGATTTGCTCTGACTTTTTGTACGTGTGTATGTAAGCACATGTAGCTATGGGTTAGGACTGAATTTACTTTAAGGATATAGTTTTATTCTGTACATTTGATTCCCAGCTGCTCAGAAAGCCAGGGATGCATTTGATGAGGCTGAGAGAGCTCTCCGGGAAGTTGAAGATCAGATCAAGTAAGTACTCGGAATAACTCGGAAGGAGCAGTAATGCAGTCGGTGTTTGTAACCACAACTGTAGTCTAACTTTCAACGGCTACAAAGGATTATTTTGTTGCAGTGTGTTGTTAGTTAAAGAAGATTACATTTTGGATTTGCCTTCTGTCTGCAGGAACCTTGAGAAGGAAATCTCCTTTGACTTTGGACCCATGGCTGAGTTTGCCTACCTCTATAACCAGTGTTATGAGTTGACTTCTAGCGAGTATGTGCACACTTGGAAGAAAATGTCTTGTATTTATTAATTTTTATAAGTTCCTACTTCTGAAGGACTAAGTTAATGTTTTGGTTTCAGGTACATCTACAGGCTCTGTCCGTTCAACAGAGTATCCCAGAAACCCAAGTATGGTGGATCAGAAACTAACCTTGGGTAAGAGAATATCTGTTTTTTCTTACTATTTTGTGTTTCTTTTTTTATCCATACTTGACTCGTCCCATACTTTCCATCATTTGCTTTCTGTAGTACATGGGGACAATGGGCAGGTCCTGAGGATAACACTTACTCTATAATGAAGTATGAACATGGAACAGGGTGCTGGCAAGGCCCTAACAGATCCACCACAGTGAGTCTCCGCCAATCAGCCCTGAGCCCATTAATGTTTGTCATTTGACAAAGCACAGAAAATTGATATTCTTTGTCCTCCAGATTAAGTTAACGTGTGGAAAGGAGACAGTTTTGACATCGACCTCAGAGCCCAGTCGCTGTGAATACCTGATGGAGTTTACCAGCCCTGCTGTCTGCCAGGAGCCCTCAAGCCTGGATCCAGTGCTTCATGGGCACGAAGAGCTCTAGATCCTCTGGATTTGTGAGTAACTCCAACTTTTCTGTGTTTATTGGCAAACTTTAAAATAAAAAGAATGAATTGAGACAATACACTGTATTGTGTGGGGCACATACAGGGTGGTCTGCTGCAGGACTATATATATTTTCCACAGTAGGATAACCCATTGGCCCAAGATTGTGTAGAAGAGAAAATATACAGCACCTGCAGATCAAGATTAAACAAAGTTAAAAAAAAAACTGACGGTCGAAGCTGCATAATGGGAAGGTTTAGCATCAACATTTTGTTGTGAAGAAAACCCCTTGTGCAGTTACAGCTTCCCTTTAGAAGAAGAGCAAGACAACAACAAGAGCAAGGTAATGGTTTCTCCTCTCCTGTTATTATCGATGGTGATATTGTAGATGGGGTATTGGACAAAGCTGAGCTTTATTATAATGGTAGTGTGGATGACTTTAGGTCCGTTCAAGCAAGTGTGAAGGTGAGACGGTTTGGGACAACAGAAGTTTTATATATATTCTTTTAATTTTTTTAATATGTATTGTGGACCTAAAACACAGCATAACCCAAATGTAAGTGCTGACTCCAAGATAACACAAGAAGTAAATACATCACTGGTGCTTAGTGCTTAGTCCTCAGAAACGGAACCTCTCGGGATTAATTGCACCTAAATTGCCCTTACTTTTTAACAACAAGGAAGTCATGACTTAAGCAAACAAGCCATTGAAATGAATGTGTATGTGCTTACTTTTGCAGGTTGTTCTTGAGGGACCACAGTCACTGCAGCAACATGAAGTTGCCATGCTGTGAGCGGCACCACCTTGGCGTCAATGGAAATTCCAATGAGTAGTTATCTCGTCTACACATCCTACTTTCACTGCTACCTGTTGTGTTATTTCTCTGATTTATGTAAAATGTAGTCATTCCATTGTTTTCAAATAAAGTTCATTTTATCATATTCCAAAAACGTTTGTCCATGTTTAACTCTGGTTAAAAACATGTGATTTTAATTAATTGTAATAATTAAATATACTTTTAAAACATATCTGTAAATAATACATTAAGAAGTCCTGTATAGAAAACCCACAAATACCATATTTAAAGCCGAGATATATTCCGTTCTTTCTGTCATGCCATTTAGCATAGTTCTTGGTCTGTAATAATTTAATTAATATGAAATATATGCCTATTATAAAACTAACTGGAGAGGCTAAGAAAACAACTTAGTATAGACAGAAATGTTTGGTCATAACATTCAATAATATTGTTTTGACAGTCAATAAAAATTGGGTCACTCAATATTTGTAACTTTTATTTTATTTTTTTCTGGCATGTAAAGTACAAATAATTAAACAATTCCATGAAAAAGTCTTCAAGCGTCTTCAGCTGAAATCCCAGTAATAAATATCCTAGACTAAACTGAAAGGTTTCATTTTTTTTTCTTTGTTCAATTTTGACATTGTTCATTTGGTCACGTTTGGAAGTATGAGATTTTGTATTTCTTCCACTGACATTGGTGTCAGCAGAACCTGTTTTGATAATTTTCACTTTTTGATTTGTTCTACCATTCCAGGAAAATGTAAGAAAAACATCACTAAGTTACTGCGTCCCCTCTTCTAAATAAATAGACACACAATACAGTTGGTTGAGAAACAGAAGGACCACTCACCCCTTTACTACCCTAGAGACTCCCAAGAAAACCTTCCTGCAGCTTTTCTGAGCTCTGTAATATTTTGCTGAAGCTCTTGGCTAGTTTCCAAATGCATCTTGACTAAAGAATACCTTAGTTTCAATAGCACAAATTGGTATTGAAATTGATACAGATGATTTCATCATTGCAATGCGTTTACAGAAACAGAACGCTTTAATATCTTTTTCAATCCATCAGCATAAACAGGAAAGCTTTTTGTGAGCATATCAAACCTAGGACACCCCCTTTGTTCCTGGCTAGTTGCTGGACCCTCAAATGGGCCAAAGCCTCGCTACAGGGGCAGTCCCATGTCTCAGGGGTTCACAGAGTGGTTGAAAAAACAAGACTGTGATTAGATTAAATAATTAAAAGATTTTCATTTAACAAGACAAACAGAACACAGGCAGTAAAGGCATAACATCTAGCACACAGCATGTATGTTTATACACTTCAATTAGTTAAATATAGCAGTGCATTCTTTGACTATGGAGAACGTTTCCAAATCGTACTTCTAAAGCTGTTTTTCTGTTTGTCCCCCTTTTTAAGAAACGAAATGGTGTAACCACAATTTTGGCAAACTTAAAATCTTTTAAACTTGCAAATATAATGAAATAAACCATAAATATACACAAAACATACTTTATACGAGGCAATAATAATAATCATAATAAATAGTTTTTAAGTTAACAATAAGTTAAAACTACAAGCTTAAAGTCGCCCGAATAATACAAGTTTGTTGGCGCTATTTTGAATTTTTTCTGTTTAAATTATTTTATGTTGCAACAAAAGCTACCACAGACTTTTACAAACACAATTGAACACAGTTTGATTGAAATAAAAAATCTAAACTAAGTCTAAAATCTGCATACACTGTAAAAACTGCAACTAATTAAATAATGGAAGAAAAATAACAAACTGTACCCAATCAATGTAACCAAACATAATCTTTGACCCATGTGTGTTCTCTATGGCAACATCAACAACACAAATATGCTAATTTAACAAGTGAGTCTTGATATGTAAATGAAATTAATAAATTACAGGAAAAATGATATTTGAAATTGACATGGGCTAAAACTGATGATATATTAGACAGTATTCCTTTCAAGGTCATTTAGAATTGCTCTAAGTCAGCCAATATGCATTTTGTTTGAGCTTGCATGGTCAGAGCACAAATTAGGGTCTGAGGAAGTGATTATGGAAATTTACAGATCAGACCTCTCATTGCTTGTTTGATTTTCTTAATGAATCTGTTCGTTTGAATATTTTTGTCTTTTGCTCCTTTCACCATTCTGCAAACCTTTTCAGTGTGACGTTTAATTTCTTTTTTTAAAAATATATATCATTTGTTCTCAGTCAATATAAAAACAAAGCACATTGCACTTACTGTTCCATAGGAAAGTTTTTTTGTCTTTTTAAATGATTATTGTTGTTGCTCAAGCAGTGTAGTACTGTTTCCTGCCATGGTCCTTGGCTCTACTGTACATCAGGTGTAGGTCGTTGTATAGACTGTGTATTGAAGGTAATTTTGGGCTGTGTGTTTGGTATGTGGGTTGTTTTTACTATCGGACATGGCTGGGTATACAACTGCAGCTGCAGTTCAACGTGACCTGTTATCTTGGTTGGTCGAAACGTCTATCACTGGTCTCACCAAGTGCTCAGTCCTACGCTGCTAACTCTTGCAAATTTCTCGACCCGAAATAGCTAGATTAGTCCTTTTATGTGGTCAGCTCTGGAAACGCCAGCAACAATCATTTAGAGTATTTCAGGGATGAAACAGTATGAGTCAGATCGAAAGATGTCAGAGTAAGTGGTGCAATGTGAACGGTTTTAAAGGATTAAATTGGTCACAAAACAAAGCGTATGATATAAATGTTGGGGGAAATACATTATAAGGATGCAACCAATTTTTCCTTTGTCAAGAGGTGAACTGATTCATCGTAATTTATTTTAGATATGACTTATCATTCGGTGTGTGCATGAAATTTGTGCAAACGGTGTTGCTTGCAACTGTATCATTTTACCATTTGGTCTAGTGGTTATAGGATTTACAAATGCAAACTGATATGCGCAACTTAGATATATAAAAGTAATGATAACTGAAATTGTAGAGGGTCCTTGTTCAATAAATAACATAGATTTGTACAGCAATTACTCAGGGAATAATATAGTTAGTCTTAATTTATCCTTCTTGGTACTGACTTGCAAAGCAATTCTTTGGCAAAAATCAAATATATCTAATCATAAAGAATCATGCTCAGTGTTCATTATGAATCTGGATTACTGTTTGAATCTGCTTTTTTACCTTTTTATTTGCAAGCAGCTGTTCAGTTTCTCAGCTGGGCAATGAGCTGGTCTCACTGCAGCTTTGTCTGGGATTCTCAAGTCAAAGAACTTCACTTCACTGCACCATAATTGAAGCAACACTGTACACAACTTCAGGTCAAGAGATGAGAGTGTCTAAGCACTCATGAGTATAGATGTGTCTGCCAGGTTATACCCCCAAACTGTTTAATTTTACTCTTTTTTTTTTTTTACATCATCATCGTTGTTTTTGTTGAGTTTGTTTCAATTGTTGTGATATGGTTGAACGGTTAAGTTTGTACGAGATACAATGTTCCTTCGCCCCCTCCCTAAATCCCCACCCATACACCGCATGCTTATTCCCCCTTGCTCTGCAAAGATCAGAGGGTTTAAAATAAAGCCATGCGATGTCCCAATTTTCCAAGCTTAAGAATCTGTAAAAATTCAGCACAAGGTCTTGTTCCTTTGTATGTATAAAAATAGATTTATCTCTAATGTAATCCTTTCAAAGAGATCGTCCTCTTTGGCTAACACAGCGTCATTTAGAAAAGCAAAAGCAAAAATGTCTTGAATATAGTTGACCTTATTTAATCTATGATCATGTGCACATGTCTTGATATTGAAAGACATTAGCTCTCCCCATGGTAAATCATAAGTCTGGTCTGGAACAGACATTTCAACTCGACAGGTTGGCCTTAATGTTTCATCAAGGGTGCCATAAATAATTTTCATGCAATTGGGTTTTGGGATATTTTGAGAAATGCTATTTTTGTGGTAGCGCCAAACAGATCTGAAGCAAATAAATACCTTTTCTGTTGTAAACAGAAGTATAATTATGACACTCATTTGCAGGCTTGATGTTGTACAGTCATCTTTTAAGAGGGTAGGAGTTCAAAGTTTCTGGGATGCTTTTAAGAGAATTGAGGGGTTTTAAATAAAACTGAGTAGCATTTGGCAAAGCTAGAGGAACTGGTAATCTTTCACCTCAAAGGATCAGTGATCATTTTAACGTTGCCAGATATTGCTCACACATGTGACTCTAAGTCAGTTTTATGTTTGAATGTCTCAGTCATTTGGAACTGCAGTCCTCTTAATCTGCTCTATGCATGTTGTTACTGTTTCACTGAATGGTAAAGCGTTGACCTCATTTATTGGAGGAGCTTCTATCTGTGCACTAGACTGAAGAATAATACCGGTGCTCTTGAGTTTTTGCTCATCTGGGTTATTTCTCTGCAGACCAGCCTAGAACATTGTTCAGTCCATGGGGTGTGTTGTTGGGATGACATTTTCTTCTAGTTACTTTTAGCAGCTACTTGGCTCGTAATCTTATTTAAACTATATAATTCCCTGCTTCCATTTATCTCAATTAATCTGGAGATTTAACCTGTCTTGAGTACAATAACATTCATAATCAAAGCATGTTTGCTTTTTTCGGCTTGACACCAGATAGCCTTTCAGTTAAAGGGATAGCACACCAAATTATTGCTGACAAAGCCATGCAAAGTAAAATGGCCTGTGGATAATGTAAAATACAGGTGCAATGAAAAAATGATGCAAAAAGTGAAAAAACACCGGTATTTTCCTTTGACGTGGCTGTGTTATGGTGAAACGGTTTTCCCCTCGTACTCGTCACTCTGTCGCCCACTAGAGAATTACTAATGAACACTGTCACCATGGGAGCACTGCCACCCTGCTCTAAGTTCACAGACAGTCTGCTTGTGTTGAATCCATCCTGAGGATAGATTATAAGACATTTTTTTTCATGTTTTTGATCTAAATATATCTTCTAGTTATTGAAATGGGTTTCTGTGATACAGAAGTGTACTCTTAATGTTGTTCAGTGTGAGACTGTGAGGGAACGAGTGATTCTGATGGCTTTCGGACTACTCTTTTCTGTGACCAGTATTCATTGGTTCGCCTAAATCTTATTGGGTCTGAGCTAACAAGCTCACAAAGGGTAGATAAACTGCGTTTACACTAGGCACCACCTAATGCAGGTCAGGAAACAGTAGTCAAAGTTTCTAGAAAATGCTTACATACTCGGCTATTATAACCACCTTAAATATTGAATATATAGTTATATTTTAATAGACGTATATAAGAGAACACTGTTTTTTAATTTCATTTTCTTTGATCTAAAAAAATCGCTGATTCAAAATGCCCAAGTGTAAAAAAGTGACTACATCCTCTCCAGCAAGATAATAGGAGAGATGGTGGGGTAAGAGTTTGGGTAAATTGCACATATTCGTTCATTTAAATTTTTGATCGTTTTGTTCATCAGTTGTCATTATTTGCCTGAATTCAATCAAAGCACTCAGTACACATTCTCTGTCACATTCGTTAGACTGTCTCCTAAATAGATAGCTCTAGCCCCTACCCAACAAACCAGCTACGTACCCCTTCTAATTCAATCCAGGCAAATATAGGGAAGGACTAGCATGTTGTGTAAAGAGAAAAGAAAAACTCCACTAGTGTGTTTGTTTGATACTCTGACTTGTGTATGCTTGCACGTATGGATATGTTTGGTTATGTCTGTGCGTGTATGCGTGTATCTGTGTTTGTGATAATATATTATGGATTTGTGTGAGAATGTGTCAGAGAGAGACTCAGTCCAGGCCCATTTAGAGTGATGGCACAGGGAGCTCAGGTTGCTCTCCCTGCAGGTCGAAGGAGCTTGTGCCAGCGGCCTTTCTCTCAGGCCTTGTGCTGCTTGCTGGTCTTGAAGGAAACCTGCAGCACGCGGTCACCCAGGCGGTAGCCATTAAGACTAGCGATAGCCATGGCAGCTTCATCGTAGTTGGTCATGGTGACAAAGCCAAAGCCCTTACATTTGTTGGTGGTGAAGTCACGTATGACCTTGACGTTGGTTACGGCGCCGAAAGGCCCGAAGAGCTGCCACAGGACGCTCTCGTCCGCCTCTGGGGAAAGGTTGTACACAAAGATGCACCAGCCTGCTCCAGTTGGACCAGTAAGGTTGACCCCTGCCAGGCTGGTCATGCTGTCAATGGTGATGGGGGAGAATCTGGGGAAGAGAGTGGGAGAGCTACCATGGGTGTCATTCTGAAGTTCCACACAGAATTCAGTTCTCTATACTGTCTTTTAAGGGCATGTATCCGTGAGAAATGATAAAGATTTTAGTTGGGTATGGAGTCGAGGGACACCATCTCCATCCCCTCTGCTGCACAGTAAGTAAATATGTTTGGGCACCACAGTGGCTCCAAACTACCTGCTTTCATACGAAATGACACTGTGTTCCCAGAGACACAGACACCCACACACTGTGCATATTTTCTTATTTTCTCTGCTGACCAAAGCCTCTGGAAGAATTAAACACATGAATCACAATGCTCAACAAAAATCACAGTATTGAACAAAACAGAAACCTAGAGAGGGATGAAAAGCAAATTGGAATCAAATCATACACAAACTGGAGCAAACAGAGGAGACGCAAACGGAATCTGGTATGTCCATGCTGGTGAAAAAAAGGGGACATTAAAGCAACTGAAACTGACAATGTTAGTTCATAAATAAATACATATAAATTATTTATATTAATTAAAATAAAAGAACGAAAAGGTTAAACAAAGCCATGCCAGAATACCCTGCTGTTAGAAGCTTGCATCATTGCTTATTGAAATTACAGATAGTGTGTTGTTGTCTGGGCTGCTTCTGTACCATGGTTTAAATGGGCAGTGGGTATTAAGAATTATGGCCATTATATCTGATTTCGAGATGAAGTCAGCAGGTAGTATTCCAGGCACTTTGTTTGAGGTTTTATTTTGGCATGGATGCTTTTGAAAATACACCTTTGGCATTTACCTCTTGACTCCGTAGCTGGCGTTTAGTAAATTGTCGAGTCTGCAACGCAAGAGGGAGAATGAAGGGGATGCAGAAGTTAGTTATGAGAGCTACAAGGAACGGGGGCTTTCAGTTAACATGTTGCTCCTTCACCAGCTGGCCTCCAGAGGGCATCCTTCACTGCAACGTAGTCCCAAACCATCCAACCACAAACTGATGGCGTGTAATATAGTCCTGTGAGTATATGTCTCAGCAGGTATTTATTGTTCATTGTGAGTTCAGTTGCTTAAGCTCCAAAATAGATTCACCTTTAATAGTTTAAATGTAACAAATCCTGTATCCTAGGCCATTTCACATACTGGTTAAAAATGATTATCCATACTGAGTACGTGAGTATTCCAACCTGAGAGGGTATCTACAATTGTTTGTGAGGTTCCAAGAAATATTTAATACTGGGAGCCTTTGACTTTCAAACCTTTTGAACCTTTATTCAAAATTACCCATGTAGATGTGGCCAACATCTGGCAATGATACTCGTTATGATGCCTATGTAGAATAGGCAAACTTTCACAGGTTCAGTATTCTTCTTAAACCAAGATTTATTTAGCTTTAGTTTTTTTTATTGTATTTGGAAAAGTCTGGTCTCTTACATTGGTTTTGAGCTGCTATTTGGATCTGGTCCCTTTCCAAGTGAAGGGATCATGCTGCAGTTTAAAAGAGAGTCAGAGAAAAAGAGTGAGGAGGGACAATGCAATATTGCCAATTCCTTCTGTACTGTAAAGCAATACTATTGCTTGAAGGAACAGTTTACTAATAAGTTGTGTTAATATTGACAGACAAAGTTGTGTTTTATGTGGAATGTTTTCGATTACACAGTTTTCCTCATTATAGAATTAGACCACATTTTCTGATTTTGGGGTGGGCCTTCATTTGATTGATTTCTGTTTTTACTCTTAGGTGATGTGAGGTTGCCAAAGGTTCAGTACCTGAAACGCTGAGTCTGGTGGTGCAAGGGCCCCGTGTAGCGGCGGGCAGCAGTCTGGTACAGCTGAGTCAGTAAGGCCTGGCCTGTCTTCTGGCTGGGGTTGTTGGCGAACTTGACGGTGATGGGCTCGGCAGCACCCAAAGGCTTCTGTCCGTTCAGACCTTTGATGGCCTCCTCTGCTTCATTCCGTTTGTCAAACCGGATGAAGCCCACTCCTCGTGATATGCCTGCTCCGATTAAGAATACAAAAAAATGTTACTACCTTGGCATCAAGGACTGTTGCTGCCTACCAATCTTTCATTCAGAGATGGAATGGCACTTGATGTCAGAGTGACAGCATGAGAAGTGAAATTAGGCTATACCTGTAACTTGGTCCACTAGGATACGGGATGTGATGATGCGACCGTATTGGGAGAACAGCTGCTCCATGTCCTTCTGGCTCATAGTTTTGGGGAGTCCACTTACGTAAAGGTTGGCATCACGAATAGAAGCTGAGCTTGGCCGGGCATATGATACCTATAACACCCAAATAAAATAAACTCATAAGCGCATTATATTTATATAACCCAAAATGAGTTCATCAAAGTTTTTCTCAGCGGGCCTAAATCAGAGAAAAACAAACGTGTCAGCTTGAGGAAGATGTTACAAAGACCTGATGCAATGGGAGTGAGTTCCCAACAAATAGTCTTCATTTTGACTCGTGCTGATTTCTCCTCATTTCCCCTCTCCACAGACCCAACTGTCTCTTTGCTATCTGTGGACCTAATCAGTACCTTTAAGCTCACACTCAGCTACAATGAGACTGTCACAGACACATTATGATGACTGTACAGTAACAATTACCCAAACTGATACCAGACATCAGCTAACAAGCTCAAGTGTCAGCTTTGTTTTGCACTGAAAAACATCAGCCCGAGTTGATGTATTTTCCTGAATTCACTTGTGACTTAATTAGTGCATGGACATTTTTGGTGCGTGTGTTTTTATATCCCTTATCGTTTTCTGTTTTCAGAACATTTTACATCTAGTACTGCAGAGGAATATCTGATTTGATTGTACAAGAAAAAGGCATACACACATTCTTGTTTTGTGTTTATGGAAGCATGTGAACATGTGTGATAGAAAACGTTCAGTGCATTGTTGGCAGTGCTGTGTTTGTGTGTGATGCAGAGACAGAGTGAGTGTTGTCTGCGATAGGCCGAACAGCCCTCCCTGTCCTGCCTTCTTCCTTTGTCTCTATCCTCTGGGGGAGAACAGCTCCACTGGCAAACAGCAAACAATGTAAGTGCATCACAAGACTTGCAGGATCCTTGACAACTTTTAAACACTCTGTTCACACGCACACACACACACACACACACACACACACACACACACACACACACACACACACACACACACACACACACACACACACACACACACACACACACACACACACACAATGTTTATATGTATATGTATTGGTGTGATGAATTTAAATTTATAATAGTAATAGTTTGCGAATTTTACTTTTTTTTAAATGTTTGTAGCTTTAAATTTGATTTGGCTTATTGCACAGGCACAAATAAATATTTCATGCAAATTAAAAGGACTTGTATATTATCTTTCAGATGAATACAGGTGTTCTGATTTGATCCATCAGTACTAAGCACCAGTGCCTATTGTGTACACAGACGGCCTGTATGAGCAGGAGGGTTGTGTGGTGCAGTGATTAGGGTGTTCTGGATGAGTCAGGGGGGAGTTGCTGTGTTCGGGGAGTAGTAGCTGCCCTATAATTAACCCTCTCCCTGTCGCTCCCACAGTACAGATGGTGCCTGAAGCCCATATGGCCTCTAATACTGTCATTGGCATTCTGTTCTCTGAGCTACCCCCTACCCTTCTACTGCTGCCCCCTCCCTCACAGCCTCACCCCCTTTTGAAGCCTCCTGCAAAATCAGAAAAAATAAAACTATGCAATTGACCAAAGGAGTTATTTTCTACATCTTGAGTGTAAATTATTAAGTACTTAATAACAGAGTGATCTATGTATAGATACATTAAATAATTATTGAATGTCATAACACAAGATCAACAATATAACATGACAATTGTCATGACAATCAACACTTTTTTTACTTGGTTGTTCTGGATTAACAAGTAATTTCTTTTGTGCAAGATGACATTCAATGACATTATACACAAATATTAACTATTTGTTCTTCCAAAAAGGAACCAAATCCAGTACTTGCCTTTTCCTGCTTATAGCTCGTTGTTTGATCAGTCACTAGTCAGAATTAACGTCCCTATTCATGGACAGCTGTTGGAAGATCACCTGCTCTGCTCTCTCAGAGATTCAATTTCTCAATCCTGCAGTTTGTCTCAATCTTTGATCTACTTTGATCAAGGGGGGGTGGAAGGAAGTGGTGTTTAATAATATGCTCCCTTTTTTCCTCATCTGATTTTGGGACAAAGAAGCCCCCTAATTAGCTTAGATTGGAGGCAGATGGGGTAACCAAGACTGACCCCAGTGCACCAAAGTCAGACTTCCTAATTACATTTCCATCACAATAACCTCTGCATGATGTCCGCCCCTTGCTTTCTGACCTACACTCTCTCCTGCTCTTTTCACCCTTTCTCCCCCTTCCTTTGTTCTGGCCACTGCTTCCCTTTTCCTCCTCCCCATTTTCCTCCCCTCCCTCTGTCACGTCTGTCGCCACCTCTCTCAACCACCCCCACCCTCAAAATCTCCACTTCCTTTCTTTTTGTCTAGCACTTCAAGAAGACTTAAGAGTTTAGAGGTCTGCTTACCTTGATTGTTTTAGTCTGCAGTTTAAGACCATTGAGTGTGTTGATGGCCTTATCTGCATCATTTGGATCCACATAGTTTACAAAGCCATATCCCAAACTCTGACCTGGAGACAAAGAAAGAGCCACAGTGGTTTCAGGCCTTCTCAAAACCAGACGTAGTGATGATATTTTTGTTCAACGTGGACAAAGTGTTGTACCTGTTATCTTGTCTCTGACTAGCTTGCAGGACTCAATCTCTCCAATGCTACCAAACAAACTTTTGAACTCTTCCTGTGTCATGTTCTGAGGCAGATAGTTGACGATCAGGTTGGTTTTGCTGTCGTCTGTAGAGCCATTGGTGCTAATGACTGGACCGTTAGGCAGACTGGTTCCGCTTGGACCGTTGGACACCTGGGTTTCCATGGTGCTGATTATCTGCTGAGAAAGAGGATGGAGTTAGATTCATAGGTCACAATGAGACACAATAGGACACAGTGGAGATATGGCTGTATAAATGTGCATGTGCTAATGTTTAACATATAATACATGCACACATATAAACTACATATACACACACACACACACACACACACACACACACACAGAGAGAGAGAGAGAGAGAGACACACACAGACTGTCCACTCTGTCACTGTCTGAGGGAAAGGTCAGGAATCAGCATTGCTAAAATGGAGATGGTTACACGGTCTGATTTAAAATCTCCCCTCCCCCACTTTTACCCCATCTTTCCCCCTCGCTCCCTGCCTCTAGTCCTGCAGATGTCACAGTCCCTTTTTCCTTACTCCTCCCCTCCCCCTACTCTCTTCCAGGGTCAAACACCATTACATCATTACACAGGGATGGATAATAGTGATGGTGGTGTGTGAGGCTGGGGGAGCTTGGGGTGGCATGGGTTGAGATGACGGATAAAAAGGAGAGTGACAATGTTGAATGGACTTTGTGCTACAAGAAATGAGGAATATCACGGTTTGGTAGAAAAAGGATTTAGGATTACATGTTTGCTATTCGGACTTTGTTCAGGTTTCTTTGTGGTCAATTGACTTATTTTTGTAAATTGATTGAGGGTGTGGGTTAATGCACAGTATGGTGTTTGTATTGCTCTGGAGTACACCTTGTTGCCTAATTTGATCCACAGGGGTCAGAACCAAAACTTCCTGCTCCACTTTCACTTTCCCTTTTCTCACACTCTAGCTCTCTGGATCATTATTGGGTGAAATGTGTTGTGATGGTGCTTCATGTGAAGCTGATATTATATAACTGCACTGATTTGTTCAGCTGTTTGAATTAGAAAATAATCTCTAATATCCTAAGGTTATATTATGTACTGAAAACTGTTTCAGGCATTCTATTAACTGTCTTGTTTTACTTCCTATTTTATTGTGCATATATTGAATATAAGGATAGGCATTTTTTCACTTGCATCTGTGTTATTTTCATGTTCAAACATCATTAGATTAAATATGTGATTCATTGCACATGTCAAAATAAATAAGTATGCATGTTTAGAGTTAGTTATCTTTGTTGACTCATGCAACTAAAATGAGCCTCTATAGCAATACCATGTCACATGTGTGTGCATTAGAATTTCGATGCATTTCGATTCCTTTTCACAAACAAAATAGACAGTTTTAATGCATATATAGCAAATGTATTTACCGGGCAATTAGCCCCTACGGCTTTTTAGATTAAGTCCTCTAATAATGCATACCAATCTTCTTTTTCCCCCAAAAGAGGGGTATTTAAGTATTTGTTGTTGATCACAAACATATTCACACAGATGGAGAATTTCTGTCAGGTTGTTAATTTCATTCACAGCTCACCATCTCTTATAAATCTACCAACCTTTTATGTTTGTATAGACTCTATTTCTTTTGTCATCTCATTACTAATAATTTCTTTAGACATTTGTGCCATTTCATGTGTTCTCTCTCCTTTTCCAGCATCTGTAAATGGGTCTGTCTAACCTGCCTCTTCTCATCGTCTCTGTAACCTGCTGTCTAGCTTTGAGTCTCACCTCGAGTCAGGTTGCCCAGGTAACAGCCCCTCAAAGACATGCATTGTAATGGCTGAATGGCTTTCTTACTTCCAGTATGTGTTTGTGTCTGTACTTATTAGGAGCAGATATACAGGTCAGACTTTTCCCCTCCGTCTATTAATATTATATGGCTTTGCAGAAGCAGGGAATATCAGTGAGTCAAATTGATAATGACAGGGGGAGAAGGACCACAGTGACAGAGTTAAGACAGCCTAAAAATAAAATACTTCAGACACACATCTATGCACAGAGGCAGTGCAACATAGATAGCAATCTGTCACACCATTTTGATGCAAGGCTAAAATGCCTGCTGACTATGTTTTTCATGCCACCATGAATTATGATAAGGTTAACACATGTTGACAAAAAAGGTGGAATCAGGCTGTTATGTTGTATTTATTGAAATATTAACCTAGTACACTGTTGTGTGATGTGATAGATCTGACTAACAGAAAAATGTGCATCTGAATGTGTCCCAAATATAACAAAAATTATTTTGAAGGGGAAAAAAACATATTAGGGCAAATTTGACTCGCCAACTGCATGAAATAACCCTCAACATGGCAGAACACACATCCCCGGTGCACAGTGTGAAGTTATATAATTCACAGACCCACTGTGTTTGGGCTGGGCACACCGAAAGTGGCTGACACAAGCAGTAACTAAGATTAAGATTTTCATACTGAAATATACAGGAACAGCATGCTTTAAAGTTATTTGAAACAAATAGAAAATGATTGTTTCATCTTAAGGCATATTTCATATTGTAAATCATCAAGAAATATCAAAGTAGTCTAGAGTTTGGTTTGCAGTAACCCAATTACTATGACAACGAGACAATAAATCCTTGTTATGATGTAGCCTACAGTAGCATGACAAATCCTAAAACGCCCAGTATAGATCTACTCCTCCAGACATTTTTGACTACTGGAGACAATAAAAACGTCCACAAAAGGAGTAGCTTGTAACCATGACATCCTGGGTGCAAATATGGCCTAGGTCGTTTTATTGCATATCATTGCCCCTTTTCTCTCAACATATTTCTTGTTATCTATCTAATGAGGATGACAACATGCCATGAAATAATCTTTTTTTTAAATCCTCTTTTCAAATTCCTAAAAGATGACAGTTGTTAGGGTAGCACTAAGTCTACCACACTGCTTTTTCTCTATTTTGGGGTTCTGTGAGATCTCCCTAAATATTTAATGTACTGCATCAGCATCGCCCACACATGGTCCCAGACTTGCACGCAAGCAAGAGCCCTGCCTCCTCTGCCAAACACATGAACCCAGACTTGCACGCAAATAAGAGCCCTGCCTCCACTGCCAAGCACACGTACCACCTACACTGTACACTATTAAATTACAAAACACAGAAGCATTACATGACTAAATGTAAATGCAGTCAGTGTTCTCTGTCTTCTAATGCCTCTAACCCGCTTTTCCCAATTCATTTCTGCTCCAAATGCAGCACAGCACTGGAGGCTACAATGTACAGAAGAATAACCGTCTCCCAGTTTAAGTCATAACATGAGATTTGCCACATTAGGCTACATGTTACAATGCACTCATGCATATCACAATTTGAATGTGAGATATAATGAAATTGTCACCATCAGTAGTTTTGTTTTAGTATTCAGTGTTTGGGAATTTTAGGCTTAGTGTAGATTTAAATTCACTTGCCGTATGTGTGTAATAGGCCTATATGTATTTTAGTTATCTTTGTGTTAACAAAACTATTCATCAATCAAAATGAACACTTCATTTCTTTAAGAACACTAATGGTATTGATTTCTGCTTGTAACGCATAACCTTGTCTGTAGTCCACATAATATTGCATTATATAAAGATTTTTTTTTTCTGGAAGACATGAATCAAAACTGAATGCTAGGCTGAAGTGTAAATGAGCCCTCTAAATAACACAGATTACAGGATTATCCCAAACAAAGGGCATTAGCCACACTCTCGGCAGCTTTAGGGATCATGGTGGCAGCTGTAAAACAACAGAACGACAGGAGTCACAACCCATGTCAGCCATGCATTGAGGCTCCTATTCTACGCTCCACAGACTAAAAATAAAAAGATTCCAGCTCTCTGATTATGTGCTGCTTTGATAAGATGGGGACAGACAACGTCAAAGGCTCAGGGAGACAAATCTGTCCTGCAAGTCCTTGTAGCATGCGGGGCGCTATCCAGCGTGCTGAAAAAGGGAGTGGCTTTCAGACGGTCTCACAGAGGCCCGTGAATCCAGCAAAGACCACCGAGTGGCTTTATTTTACATTTCGTTGGCTTTAAACATGTTTGAATTCGTGTAATTAAGAAATAAATGACAAATACGGCTATTTAAACATGGCAGACGCTAAACATAATCCCTCGATTTCTCTCCTTCTGTATTTAGACCCCCCTTTTTTTTAAGCCAAGACTTGTGAGCTCTGCAGGCATTCATGAACCGGAGCGCCTTTTTGCTGAATAAACGTATTGAAACGACCAAACAAAAGAGCCACCCGTTCCTCCTCTTCTCTCTCGCAGAGGCTATGGCAGCACTATGAATATTAATGTAAACAGTGGCGCTTTGTGTCGTGGCCAGGGGCTGCAGGAGTCCGGGAACAATGACTGTTACAGTTGCCAGCCACAAGTCAAAAACGCCATCGTATGTCAAATAAAAAAATCACCAATCCGAAATATTTATTTACTGAGCATCGTTTCTAATTATTGGTTTTGTATTCAGTGATGGTTGTATTTAAAAAGCCGGCTAAACATGGCTTCAACTCGGCGAGCTTTGGCGTAATAGGATATAAGGCGAATGGCCACTATTAGATATTGTCAAAGGAATTCATGTTTTTCCATAACAATCATAAAATTATCAATCAAAATTAACAGTCGTATGTACCCTGTTAATGGTATTGAAATTATATGATCGACATTTGTTACCTAAAAACATGAACACAAGAGATACATGTTGCAGTGTCAGAGATCTCTCACCTCTTTCTTCCCTACAGGCTTTATATTTACTGATAATTACATGAAGTCGTTGGCAACAGGAAGCAAATCACCGCTTACATAACATAATTACATCTCACGTCTCATAGGCCATAAGTTACAGGCCATGTCTTAACTGTAAAAATATAACGCAACATGAAGCATTCGAATCGTCTTATTTTGGACAGAGAATACAAATGTCCTCTAACCCTTTAAATCATCAGCCAAAAAAGATCCAGGCCTACATTTAATTCTGTATTTCTTCAACTTAACACCAAACAACTGTTTAGGCTGGTTTACAGTAATGGCCTCGGCTGCCCTTGTCCTTGAATTGTGTAAGTGCCTTGGATAGGTTATCTGACTCGACGCTTTTATTTGCTTGGCACTGCGGTACAGGCATTGAGGACTGCGGACCATGTGGAGGGGAGCTACAGCCTCTGTCGGTGTGATTCTGTCTATGGGCCTGCAAGGGACAATAGGTAGACTAATGTACAACAAAGAGAAAATAAATATGCGATTAGAAATGTGTGAAGTGGACAGTTTGAGCCTTAAAGATGATGAAACAACGTGCTGCCCGCCTTCATTTTATGTATTTTATCGAGGCAATATTCTATTTCAAATTCAGTGAAACGAGATCAAGTTGTTCATGGGCCCAACTCCCTCTTTCACATCCTGTGCCTTCAGTGTGTTAAATAATATATCTAGTGTTCCTACTATTAGTCATAGACCGAACAGCCTGGTATTTTACCATGTGTAGGCTACATACAATTCCAACTCTTATTGATAATTTCATAATTCCAAAAAATAAAACTAATAAAATAGTTTAGGGATTTTGTCACTTTGATAAACCGGGGTTTTTTAACACCTGCATGTGATTTTAAGATTGGACAGAGCAGCATCCACGCTGATTATTGGTTTTATATTTATTTCCTGGCTTCTATAATTTAATGAACATGTGTCTAAATTGCTCTGCTTAAATAAACAACCTGCTGTCAACCGTAGAGCATGTCAAGAGGTAAAGCGGAGTAGGCCTTTTGAGGCTTCAAGGCCCTCGTCTGGTGCTTAAATCCAGCAGAGACACGCCCAATCCGGCGTTGGCTCAGACCAAAGCTAATTTATCACCGCTCACATCTCCTTTTATCCGACACGCGCAACGCAAGCATGGCCATCTTGTACGTATGCGATGTGATACTTGGAGGAAATGCGCTTAAAATGGAGATGTCCGTGCGCGTCCTTGCGGCCTCTGAGATTTCCAGCCCATTTACTCGGTTGCATCGCAACGAGAACCATGAGGAATTTGGACTTTGTTTGATTCAATGCAAACCAATGGATGCGTAAGCCGCCCCCCCCCCCCCCCCCCCCCCCTACGGAGTGACTCGACCCTTTTTTCTTTTGCCTTGCTGGATGGGCCCTCAGCCTCCTAAGCATCATGTTTTGTCTCACAAACCCGTCTCCAGCATCCTTGTGCTGCACCAGGCAAAGAAAGCAAGTCCTCCCCCCCAGTGACGCCTCATTGCCTCTCTCTAACTCCATCGCTATAATCCTGCGGAATTCCTTCATTTTGACTCCTGCATCATTTTGGAAATACAGTCAAAGCTTCGACATTATAGCAGTCGAAGTCGCTGTGATACAAAACGTAAAGGCTGTGCTATCTAAAATGGCAGGATAAAGACTTTATCCATGATGACTGCAGGCTGGAGCGCAGCCGGCATGGCGCATCACTCAGTATGAGATTGCTAATTGCCACTATCGATCGTTAATCTTATTATAATAATACGGCAGTGCATTTCGGACAAAAACATAGGACTAATCCCAAAGATCCTCTATGTTTTGGCATGTGGGCATAGCCATGGAGCTCTGTTTATAATTACATTTTTCTCCACTAAAGATACATCAGTAGGAAATACATAAGTGTGTATAGCTACATCACATGTGTACTTGCATTGTAATGCATAACAAATCCAACATAAAGAGACTGAGATACAATAAAAGCATGCTGCTACAACATCCCCTTCACAAATATAAGAGAAATGGAGTCATACGTACAGTAACCATTCTTGACGTACAATGAAAGAAATCTAGGTCCTTCTTTCCACTGGTCTTGAAGCTGGAGGCTGAGTCTATATATGCTCTTCGGCCTTTATATTATATGGCCGTAATGTTCTGTCAGGAGTCCAAAGGAAAATAAAAAAAAATAAAAAAAGGAAAAAAAATACAATCTTCGCCAGGGAATCTCAGCCCTCTGAGATTGTAGGTGTCCTCTATAGGATGAAAATGAGGAGATAGGGGTTTTCTACTGGATGATGATGAGGGAGAGCGTTCTCTCCGAGTGGCGTGGGCGATGGTTCAGAAAAAAGAGAAGCAGTGATCCTCAGCAGGGTGTGTCCAGGGGAGGGTGTTCTGGTTCTGCTGTTTTATGTGTAATTCCCTGCTCCTCTCACAGTCTCCTTCTGTGCCTCTGCTGCAATGTTCTTCTTTTATGCGTCCTCCTGGCTGGCAGAGCGAGCTGCTGATTGGCTAATTGTGCAGGGAGGGTACTACATGGCAGCCATTGCAATGCGCTCCTCTCCCATTATCCCCTTCAGGAGAGATCACCAAGAGTCCCCCCTCCCCTTGCTCTTCCATCCCTGCCCTTCCATCTCTCCACTCCCTTTTTCTTGCTGCCCTTCCTTTCTTCCTGCCCCCCTCTTCACACACACACACACACACACACACACACACACACACGCAGAGCGGAGTGAATAGGGCTCCACCTGCACTTTCAGAGCAGATGGGTGCAGCAGAAGACAGCAGACTTGTCTCTCTCATTCCCCACACTTTGCACTCACTTCTCCCTCAGCACAGCCCCTTCCTTTCTCTCTTATTCTCCATTTAGGTCTGTTTGAAACCATAGCAAACAACTTCACTCTTTAGGCCTTTGTCTTTGCAAATAAAAGCGATTGTGAGTGTAGATCGACAGACTTTCTGAGTCCACATTCTCGGCTGATAATCACAGAAATAAAGCAATAGGAAAAATGCGCACAATATGCAATAATTAGGTGTGAATTGTGGCAACAAACAAAGCATTAAATCCATAATCTAACTAATGAGTGGGTGATTTTTGGGCCTCTCATATGCAAGGCAGATGGCTAGCTATAGGGTCAGGTGCAGACATGAGAATAACAGATTAGATGCTCCCTGAATGAATTGATGTCTATTCAGTGAAAAGTTGAAAAAAGGTGCAGTTGCAACTCAGATCAGGCTGTGCTGAATGATCTCTTTTCTTTGCTTTTTGAACAGAAACGTGGCCAGCAGTGATTTTTGTCTTACTTTACGACATCCCTGTGTCCCCTTCCTGAGGAGTTCTCATTCCTCTTTGCCCACCTCCTGCTGCTCCCTCCTGTGTGGTGAGTGCTCACTGAGACATGCTGTTTGGGCTCATCTATAATGCATCCCCTGCCCCGGGACATCATGTGTGACAAATGACCTATTTCTGTGCAGACCCCCATAGGGCCTTGACCTGGGGGGGCGGGTGTGCGTGCAAAGTGTGTGTAAATCACTGTATGTTTGTTTATTTGTGTATGAGTCTAAGGTTGCTGTTCATGTGAGGAAGTGAGATGATGAAGGCAGTTTGTGCTTTGTATCTAATTATTTTTCTTTAATGTCGATGAGTGGAGAAGTGGTGCTGATGTGAGTCCTCCTGCAACAACAATCCTTTTCTCTGCTTTGCTCTCCCTAACTGACCTTGAGGAATCCTTAGACGCTCTGGCTGTAAGGAGGGATGGTGTCAGGGAGGAAGTAGTTTGCGTTATTGAACTGACCACTTGCCTTTGATGGATGTGTGGACGATGATCAGATGAAGATATAATACTCAACATGCAAATACTGTATGTCTCTTATTGTTTGTCCTACCTTCCCAGTCACTCTTGTTTACCCCCTCTTTTTTTCTGTCATTGTCCTGCAGCCCTCTTTCAGTCAGAGTCTGAACATCAGCCCTGTCTGATATTTTACATAATTGCCTTACATAAGTAGCAAGCTCGGCTCAGAGCTTGGATGATATTAGTGGAGATGAATATTGCATGAGGAAAGCACTCGTTAAGCGTTAATAAGAGGATAGAGATGGAGCCCCACTGTCACTCTGTCTTAACCCCGCCCCCACCGTTCTGTCAAGCAGTGACTCAACTCAGCCTGGATGTGTTGGAGCCTTTGAGTCAGTTTGTTAGAGAGGGAGAAAGAGAGAGTGTGTGTGTACGTGTGTGTGTACGTGTGTGTGTGTGTGTGTGTGTGTGTGTGTGTGTGTGTGTGTGTGTGTGTGTGTGTGTGTGTGTGTGTGTGTGTGTGTGAACGTCTAAGAGGAGATGGCGAGATTTAGTCATTAGGTGCTTGTGTTTTTTCCGTCTTTGTTTGCTGAATAAAAGCGGCTCTTGTAACACAAAGGCACCCAGGTCCGTCACCTGACTGCAGCCCCACTTACAGTTCACACTTAATGTGAATAAATGGGCTTAATTGTGGCCTCTCATTAGAGCCGTGGTTAGTTTCACGGCAGCTGAATTCTCCCTGTGGTAAGAGGGCATTTGAAGCGCCTATTGTATATTGCTAAATCAAAGGATCAAGCATTGGTTTTGCTTAAAAGCCTTTTTGTTATTCTTCTTCTTATTGTCTTATTGTTAAGGTTTTCTTTACTAGTGGTGATTAAGACTCTTGTTGCAGTGGTCCTTTCTCTTGGCATATCAAGGAATGCTACTTGGTGCCAGAGGGATGAACTCTAAGCATTTACAAAATGAGTTCACAGATTTTGAAGTTCATCAGCCTGCACAGAGGAAACATACTAAGCACAGCTAACTATGCAGCTATTATAGAAAATAAAGTAGGAGCAGAAAAATGCACGTGTTTCATAGCATTTTTAATTGTAATTATACTGTTTTATCTATGCATCAGAACAGCAATAATATGCCAGTAGTACAGAATGTAAATTACATCTTCATTATGTGTTTGAACTACAGTATAGTAAATATGTAATGATACTTAACTTTGTAAATTGAAATAACCCTCTAGGTCGGAATTCCTTAGCCTAGCCTTTTCTGTTTCTCATCTCTGTTATTCTTGTAGTATTACGTCAAAATAAATGCCTGTTGCCATTGCCCTGCGGTAAGGCAGTGGCCTTGTGTATTTGTGAGAAGGAGGAGAGAGAGTGACACTATGACAGTGTATCTGGGGGATGGGTAGGATGATTCAGCCTCAGGTCTGGTTAATTCAGTGCTCTCTCCACTAGGCCTAGATCTTGGCAATTCAGGTTTTTGTGGCAGCAGCAGTCAAGCAGTTATTGCTTTTAGGAAAGGATCCAGAATTAAATTAGCCTCTTTTTAAAAGGACATTTGTTGATTGTGGCAACTGGCCTAATTCAACCCTTTATGTATTATTTGGCAATTTTCTTGTGGTCTGCCTCATGGGTTCACTCTTTCTCTCTGTCTCTCTCTCTTTCTCTCTATATCTTTATCTCCCTCTGTGTCTGGATGTGTTGTCTCTGGGCTATTATTAGAGTAGACAGGCTGGTGGGAGGAAGTCTCTGAAGTAGACACTCTTGTCATCTTTTTATTTATGGATAATATTTTGCTTTCCATGTGCCTGTTTTATTCTCGGTGAAGAGTTTTCTGTCTTTTGTTTGTATGTATTCAATGCAATATGAGATATGTTTAACCTTTTCAGGCAATGTTTATGTGCCACATTCTTATTATTTCATGAAAAAACTTGAGGTGCTGGTATATATTATTATGTGTTAATCATAACATCTGTGCCACCTTTGTATGTTGCTTGAGTGTGTGTATGAATGCTCAAGTGGCTTTAAGGTTGGGTGAAGCAGGACTAAACTCCTTTAAAGAGATCATGTTTTACTGTAAACCTTTTTAAATATAAAGCTATGGTTATTAATTTTTAATTTTGTCCTGTCTGAGTTGGTATCTAGGGGGAGACCTTAAATACACAAAGCTCTTAGACATTCTCTTTGTTTTTTTCTCTCGCTCCATTTCCTGCTGCTTTCGTTCTATCTGACATGAACAAAACACACAAGTGACAGACACAAAACGAATAGAAGAGGTACAAGTATGCCTGCTTCTGTTCAGCTGAGCTGTTTTTAGCTTCATGAACTATGTAAATGGCCTGACTTTAAATAAACAATACATAATATAAAACACATTTCCTGCCTCAACCTGAAATGTACTCATTGTTCTTTCATGTAGAATTAGTTCCATGTTTACTTGACAGAGAAGGAGTAGATCATTAGATAGATAACGCGAGCTGTCCAAATGGAATATGATAATGTTTCCTAGAGAAACTCAGTGGTTTAGCTATTGCAGTCTATTTTCTCCCCCTCCATCTTCATCCTTCCTCTTCTCCTCTTTCAATCTCTTGCTCTCACTCCGCGTAGTCCAGCTCTCTCCCCATCATGGCCCTCCCCCGTTTCAGTAACAGGAGACTCGAAATCAATAGCACATTAGTCTGGCCGGAAATTCTTGTGGAATTAAATATGAATGACTGAGATTGCAGCTCTACCTGCTGCTAAGAGAGATGCATGATGGCTCTTGGGGATATGGGTTTTAGCTTTTTGTTCCTCCCTCCAGTAAACAGCCAAGCCATTTTGTGCTGTTCTTCCAGCTTACCAGATCACTGGGCTGTTTTGTCAGAGATCAGTATGCAGCACTGTGGACTTCGATAGGTATTGTCAGGGTTGTCATTTGGTCCTCGGCACTGAACAGTGACCAGTCCGATAGCATAATTTGATAGAGCAAATGGGATCGTTGACATCACAGAGCTGCGACAGCTCAGGAGGCAAGAAGAATCAGCGGGCCACACCCATCCTCCAAACACAGAAGCAGCACCATTTAAATATGAAAGAGCTCCCTGGTTATTAACAGATTGCATCTTACTTTTTTTCCAGTGTTTCCTCCAAATAAAATATGTGCTGTCTCTTTCATTAAGCTTTCAGGTTCGCTGCTTTGCACATTCATTGTGGAACTTTTTACATGCAAATTTGTTACTTGGTCATCTTCCATTTTCATTAACCTTAACTGTGTAAAGTGTAACAATTTCTTTGAACATGCTGTTTGGCTTAAAGCATAATTTGCAAGGCGGTTGGAGAGTGCTGGCTTGTGGGAGGAAAGTAATATGAGACAAAATGACACTGCGTATGTTTCTTGGAATTGGTAGAGGCTTGGGCACCAGTAAGCTAATACACATAGATTATATAGCAGTAGATGTATTTGTGAGCTATATTTCATCCCATCAGAGATGAAACGGTTTGTGACAGATGGAGTGATATTGTTCCCCTGTACAGCCCATGAGTGCAGCCCCTCCTGCTTTCCCTCCCTGACAGATGTAGGGGAGGACCACAGTGCACTCCTCTTTCTTTCAATTGATTTGGGTGCTTGAACCCTTAGGGACTGGAGGATGGTGGTGGGATGGGGGTGGTGGTAATGGTGATGGGGGTTTATTCGTTTCCTGCAGCAAATAACCTGTGAAAAGTCTAAGGCAAGTGCTGTAAAGAACTCCTAAACATATTATATCCATATATCTGCATATATTCAAACATGGAGCACACTAATAGCAGTGTGCTCTGTGCACTGCACTGAGTGGAGCTGGAAGGGAGTATTTCCATAAATCTTGGTTAGTGAGTGACAGCATAGCATGCATCCATGCATGTAATGTAGGCAGAGGAGAAATTGTGGCTGTGCATACTGGTGGCTATGTGTTGCTGTCCAATATACATTCAATTCATTCTTTACAGCTTAGTTAATAAGCATAGAACTGCAACACATTTGTCTTCTGTCTGATAAATTCAATATACAGTTTTATGGCTGTAGGAGGGTGAACACCGAGAGGTGTAGGCTTGTGTGTTTTGTAACAAGTAAGCAGATTTTAAGTGATTCAGCAATGATTACCTTTAGCCCCCCAGCCCCCCAACTCTGACTGTAGGTTCAACATTAGGAGACATAGCAGCTGTCTTGGAGCAGATGTGTCCTATTGCAACACCTCGCTCTCTGTCCCTGGAGGGGAAAGGTCAAGCCAGGGGTGGAGGTCGAAGCAGAGATTCTCCTGAAGATGCTACGTGTTGATGCTTTGAGAGAAACCAGCAAATGAGCATCCGCCTGCCCCTTGTATAGGACACCACCACAGGACAGAGATTATAATTAGCATAATTGATTCCAATATACAGTCTGGTGTAATTCCTCCATCCTGCTTTAAAAGCAGCTAAACTATGAAGAGCTAGAAGGATTTTGATTTTAATGATTTTAATGTATGTCAAACCCTCACTATTTATCTTCAAACAGTAATTGCATGTGTATTTTTTTCCTTCTTGTTGGTAATTGTTTTTCCTTTTTATCCAAAAGATAGATTGTGGGTTTGTTCTTTTTTTTAGGAGTTAATGTTGTTAAAGTTTTTTTCCTGCTGGTAGAGTAATGTCCTGGAAGCAGACCCCAGTAAAAAAAAAAGTGCTTCATGATTTTAATAGGACTCCCTGGTGGGGTGGGATGGAGAGGGGACGTGCCCTGGCCACGGGCGCGTGGCGGCGGAGCAGGTGGATGACGGGCAGCTGAGTAGTGGGCTCCAGGGGGAGGGGGGCCTCCATTTCGGAGGACTCTTGGGGTTGAGAGAAACCCTGAAAAAAAAGGCAACCCCATCTGGAACTGAGGTGGGGGCTCTGGTGTGAAAGAGATCTAGTGGGTGGTGTCTGACACTCTCTTTTGTTCTTTGGTAACACAGCAGTGATGGTGGTGGTGGGGGCTCTCGCTGCCGTGGGGGCTGGGCGCTCAAACAATAGTGCCGATCTAGGAATTGAAAGCCTTCGATGAACAGAAAGGCAAGGAAGCAGGCAGGGAAGGTGCAGACAGACGGATAAAGCAGGCATGGGTTCAGCCCACTTATAGTAGGTGGGTTGTCCAACTATACAAGGACACTTCAATGTCACACAAACACAATACTGTATATGTGAATTCTTATTTACAAATGTATTGGAAAGAGAGCAATATTATATTTCGTTAATAGTAAATTATGAAAAGCACCATTGCACAATAAAGTAGAATTTGCTGAACCTGAGCAGCAAAGAAAATACGATGAGTTTTGGCATTGGGATGGAAGCGTGCCTGTATAGGGGTGAGATGGAGATGGAGTGTGAGCTTCATTTATTTTCATTAGCCTGCTGCGAGCTCTGATGCTGCTCTGACTGCTGCTCCATGCATAAACATATATCCCTGAGACGTCTGTACTTGCTTGGCTACAGCCAAGCCTCTGTCACACAAGGTTAATTTTACCTCTGTTTCCCCTCGTTCCACTTTTCACATCCTTCCTATACAATTCATGCCATTCATCAGCCATCTCGCAGAGGACGGCCCGAGTACCTGCAGCAGCTCTCCAGGGTGCTGAATAGGACGACTGTGGGGTAGAAGTAGTGAGCCGTTGGGGGAGGGCTGCTGCAGCAAGCATTGCTATATTAATTCCTCATAGTAGGCATGGGGGTATGGAGTGATTGCAGGCAAGGAGGAGGGAGATGTAGACCCGACATTACAATAAACTGACAAGTCTTCCATTAGTGGGAAGACTCACTGACAATGTCATTCCTCATTGGCTCAAACAGACAGAGAAAGGGCCTGTCAAATACACAGTTTCTGACATATTTGTTTTACTCAGTTTAAAGAATCCAGAATCCTTTTATGGCTGCTAGTTTAAAAAATGCACAATTTTTTTAAAAATATTAATTGTCTCACTAATCTGACTTTCAGTCACTGTCAGGCAGTAGGCCAGTAAGCAAAGCTGTAGCTGCTATTTCTCATATCCTTGTAGAGGTCAAATTTGAGGACTAAATCTTAAACAATCACTGATTAGGCAAGGCTTTCTTTCTTCTCCAACCATGGTGAACAGCCCCACCTGCTGCTGTGGTCTCGGTACAACACGCTCTGTTGTCTTTTAGAGATGATGATGTAGTGCAAGCAGTCTCCTGATGTTGCCATTGTGCATTTGTTTTCTAATAACATTAACGTGGCATGAACAATAGGACCGTTTTTTGAATTGTAGCTAACGAAAGAAACGTCAAATCCTGTTCCACTCAAATAGATTTTAATGACAGTTGGTTTTATGAGCGTCAAAGTCATGTTGTCACAGTAAATAAATCACCTGACATTGTGAGAACGTCGGGCTTGAAACTTCTTTGCCATGCTTCCTAAATTTTATGCAGAAATGAAACTAGTGAAACCCTAAACTGAGGTGGATATGCGCCATTAGCAGGTTGCTGTAAACCGGTCAGGTGAGCTTTCTGCATGAACAGATGGTGGATATAGCGACCTAGTAGTTTACAAGCTGGTCAAATTAGTTGGGACAAGCATTGTAAGACCGGAAGTGAAATAATGACTTCCAAGGCGCTGTGGCATTAAACATAAAACGCTCATTTAAAAATGGCTACATCTCCGTAAAAATAGAATCTGAAATATATGCTACACAACTATTGTTATATTGTTGCTTATAAGTTAATTAAAATCGTAATAAAAGCGAATCGGATTTTATTCTGTATTTTATTTAGATTTTTTACAGGATGTAGTACGTATATCATGGCGGTCTTGACGCTTACGGCTGGCCACGGTTCAGCTCCCAGCCGCTAGGAGGAACAAGGAGGGATCCATGTCCAGTCCTAGCGTGGAGAAGGAAGCGGTCTGAAAGTCCGCATCCCCCTCGCAAGACGGGACTTTTAGCCAAGGCAAAGGAGAGGGGAGAGTACTTTCATTTTGACTACGAAGAGCTTCTTTACATGGGGACAAGAAATGACATCTACAGCGAGCGAAAGGAGGGCGTTTGCTCATAAAATCAACCGGTGAGACAGTAACAGAAGTTATTGTTTAATAGCTAACGTTACAGTTGTGCCGCTCGCAGTGCGTGAGAGTGACCTGCTGGTCATTCGGCACATAATAGCCAGTATGCTAGGATTTGAAAGGTATCACTGACTATAAACCGGTCAGTAGAAACACAACTGTACATTCCTGTTATTAAATTAATGTTTATGGAAGCAGTTTGCGCCCTCATAAATGGGCTCTGACACTTCGAAGAGTTTAATAGCCGGTTTTATGTACGTCAACGTAGCATCGTAAGAGCATTGTCATCAACAATGATTGAGCTACTTAAGGCTACTTAAGAATAACATTGTGAAGGGCTGAGGGCTAATCTAAAGTCTCAGATTTGTCATTGGTCAGTATTAGAACATAGGTACACCGATGGAAATGCTTTACACATTACAAAATGGTTCCAAGTGACATGTGTTATGATGTTTTGTTCTTGTGTAGTGTGAACGCCTTGCAGCATTATTGTAGCAACTTGTTTCCACATGTTGTAAACTGGTTTTCCCTCCTCGTGAAAAGGTATGGACTGGGAATCTAGTATGTGTTATTATTCTAGATACATATTAATCAGATTCCAGGAGAAATCTTAAAGGCATGTCACATCTGTCAACTGGCTCTTTGAATAGCATGCTTTAACACTTGGTACTGTATCTGGAAGCATTTGCAGCCAAGTGCCTCCCTGTTTGCTGCAGTAGATATTTTTTTATAAATGGGGCTCCTCCAAACTTTGATTTTGTCCAGGGTTGTGCACCAAATCACCCTGTCATCACAGTTCATTTAATCAAGAAACTGATTATCCTTGCAATACCTTTAGCTTCTCCAGAAAACAAACAGGATGACAGATAATTATCATTGACCTGCAAGTGAATATGTTCTCACCCTTGTGAAAACCTTCCTAAAATCATATCAATACAGCGGTTAGTATAAACTCTGGACCAGGCTCCATCACAAGGTTGTTTTTATTTTGAGTAGTATTGCACTATTGGTAGCCTGTCACTTTGTTTAAATGCCTGTTAATCGTCAATAACATATCCTTTTGAGATATTAGCTCCATCATACAGTCTCCCACTGCATTCTCTAAGTCCTGTCTGTCCTCTCCTAAGTGGAACCCAGTCCATTGTCTAGTGCCGGATGCAGGAAAGGGTGGGAAGGGGTGTTCTGGCTATTGCCCCTGCAGTCGATAGCTTTCCTTTTTCCTGTTTTAAATTTGAAGGCAGCAGAAACGGTTTCCACATCTTTTGAGGGTATAGCACTCACTAAAAGTTATCTCGGAGATGGGAGTAGAGGTCTAGGTCTTCTTCTCTGCCTTACAGTCCATGTGTATTGATGGAATGAAGGCATGAACTGTAGCTATGTAATTATGAGGACCATAGTTTGGGAAAATGTTGAAGCCTTTGCAGCTGTTTGATATGAGAGAAAAAGAAATGTGGTTCTAGAGGGACAGCTGCTGACTGTCTCTGTGAGAGGATTGTTTTTTTTCCCCTGCTTTGTTTCTCTTTAAGCCTCCCATTTGCCGTTAGTCCATAAAGGCCATAGACAGAGCTCTGGCTCTGTGCCTGCTCCCTGGAGCCAGCTTGCCACCGCTCGTGCGATCCGCTTGAGTCCCTATTCAGAACAGCTGCTGGCCTTCAGCATCTCTAATAGTACCAGAAGCTGAAAACTTCTGTTTTGTTGACTGTAGAGTTTTAACGAAATCTGAAAAGTTAATATGTGCACTATCAATTTAAAAAGCATTTTATTTATGCAGTATTGTAAGATAAGCCTAGTTGCCTAGTTTCTGTTACAGTGGTTTTAGTAATGAGATTTATGCATTATGCAAATCAGTCACTTTATTTTATATCTTGAACACCACACAACTTGACCATTAACAGGATTTTTACAGCTAGTTGTTATGTCTGTAAATTTCTTTTCCAGCTGACAAATCTTTGATATCTTTCTCTTACTCAGGACGGTTGCTGCAGAGGTCAGAAAACAAGTGTCCAGAGACTATGGCTCTCCTCAGCTAACCAAGAAACGAGGAGGCGCACACCACCCTGTGAGTCACCCTATGTTTGATCTGCCAGAGTTTCAAGCCAGCAGGTTTAAAGCTCCAGTTAGCAACATCAGAAGTTGATGGGTGTAACTTTGGGAATTAGGTTTACTTTTAGATAGAAAGAGTGCAGATGAGGGTAGTTTTAATTAGTGTTGACAGCAGGCGTGAAAGGAGCTGGTTTGAAACATGATATACCTGCTCTTGCTCACCTGTGTTGTTTAACAGCCAGGCAAGGTTTCTACATGGGTGCTTACCCTAAATAGAGTAAGAGTAGTTAAATAAAACGCTGGGTTTTGGAAAATGTCTGTTAAAAGAATGATGATCGAGTTTTGAATAAGTCCATCAGAAATGTATAAATACTCTATGGACTTTGCTGTGAACCAGAAAGCAGACATAGGTTGTGGAATAGAGACTGTTAACTCAGAGCAAAGGAGATGAGCTAAAATGAGGTTTATGGTAAAATTGCTGAGACTATGTATTAAACTATAATTTATATAAACACTTAGTGGTTTTACATACTGCTAGCAGTAGTGTCTGTGGCAGACTTGTTAGCTGTAACATAAACAAACGTAAGTGCATCGGGATCAGAAGAATTGAGATCCAAAAACTGAAACACCATTCAAATACAACATTGAACTTATCCTTTTATCTTGTGAACGTGTGCATGTACAATGTGACACTGAGTTTAGTGAGAAGTGCACATAAACTGTATTATTATTTATGTATTGATATTTTCATATACCAAATACCCCATATTGTTCTATCATAATCACATCCTGCCTCCTTTTACCACATCTTGTAAGTCTTTCTGATCCTTCTGATCAGATTAGGATCTGTCATTATGGCCATGTTATAGTTATTGGTACATAACAGTCTCACGTTGATTGACAGTTGCCCCTGACGGAGGTGGTTGAGCCAGTGGACTTTGAGGAGTACGTGAGCAGTCATGCTCCTGGGGTGGAGCCCGGCCCGCTCAGACAGCTAATGGAGTTTCCCCATGATGACCTGGAACTCCTACCGCTGGAAAAAGAGTGCATTACACTGGAGCCCCCACTGCCTGAGGAGGAGGAGTGAGTCCAACTGCTAATGGCCAACACAACCCTCGTACTGTAACACACACACACACACCTCTATGGTCTTTACACTACTACACACACACACACACACACACACACACTCACACACACACACACACTCACACTCACACTCACACTCACACTCACACTCACACTCACACTTTCTCTCTCTCTCTCTCTCACACACACACAGTAGAATATTATTACTGTAATGGAGGACAAACATCACCACAGATAGGAATAAAGGCTTTCTCTCTCTGTGACACTGAATGAACATAAATATTAAAAGCATGTTTTGCTCAATTATTAATGTGTTTTTTCTATGCAGCTCCCTGGATCCCAGAGTGAGAGATGCCTTGGCAGTCTACACAGATGACTGGCTCGTCATTCAAAGAAAGTAAGTGCTGTCAGTTGTGGTACCAGCTGAATTAACCTACAGTACATGTTTCGTCTATTGTTTAATGATGTGCACCACTTTTCCCTGTTCACGTGATCGACAGATACTACATTATCACTGGGAAAACTTTTTTTTTTTTTTCTGATTTCCCGTAGATATCAGCGCTACAGCACCACATACACCCCTCACAACTCTGAGCGACAGAGGGAGAGGCAGCGAGGGCTGGTCAAACAGACCTTTGAACTGGACGAGGTTGCTGCTGCTGAGCGCCACGACGACCAGGTAGCTGATGGCGATGTTTAAAGGACTCGTTATCTCAAGTGACCAATCAGTCATTTTAGGTTCATTAAACTTATTTTATTGACCTATTGTACATGCAGTGTTGCCAGGATTAAAAACATAGAGGCTTTATCACACTACTGAAACTTCCATCATTTAATTCCTGGAAAAAGAGATTTGGACAATAGCCAGCCAATGAAGTGTGTGTCTCATTTTGATTGGGAAAGCAGTATGAGTTGTATTCTGCTCAGTGAGTTGATCATATGGAGAATGAGTAATGTATAAATGGATATACCTTGTCCATTATCGATTACACAGTCTCCATATGAGTCATATTAAATGGGTAATAAGGTAATTGGATCTGTAGCATGTTGTTTCTCAAACATCTGCAGTGAGCACTTAGAGCTGTCATCTTTGCTTCGTCTCGCTTTGCAGGATGACGCAAAGCGGCGGTCAGTCAGCCTCGATGAGACTCCTCGGGGCAGCTGGGCCTCCAGTATATTTGACCTGAAGAATTCCTCCCCAGACGCACTCCTGCCGTCTGTGCTGGAACGCACAGCCGCAGAGGACATGGACCGGCGCAATACTGAGGCACGCCTGCAGGGGCGCCACAGTGACCTGTTGGGCCTGTACCCTCCCCCTGATGAGGTTCGTATTAAACCGTCCTGTATCTGCCTCTATGAAGGAACAGGCTATGTTTAAGTAATACATGTAAACCTGTGACTTTATCATATACAAGTAGTTTTCATGTCTCTTGATTACCTAGTTTCTATGAAATAATACAGTTTCTTCAGCTTTACAAAGTTAATGAGGGGTTTCTTGTAGCTCAGAAATTATTTGTCTTTTTATTCAGTATAATATTAGGCTAAGTAAGAGGAAAATGGACAGTGGCACTACATCACACAGCTAAGGCCACACATTTAATAAGTGAGGGGATTGTCTAAACCTTCATCTAGTAACTAACTACTACGAACCGTAATGTGCACGTTAACAGCACCGAACACTTAATCTCAGAGATCTATACTTTAAGCTACAACCAGCTGTTCATCTAGTTTGGAAATGTTGTTAAATGTCAGGTCAGAGTAACATTAATGAGTGTTCCCTTAAAGTGAATGTCCATCATGTCTGCGAACCCAGCCACTTCTACAGAACTGTTAGCTTTTCTTTTCTCTATGTTCTCCTTCTCTCGCTTCATCCTTCTTCCTTTATATCTGTGTACACACTGTCGCTTTCTCTGCCGCTACGTTGCCATGACATCTGTGTAAATGTTATACTGCTGTGTGTATTGTACGTGGCTTTTTTGTGTGTGTGGCAGGATGAAGCAGTAGAGAGATGCTCTGTCCCTGAAGTGCCCAAGGAACACTGTGGCCAGAGGATTATGGTCAAGTGTCTGTCTCTGAAGTAAGTAAAATTTGGAATATAACGTAATTTACGCTCTCACACAATTTTTTAGAAACACCTGCGATACCTGCTCTCCATATTTGCAGACTATATTTTGTATGTTTTTCAGATTTGAAATTGAAATTGAGCCCATATTTGGCACACTTGCCCTGTATGATGTCAAGGAAAAGAAAAAGGTATATATTTTGTTCCAACAGATCATTTCTTATTTGATACAATAAGTATTCTTCCACTCTGTGAAACCGCTTACGTAATGCTGAGCTCATACTTAACTAATCAAATTTCCCTTGTCTCAAAAAGGTCTAAGTGGTCTTGCGGTTTAGATCATTGAGTCAAAACTGAATTAAAATCCCTTGACGTGCATTCCCATTATCATCTTTCCTTCCCCTCCCTCTGCTGTTTCCCGCTTATCTCAATCTTCCCCCCAACAGATCTCTGAGAATTTCTACTTTGACCTGAACTCGGATCAGATGAAAGGCCTGCTTAAACCCCACACACCTCATGTAGCCATTTCCACACTGGCCCGTTCTGCCATTTTCTCCATCACATACCCTTCCGCCGATATCTTTTTGGTCATTAAGGTATGGAGAGAACCCACTTTTACACAAAAGAATCTGACTTAATGTTAATGGCATACAATTATTATTTCTTTTGCCGTTTTTCCACTGCTAGTACCAGCTCGGCTTGGCTTGGCTCGACTCGGCCGCGTTGCCCCGTCCTCCTTTTTCCATTGCAGCATTAGTACCGCCTCATGTGTGAGGCGAGCGTGGCTGGTCATCTTTATAGCGGCGCCGCAGGAAAATACCGTGACCTAACGCGACACACACGCAGAACATTGAAGGTGTGTTGTTGTTGCCACAGCCAGAAGACACATTTAGTTTCGAAAGAAGCTGGAGGCAGCAAAAAACAAAACACTACTAAAAAAAGTACCTGTTAGCAGGTACCAGGGACTTTTTTTCATAATGGAAAACCAAAAAAGGCGAGTAGCGGCGAGTCGAGCAGGTACCATGTAATGGAAAAACGCCATTATTGGCTCATAGTTCACTTGCTCTTCTATTTGGTATTAGAAGTGCTATTTAACTTAGATTTAATTTTTAAAAAAAGAAGTCAAATATTAGTATGTGATAAAAGATGTGCTTTATTGTTTAACAATAGTTACATGTGTTTCAGCTTGAGAAAGTCCTCCAGCAAGGAGACATTGGAGAATGCTGTGAACCCTACATGGTCATGAAAGAGTCTGATTCCTCCAAGGTAATGGAGCCAAAAACGTGTTTTAAACTGTTGCAATGCTCAGGGCCTGCATGCACATGGGACCCTTTTACTGTCTAAGCATTACTCAATTCTGTCTAGGTAGCTGCAATATTTACCATCCTCTTTGGCAGGTAAATTGTGTTGGCCACTGCAGATATATTTAGCCATTCGTTAACTTTTGATTCATTGGCTGGACCGTGGTCCGGCAGGGCCTACAGCTAGCCTTAGACCTCACAACTCACTCACTCTAGCTTAAATTGCATCCACAGTTCCTTCACTTGCTTCCCTTCCTCGCGTCTTAGTCTGTCCCACAGAGGAAGCATGGGAGAGATGCAAGGACAGAGGGAAATAAGGAAATGTTCGAAGTGTGAATTGTTTTTAGAGGGATAAGACTTCTTTTCCTCTGAAGCGTCACATTCATTTGTCAGTTGTATGGGCGGAGTTAGCAACAGCTTTCAGCTGCACAGCTTCTGGGAAGGCTGCTCTCGTATATCCTGTTAAAGCGAGAAGCTGTTAAAGAGAATTGAGATTCAGCCGCTGTCCCTATGTCGCTCTGTCGCTCTGTCACTGAGTGAGGAAGTTCCACCATTTGTCAGAGCTCATCATGTTAGACCAACATTTGAGGCTGTGATGAGTAACCCAGAACAACACTGAAATAACTGAATAACTTCTTGAAAATACCATGATTACAATGAAAAGCAGCCCTCAGTTATTTGTCTTAAATGTATCTTGATGCTTCAGTACACAACCAACAAATATTACTGGGACCATTACAGTTTAACATTTAATATCCTATATTCACATTATAGACACCAGCGCTGACTATCCCTGTAACAATTTGGCCACAATCGAGCACATTGACCATACACAGTCCAGCCATATACTAGGATTTGACCTATTCTTGTCTGCTCTTTGTCCCGCTTCAGCACAAGGAGAAGCTGGAGAAGCTGCGTCAACAGGCAGAGCAGTCATGTAGTCGTCTTGGCCGTTTTCGCATGCCTTTTGCCTGGACAGCCATTCACCTTCTCAACATCGTCAGCAGTGTGGGAGGTCTGGATCGGTCGGACCCTGACTCTGACTCTGGTACTGCTGATTGCAAAAACTTCCTCAATTTAATACAGATGATTTAATTCACACATGCACATACACAGAGCATTTAACTAGTTACAATGACAAAACATATTGTATAAGTAACATTCTTGCACATGTCTCTCTAATATTATCTGACTTGTCTTCCTGCCAGAGCGAAAAGGTCATGGAACATGGAATGAGAGAAAGAAAAAGGGGTTTGAGCGGATGAGTGTTGGGGATGACATGTGTAACTTCGCCACTTTCCGTCCAGCAACATTGACCGTCACCAACTTCTTTAAACAGGTCCGGTTTTATTACTCATTTAATAATACATGTTATAGTTATCCTGACTGTGATGTATGATTTAATGTGAAATTAGTCAAATAGTTAATAGTCAAATTACATATCATTTTATTGATAAAGCTGAGTATTGTCACTGTAATGGTGAAGAGTTTGCTAGTACTAATAATTTCATAACAAATTAAGTCCAGATTTGTCTAGCCAAGCTATGGATTTCTTTTAAAGAGGCTGGAAACTTGTCATTATAAAAGTTAAGGGGAAGAATTGGCAAGAGAGAGTATCATAATTCTGGGAATATATATATATATATATATATATATATATATATATATATATATATATATATATATATATATATATATATATATATATATATATATACACACACACAACAGTAAAATCCATCAATTTTATGTTCTATATTTTTTCAGTTCTATTAGTGTGATAAGATCAAATGCAGATCATTACATGCACTATCCCCCCAAAAACATGTACTGAAATGTTTCAACAAATAATTGTATGAGTAGTTAACATTATAATACAGTATTGTCGTTGCTCTTTTTTTTTTAGAAGTGACAGCTATTATAACTATATTATAATGAGGCGTTTTGTAAGCCCAATACAAACTCTGCTCTTGTGTTTGTGTACATGAAGGAGGCGGACAGACTGAGTGATGAGGACCTCTACAAGTATCTGGCAGATATGCGCAGACCGTCCTCTGTTCTGCGACGACTAAGGCCTGTCACAGGTAAACGCGATATGCTCACATAGTTAATATTTATGTGAAATTGTCTGAGTTCATGTGGAAAGGTTTATGGATGAATTGTGATGAACAGTTTGTCTGTCTTGTTGTGTCTTCATGACTTATTTTGTCCCTCAGCCCAGTTGAAGATTGACATCTCTCCAGCTCCGGACTCGCCTCATTACTGTCTGTCACCAGAGCTGCTTCATGTGAAGCCTTACCCAGACCTGCGTGTTCGCCCAACCAAAGACACGCTGGAGTTCCCTGCTCGCTACGTATACACACCGCACACCACCTACAGGTGGGTGTTTACCTATCACAGATACACACATGTATACACACATATTATATGTTGACCCATAGAACAAATATACATTCACCCCTTCATTGCATGCATGGCTTACTGTGTTTGTTTTGGATATTGATTTTTTACAGAGTTGTTCTTCCTTCACTTTGGTCTGTAGTTTTAAGCAAAGAGGACAGCAGGTTCAGAATTTTTTTTATTGATATCATTGTTTTGTAGATTATATAAAACATTTTTTCAATATATAAAATAAATTTTTTCGATGTACTTACAAATAACACAAGATACAGAAACAAAATCCTAAATAATGTTAACGACTTTATTTGAATGGCTCTTAAAAAAAAAAAAAAGTTTACTAAGTACATCAAAGTCAAAACAAAATAAAGTAGATCTGTGGCACACATTGCAGGGTTTGAAGGGAGTGACGTTACAGAGTTGAGATCTGCGTAGACTGGGAGACCTCAGCAGTGAATCTTAAAACAACTATGTCATAGTTTCACTCTGGAAGAAGGAAATAAAACGGTGAATTTATTTAAATGAAAACATCAAAAGTTCAAAACAACACATGTTTTGAACATGTGAATTACCATCGTCTGCAGTTTGGAGAGCTGCTCATTCTGACTCTCAATATTCTCTTTTTGGAACTGGGTCAAATGCTGTAAACCCTTTAAGATGTTGGATTGCTCCTTTGCTCTCTCCTAAAAACAGGAATGTAGTAAAGTAAACTATTTACTGTAAGAAATCAGAGACTGGTGTTCAAAAATGTAAAGTTGCCTCGTGCTTTTTGCATTAAACAAAAGTGAATGTTGGCAGGCGGGCGTGAGGTTGTTTCTTCTATCTGTAAGTAGTAGCCTAACTACAGAGAGATTTTCAGCTGTCTGTTACCTGCAGATCTTTGATGCTGATGGTGGTGTTGAGATACATCTCCAACTTCTTCACTTTTGTTTTCTGCTCCACCACTTCCTGCTCCATGCTGGCTAGCCAGTCTTTAGTCGTCTTGGTCTGAGCCTGTTGCTTAGCCATCTGGGCCTGTCAAAAGAGCATCTGCACATATTATTCTCTTCCCCCAACTACGATCCCAGTGCAGCTGGCTGCTGCCTGTCCCACACTGTGACATGCAGCTTTTTAATAACACTCACTCTTATATCTCAGATAGATGAAAGAGTTGCCCAAGCATGATCAGTTACAAAACGCTGCTTTGTTACGTCCGTTCAACACTTTGTTCTCTTGAGAGCTGGCAAACACACAAATGTAATCTGATGGGGATTTTACATACTTGACATACCGCCTCTATCGTCCTCTACTCCTGCATCTTGTGCCTTTTTAGATGTGCAGTTTGATTATATATATATATATATATTTGTAATAACACAACCATTCAACAGCACATAGGAAATCCATTGTTTACATATTTCTGTGTTTTCTTACCTGTAGCAACTGTATCACTTCCTTAATCTGCTTCTCCACTTCTGCAGCCTGTTCAGTCTGCCTCCCCAGCTTTTGGAGAGTCCCCTCATGGCTCCTCAAAGTCTGGCTGATTTTAGCTATCTTTGCCTCAGTGGTTTCATAAACATAGTTAAGGGATTCGCTGAACTGTATGACACCAAACATGAGCACGTTGACTTCTTCCTGTGGCGCTGCCTTGTCTGCCATCTTGCCGGTCTTCCTGACGGGACCTGCATGGACTGCTCTTAAACCCCCGGCCAAACAAAGCAGGCACAGGCCCCAGGTCATCTTCATGATACCAGTCGCTTACAACTGTAGTGTAGTTGTCTTTCAGAAGTTGTTCAGTTGTTCACAAGTTTGTGATTTCTTTTTTTCAGTAATTCAGCCAGTTAAGGAGTGAACTTGCTAACAAGTATTGAAAAAGAGGAAATAAGGCTATAAAATGCGTATTTGTCTATCACAGCTTTGCAGACCTCAGCATCATCAGAATAACTAGTGGATGATGAATTTGGAGTCTGCTGTGTGCCTTATATTGGATGCACATGCAATACCATGGTAAAACATTAGCTCAGCTGTGGTTCGATCACAGGTCTTGTCCGTGACCTTAGTCTCAGTGACCCTGCCTTGAAGTTTAACCCCTGAGAGACTCATTTTGCCATTTCGGTCACAAACACATGAGAACTACTTAACAATGTAGAACACTCTTTTGTTTGATAAAGAAAATGTATGAGCAGTATCATATAATCTGCACAGTTATGTAATGGTATTTTAAAGATCATTGCCTCTTGACATGTGGATAAACTCAGCTGTTTCAAAATATGAACAAATAACCTCTAATGTTTGATTTGGACAGCAGTTAAGGTGACTTTCACCAATCCAATACTGGATCACACTTTTCCCATGTGCACACATGACACTTATCTTTTTTTTCTGAGAATAAGACTATTAAAGGCTTTTGTAGGTTGTCAGGAACATAAGCTAACACCGTGGTGTGAAACTGCCTCCCTACGACTATAATATTATGTGATTGTCATTTAAGTACAATCAACCAACAAACAGTGTTCCTTCAACTCATGATGTTTTTTTTGTTTTGTTTTTATTCTGTCCTTTTCATCATTCTCATGATCTGCCTTGCATCATTTTGCCTTTCAGGAACTTGCTCTATGTTTACCCACAAAGTCTGAACTTCAGCAGTCGTCAGGGCTCAGTGAGGAACATTGCTGTGAAGGTTCAGTTTATGGCAGCAGAGGACCCCAGTCAAGCTTTGCCGGTGAGTCACAGTCAAATATAATAAGTGACTGCGATGTTCTGAGGAAAATAAAACTCACAAAAAGTCACAAAGAACCGCTTGAGGCAGTGAAATAATATCTGATGTCTGCTTTGAAGAGTGAACTTCTTCAAGGGGCATATTGTTTGAGCACAGAGGGAAGGAACATCTACTTACATTTAATGATATTTTGTGTTTTAATTTATGATGTATATCTGATATGTGTCCAGCAATTAATCATTTGAAAAGACCAATATTTCCATATTTGGACCATATCAGACACAAATCTTTATTCCAAGCGTAGTATTATAGTATATGTCGCAATCTCTGGAGGGGACCTTAAAGGTTTGAAAATAGTTAATAGACAAGACTATGGTGAGGATGATTATTTCAAAGGACATCTTTGTATGTTTCATGAAACAACTATATTTATACTCTGCACTTTGACCAGGTCATCTTTGGGAAGTCGAGTTGTCCTGAGTTCATGCAAGATGCATACACTCCCATCATCTACCATAACAAGTAAGGCTCAATCACCTGTTGATCCTCACTGTTGACCTGTGAGTCTGTCTAACTTTTGTCTTCCTTACAACTTATGTTCAACTCTTGCTCAAAAAGGTCTCCTGAGTTCTATGAGGAGATCAAGATGAAGATTCCTGCCAATCTGACAGACAACCACCATCTGCTGTTCACCTTTTACCACATCAGCTGCCAGCCCAAACAGAATACTCCTCTGGAGGCCCCTGTGGGCTACACCGTGAGTACATGCCTTTCGCTGGCCCACACTTAATACTTCCACCCACACACTCACTTGTTTGATAGCTCCTTCTGTTGCCTTGCCATGGGTGAGCGATCGTGTGTCTCTTCTTCTGCCTGCAGTGGATCCCTCTGATGCAGCACGGCCGACTACGCACCGGCTCCTTCAGTTTGCCTGTCTCGGTGGAAAAGCCCCCACCTAGCTACTCTGTACTCACCCCGGACGTGAGTGTGTTTAAAGAGATTGTGTTTATTTCAGTTGGCCTGTCATTACCTACTCCTTTGTGATGGGACTGAGTGTTAAACGAGTTGGATGTCACTCTGCGGCAGGTTCAGCTCCCAGGCATGAAGTGGGTGGATAATCACAAAGGAGTGTTCAATGTTGAGGTGACGGCAGCCTCTTCGGTTCATACTCAGGTACACAAATGTACTCTTTATAATCCCACCTTTTAAAACTCCTGGTTCTGAAATTGTAATACATTTTAACTAATAGCATCCATAGTTTCCATCTATTGTGAATGAAAATGCCCATAGTCTTTGTCTGGAGAGAAGATAAAACTAACTGGAGCGTATATACATAGACATTTGAGATATCAAGTTTTTTTTAACCACATCTTTACTGTGTACTAGTGCATTGCTGTACATGTCTGAAGGCCTACATATACTATCAGCAGTGCATGCATGCAATGTAACATTTTATATTCAGAAAATCACAGAGACCCTTGATCTTGTCTCAAAAATCTATTGGATTTTCAACCGTTGCAAAATTTCTGCCAAGTTAAACTTCACCCAGTTCAAGTGATACTTAATATTGATTATATTGTTAACTCTAGGACCCCCATCTGGATAAGTTCTTTACTCTAGTATATGTTCTGGAAGAGTACTCCTTCCCCTTCCGCCTGAAGGATGTCATAATAACTGAGGCAAACATGGAGGGGGAGCTGAAGGCCAGCATGGCTGCACTGAGAGGGGCTCTGCTGGATACCTGTGTCAGGTTCCTGCACCAGCTGCTCAACAAGCTCATTCAGCTCATCATCTACCCACCGGTCATCGCGGGCCAAATTGGTAAGTGTGTTCTGAAGGACCGCTATTTGAGATTTGAAGTGCACTTCTCAGAACAAGGCTAAAATGCTAATTCTGATGATTTGAGTAGATAATGTGATGATGATTAATAATTACTGTTTTGGGCCACGAAACGTTTTCATTTACTATATGCATCTTACAGTACATCCAAATCGTTATTATTTTCAACGTCAGTGACACACAAGACAGGGCTTCGGATGTGCTAGGTGCCACTTTCAAGTCCTTCATTCCATCGGCCCATGTACAATCAACATTATAAACCACTGTCTTTTATCAGGATGTGTCCCCAGTTATTTTAAGCAGGCAGTTGTTTATCCTTTGTTAAAGAAACCAAACCTGGACCCCTCCTTGCCAGATAACGACAGGCCTATTTCCACCTCCCTTTTTTTTTCAAAGATTGTTATTTGAAAGCAACTTGTTCATATACTTGAACTACACAGGGTGTTTGATAAATCTCAATCAGGTTTCCGTAAGCTGTAAATGCAGTTTTTGCCCCTGATGACATTCAATCAGCGATCGGGCAGAACCTGGGAGCCTTGTCCTCATCTTCTAGATCTTGTCTGTGAAATCTTGGTGTGATTTTTCGACCAGTCCATGACCTTTGGACTTATATTAGGACGCTGACTCGATCATGTTTCTTCCACCTAAGAAACATGGCAAAACTCAGGTCTGTTGTGTCAAAAAATGAAATGGAGATACTAATACATGCTTTTATCTCATCACAATTGGACTACTGCAATTCACTTTTTACATGTCTTAATCAATCTTCCGTACACCATTTACGAACTGTGCAGAATGCTGCTGCAAGGCTCTAAACATGCTCCAACAGATGGCCTATTTTAATCTCTCTGCACTGGCTTCCTGTTAATTTCAGAATTCATTTAAAAATGTTGGTGCTTACTTACAGAGCTTACTGGCCAGGCTCCACAGTACATCATGGACCTTTTGCATCCCTACACCACATGCTGAGCTCTCAGGTCTTCTGCTCAGTGTTTTTGAGTGTACCTCGGACTCGTTTTAAAACTCGAGGAGACCGTGCCTTTCAGTCGGTAGCTCTTAAGCTGTGGAATGCTCTTCCAATAAGCTTAAGGTCATTGGACTCTGTGGACTCTTTAAAAAGCAGCTAAAAACCCCATCTGTTCAGACAGGCATTTAGGTAGCATGTGTAAACTTGTGACCTGTCTGTTTTCTTTGTTTATTTTACCTGCCGTTTTATTTGTTCTTGTACATTTTTTTCTGGTGTTTTCTCTTTGCTTTGTTGATGACTATATTGGATTTTAATTTGTATTTTTTGATTGTGAAGCACTTTGTGACTTGTGTCTATGAAAGGTGCTATATAAATAAACTTTGCTTGCTAAATAAATCAAATTGTGTTAATGTCCTGGTATGGACACACATTATGGTTAATTTGTGAAGTGTATGAATATTTATACAGTCTACAATTCTGCATGGTTTTTCCCCCCAGCCCTAGTTTTAATTGCTGCCTCTTGCTGCTCTCACTCTTAATTCATCCACAGTGAACCTGGGCCGGGCTGCTTTTGAAGCTATGGCTTTATTGGTCAACCAGATCCACAAGAACCTGGAGGGGATCCAGGACCAGCACGGCCGCAACAACCTGCTGCTGTCCTACATCCACTACTGCTTCCGCCTGCCAACCGCCGAACCTGCAGTACCCTTGGCAGGTGAGTTACCAATCTGAACTGTGCAGTCTGTATCTGAGAAGAAGTAAGTAAGCCTTTTACTGGACCACTGGCAGACATTTGATTGGGGAAATGGCTGTTGACTTGCTACAGTAATGTAACATTTCTATTCGTCCATCTCCATGTGTAGCTGGCACACAGTGCTACGAGATGCCTATGCAGTACGCCACCTTATCGAGAGCAACAGCCCGCCCAAGCAGCCTCCACCTGTCCCGCTCAAAGAGTATCAGCAACTCCAACCCGGACCTGGCTAGTACTCCAATTTCTCCTGACGAAGAGGTACAGAGGATCATAGGAAGCAAGGTGAGCTGCAACCGTCTTTCTAAATGGGTTATACTTATGTGTGGAAGTTCTGGAAAAGCCTTAAAATTACTTTGAAAGTCGTGAAAGCAGTTGAATAGTTTATATTCCGTTTTAGAGTTCTTAAAATAATGCATTTCTTGATATTGTGTTTTGTGAGAAATCTGTAATGTATTTGCTCTTACTTGTGTTCTTATAGGTGTTTGTTGTTTATTGTATGCATTCATTTCATTTGCAAATTGTCTTATATTTGATTTTGTCTAGCATTTAAAAGTCGTTTTTAAATAATGAATCCCCATCTTGTGATACTCCGTGTATATTCCTGGTAGATTAAAAAGAGAAACCGCAGCACAAAAAATGATCACATCTGTGTTTTTATGGTACCCCTGTGACATATTCCTACTTTCTGTTTGTCCAATATCAGTCTGTTATGTCTCGGCGCCTAACAGAAGATTCAATAAGCTCAGGTTGACTGATAACTATGCAAACAGTTAATGATGCTGCTTATTTGCAATTATGCTTGGTGCCTCGGTCCCTTGTGTCATTCAGTACCTCCAGCCCTTCCTTTGTTCTTTCCTCTCCTGCTTTCTTTGCTGATTCAAGCTTCACTTTTCTACACTCTATGTCCCTTATTTGTTTCGTCCCAGTTTTATCCTTAAATATAATATTGTGTGGTAATTACTTTCCCTTTTACTCACTGTGCCCTTGCCTCTTGCCGCACTGTGTGTTTGTGTATGTGTTTTGTGTGTGTCTCTGGTGGCTTATGGCAGGGTATTGACCGCTCCCACTCCTGGGTAAACTCTGCTTATGCCCCTGGGGGCTCCAGATCTGTGCTACGCCGAAACCCCAACTCCAGCTGTGAGCTCAAGCAGGTGCCAAATCCCTCCTCCTCCTCCTCACCTTCACCTCCTCACCACCTCCATCCTGAATCATCTCTGATCAACTCCCGTGGGTCATTTCCTACCTCAGTTCTTAGAGATCGTGTGTGTTTCTGTCTGCCTCTCACTTTGCTAGACATGTCCTTCCTGTCACACCTTTTTGCATCTTGTCTGTCTTTCACAATTCATCCTCTCACCGCCGACTAACAGACTACACCTGTTGTGTTTGAGAGACATAATCTCTGCCTGGGGCTCGTCCGACTTCTTACTAGCCTAGCAATCATCAGAGTTCATAGAGAGTTCTCTGGCCACCCATCCATTTCCATTCATTCATTTTCACATCACTTTGTCCTCATCTGTGTGTTCACCTCACCACCACTCCATGTCAGGCAAACGACCGCAGCTGCAATCGCATGTCTGCCTTTCTGGACAGCGTGGCCTTGTTTTCAGTTCCCCCAAGGCAGATTACCAAGAAGGTAAAACTGACATCTACTATAACAAACCGTAAAAGTGACATTCTTCATAACAAACTAACACATTTTGGATGTCCTGGCATTCATCAACTTTCCGTGTCATGAACATTCATCACCATTCATGACATTTTAACAATTGTGTCTTTCTGTAAGTTGGTGTTTTTTTTTTTTGTTGATACACTGACATTTAAGAGGTTTTTTTTTGTCTGAAAATGTCAGGACTCAATCTGTAGCAGATTTACTGATGAATTAAATTAATTAGTTAAATCTTTTTTTTTATTATCACTTTATAACTTACTAGATCATCACTTGATAAATCATTTAATAAAGCGTTTAGTTTCAGGTTGTTTTACCTGAATTAGGGATGGAATTCTGTAACTATTAAACAATTGCACTTATCTTTTACAAACCACAGTTACAGCTCATATCTTGTGAAAAAAATATACATGCACCACTTTAATCTTAATAGCTCATCTAGTTTCTAAAATGATTTGTTCATGTAAGCTTAAATTAGCTCTGTGTTGGTCTATGTGTAGCTGCTCCATGAGGAGCTTGCATTGCAGTGGGTGGTCAGCACCAGCGCAGTGAGGGAAGCAGCGCTGCAGCAGGCTTGGTTTTTCTTCCAGCTCATGGTGAGTATTTCTTTGTACATTGATATTCATGTTACACCACTTCCTTAAGAGTCTAAAGGGAATACTACAAAAACAAGCCTCAAAACACATTATGTAGGAACCATTATTATAGCACGATAGCTGATATTTTCATTAAGTGACTATTTTTCTTACTTTTTGCCCTCTCCTCTAGACAAAGAGCATGACCCATCACTTATTCCTGACCTCGAAATTGGACGTTGCCAGGCGTCAGCGTTTTCCAGACCGCTTTGTGGACGACATCGCTGCACTTGTGTGTGCCATCAGTGCAGACATTGCCAATCGATACCACAAGGTATACTGCCCACAATCCACACTACAAGCAATTCAACAAATGAACTGTGGACAGTTGTTTTCAATGATGAAAGTATGATACAATGAACAATGGTCAGAGGTTGTTTTGAAGTTTTTGTCCAATAGAAGGTTGCCTTATTTCTTACACAATGCTTGATCTTTATCGGTATCATTGATTTAAATAACCCAGTGACCAGAAAAAAATCATGTCTGTTTTCCTTTTGATATCATATATTCCCTTTTATCTAATCATGTGTACTCTTGCTCATTCCTGTCCTCGCTCTCGCTCTCGCTCTCGCTCTCTCTCAGGATGTGGAACTTGTGGAGAGGTTGAATAGCAGTCTGGCCTTCTTCCTGAATGACCTTCTGTCTCTCATAGACCGGGGCTTTGTGTTCAACCTCATCCGCTCCTACTACAAACAGGTGTCTGTTGCTCCTCTCCCAGTTTTCCTTTAATAAAAAACACAGTAAATCCCAATGCTCCCCACACATATTTTAAAAGAGCTTTTTCTAACTCAAACAAACGTGTGTTAAACAGATTGCCAACAAGCTTCACACAGCACAGAACCCCAGCTCTCTGATTGCCCTGAGGGTGGACTTCACTCGTATCGTCTGCAGCCACGAGCACTACGTCATCCTCAACCTGCCGTGCTCCACTCTCAGCCCTCCAGCCTCCCCCTCCCCCTCCACCTCCTCCACCACCTCACAGGTACTTGAGCAGGCTGGAACATACAATTTAACTGATTTAAGCTGCTCATATTCTATTTTCATATTCTTCTATCTCACCCTCCTATCGGTTGTTGTATCCACATCCACAGAGTTCAGCGTTTTCCAGTATGGTGCAAGACCAGGGTGTGGCCACCATGTTTGAGCTCTCCGTCCCTTTCCGCCAGCAGCACTTCCTGTCTGGCCTGCTGCTTACTGAGCTCTCTCTCATACTTGATCCTGATGGAGAAGGGTAGACTCTTATTAGTTGCATATATACAAATCAGGAGTTGTATTCAGTTTCCCCAAAGGGATCATCAGAGTTTGATCTTAACTCAGTATTAAATACAGTATATCCTTTTTTTCCCATAGGGTTTTCTTCCTTCATAAAAAGGCCATTAGTGCGCTTCACTCCCTGCTGTGCAGCCATGATGCAGACCCTCGTTACACTGACCCTCAGGTCAGAGCCCACGTCGCTCAGCTCTATCTGCCCCTCATCCCCATCGTCATGGAGACGTTGCATCAGCTCCACGACTTCTCTGGTAAGCACAACATATATGCAACCTACTGATATTGTTATGGCTATCCACCTCCTCCGCACATTTATTTCATTTGCAAATTGGTTTTATTTCCAGTATTATTGCACCTGAGAGTGCTTTTCTAATTTCTTTCTAGACTCCTCGCTAGCTCGGGTTCGCCATGCCTCAGCCCACGCCGACGATGCTGACCCAGACAGCGGCAGCACTATCAGTCAGTCTGTTGCCATGGCAATTGCTGGCTCTCCTTTGCCGCATGTCAAAGCCAACCCGTTTGCTCTGCCCACAGTGGTGAGTGATAGCGGCAGGGGTCAGGCTGTTCCTCGGGCCTTATAGACTGACAGGTCACAGATCGGCCGCTGTGTGGGAGGCTGCTGCCTCATTTTAACAGATGATCACTCAAAACACTTGCATTTTTCCCATGTTATTTTTTTCTGAATTACAACTGCTCCTCTTAGCCTATAGGTGGCTTTTTGTCCTTTTCTGTAGACAGACTTTTTGTACTGTAGCAGATTAAAAGACTGGCACTGTGTGTGTGTTTGTGTTTGTCTTCACCAGGCTGGGCGCCAGTCCAGCTCTCTGTCTGCTGAGTGCAGCAGGACTCTCCTGGTGAGTTTCTTGTGGGTGCTGAAGAATGCAGATGCTGCTCTCCTGGAACGCTGGGTTTTTGATTTGTCTGTACTGCAAATCAACCGCCTGCTGGATCTGCTCCATCTCTGTATCTCCTGCTTTGAATACAAGGTATAATAACCAGTCAGTGTCACTACTATTAGAGTCTTTCATTACTCATACACCCAATAGGAGTCAAAACCAATTTACAGTTGTTTAATTTGGACGTGCCAGATCTACAGCACACCATTACAGGTACTATGACAGTAGTTGTTTCAAGAAAGTTGCCTGTATGGTGGAATTCCCAGCTTACAAACTCATGCTATGTAAGTTGTACCACACTTTTGCATTCTTCCCAGAGAAATAGGCTGAACTAGGCTTTAGCATCTGTGTTTTAGGTACCTGCAATGTCTTTGTTTACATTGAAGGTTCAACTAAACGTAGCAGGAGTTCAAATACACCTTCAGGAAGACAGGAACTTCAGTAACTGGGATGGCACGCACACTGTACTGTGTGATCCTAAATTCTCTTCAATTGAGTGTTCATTAAATGCTTCTGTGTAATTCACCAACGTCTCCTGAATCTTCTTCACGTATGTGAAATGAGTTGTGCCGCTCCGAGTTTTTCCTCAACAGCCTGTCTTGATTAATCAATAGTGCGGTGTGCTGTAGTTTTGTTTTTCTGAAGTGTTTGTGTTCTGAATTATGGTCATCTTATGTTAAGTCATGCTGTTTATATGTGGTAAAGTGGAATTTGTTTGACCAAATAATCTTGTTTTTCCCTGTTGTCGTTGTTTGTCCCTGTCCTGTGATGGTTGGTGGTTGTTGTAGGGGAAAAAGGCTCTGGAGAGAATCAACAGCCTGACATTTAAAAAGTCTCAGGACATGAAGGCCCGACTGGAGGAGGCAATACTGGGCACCATTGGGGCTCGTCAGGAGATGGTCCGCCGCTGCAGAGGTAAGTAGCATGGGAGTAGCCAGTAATGTGTGTGTGTGAGTCAGTAGCTTTTTTTTCATTTAAGGTCTTTATAAACTTGTGTTCATGGAAATTGTAATTTGTTTTCTCTGCCAGAAAGGAGTCCCTACGGCAGCCAGGAGAATGTTAGGTGGAGGAAGAATGTCACCCACTGGAGACAAAATACAGACAGAGTCGACAAGTATGTTCACATTAATTAAATTACTGATTAGATTTCTGAATTATAATTCAAATTATGAACATTGCATTCTATGCTGTCTCGTCATCTAAATAGTGCCTTCATGTGATACTGATGGTTGTAAAATTACACCTCTTACAGGACTAAAGCTGAGGTGGAGCAGGACTCTGTGGTGGATGGAAACTTAGCTACTGAGGCCTCTCTGATAGTACTGGACACACTGGAGATTGTAGTCAAGGTAAAGCAGTCATTATCACCACACACAGTACTGCTCATTTTATGTAGAATTGCCTTACTGTAATTTGATGTTTCTCTCTGTTTGTCCTCTGTCAGACTGTGGTGGCATCAGAGCTAAAGGAAAGTGTTCTGGGTGGAGTGCTGAGAGTGCTCCTCCACAGCATGGCAGGCAACCAGAGCGCCCTCTTCCTGCAGCACTGCTTCACTACACAAAGGGCTCTGGTATTTAAGGTACATACGTGAAATGTGTCTATTATAGTTTTCTGTTGCTTTACTAGTTTTTTTTTTTTAACAATCTACTATATTTGAAGCTTGAAATATTTTGACAGTCACTCAACACACGTGTAACTTTTCTCCCTACGTATTCGCTGTCTTACACTTTGACCTACAGACTCATTTTAACACTTTTTAAGATTCAAGATGTTTATTGTCTCTCCGGTTATACAAGTACAATTATGTGAAATACTTTACCTGGGAGGCTCCATTAAAGAAAGACAGTAAATATAAAAAGAATATAATAAAATAAAATAACATATAACAAGCAATAAAATAAAATATTCATTAAAGAGAAATGGTAAATAGTTAATATAAAAAACATATTAAATATTATACAGTTAAATATTATAAAAGAATATAAGAAGCAATAAAAACGTATATTTTTATAAAAGGGGGGACGCAAACAATAACATGTCTCTTTACTCAAGATTGCGTCTGCATGCGGTTTACCATTGTACAAAGAACTTGAATTTTAAAGAAACAAATAGTAACTCATGCTTAATGTATTTGTGTAAGGAGTATACAAAGTGAGAAAGGGTGTTTGTGTGTGTAGTTCCCAGAAATGCTGTTTGAAGAGGACACAGAGCTTTGTGCGGACCTGTGCCTGCGTCTCCTACGTCACTGCAGCAGTAGTGTCGGCTCTGTCAGAAGTCACGCCTCCGCCTCTCTTTACCTGCTCATGAGGCAGAACTTTGAGATTGGAAATGTAAGTCTAGACGCTGTCTCTGCATTGTGGATCATTTTTATTTTAATATTCTTTGTATAACTAGGGACGTGCCAGTAAAACAAAATGGATCTACAGGACAGATACAGGGTGTTTGAGGAATAGACGCTTTAATAATATTATGAGTTACAATTTGTCCTAATTTTGCCCTTGGACCAGAACTTTGCTCGAGTAAAGATGCAAGTCACAATGTCCCTGTCATCACTGGTGGGAACGTCACAAAACTTCAATGAGGAGCATCTTCGCCACTCACTCAAGACGATCTTGACGTATGCTGAAGAGGACCTGGAGCTGCGTGACACGCCCTTCCCAGAGCAGGTATGTAACAGCCTCTGTACAAAGTCCCATATGGAGCTGCAAGAATGAATGAGACTTGTACACTAATGTGCTGGGTGTCACTTTTGAAACTGCAGGTCCAGGATCTGGTGTTCAACCTGCACATGATTCTTACTGACACTGTTAAGATGAAAGAGCATCAGCAGGATCCAGAGATGCTCATTGACCTAATGTACAGGTACTGTGATGCACCTTAATAAGGCCTGCAAACAACAAGAAAGTGTCACAGATATTTCAAAGAAACATTTTTTTTTATTTTTTTTTCAGGATTGCAAAGGGCTATCAGAACTCCCCTGACCTGCGTCTAACATGGCTCCAGAACATGGCAGGGAAACACTCTGAGAGAGGAAACCATGCTGAAGCTGCCCACTGTCTGGTCCACAGCGCTGCGCTGGTGGCAGAATACCTCAACATGCTGGAGGATTGCCGTTACCTGCCAATTGGTTGTGTCACGTTTCAGGTCAGTCCATGCAGTTTAATTTGGTGACTCACTCTACTTACAGCAGTATGAGATGGGACGTTGTCCCAAAACTGGAGCACCAAGACTTAAGCCCGCGATTGTTGAAACGTGCAAATATAAAGATTTTTATATGTTATGACTTCTCTGTTTTTCCCTCAGAATATTTCATCCAACGTATTGGAAGAGTCAGCTGTATCCGATGACGTCTTGTCTCCCGAGGAGGAGGGGATTTGTGCTGGGAAGTACTTCAGCGAGTCTGGTCTGGTGGGCCTCCTGGAGCAAGCAGCTGCCTCTTTTAACATGGTACGACTCATATTCTCCGACCACATGGTGACAGACTGTATGTTAACACAGCACAAGGTTACAGCATTAACATGGCTGAAGGGAGTGTTATGTGATCGGGTGGTATGTGTAAAGCTTGGCTTTCCGTTATGATGTAACCCCAGGCCGCCATGTACGAGGCCATAAATGAAGTGTACAAGATTCTGCTGCCCATCCATGAAGCCAACAGAGACTTCAAAAAGCTGGCCACTGTCCACGGGAAGCTACAGGATGCCTTCAACAAAGTCTACAACCAAGTGAGTTGAACATTTGACCCTGAAATCACCAGCAATTAACTGGGCTGTTAGTGTTGATGAGAAAATTAGTTTTATTCTGGATTCCTCCTGATATGAGTCTTCTCTTTTTCCACATTTCCAGAGTTCAGGATGGGAGGTAACGCGTTAATTTGTTATATTGAGAATATTAAATTTAAGGTCAAACTAATTCAGCCATTCCTTTTGTATTGACAATGTTTTCTTTCTTCCTCATTTCTTTATTTTTTTTTTCTCCTCTCCGGTGTGAATGACATGTTATTGGTGAGTAATACTAAACTTGTTTTCACACTTTGACATAGTTGAGTCACTGTTACAAAACCGTTTCCATCTCTTTCTGCCGCCCTCCTACTGTGTTGAAACTACATTTCAGCCTAGATATATATTTTGTCTTTGTCCTACACCAGTTGCTCTTCTATCCCTAAATATAATCATCTTTATCATATTTATACAGTAGCAGAGCCTTTTCATCTGTGTAGCCTTGATGTGTACCTATATTAAGAACAAAGAAAGCTGTGGCACTAACTGGAAAAACACGGGACAAGGTGTAAAATCACAAAAGTCACGTACTAAGACCCCACGCTGCACAAATCTTATTTTTAATAGAGTGAAAATCAAAAATGTCTTGCTTCTTGTTGTGCTATGTTTACATTTTTACCCTAGGCTGTTTAGAAAATCCTTTCATCTTTTCATCCCATCTTTAGTGTTTAGAGAATGTTTGGGACCTACTTCCGAGTGGGTTTCTATGGCTGCCGGTTTGGAGACCTGGATGAACAAGAGTTTGTCTACAAGGAGCCATCAATCACCAAATTAGCTGAGATCTCCCACAGACTCGAGGCATGTAGAGTACTCAGGATACTAATAAAGGTGTCATTAATGATTTATGAGAAACTTATTTCTAAAGATGAATCTCTTTGGTGCACAGGAGTTCTACTCGGAGAGGTTTGGGGATGAGATGGTTGAAATTATCAAGGACTCCAACCCAGTGGACAAAAACAAACTGGATCCCAATAAGGTAGCATGATATGTATACATTTTGTGACTAATAATATACCAATACAGATTTTGCAAAAGGTATTTAAATGTAATGATGACCGTTTGTGCTTCTTTCAGGCCTACCTCCAGATCACCTACGTTGAGCCATTCTTCGACACATACGAACTAAAGGAAAGAATCACCTACTTTGATAAGAACTATAACCTGCGTACTTTCATGTACTGCACTCCCTTTACTCTGGACGGCCGAGCCCACGGCGACCTGAATGAGCAGTACAAACGCAAAAGCATCCTTACAACATCTCACGCCTTCCCTTACATCAAGACACGCATCAATGTTATCCACAAGGAGGAGGTGGGTGTCTGTTGAGGAGGGGATTTTTTTTGTTCAGTTGTTACATGATTGTAGTGCATGCGGTGAAAAAAAAGTCAACTATTTCTGTTGTCTTTGATTCTCCAGATCATTCTTGTCCCCATGGAGGTGGCCATTGAGGACATGCAGAAGAAGACTCAGGAGCTTGCCTTCGCTACAAACCAAGACCCTGCAGACGCCAAGATGCTGCAGATGGTTCTGCAGGGCTCTGTGGGCACTACTGTCAACCAGGTGTTTAGATACTTGCAACTGATGATGTATAACCATAATGCATTTAAAATGCCAAAACCCCACATCCTGCTGGAATATTAATCCCATCTAAATGGGGTTGAAAGTCTGGTCAAGGTTTTAAATAGTGACAGGCATTCCTTAGTATATATGTAACCCTTTCTCCCCCGCACAGGGCCCCCTTGAGGTGGCGCAGGTCTTTCTCTCCGACATTCCTGATGACCCAAAGTTGTTTCGCCATCACAACAAACTGCGCCTCTGCTTTAAAGACTTCACTAAGAGGTGATGACACACTCCACGGCCCAGACGCAGACTGCTGTGTAACTAATAAAAACAAAACCCCAACTCCATGTGTCCTCTCTGCTCATTTTCGTGCAGGTGTGAGGATGCCCTGAGGAAGAATAAAGCCCTGATTGGATCAGATCAGAAGGAGTACCACAGAGAGATGGAAAGGAACTACAATAAACTGAAAGAAGCTCTGGGGCCTCTCATCAACCGCAAGATCCCCCAGCTATACAGAAACCTGCCAGCTCAGACTACGCAAACACAACGGTAACATGAGACACTAAACACACACACACACACACACACACACACACACACACACACACACACACACACACACACACACACACACACACATAAAATGAGCTCATGCTGCTTCTTCAACTCTATCAGATCAACACAAGAGCAACTTAAAACCAAACTTTATCATTCTCGAGTTCTTAGACTATTTATATATTTTAATTCAATGACTTAAAAATGGCCACATTCCTCAAATATTTTACATTAATCTGTATTGGAAGATTAGTACAGTTCTTCAAGAATTGTAGCCTGTTTGACTATGGAAACTATCACCATATGTTTTTTATTTTCATCTGCTTTTGGCATCAGCTCTGTGTTTGCACGTGACGGTCCGAGGACTGCTGCTTCATAATCAAAAACAGAGCTACAGTCAAAGCACCTGCCCGAGCGATGCTTTAATACTGAGGACAAATGTATATTTTAGATGTTTCTTCCAGACTTATTAAACTAAATGTAAATAGATGTTAAAACATTATATTGAGGCAAAATGTTACTTAGTGATATTACTCTGTGAACAGACAACCAACACTGAATAAAAATAATGAGGTGGTATTACCTCATTTGTACTCTTTGAAAGCAGATACTCATTCAGAGTCATGCAGGCTTATAGTGGGCCGCTACAAAAAGACATTATTCACAGGTTTCACTCCTTAACTCCCAGGGTCAGATTTTATCTCGAAAATGAACGAATAACAAATAATTCACGTGTCACAGAATTCAATATTACACTCACAACACCTCAGTTGATTTTGCATATTTTCAGATACACTTTTCAGCGAAATAAACCAAAACACTTAAAAGTAAAACATTCTGTATCGTCTTGCTTTTCTCTCACAGGAACTCCTACAGTAGGTCCAGTCTTCGCAGAGTCGACTGTTGAGACGCAGCAAACTGGATAACAACGCAGAAAAACAAGCTTTAGAAATTAGCCACATCTCATCCCGTCTGTTCCCCCTCCCCCCCACTGTATTGCTAACCAACTGTCACAAGCACACACGCACTGTCCTCTTCCTCGTCTAGCTCGTTATTTTACCCACCCACCACCTGGCCACCCAGACACGCCATAATCCCCCCACCACTTCCACTACACACACACACACACACACACTTGTCACCTCTTTCCCTGCTGAACCATCTCCCCCGTCACCACCACTCTCACACCTCTGTAGGAGAAAACCTTGGCTGTTTATACTGGAAAGTTATCTGCACTGTAAACATCGACATTTGGAGCAAGGCTCTGACACGTCAGTGTTGTAAACTAAGCTTTCAAAAGTAGTGTCCTCACAGTAATCTCCCTGAGCTTGATCTGGTTTTAACTTAAGTTTTTACAGGACTAGAGCTGCCAAACACATTTTGTATCCAAATCGTTTGGGAGTTCTGTTTTCCTTTTGCTTTTTGTGTTTGCTTTTGAAGAGACTGTAGCTTGTCTGTTTTGTTTAGTGGCCTTATTTAATTTGTAAGATATTGTTTCTAAACTATGCCTGGTAGTACTCACTGCCAGACTTAGTTATTAAATAGTCCCAGGGAGTTTTCTTTTGTTATCAACAGACCAAATAACTGACATTCCTTCTTCCTCAAGTTGTCACATTTATCTGCCTATCTCTCGTTATAAGAATTAATTAAAGAGCGGAGGTGGGGATCATCTGACAAAGCTCAGGCCTCAGTCCTCAGTCCTAGTCCGTCTCCAGCAGGAATGAACTGTAGTAGCAGTTTTAGAAGGAAAATGATTATTGTAGTAGGGAAAAAGCCAGGATGGGATGTTTAAATGTGTTTTTTTTTAAACTGTGAAATTCTCTTTGAGATGCACTGCAGTCACATCAGATGTTTATCACAGTAACACTGCCGTTGGCCAGGCCTTCTCCTTCACCCACACAAATATGTCCAAACTGTGACATGCACTATCACCCTGCAGTACAGTCTGATAACTGAATTACTGAAACATTTTGCATATGTGTGGCATAAGGAGGTGTGTCCAACACCCTGCTTGTAGCAGATTTATATTCATTCTAGCTATTTCCAACTACTGTTTCTATAATATTGCACTATTGTAAACAAACTGCAGCACATTAACAATGTAACTACTAAAATATCCATGCTTTTGTTATTTTACACGGCTGGAGAACTTTTTTTTTTACCAATTAGATGAACATTTTTTTATTTATTTAAACTGTCTTTTTTACTGCCTTCTATTAAATTTTTCTTCTGACACCTCTGGTCAGCTTTCATTTGTGTGTGTGGCTACAGAGCTGAAGAAAAGACACTGTACTGAAGTACTCTATTGCTAGTTTCACTCACTACAATACATTTATCAAACTGTTTTGTAGTGACAATAACTGAAAATCTAATATATTCCCTTTAAAGTTTCAGTCTGTGCTCCTCAATAATGACTCTATACTATTGGTATCACATTGTAATATAGTTTAATATCATTCTACTATTATGATAGTTTAAAAAAGTGTTTGTTTTTTGTGGTCAGTTATCTATTGTATATTTTAAACAGACACACAGAACAAAGCAAAAACAAACGCACAACAAGGATATTACAGTGAGACTAACCATACAGATAGTATTGCACAAAAAGAAAGAAAAAAAGTTAAGTTAATAAAAAAAAAAAAAAAAAAACATGCAAGTAAATAAAACAAATACTATCCTGTTTCCCTATCTTACCCGATCTCGTACACATTTACCAACTTGTGTAACTTTTTGGGGAAGTTATTTCATGCTACTTGCCTCAAATCATATATTTATGTTAATTTCTCAGTTAAAAACTTGCAGTATTCATATGTTTTTTGAATATTTTAATTTTCCACTCCTGATACAGGACTATCTCAGTGCGGTAAACTCCCTTCTGTTTTTTTCATTTTGGTTTTCTGGCTTTGTAATCAATGACAAGAAACCCATTTCTGTGATGAATTACCTGCAGTATCTGATAGAATAACTGAAAGTGATTTGTGATTCACTTATAAGTTCACCTGCTGTGGCTTTTGGTAGACAATAGCACTCAGGGCCCTCTGCTAAATCACATTGCTTTCTACGTCCACGCAGGCCTGCATTATTCACCAGAGTTTGTGCCGCATGGTTATAAAGAAGGCAAAGATGTATTTGATCCAGATGTCTTCCTGTCCTTTTTACTGATATTGGGTTGTGGAATGAGGAGACTCCCAAAACATACCATTAGTCTTCATTTTCTGTGGCGGTATGATGATCCACGTTATAGCCTGCAATGTTTGTGTAATTTACCAGAATGAAGGGCCCCGCGTTTATATTCAGGTACTTTACAAAGACTTGCGATTGCTCAGTCAATCAGAGCTGAGGACTGAAAGTTTTCCATTAGACAAGATCGCTCAATTCTCAGCACTGTAGTTTAGTGGTGGGGAAGTAAATAAAAATCTTACTGTAAATACTAAGTTTCAAACTGAATCTCCAAATCTTTTTCTAGTTATAGACTCGTCTTAGTGAAATATGTTGTGAGTGTTCAGCCTTTCATCATATTTCCTGCATATGACAAACATTTACATGCTATTGGATTTGGTGTGTCTGTCTCCCTCCCCCTCTCTTTTTACTACTACTTAGAGGTTTGTGCAGGTCATTAAATGTTCTTGGAGTTCCTGACTGGTACTCGAGGAATCGTGAAGGTTCTTCAAAGTTATTGTACTTTCTGGGAAGCTCGTTGTGCTTGCAGGTACATCCAAAAGTGTTAAGGGGATCTGGCAGGTTCTTCCACTGAGGTTCTTTGATGTCCATGGAGAACCTTGAAGGCCCTTGGACTTTCCTTGGTAAGCCCTTGATATACTAAGAGCTTAGAGGGCATTTTAGCTTGTTGCATACTAGATCATTTATTTTATGCTACTTTATATTTCTACTCCATTACAGTTCAGAGGCAAATATTGTGAATTTTACATCCAAACTACATTATCAAAATACCATGCACTGCTCTATTAAACTAGACTACTCAACAGTAAGTAGTTACTATTACCATCTACAACATAAATGCTGCATAACCTACTAATAATCCAGCTACAGCCTATATGACAGTGGTCATTTTGCATAATGAGTAGCCTAAATTTTGCTGCTAATACGTCTGCACTTTTAATTAAGTAGGCTACGGTTTTGAATGCAGGTATTGTAGTGGAGTAATTGTATCTTGAAGTAAAACAACTTTCACTTAAGGTGGAGGTGTTTAGATTTACTTAACGACTCTTTCTTGTAGGTCCGCGAAGAAGCGCGTGGATCCTTGGCGGTAAATGGAGCCCTCTCCGATGATTGGAGACCCCTGGAGTGTAGCTGATGGAGGTAGGCCTACAGTGTGATCCGTATAGGTGTGAGCTCGCTGCTTGGCCTCGTGGCCGCTGGCCCTTTAAGAAGAGCGGGAGGGGGCGAGCAGCATCTTGGCTGCAGTGTTTTTGTCTCTCTGTCAGTGAGCGCTCTTGGGCCGAGGCGGCTGAAAGGATTTCTAGAGGGCAGGTAAGAACAGCGTATAAGCTGCAATTTCTCTGTTTGATAACTGCATTAGTCTTTCTTTGTCAAACTGTTATTTTAAAGCGCTCCAGACGAGGCGTCTTCTTGAGTGTGACTTCTTTGTGAAGCGTCGTTCCTGCCCATTCCCCCGGTCCTATCTTTCCGAAGTAACGGGTCCTTTATCCTCCAAAACCACCCCAGCTTCAGTTATAGGCTACTCACATTACTACCTGCTGTTCGCACTAATTAGGTTTCATAATTTCACATGAGCATTTACCTTTAGAGGAATGTTAAACTGAGTCTCGCGGTTGAGCCTCCTCCGGTGCGTGCCTTTTTTTGTTCAGCGCATCATTGGAGGCTAACTGCACGGCGACGAGAAGCGCCGTTAACGAAAAATCTCTATAATATCATAATTATAACGATATTCCTATTATATGTACTAAAAGCGAGTCTGTCAAACTGAAATGTGTGTTTACAGCGACCCTTTCATTGGGTGTGAATGTTATAAAATAGGTGAAATGTCTCTAGAAAAGCTTTGCATTTTCTATACAGAATGCTATCTGTTAAATCCATCATGCAGCCCACAGTGATGTTTTCGTAGAGGGCTCATAGAGACAGGGTTGCCACGCGACCTACCTCAACTTTTGTCTTCATGAATTAAAGCAGGAGTTTCAGCGCGCTTACAGACAGTAGCCTACTGCATGTTGCAAAGCCATATATCCCCCCCCCCCCAACGTACGTCTGAACGAGTAACGCATTGGGTGTTTGTTTCTGTTTGTCCTTGATTATGTTTCCAAATGCCTCACACATGCTCGTTAAACCAAATCTAACCATTTTCTAATTTCATTAAAAAAGGGAAAGCTCAGTGAAGACTAAAGACTCAGGGGAGAGGGTGGGTCCGTGCATTCTGTAAGCTCTCATTACTTCCAGATGTTCGTCAGCTTTTCGCTGCCGCTTCTTGCCCTCAAAATGTGCTCGTCTCGCCGCCTGTAGCCGGTCAGTGGTCACTGAGGAGTTTATAGGATAAGATGTCAAGATGGATGAGGACTGATGGGGTTGTAGCCTATCTGTCAGCTGGGCAGGGAGATGGGGGAACCAACTTAAAACTCTGTTTAACCGCATTTGTGATAATTTGCACTTGCTCTAAACTGATGACCCTCATTGATTTCCTTTTTATAAACTAATACATTAGATCTTAATAGGCAAACAGTAATGTTTCCCCCTTATGTTAATATGGAGTAATGTTGGTTTAATGATCAACTTTATGTGACAGGATGTCTCATAATATGTGTGGTAGACTGTTCTGATTCATCAGTAAGTACACATCAGATGTTGTTATGATGAAGGACATGCATTAGTTGGCAGGATGAGGGGGGGGTAGTCATCAGCCTGTTACACTGCATCATACAATACACCACTGTCCTGTCATGCTGCTGTGTAATGGGCTGCTAGCTGTATTTAATCACCTACCAGCAGATAGCCAAAGATTGTAGCAGCTGCATGGCACTCAGGCGGGCTCTGTGCTGTCATTAATTCCGTTACATGGGCCGTTGTCTGTGGCTCCAATGTTTAGTTTCTTGTATTAGTTTTAGCCAGGTGTACCTAATAAACAGGCAAGTGAATATTTCCTTATTGTTTTTGAGATCTTTTGAGTGTTAGTGTAATAACAGTGAAACCTGACTCTTCCTCGTTTGTCTGGGGACCCCCTGGAATCCTAACAGAGACCCCTGGGAGTCCCCCAGGCTGCAGTTTGGGAATCTCTCTGGTCAGGTTTGTGTGCAGCTGGAGTTTCCTTCAGCAGTATTTTTTTAGATTGTTTTAAACCAAACTGGAATGTGATTGTCTCATTACAGCTTTTGGACCCAGGGGTGCTGTTAAGGAATGCAGGGTTATAAACCCCATTTGCACACTGGGCCACACGCTGGGCATTTATATGGTTTAGTGAGGCTAATGAAATTACACCCTGAACCTGCATGAGATTGCCTGTCACTGTCTAGGGTCTACCACTGACAAGCAATTCTGGACAGTTTTACTGCATGATGAATGAGCGAGCTGTTAACAACACACAGCATTGTTTCATCAGTGAAAGTTAGTGATACAAGGATCTATAATGTTGTTAACAGACCTTTTCAGTGAATATACATGTAGTCAGGTTGTGTTTTTTCTTTTCTGTTTATAACATTTGCACCATTACCCCATTTAGATCAGAAATAAATATGTGTCTTGTTCATGTTTTCCACCCTCCAAAGCACCCTAAACTTTTTTTGCAACATCATTTGTTATGATAAAACCCAAAGTTCTTAGTTGTATTCAAGGCTGATTAGTATATAAAGTAGGGATAAACTTTCGGCCCAGTAAATTGCAGAAGTAGCATCATCCTGATTTGGTGAAGACAGAGAGGGTTAATGATCCTACTTAACTATATTGATTAGGGCAACCAGTATAGGAGCATGTTCAGTGAACATATGGTCTAATCTGGCTAAAGAGGCAGTAAGGACAGTGATTATCTGCCCAAATAATCTCACTTGATCTTCTTTAATACATTAATACACTCAGAAAAGCAAGATGGACTTTTCTGTCCAGTAAAGCACACACACGTGTTGGAATATCATCAAATCAGGAAGTAATTGATTAGATTCCTGAGAGGGAACCACTTTACTACATCGCTGCTGCAGTAAGGTTACTTCCTCTGCTCTGCTGTGTTATGTATGCTCAGTACCACAACAAACGCTGACCTGAGCTTTTAACCCCGACACTGCTCTGACCGGCTCTCCACCACCCGTCTTACTGCCATCTGGACTTTGTCTTCCTCCCCTCCAGACCCCACAGTTTCCTTAAAACAGCCCTCTGGCCTCTCATTTTTAATCCCCACCTCCACACACAACTGCACTGGAATTTTCTCCCAAATGCCCTTTTTCTGTGTTTTTTTTCCTGTGCCGCTCCTTGCAGCTCAGCCCCACCCTTGCTCAGTTTCCTGTTGGAGGACAGCACAATGACCAATAGGAGACTGGCGGGTGTTTACTCTGCTCCTGTTCCAGGAGTAATGGGAGCTGGCCGGCCCCTCCCCTTGGCCGTACTCTAGCCAGACTGCTCAGCCCAGCGCCGTCTGCTTCTCCATACCACCACTGCTTAATGCAAAAAACAGGGCTTTTTGCTAAAGGGCAGAGAAACCTGGAGGGGGACGTCACTCTGGGTTATGATTTCACTGTCCTGAATTTAAAGCCCAAATTAGTCAAAAACCACATGTCCACCAGCGGCATAAGAACACACTGTATTGGCATGTTGATATGAGATCATCTGGCCTCGTTACACATGGTGAAGGCCCTCTGTCGAGCAGTGACGTACACTGTTCAGCTTCATTATGCTTAGTGACAAATGGCTGTTGTTGCTTCTACATTTAGCATTCTTTAGCTGTTCAGGGGAGAAATTTGTTGTAATTTCTTCTGATTTATTATTCATGCAGGACCATTTGGCTGAATGAAGCCATCTGTGCTGCAGAGTGAGGAGGAGGACAAAGAAGTCTTGGTAGATAGATCAACAACTGTGTGTCCTGTTGTGATCTTTATGTAGCCTAACATTTAAAACTCTTCCCCATATCTATATTAAGGTTTTTGCGGCCAGTTACTCTGAGAAAAAAACCTCTGAACAACAATCAGCTTTATTTAGTTAGACAAAGTGCAGCTTCTCATATGGATTCTCTATTGTCGCTCTATTTTTAGGAGTGGAATGCACAAATGATGGTAATCTTTTAGGCGGAGCCATTTAAGATTATGAGGAAAGGTCCTTTGAAACTGTATATTCTCATTGTGAGGAGCCTGCAGCCTGTGTGATCTTTCTGATGTTCTTCCTGCATTTATAGCAGCAGAATACATTCTGGTGTCAGCAGCAGTGATTCATACTGGTGGAGTCCAACTCTGAGAACAGTCATTTGAGAAGTTTCCATCTAAAGCTCTTAGCAGCATTTCTCACCCCCCCCCCCCCCCCCCTCCTCCTGCAGTTTTGCTTTTCTTTCCTCACATTCCCACTCTTTCTCTCCCACAGCTCCCTCCCATACTGTACTGCTCTCCTCTGCTTTCTCTCTTTCTTTCCCCTTTTTCTTTCTGGTTTGCGCTCTCCCCTTGTTACTCTTTCTCCTGGGCTGGGAGGAAGTGACTGGGTTGTTTCTGGATCCTTTGGGAATAGAAAGATGGAGCTCCCTTTCCTGTAACCCTTTCTTCATCAGACTTCAGACTATTGCCAGATCGTCTCTGTTTTGCCACATCAATTAGCTTGGTACGAGAAAAGTGGCACATGCACTGCCTTTTTATGCTAAATTGACATTCGAAAAAAGGTGCATCTGTTGTCAAAATGTTGCTACTTATTAGGGGGATAATACAATAGAAATGTATAATCATACCATCAGATTTCACATCTAAATCACTTGGCATTCATATCATCGGTGCCTTTACCTGAATAAATCAACTTAAAAGCTACAGCTGTGTTTGTTGATCTGTGGGAGTCTTCAGGCCTCAGACAGTGTTAGGAGATGTGTGTGTTTTCATTTGTGCTGTGTGGGAGTCAATGGGAGTTCAAGTTGTCTCCTGTAACGTTTGGTATTTGTCTTACACAAGTATTTGCCAACCACATGGTTCACTGTCTTTAATCCTATCCTTTGAGAGCAGTTTATGGCATTGATGTATACGTTTCTAAAATCGTGTAGGGATGCATTCGTAACATTGTATTTTCTTACGAAATTAGCATCACAGATAGCTGGCCATTTTTTGGAGCCTAAGGTACTTTTAGATCTAGATATCAATCACTAAGACCTTGTATTTCCAGTTTATGTCAGTGTGTGGGTCATTTACAGCACTTCATCAACTGTTTGTTTGTTTTGAAGCAAATTTCCTTACCACATACTCACGCACACATAATTTCTCTCTGTCTCTCTCTCTCTCTGAGATGCCCCTCCTTGCTTTATATTAGAACCAGCTGTGGAACTAGGGGCTGAATGAATGGCTCTTTGTGATTTGGCTGTCGTTCCAGTCTAAAAGGTCTGTTTCTCCCCCTACCCCTCCACCCTCTGTGGTATTGGCATGACAACAATATGAAACAATGAATTGAACAACAGCAAGTCTTGTTATGATATTATGCAAAGGTCACCCATCAATGTTTTTTAGGCTGCAAGACCCCCGACAAAATGTCGACCACACTTACACAGCAGCCTAACTCTGAGCAGCCAGAGCAGAATGTATGAGAATCAGCAGACGCAGTCATGCAGCTTATCTGCTGGACATGCACGCAGAGGTTACAGCGCAAGTGTCAAGTCTGTATTGTCCATGAAGGGAACGCATTATAAGGCCCATGAAATCAGTCTGGCTTTATAGTGATCTGTGCAGATGATGGCTGTTCCCACAAAAACTTGAGGGTGTGTCTGCCCATGGATTTGGGGGTGCGAGTCACAGAGGCAAGAAAACAGAAAACATTGCCCAATCACATGGCAGGGAGGCTCCCAACCTTGAATTGATTAGAGAGCTTTGACTTGGAGAGAGGAATGGGGTGGGGGGAGTATTTCTAGAAAGCTGGAAGAGGAGGGGAACAGCTATGCATGAATCAGGCTTCATCCAGGCTGCACTACAAGGAGGTCAGAGAGTGATTGGCATGTCATTGGAGTATACTGTTCACATCCGGCCTGTCAGTCAAAACCACTGGAATGCTATAGATTTTTTTAAATGTTTTTTTTCTGGCTTTGCAACCTGTGTTTATAGTCTTGGGCCACTCTTTTGTAACCTGTCTATTTTGATCTCTGTCAACAGAGCTACGCACCTTTAAATGGGGTTTTAAGATCACGTTTCCTTTATTCTTGTTTCCCACAGGTGCTGACTATAAGAGTGCAAGAAAAGGAAGGGAGAGCAAGGAGCCTGGGGAGGAGAGATCCCATCCTTGCAGCGCAAGCAGCTGGTATGAAGCGGAAAATAAATCCCTCATTTCCTAATTCACAAACCATTCCCAAGCTTGAGCAGAATAGTAATCACCAAAGGCTGAGAGAGTCAGTAAGGCAGTGGAAAAATCCATAAAGATCTTCTCTGGTTGGTGGGAAGAGTGGTATTTCTGATTTAGCAATACTAAGGTCTAATCCTTTATAATGGCAATAATAATGAGGTGACTCAATGAATGGAAGCAATGAGTTTGATAAACCTGAGAGAGATGACCTCGAAATGAAGCCTGGCATCTTAAATCACTTTTCAGGGTGGTCTCAATCCTCTGATACGCCAAAGGCACAATACTATATATACACGTGCTGTAAATCAAATCCAGTTTTAAATCCTCCAGATACAAGAGTTTGGTTGTAAATGAATAAACCTGAAGCTGCATTGCGTGTACATTTTGCAATGGTTTCTGCAAGGGGTCAGAGATGCTACAGTATAATGCAGTTATTCTTGTAACATCTTACAGGACATACCACAGACATGTAATTTGTGCTGGGTGACCTGCATCTTACCCCCTGAGGCTTGTCTTAATCTTAATAGCAGGGAATGGAGGGAGTAGACCAGGCAATGTTAACTTCCGTTAGTATGGTATGCAGCTGTATGGGGAGGTAGGGGGGTGTAATGGGGGCAAGGCATTTGTTCTGGATAAGGCTGGCAAGGGAAAGTCGTCTAAAGAATGGTAGTGTGACGCTGGGGAAGGGCACACACTGGTTTCTGTTCAGATGTCATCTCAAAGGAACTCTGTTTGAGAGCCGAGAGAGAGGGAGGAAGGTCAACCACTCCACCCCAGCCACACACATATACACACTCAGGGGGAGTACGTCCACATGCTTACAGATCTAAAAACACCAAATGAGCCACTGTTGGAGAAGCAGATGTTAGCGTGGGCGCTTAAAGGGAGTGATGTGGGACGAATGGTACCTGGAGAAGCAATAAAGAGAGTGACATTTTGAAGCAGAGAATAATGTGAGTTTGTGTGTGTAGATATGATTTGAAGGAGTAGAAAACTGCATTCAAAGTGGAATGCAATGGACAGTGTCAGCCGTCTCGCCTGCTGGGCTGGGACGTTTGGTTGCTAAACTGCAGATTCTAATTATATCTCATCAACTGTCTCCTGTCAGTGCTGTCCTCCACCCTCCTGTACACATGCTCTTTCACACACTCTCACACACAGAGACATGCTCGCTTACTCCCAACCACTCCTCTTCTCTCTGTCCTGTTCTCGCTTTCTCACACATGTAGGCATACCTAGATCACACTGTACAACATGCAGCACATAGGCTAATCTATCTAATGCTTTCATTCCATACTGGAGATAAACAAACACTCACACTGCCCCACCTCAGATGCCTTTATATTCTTATTTTTTACCATAACAACTTTTATCAAGACATCTGATAAATTCCTTAACTGTAAGCTAAAATATAGTTGGCTTAGTGACGTTTCCCTATACAGTTAACAGTGTAGTAATATTTTCCTATCACAATGAAGTGAGGAGTACTTTTATTACTGCCATTGTTAAAATGGGTCTGTATGTGCATGCATACAGTATTTCCATGCCTCATAGTGTGTGGCAATCTTGGTATGAGAGGGTGATGAAGGGGCACAGATAAGGGGAATTGCACCAGGACATTAAACTGACTACAGGACTTCAAAAATACCAAGTGAATTTAGTCAGTGTTTCCTAGTGCTTTACTTTTCACAAACGAGCAAGCACTGACTAGGGTCACAAGATAGCGGGCGAGAGAGAAAGCTCAACTCAGTTGCTGAAGAAACAGAAAAACAGCCTTAAAGTGAAGTGAACCGAGTATGCCCTAAAAACAGTGTGGAGGTTGCAGTCCGACCTTCTGATCTTAGCTCCCTGAAGTCAAAAGTAATATAACAATGTCCAAATGGGTATGCTGTGGATGGCTTAAACATTACATCCTCAGTTCCCACAAAGTGATGACCTAGAAAGTTAATCTTTTCCAAGCAGACACAAACGCAGAGGCATTGGCGTTGTGGGCTCTATGTCGTTGGTGGCACTGTGGTGTTCTCTGTGGGAGGAAAAAGCACAATCTTTTGTTTATAAAGAGTCAAAATGCATTACCCTTATGTGAAAAATGTCTTGAAGTTCTCAGCAATTCACTATGCTTTCTGTGTCGAAGTACTGAGCAAGTGAATGTGGAGGGAATGAGAGAGACAGTGACCAGCTGAAACCTCCTGATCGTCAGCTGATGTTGAGGGGGGAGAAAGCAGCAGAAAAAAACATTAAAAAGAAGACATATAAGAGAAGACATAGGAGGGTGAAGATGTGGAGAAAGTGAGGGAGAGAAAGAGGAGAGAGTCTGTAAACCCTAAATTGAGAGGCGAAGTTAGCGTGCACAGATGATTCCTAATAAGGTTGTAACTGGCAGTCTCAAACCTCTGTTCTGGTATTAGCTGCCAGGAAACTTTCCTCTGTAACTCCTCTTCTCTGAACGCTAAGAACAGAAACAAACACACAATCGACTGTGACCCACTATGCTCCCAAAAATGATCAGATAAAATTAGACAGGGAGGCAGGAGGGTAGTATGGTGAGGTAGTGAAAGAAACCGTAAAACGTATTTATGACCATCACACAAAAAACAACTATGTGGTCAAAAAGAGCAATCGTTTATTGCTGGCATGCAAACCATATGTAGTTGAGTACTTGCATCTATGTAGTCCATATGCCTTTTTCACAGAAGACATTTTCACATTACACATCACATTAGGAAAAGCACTAGTGTAAATGATAAAACGAAGGATGGCTGCTTTGATTTCATTTTTGTCATTTTAGAGTCCGTATTGTGCATGTTCGCTCACCATCGTGAGTAACACCTGTGCTTTTAATAATATGACGAGTCAAAATGTCTGCTGTGAGAAAGGCCTATTTATAAGATGCTCATATAAACACTGATCTTGTCAGGTTTCTGTTGGGCATACACAATCATGTATTATTGCTTTTACCCCTGTCTTGTTATTTCTGCAAGAAAAGCAACTCTTGTTCTCATTAAAGGTATTTGGTATGCTCGTTTATGAATTAATCACGTGTTTGTCTCCCCACAGGTGAGAGTTGTTGGGTGACTGTTTGAATTGAGCAGCCCCAGGCTCATTATGGCTCAGGTGCTGCATATGGACCCCGGTTTCCCAGGTGCAGTTTCATTTAGTTTTACTAAATAATAGTCAATAAAGTTATTTTAAGATAATTCATTATTTTTGTTTGGATTTAAACTGTCCAATTCTAAATAATTGAACAACTATCTAGACGTATAAGGTCAAGTTATAGTAACTGTGCCATTGCATTTTCTACCTAATCTGCTGATTCTTTCAGAGTAAATATAAATACACAGTAGCCCAAAGTTAATGCTATTTTCTAAAGTCTGAGCCCAAGATTAGACGCAGATTTCCGTTTGTTTAAAGTTTATTTCCTTCCCCCTCAGGGAAACTCAACCCGCCTGCTCCCCCTTCCCTGCATGGCAAAGAACAGGAGGCGGCGCCCTACTCAGTGGAGACCCCCTATGGCTACCGTCTGGACCTAGACTTTCTCAAATATGTTAACGACATAGAGAAGGGAAACACTATCAAGAAGGTACCTATCCAACGCCGGCCACGCTATGGCTCCCTGCCCCGTGGCTATGGCTACACCGGCTCCTGGTGGACCTCCACAGAGTCTCTTTGCTCTAACACCAGCATGGACAGCCGACACTCCTCCTTCTCCTACTGTGCCCCAGGCTACCACACGTCGCAGAGGCCCAGCTTCAGCTCTGCCCGGGTGGAGAAGACCCTGTTGGATGCACGCAGGAAGCTGGAGGAGGAGAAAGAGGGGCGCAGATTCTCCAACCTGGGCAACCTGGGCAGCATGCACAGCAGCATCGCAGGCTCTAACACCTCTCTCAGCAGTGCACACAGCTTTAACCGAGCCCATGGTGGGAGCGGATCCTTTACCCCATTGAGTTCTGGCCTGTCCACCCCAGTGACCCCAACACCAGCACACCTGCAGCACGTCAGGGAGCAGATGGCTGCAGCCCTCAGGAAGATAAGGGAGCTTGAGGAGCAGGTGAAGACCATCCCTGTGCTGCAGGTCAAAATCTCTGTCCTGCAAGAGGAGAAACGGCAACTCAGCGTCCAGCTGAAGAGCCAGAAGTTCCTGGGTCATAGTCTGAGTTTTAACCGAGGTCGTTCCAGAGGAGAGCTCTACATCGACATCCCTGAAGAAGATGTGAGCACTGGAGCTAAGAGCAGCAAAAAGTCTGCAGGGCCACTGTCTCCCACCACACCCGAGGGCTCCAAGCTTCAAGACTCAGGGTGTGAGATTGAGGACACAGTGATTGTGGGTGGAGCGCGACCAGATGCAAAGCGGGAAGTGCGTACCATTGGAGTGGGACCAGAGAACTTGCGGGGCGGTCGTGAGGTTGGAGTCGGCGTTCGGGAAGAGGATCTGGAGCTGCTGCCAGAGACAGAGGCTCTTAAGAATCAAGTGGGTCAACTTGAGGTCCAGTTAAAGAGGACGGTGCAGGAGCTGCAGGAATGCCAGCAGCAGGTTGCAGCAGTCCAGAAGGCCCCTCAGGCAGAGCATCCAGTCATGGCTACCAGCGTGGGCTGGCAGGAGCCACAAGGCTGCAGCTTGCACACTCTGGTCAGTTTCACACAACTGCCCCAACAGAGGGAACAGAGAACTGTGGGAATCCAGGTGTACACACTGGAGCAGCCTACTGTCGTGGAGGTGGGCACACTGCTCCGAGCAGAGACCTGCAGCTCCCCCTACCTTCAACCAGCTGGTGGAGTCGTGGAGGGCCACAGAAGACAAGCTGAAGGTCTCTGACACTCAAATTTAATTATAAACCAGGATCTATTGCATTGCCATTGGATTGCATCAGACTGTACAAGTAAATTGACAACTCAGGGTATATGAGCTTGTGTTTACAATGTCTTGTGAAAAATATTGGATCAAGTAGTTTACTTTTATCTTTATGTATTCCTCCTTAAGATATTTGATTAATTAAGGCTGAAAATTTGAAGTCTTATTTCTGTCTCACAGACGTTCCAGTTGAGTTTCCGATTGCAGTCAGCTCGAAGCAGGTGCGTGACGTCCTAAAGAGCGAGTTGTCCACTTCGGTACCTGTAGCTAATCCTGCCATTGCTGTAAGCACGTCTGGTAATCAGATTGGTGTGGTGCATTCAAAAGAAGAAGAGATACACCTGCATACATCCACAGAGACTGTTCGGTCACAAGAAGGCCCTAAGACAGGTAACTGGACTGAACTCCGTTCAAAACACCCCTTGACCATCACTCTAACTTGTTCTAACAACATCAAGTTTCTACTTTATGTATGATCACTGGTATCTTTTCCAGCCTCATCGCCCCAGTCTTCTCTGAGGTCCATCATGAAGCGGAAAGCAGAAGGTGAACCAGGATCTCCCAATACAAAGAAGAACCTACAGTTCATTGGAGTCAATGGAGGGTAAGTGTCGGTCATTTTCACCCACTGATCCAGTATACCCAGCCAAAGGTATACTGTCAGCTATAAAATAGAAATATTGCTTATGTACCTTGATAAAACAGGTATGACTTGCAAAGACATGAAGTTGTTTGACAGTGAAACTTGTTCTTGTGTTGCAGCTACGAGTCCACATCATCAGACGATAGCAGCAGCGAAAGCTCAGATGAGGGGAGTGATTCCAGCGAATATCATGAAGCCAAAGAAAAACTACCAGAGTCAGCAGTCCAGCTCCAGCAAATAACCCACAGCAAGGCTTCCCAACCTCCAGAAAGCAACAGTGTACCTCAACAGACTGCCGTGAAACTTCCAGCCGTCATTCCAGACTCACAGCAGAGTCCCAACCAGTCTGCAACTGTAGACGCTAGACTGCCAGACAAAGCCCCCGGGTCACCAGCGACGGACGCTGCCTTTGACTCCATTTTAACTCCTCCATGCCCATCAAACGATGCTGCCTCTAAAGAGACTGTCAATCGGTCATCAGAAAAACTCACAGTCACCCAGGAGATCACCTCCACAATATCAAGCACTGAATCTACTCCTGAACAAAGCTCCGTAACATCCTCAGTTACCTGTACTTCATCGCTGTGTGTCACTGAAACCACTGAGATTGCTAAGCAGAAATACACCGTCCAGTCAGAAACAACCGTCCTCTCCAGCCAATCAGAGCAAAACCTGGCAGCAGAAAGCCTCGCAAATGACACTGCCACAGTACCGACCAAGCAAGTCAGGTAAATATACACATGTATGACGGACAGACTCATATAGTTATAATGGTACTATTAAGCCTGTGTATGAGCATCAATGACGGATGTTGTCTCCTCGTCTGTCTCAGACTGGACCTGAGCGACAGCCTGATGTCAGCTCTTCATGTCCTGCAGAAAGCCCTGGGGGAACCCAATGCTTTCAGCCAACAAGGAGCAGTAGGTGTTTTTATTCACTTTTTTTAACCAGGATAATCCACTCAGAATTGATACTGCTTTCCAGGAAATCCAGGAGTGTGCTTTTTTAAAAGCTATCACACTGACAACAACAAGCAGAAGCACGATCAATGGGAAACACAGCTCCTCAAAAATTGATTTATCTTAAGTAAACATTTATAAAACATCATGAACTCTGGCAAAAGGCATGTTTTTTACTATGTGCTTTTTAAACTAGATGTTATAGGTTTCTTTTAATATAAGATATCTAAAAATGAGTCTAGAAAACAGAGTTTAAGCTTTTGTAATACAAAAAAAAAATGAGAAAGGGCTTGCTGCACTGAACTCGAGACCCAGTTTTTTTCCCACATTTCTCTCAGTATGTTTGCAATACTGGAAGTACTGGAAGAGCAAACAACTGTGTGTTTCTCCAGAGGATTGGTGTTCAACAAACCCTTTCCTCATGTTTGATTTTGATATGCTTATAATGGTCAGTCTGAATGTGAGCTGTGCCCTTGCATTTCTCTAACAGTCTGTCAAGTGTGTATGTGTCTCTAATTGTCCTCATTGTGTCCTGTCTCAGAGGGCAGCCTACACCACCGTGCTGCAGGAGTGGCTGCGCGTGTCCTGTCACAAAGCAGCGGACACAACTGTTGTCAAGGCCTATATGAACACCTTCGCCTCAGTCTCCCCTCAGCTGCTGGAGTTTGTGATCAACATGGCAGATGGCAACGGGAATACAGCGCTTCACTACACCGTCTCCCATTCCAACTTCCCCGTGGTGAAACTGCTGCTGGACACCGGTGAGTGTCACTGTGTGTATATGTGTATGTGCGTGAGAAAGAGAGTGAAGGGAGAGACAAGATTACATAAGGTAATCAGGTTTAAGTGCCACAAATCTTAAAACATTCCTGTCTCCAACATGTCATACATCCCTGTCATTGTTTGTACTGCTGTTGTATCACCTGTCACACTGATTGCCCTACATACCTGACAGGCCTGTGTAATGCTGACAAGCAGAACAAAGCGGGCTACACGGCCATCATGCTGACAGCTCTGGCCGCCTTCCACTCTGACAATGACCTGCAAACCGTCCTGCAGCTCTTGCGCACAGGGGACGTCAACGCCAAGGCCAGCCAGGTGCGCCCTCTACTGTTTATTAGGTTTTACTGCACCCCCCCACACACACAACAAAACCCATGTGACTTACAGAGCATTTACATGTGCTTTTCAGAACTCTGCTCACTAATGTGTCTGATTATACTGCAGAGTTTTAGTCATCAGACGCATGCTGCAGCATGTGAACAAATGCTGTCTAAATGAAAGCAATTTAGTTTAGTTTGAAGATGAATTTAACGGTTTTAAATGCGCGTTTGTAGGCCGGTCAGACGGCGCTAATGCTAGCGGTCAGCCACGGTCGAGGGGACATGGTGCGGGCGCTGCTGTCCTGCGGGGCACAGGTCAACATCCGTGATGACGACGGCTCCACAGCGCTCATGTGTGCCTGCGAACACGGTCACGTGGACATTGTGCGTCAGCTACTGTCTGTGCCGGGCTGTGATGCCACTCTCACTGACAATGTAAGCATATAGTTCCTTTCCGTCTTCTCTCAGTTGTTCTTATGACAAATCGTGCCAAAAATCCATCATCTCTCCATCATCCTCTTGTTTCTTACAGGACGGCAGCACTGCTCTGTCCATAGCCCTGGAGGCCAGCCAGAATGACATTGCTGTGCTTTTGTATGCTCACCTCAACTTTGCGAAGCCTCCTTCTCCTGTGAGTACTTTGATACACTGCTAACACACACTTACTGTTAGTCATCAGGGTCTGCTTTGTAGAGCAACCATTTTACATCAACATCACTAACTGAAGAAGAGGTAGATGAAGCAGATTGAGGTATTGAGGAAAAAAAGAACATTGGCACAGACAAATCTCCTGGAAAACACTAATCATCACAAATTTGATGTTAAGCTGTATTATGCAAGCGTAAACATATCTGGACTACATTTTTACACAGTCGCAGTAATTATTACTACAGCTTTACGACAGTTGTAAGCATACAGAACTTTGGCATGTTTTTCCTACAGTTCACATGCAATAAAAACTTTGCAGTATACTTGGTCCCAGCAAAGTAAATAAGTAACTGCACCTCCAAATCACACCTTATATAATCCTAACCCCATCAACTCATGAATGAATGACACCTTGTTTTTTAAACTTGTCTAGGTTTCACCAAAGTCTCCTCTCTTGGGTTCCTCTCCTCCTGCCGGTGAAACAAAATAAAGCCTGCTTCAGCCACTCCACAGTACCTACTCATATAACAATGTGATTTTTGTTTCCATCTGTGTACTTACCAGAAACTATTAATTTGTGTGCGTTTGTTTTCACCCTCCATAATTTAAGAACATTATAGTGTGCAGATAATTACATGATAGCTTGCACCGTTGTTATCCATTGCTCTTTGTACACTGTGGTCTTTTTTAATCACAGTGGTGGTTAAAACATGGATTTTTTTTGTGTGTGTGGTACAATCTGAAAAGTCCAGTCTTGCAGTGATCCAGTTGTCAGCACTGTTTTTAGTGGCACTTATAAGTCAAAACTGTTAATTTGATTCATTTTACAGTTCATTATTATACACTTGTTGTTTTGTTCCATGTGAATCTCATATTAGTTGCTTTATAGAGCGATGTGTTTTCATTGTAATGCGTACAATAGCTCTTACACAGTAGCATCATTATGTGTGTGACCATCAGTCATTTGGAATAACAAAAGCCACCCCTCTCATTGATAAGTGTCCTTGCATCAAGTAGCTCATTGGTGCTACAAAAATCTAATACAGAAAACACCACTTCAACAGTATATCAATATTTATACACAAGGTTAATTTAGTCTAGAGTATTTTTGATATTGATTTTTTAAAATTTTGACTAAATTCAGGACCTCCAAGGATTACAGTTTTTATTTAACATGCAATGGTTACCTTATTACACCTTTTTAACCAGAGGAAAACATATGATTGTATGTGTCGACCACATTTCCCAAAATGTACCCAAATACAGTATGTATCTCTTCTATCAGCTCAGTGACACTGTAAAGTGTGGTGATAGTATGAGCAGAGGCTTAGCATCAGTGTGAAGAAGGAAAGAGGTCAACATTATTCTTTGAAGGCTACGGTACTATGGTCTTTGTATTTTTATACGTGAAGGTATTTTGGATGGTAGTAAGGAAAGGTTAGAGTGTATCTGTGTTTGTAATATTCTGTGTTTATAAGATTTAATGAGACTGGGTTGAGAAATGACTGAAAGCACTGGTGTAGCCACCTCCGCTGTGGTCATGAGATTTGTCAGGGAACCAGAAAGTGACTGATTGGGGTCTTTAAAGGATGTTCAGTGTAAGATGTGAATATCAAAATAATATATGTCAATATAAACTGGTAGTTATTATACCTAAAATCAAATTCCTTGAACAAAAGTTCATAGGCTATTGATGTCAAAATTTCTATTACTTTTAAAGACTTTTTCACGATTTTCATATTCTCTTTTAAGCAATTGAAATTTTATAAACTAAACACTTGTTTATTTAATTATCTTTTTATACATTTAGATTTTTTTAAGCTCACACCTACTTTATGTAATCGCAAAGCCCTTTAGTTTATGTTTTATGAAGGTTTATGTAAAATTCTAGATTGTCTTTCTCCTCCTCTAATTTGTCCATTTTGGAAAACCAATGAATTAATAAATGTGGACCACACTGTTTCTATTGCATTTATACTTTTGCAATATTACTTTGTTTGCATTTTGAGCTCATGGTAACAAAGGGTATCTTAGGGGGGGAACATTGTTCTTTTTCTTGCATATGTTTGTTATGCCCTTGCGCCGTAGGCATTATGTTTTTGGGTTGTCCGTCCCTGCGTCCGTCCCATTCTTGTGAATGCGATCTCTCAGCACAACTTGAGGAAATGTCTTCATATTTGGCACAAACATCCACTTTTCAAAGGTCAAGGTCACTGTGACTTCACAAAACAAGTTTTGGGTCGTAACTCAAGAATTGCTAAGCTAATTATGACAACATTTAACAGAAATTTATAATAGAGGAAGTCATGACATTTTATGTCCCTAAGCTCAACTTCACCGTGACATCATAATGTTCTGCAAAAAATGCTTTTCTGGCCTTTTTTCAATGCACTACTCAAGAACAGAAGGGGAGACATTTGGTCGGATACTGAAATTGTGACGCTAATCTTGGGTGCCCACCTTGAAACTATGGTGATTGTATAAATCTTCTATGCTGCAGGGTTGAATATGTGTGTAAAGTATCCATGTTTGCCAAAACAATACACTTAGAATATTTTATTAAATTATATAAATAAAGTCTTCACTACATATAATATATGAGTATGGACAGACATAGATGTAAACTGTAACTTGTCTGGTTTGTGGAGGCATACAAACGCAAGGTGGTGATTCTAGCTTTATATTTGTTTTGTTTTTCACAGACTTGAAGTAATTGGTAAATGTGTGTGTGTGTGTGTGTGTGTGTGTGTGTGTGTGTGTGTGTGTGTGTGTGTGTGTGTGTGTGTGTGTGTGTGTGTGTGTGTGTGTGTGTGTGTGTGTGTGTGTGTGTGTGTGTGTGTGTGTGTGTGTGTTAGGAAATCTCCACTAGAGGGCGTTTTAACTTCCAACATAAACAGCTGGTTTAGTTTTTCCCTCGGCCTACATAACATCCCTGATGTACAACAACACTAAGCCCTATCATAATAAGGATCAAAACCATCAAAACTGTCCTAACAGTTAGTGACCTGTTATATGTATACTCCATCTCTATTTCATCAATATAAGTCTCAAGCATCTTCAGCATTATACATGGGAGATGGATTTCCCTGTGATGTTGCCAACACAAAATGACATTAATACATTTTGGTAGCCTATTAAGGATAGTTGTTCTGTGGCATTCAATACTCACTGACATTATTTTATATAAAAATACAGTATACATAGAATCAATATAATAGAATGCTGTACAGTTCCCTCTCACAACAGGGTAAGCAAAACACTCCTACACAATTCTCCTGAAGTGGGAAAAATAATGAAACAATTGCATAATCAATGTTTAACAACACTGATTAAAAAAGTAACCAATCTAGAACATAAAGGTCCTTCTCTGGGGATAATTGCAATATGTTGTGAATGCATACAGTAGTTCTACCTGGAGAACCAGGATGCTGCAATGTATTACATCCTCATACCTCTGTGGAAAGCCACAGAGGAATATGATGGTACAATGTACCCTGAATGTTTTCAGGGAAACAAACCCAGAGGAAACTGCATTAATGATTTGCATTGCCAATGCAAATGTCCTATAGGATGCTCCCTGTATTTTAGACACAAACAAATATACTGCCAAAGCTGCTATGCATGTTGTGTATTATGACAATGCAGGCACTGGAAAGAAACCTCTTCATTCATTTGATTTAGGGGAAACCTGTGAAGAGGTAAATCACCAGCAACACTTGTATTATACAGTGTCAGCTTGTGGCATCAGGGTCATCTGTAACAAGCCGGAACGCATTGGTCTAACAATAAAGTTATTCTGTATGCTACAAGTGTTGCTGGTGTTGTACCCATTCAGATATTTTCCCTTCTTCATGCACCTTAGAAGAAGGTGAAGTTGTGCCGGAAATCCCTGCTCTGCTTCTACGATCCTCACCAGTTGTGGCCAGCTAACCTGGGTTGGGCCAGCTGTGATCACAGATGCAAACAAGACCACCTTGGAGCCGGTTTGACCCTTTTCAGGCAGCTCCTGCAAGACCGTAAGTACATCCCGCATGGTGCACATATGAGTGTCATCCTGGGTTTGAGGCTTCAGCACAAAAAAAGCAACCTGAATCGCGGCTGTTGGAAGATGTACAACCAAGTTGAAACCATCACTATTAAGATAAATTTGGGTGGTGTTGTGGCCTATTTTTAGTATGCACTGGACACCCATGTACATTCCTTTAAAATACTGCAACAATGTGTAGTTTTAGAGTCTGCACTAATCTCAAACAAACACTTGACATAGCACCAGCTGTGTTCCTCAGACAGCTGCTTGTCTTTGGGAGGAGTCCAAAAGATAACATGCCAATGAAAGCAATTCCTTTAGTCTGCACCATGACCGTGCTGTTATGAACTATGTTTGAGACAGTATAACATTTTAGAGGACACATTTACCGGCTAATCAGAAAAGAATTATGGCTATATTTTTAATACTAGTCAGGCAAAATGTCCACTCACTTCAGCTTTGACTTTACAGCATGCACACCTCAGTGATTCAGCCTTTGTTGTGTGACAGTATGACAGTTAAATGATAGATCACTTCTCTTAGATTAGTTTTATATTCTCTAACAGCACCAATCATGATCATGACCACTATGAGTATGTAAAGCCAAACTGTCTGTACAGTAACACAATTAACATTGGCCTTATTTAGCTCTTAACTGTCTACATTGAAAAAGCTTTTAGCCCTAAAACAATTACTTTGTTCATTTGGTTACAGTTAATGGCCATTATCCATTTATATTAGGCAGCATTGTGTAACTACACACTATTAGCTGAAGAACACACTGGAAAAAACATCTTATCTATTTCTTCTTTTGAATGGATCCACCCTGACAGCTGCTGGTGTTAGATAAGCTAGACACACATCATGTATGGCAAGAAACACAGAAAATGACTTAAGTCATCATGTTGGAAGCGTTTCAACTGATAAACAAATCAAAAAATAATATTACTTGATTGCAGAGCATGGATTTGGCTTGGTCTCTGCATATCTGAAACTGTTGAACAGAGTGTTTACTTTTAAGGATTACTGTACATGACTTTTGTATTTGCTAATACTTACTGAGGTGAGATTCTTTCTACAAGCCTCTAGGTTTTTTTATTTATTTTTTAAATCTTATCTGCAGAACTTGCTGTTTTTCTTTCCTAGTGTTGAGGCTGCTGCTTTGTTTTATTGTGCAAAATAAATCAAGACAATAATAATAATTATTAATAAATAAAAAATAAAGTGAACCATTTTATTTCTTTCAGCTTAGGGGGTAGTGAGTAAACATAGGCTATTTCTCTGGAGTGATTGCTGAAACTTTGCAAGATCATTTGATGAAATTGTTCATGAAAATACAGTAGGCATATGTGCTGCCTAATGCTTTGACCTACTCATAAAAAATTAGGCTACATCTGAAATATATTTTAAACGGGCTAGTAATTTCAGATTTTGCCTATAATCATTGCTGACAATGATTGAGGTTCGGTTCAAGAACCGCAGCAGGAAGATTATTTTATGTTATCTCAAAAGCAAACTGTAACTCATCATGTGGACCGTCTCACGGAGCCTATCTTCGATCATTGAGGTGGTCCTGGGTGTGTCCATGCTCTGTTTCAAGCATAAAACCCCCGCGCGGTTAGGCAGACCTGTCAACAATAGTCAAGGAAAGACAAGATGACTTCACTCACTGCTAAGGACAAGGACGCAGTCAGAACCTTCTGGGCTAAAGTGTCTGGAAAGGAGGAGGACATCGGCACCGATGCTGTGGCTAGGTAAATATGACCAAGCTGACTAATGTAACCTGTTCCAACATTTTTTGATTAATATATATTTATATACCACTCCCATTTGTTTACCCAGGATGCTGGCGGTGTACCCGCAGACTAAGACTTACTTCTCCCACTGGAAGGACCTGAGCCCCAGCTCTCCCTCTGCGAGGAAGCACGGAATAACTGTGATGAAAGGAGTTGCAGATGCTGTGTCCAAAATCGACGACCTGAAAGGAGGTCTTCTGACCCTCAGTGAGCTGCATGCCTTCACTCTGCGTGTGGACCCTGCCAACTTCAAGGTGCAGAGCCAAACTGACCACAAGATAATAGCATGTCATTTAAATAAAATGTTCCTCCAACTTAGGGCCTTGAGAGGTTTCCAGACCTGCAACAGGTCCATTACTGTTATTACCATGCACATGATGCCCCCGTGTACAGTGTAGATAATCCTGTTCCATTTAGTTAAACCTGTTGTTGTTAGAATAGGTCTATGAAATATTGAAATACTGAGCATTACATGTCACAGCAAAACTCAGTGACAGATTTGTGATGGGTGGATGGGGAGCTAAAAACCCCATATATGTAACATCTGTGTGATTGTGTTCTTTTCTCAGATTATCTCTCACTGCCTCCTTGTGGTCCTGGCCATCAAGTTCCCCAACGACTTCACCCCTGAGGCACATGTCGCTCTGGACAAGTTCCTGGCTGCTGTGGCTCAGGCCCTAGCTGAGAAATACCGATAAACAGCAGGAGAAGATGAAGAAGGAGACTGCAGCATGAGTTTACATTGCATAATGATTAATAAATGCATTCATGCCAAAAGCAAAGCAGTTGTTGTTCATTGGTTTGTTTGTGATGACTTGTGTCATAAGTGAGAGTAGATCAAAAGTTACATCTACAGCAAAAAACAGAGCAGTCAAGCAAGTCAAAGTTTACACCTAACATTTAGGCAAAACTCCAAACGGTCATGATTCTCCAATGTCAGAAATTATTTTCTTTCTCTGTTTTATATCATTGGATCTGAATATCTGTTGGTGTAACAAAACAAGATATTTGAAGACTTCACTTCAGACGTCACTATCAGACTATCGTACCATTAAACTTATAGGGACATTTTCATATTTTTCAGTATTTTAGAATACAAAAGGGAGTGAAAAAACAAATAAACTTGTTTCTTTGTACAAATCTTAAAATTGTCAAAAACATTTTTCTGTGAAATCAGGTTTTCATAGAATATTGGCATACATTATCTTCCCATGGCAGTTTTTGCATATGAAGTCCCAATAACTTATTCATAGGCTATGACAACTGTCAGCCATGAAAAAGGAGTTAGTGTTTATTATTATTATTATTATTAGTAGTAGTAGTAGTAGTAGTAGTAGTAGCCTATTAGTATTAGCCTATTATATTGTTGTTGTTAAATTTAACTTTAACAGAAAAAAATTGCACATCCAAACAATTCTTCTGTGCAGGTGCGTTGGACTTAAAGTGTTGTTAAATTTAAAGAAATTAAATATTAAACTTTTGTCATTGAATTAATAATGTTGATGAAGCAGAAGACTACAATAAATTAACTACCTGCAAGAGAAAAGCTGTGACTTTAGATACAACTAACACTTTTGTCTTTTTTCTTTAAATTTTACTTTTTTTTTTATCTATTAAAGTGACAAACCAAAAGCCAAATCATAAGCATTTAATGGGAGCTATTGATTTATACACAGGCAACCTGCGCTACGTTTCATCTAGGCTGCTAATTATAACAACAATACCAGCAACAGCATTATAATCAAAACGTTGTTTATTAGTTTTAATCATAGGTTAGGCCATGGTGGTTCATCTTCAGGTCTTCATGTTTTTCATTTGGGCTATCTTTTCTGAGATAATGTAGCCAATGTTAGCACATTTTATCAGCACTATTGTTCTTCAAGTGTCTAAAGGTCAGTCTTGATATTTTTTATTATCTCAAATAGGCTTAATTATTTTTCATGTTTACATTTATTTTGGGTATAGTTACAGACAAACAACTTGGTGGATTTGCTTATTATTTTATTTGCTTTTGAGACATAACAAATAACTTTTAAACAAATGATCAGCATGTGCCAGTCTTCTGTTGCAGCTCTCTAGTGGTACTGTCTTCCCAGGGAGGACACCACCACGGCCAGGAACTTCTGGAAAGCTGCCTGGACTTCACCAGTGAAATCTTTACCCAACTGAGCTGCAACCACAACGGTCAGGCAGTCGGACAGGAGCTGCAACACAACAAGTATCAGGAAACATCAGCAACATGAAAGGTTGGGCGTTTTTTGAATAATCGTTGAATACGAATAACAAGAGTTGCGTTAGTTCCAGAACTTTACTTTGAAATTGTCGGGGTCCACGTGCAGTTTCTCAGAGTGCAGCACGCTCAACTCGGCATAGGTTGCCTTGATGTCGTCCATGTTCTTCACAGCCCGGTCCAGACCGTGGAGGATAGTTGTTCCATGTTTTGCAACCATCGGATTTCCAGAGATAGCAGCGGCGTTGTAGAGGTTTCCAAAGTTGCCGAAATACCTCTGAGTCCAGGGGTAGACGATCAGACACCTGAGGGAACACGTAAACACATACATGTTACAGGGTTGAACTAGGAGAGGATGTAATCTGTGTGCCAAGAAAATGAACATGTGTGATGGTCTGGAACGCAGTGTGCACAATGACAGAAAACAGTACATAGCTGATCCATAATTATGGTCGAGAGTTCCGCAAAAATGTATCAAGCACACCATTGTTAATGCAAAATTGCAAAGACTCACCTGGCAAGAGCTGCAGGGCCCACGACCTCATACTGCATCTTGGAGAAGATGTCCGCGATGGTGGCGCGCTCGAAGTCTGTCCATTCAACCATTTTGCTGGCTCTAGGTTTTCCTGTGCAGGTCTGCAGATCCCCGGCACCAGATGCAACTTTTAAAGCAACCCTTCTCCCCTCCCATAAGCAAGCGATGGGCTGGCCAAGTAGTGTGTTATGGATTTGCAACGATGATAAGAGAAGGGCGTATCTGCTCCACCTTGATTATCTCATCGACAGAGGACATTGTCACAGTGAGTACATTGAACAACTCCCACATCCCTGGAGGTCCCATCATCAGCACCTTGGACAGCGATCCTTAAATTTAATTGCAGAATGTTGAGTGTTGAGCTAAGCAGGAACTCAGGACGGTGCAAAACTGCAGGCTGTTCGAGTGATAGTCTTTTAATGTTGTCTTAGTTGAACTTGTAGACTAATAAGGTCAAATCCACCTGATCCTTCCTGAAAATAAGATTATAAGGGGGAAGTTCCCCCATGTGAGATTAATAATAAACTACACAGCTCTCCATAGAAGCTTAAACTTATCCTTCAGAAATATTAAGTTGTCACTGTATCTTAAAACATTTATCTGATCTAACAATAGCCCAATTAATTTAGGTGTGAGCATATTTACTTAAGCTGTGTGACGCAGTGTGAAGCATTAAAACAAGAATATATATACATACATATATAGGCTGACTGTATTCTATACTGAGTAATGACACTCTTCAATTCTTTTGAATTATGTTTAAAACTTTTTAATTTCATACACAAGAGAAAGTAATGAATACGTTTAAATGACCGGCTATAGAAGTGACTGGACCATCCTTTAACATAGCAACATAAGTTATGTGTATTCTTTTTTGGTGGAGCTCTCCTTCCTAATTTAAGTCAGAAGATGGACTGCAGCCTTTCAGGTCACATTGCCAGGAGTGGCTGGTTCACGAAGTGTTAGTGGAATTTTTTAGATTGGATTTTCAAATACACACATAGATCGACATGCTGATGATTTGAAAATATTGTGTTGCGACTCGATTTGAGGTTGAGCTTTGAGTCATCATGACAAGACTGTTTGTTTATCTCATGGAGGCTACATCCTAACACGCCTTGTTCACCATCTATCTTGGAGGAGGTTCTGGGTGTGTCCATGCTCTGTTTCAAGCATAAAACCCCTCTCGGTTTGGCCTCATTGTGGCATTCAGCAACAATCAACCAACCGACAAGATGACTTCACTCACTGCTAAGGACAAGGACGCAGTCAGAACCTTCTGGGCTAAAGTGTCTGGAAAGGAGGAGGACATCGGCACCGATGCTGTGGCTAGGTAAATATGACCAAAGCTGACTAATGTAACCTGTTCCAACATTTTTTGATTAATATATATTTATATACCACTCCCATTTGTTTACCCAGGATGCTGGCGGTGTACCCGCAGACTAAGACTTACTTCTCCCACTGGAAGGACCTGAGCCCCAGCTCTCCCTCTGCGAGGAAGCACGGAATAACTGTGATGAAAGGAGTTGCAGATGCTGTGTCCAAAATCGACGACCTGAAAGGAGGTCTTCTGACCCTCAGTGAGCTGCATGCCTTCACTCTGCGTGTGGACCCTGCCAACTTCAAGGTGCAGAGCCAAACTGACCACAAGATAATAGCATGTCATTTAAATAAAATGTTCCTCCAACTTAGGGCCTTGAGAGGTTTCCAGACCTGCAACAGGTCCATCTGTTATTACCATGCACATGATGCCCCCGTGTACAGTGTAGATAATCCTGTTCCATTTAGTTAAACCTGTTGTTGTTAGAATAGGTCTATGAAATATTGAAATACTGAGCATTACATGTCACAGCAAAACTCAGTGACAGATTTGTGATGGGTGGATGGGGAGCTAAAAACCCCATATATGTAACATCTGTGTGATTGTGTTCTTTTCTCAGATTATCTCTCACTGCCTCCTTGTGGTCCTGGCCATCAAGTTCCCCAACGACTTCACCCCTGAGGCACATGTCGCTCTGGACAAGTTCCTGGCTGCTGTGGCTCAGGCCCTAGCTGAGAAATACCGATAAACAGCAGGAGAAGATGAAGAAGGAGACTGCAGCATGAGTTTACATTGCATAATGATTAATAAATGCATTCATGCCAAAAGCAAAGCAGTTGTTGTTCATTGGTTTGTTTGTGATGACTTGTGTCATAAGTGAGAGTAGATCAAAAGTTACATCTACAGCAAAAAACAGAGCAGTCAAGCAAGTCAAAGTTTACACCTAACATTTAGGCAAAACTCCAAACGGTCATGATTCTCCAATGTCAGAAATTATTTTCTTTCTCTGTTTTATATCATTGGATCTGAATATCTGTTGGTGTAACAAAACAAGATATTTGAAGACTTCACTTCAGACGTCACTATCAGACTATCGTACCATTAAACTTATAGGGACATTTTCATATTTTTCAGTATTTTAGAATACAAAAGGGAGTGAAAAAACAAATAAACTTGTTTCTTTGTACAAATCTTAAAATTGTCAAAAACATTTTTCTGTGAAATCAGGTTTTCATAGAATATTGGCATACATTATCTTCCCATGGCAGTTTTTGCATATGAAGTCCCAATAACTTATTCATAGGCTATGACAACTGTCAGCCATGAAAAAGGAGTTAGTGTTTATTATTATTATTATTATGATTATTATTATTATTATTATTATTATTATTAGTAGTAGTAGTAGTAGTAGTAGTAGTAGTAGTAGTAGTAGTAGTAGTAGTAGCCTATTAGTATTAGCCTATTATATTGTTGTTGTTAAATTTAACTTTAACAGAAAAAAATTGCACATCCAAACAATTCTTCTGTGCAGGTGTGTTGGACTTAAAGTGTTGTTAAATTTAAAGAAATTAAATATTAAACTTTTGTCATTGAATTAATAATGTTGATGAAGCAGAAGACTACAATAAATTAACTACCTGCAAGAGAAAAGCTGTAACTTTAGATACAACTGACACTTTTGTCTTTTTTCTTTAAATTTTACTTTTTTTTTATCTATTAAAGTGACGAACCAAAAGCCAAATCATAAGCATTTAATGGGTGCTATTGATTTATACACAGGCAACCTGCGCTACGTTTCATCTAGGCTGCTAATTATAACAACAATACCAGCAACAGCATTATAATCAAAACATTGTTTATTAGTTTTAATCATAGGTTAGGCCATGGTGGTTCATCTTCAGGTCTTCATGTTTTTCATTTGGGCTATCTTTTCTGAGATAATGTAGCCAATGTTAGCACATTTTATCAGCACTATTGTTCTTCAAGTGTCTAAAGGTCAGTCTTGATATTTTTTATTATCTCAAATAGGCTTCATTATTTTTCATGTTTACATTTATTTTGGGGATAGTTACAGACAAACAACTTGGTGGATTTGCTTATTATTTTATTTGCTTTTGAGACATAACAAATAACTTTTAAACAAATGATCAGCATGTGCCGGTCTTCTGTTGCAGCTCTCTAGTGGTACTGTCTTCCCAGGGAGGACACCACCACGGCCAGGAACTTCTGGAAAGCTGCCTGGACTTCACCAGTGAAATCTTTACCCAACTGAGCTGCAACCACAACGGTCAGGCAGTCGGACAGGAGCTGCAACACAACAAGTATCAGGAAACATCAGCAACATGAAAGGTTGGGCGTTTTTTGAATAATCGTTGAATATGAATACCAAGAGTTGCATTAGTTCCAGAACTTTACTTTGAAATTGTCGGGGTCCACGTGCAGTTTCTCAGAGTGCAGCACGCTCAGCTCGGCATAGGTTGCCTTGATGTTGTCCATGTTCTTCACAGCCCGGTCCAGACCGTGGAGGATAGTTGTTCCGTGTTTTGCAACCATCGGATTTCCAGAGATAGCAGCGGCGTTGTAGAGGTTTCCAAAGTTGCCAAAATACCTCTGAGTCCAGGGGTAGACGATCAGACACCTGAGGGAACACGTAAACACATACATGTTACAGGGTTGGACTAGGAGAGGATGTAATCTGTGTGCCAAGAAAATGAATATGTGTGATGGTCTGGAACGCAGTGTGCACAATGACAGAAAACAGTACATAGCTGATCCATAATTATGGTCGAGAGTTCCGCAAAAATGTCTCAAGCACACCATTGTTAATGCAAAATTGCAAAGACTCACCTGGCAAGAGCTGCAGGGCCCACGACCTCATACTGCATCTTGGAGAAGATGTCCGCGATGGTGGCGCGCTCGAAGTCTGTCCATTCAACCATTTTGCTGGCTCTAGGTTTTCCTGTGCAGGTCTGCAGATCCCCGGCACCAGATGCAACTTTTAAAGCAACCCTTCTCCCCTCCCATAAGCAAGCGATGGGCTGGCCAAGTAGTGTGTTATGGATTTGCAACAATGATAAGAGAAGGGCGTATCTGCTCCACCTTGATTATCTCATCGACAGAGGACATTGTCACAGTGAGTACATTGAACAGTTCCCACATCCCTGGAGGTCCCAGCATCAGCACCTTGGACAGCGATCCTTAAATTTAATTGCAGAATGTTGAATGTTGAGCCAAGCAGGAACTCAGGACGGTGCAAAACTGCAGGCTGTTCGAGTGATAGTCTTTTAATGTTGTCTTAGTTGAACTTGTAGACTAATAAGGTCAAATCTACCTGATCCTTCTTGAAAATAAGATTATAAAAGGGAAGTTCCCCCATGTGAGATTAATAATAAACTACACAGCTCTCTATAGAAGCTTATATAAGCTGTGTGACGCAGTGTGAAGCATTAAAACAAGAATATATATACATACATATATAGGCTGACTGTATTCTATACTGAGTAATGAAACTCTTCAATTCTTTTGAATTATGTTTTCAACTTTTTAATTTCATACACAAGAGCAAGTAATGAATATGTTTAAATGACCGGCTATAGAAGTGACTGGACCATCCTTTAACATAGCAACATACGTTATGTGTATTCTTTTTTGGTGGAGCTCTCCTTCCTAATTTAAGTCAGAAGATGGACTGCAGCCTTTCAGGTCACATCGCCAGGAGTGGCTGGTTCACGAAGTGTTAGTGGAACTTTTAGATTGGATTTTCAAATACACACATAGATCGACATGCTGATGATTTGAAAATATTGTGTTGCGACTCGATTTGAGGTTGAGCTTTGAGTCATCATGACAAGACTGTTTGTTTATCTCATGGAGGCTACATCCTAACACGCCTTGTTCACCATCTATCTTGGAGGAGGTTCTGGGTGTGTCCATGCTCTGTTTCAAGCATAAAACCCCTCTCGGTTTGGCCTCATTGTGGCATTCAGCAACAATCAACCAACCGACAAGATGACTTCACTCACTGCTAAGGACAAGGACGCAGTCAGAACCTTCTGGGCTAACGTGTCTGGAAAGGAGGAGGACATCGGCACCGATGCTGTGGCTAGGTAAATATGACCAAAGCTGACTAATGTAACCTGTTCCAACATTTTTTGATTAATATATATTTATATACCACTCCCATTTGTTTACCCAGGATGCTGGCGGTGTACCCGCAGACTAAGACTTACTTCTCCCACTGGAAGGACCTGAGCCCCAGCTCTCCCTCTGCGAGGAAGCACGGAATAACTGTGATGAAAGGAGTTGCAGATGCTGTGTCCAAAATCGACGACCTGAAAGGAGGTCTTCTGACCCTCAGTGAGCTGCATGCCTTCACTCTGCGTGTGGACCCTGCCAACTTCAAGGTGCAGAGCCAAACTGACCACAAGATAATAGCATGTCATTTAAATAAAATGTTCCTCCAACTTAGGGCCTTGAGAGGTTTCCAGACCTGCAACAGGTCCATCTGTTATTACCATGCACATGATGCCCCCGTGTACAGTGTAGATAATCCTGTTCCATTTAGTTAAACCTGTTGTTGTTAGAATAGGTCTATGAAATATTGAAATACTGAGCATTACATGTCACAGCAAAACTCAGTGACAGATTTGTGATGGGTGGATGGGGAGCTAAAAAACCCATATATGTAACATCTGTGTGATTGTGTTCTTTTCTCAGATTATCTCTCACTGCCTCCTTGTGGTCCTGGCCATCAAGTTCCCCAACGACTTCACCCCTGAGGCACATGTCGCTCTGGACAAGTTCCTGGCTGCTGTGGCTCAGGCCCTAGCTGAGAAATACCGATAAACAGCAGGAGAAGATGAAGAAGGAGACTGCAGCATGAGTTTACATTGCATAATGATTAATAAATGCATTCATGCCAAAAGCAAAGCAGTTGTTGTTCATTGGTTTGTTTGTGATGACTTGTGTCATAAGTGAGAGTAGATCAAAAGTTACATCTACAGCAAAAAACAGAGCAGTCAAGCAAGTCAAAGTTTACACCTAACATTTAGGCAAAACTCCAAACGGTCATGATTCTCCAATGTCAGAAATTATTTTCTTTCTCTGTTTTATATCATTGGATCTGAATATCTTTGGTGTAACAAAACAAGATATTTGAAGACTTCACTTCAGACTATTGTTTCTGACATGTTATAGTCCGATTAACAATTAATTAATTAATTTACAAAGCAATCGGCAGAGTAATCATAAAGAAAACAATGGCTTTCTGCAGTCGTACCATTAAACTTATAGGGACATTTTCATATTTTTCAGTATTTTAGAATACAAAAGGGAGTGAAAAAACAAATAAACTTGTTTCTTTGTACAAATCTTAAAACTGTCAAAACATTTTTCTGTGAAATCAGGTTTTCATAGAATATTGGCATACATTATCTTCCCATGGCAGTTTTTACATATGAAGTCCCAATACCTTATTCATAAGCTATGACAACTGTCAGCCATGAAAAAGGAGTTAGTGTTTATTATTATTATTATTATTATTATTATTATTATTATTAGTAGTAGTAGTAGTAGTAGTAGTAGTAGTAGCCTATTAGTATTAGCCTATTATATTGTTGTTGTTAAATTTAACTTTAACAGAAAAAAATTGCACATCCAAACAATTCTTCTGTGCAGGTGCGTTGGACTTAAAATGTTGTTAAATTTAAAGAAATTAAATATTAAACTTTTGTCATTGAATTAATAATGTTGATGAAGCAGAAGACTACAATAAATGAACTACCTGCAAGAGAAAAGCTGTGACTTTAGATACAACTAACACTTTTGTCTTTTTTCTTTAAATTTTACTTTTTTTTATCTATTAAAGTGACGAACCAAAAGCCAAATCATAAGCATTTAATGGGAGCTATTGATTTATACACAGGCAACCTGCGCTACGTTTCATCTAGGCTGCTAATTATAACAACAATACCAGCAACAGCATTATAATCAAAACGTTGTTTATTAGTTTTAATCATAGGTTAGGCCATGGTGGTTCATCTTCAGGACTTCATGTTTTTCATTTGGGCTATCTTTTCTGAGATAATGTATCCAATGTTAGCACATTTTATCAGCACTATGTTCTTCAAGTGTCTAAAGGTCAGTCTTGATATTTTTTATTATCTCAAATAGGCTTAATTATTTTTCATGTTTACATTTATTTTGGGTATAGTTACAGACAAACAACTTGGTGGATTTGCTTATTATTTTATTTGCTTTTGAGACATAACAAATAACTTTTAAACAAATGATCAGCATGTGCCGGTCTTCTGTTGCAGCTCTCTAGTGGTACTGTCTTCCCAGGGAGGACACCACCACGGCCAGGAACTTCTGGAAAGCTGCCTGGACTTCACCAGTGAAATCTTTACCCAACTGAGCTGCAACCACAATGGTCAGGCAGTCGGACAGGAGCTGCAACACAACAAGTATCAGGAAACATCAGCAACATGAAAGCTTGGGCGTTTTTTGAATAATCGTTGAATACGAATAACAAGAGTTGTGTTAGTTCCAGAACTTTACTTTGAAATTGTCGGGGTCCACGTGCAGTTTCTCAGAGTGCAGCACGCTCAGCTCGGCATAGGTTGCCTTGATGTTGTCCATGTTCTTCACAGCCCGGTCCAGACCGTGGAGGATAGTTGTTCCATGTTTTGCAACCATCGGATTTCCAGAGATAGCAGCGGCGTTGTAGAGGTTTCCAAAGTTGCCGAAATACCTCTGAGTCCAGGGGTAGACGATCAGACACCTGAGGGAACACGTAAACACATACATGTTACAGGGTTGGACTAGGAGAGGATGTAATCTGTGTGCCAAGAAAATGAACATGTGTGATGGTCTGGAACGCATTGTGCACAATGACAGAAAACAGTACATAAATATGGTCGAGAGTTCTGCAAAAATGTCTCAAGCACACCATTGTTAATGCGAAATTGTAAAGACTCACCTGGCAAGAGCTGCAGGGCCCACGACCTCATACTGCATCTTGGAGAAGATGTCCGCGATGGTGGCGCGCTCGAAGTCTGTCCATTCAACCATTTTGCTGGCTCTAGGTTTTCCTGTGCAGGTCTGCAGATCCCCGGCACCAGATGCAACTTTTAAAGCAACCCTTCTCCCCTCCCATAAGCAAGCGGTTGGATGGGCGGTGGGCTTGCAGGGTACTGTGTCATAGATTTGCAGCTATGATAAGGGTAGCCTGCACCACCTAGAATGTTCTAGACAGAAATAGAAACTTTTTAGTGGTGTCAGCACAATTAACTATTTTTGTCCATTGTCAACATACAATTCATAGTTTTGTTGTAAATGGTGCAGTTTGGAATGAAAAGACAAAAGACATCGACTAGAGCTCTCAACTTCAACCCGAGTTCATATCAAATCACCAGCACAGGGCGCTTCAGTCGAGGATGTAGACCTAACGTATACCTCCAATAATTACAACTATTTTTGTTTTTTTTATACCAAATCCTTATAAGATATCTTTTTCTCTGTATGAGAGACTCCCTGCTGGCTTATTCATTGAACAGAAGAGACGATGAATCCTCAGTTTAATGAGTGGAGGCAAACGTGTGGAGGCAAAGGGTGACTAATTACAAACCGGCTGTATATTGATTACAATAAAATGAATATCAATGAGATTGGACTCCAATCTTTGGCATGCAGAGGATGTGATTTTGCACACAGTGAAGCCCAGCATATAGTTAAGTTTAATTGTGTTTTTTATTGGCTGATATGTAGGATGAGGCTTGTTTTACTGTTATTTTTAAAGTCTGGTTGACAATACAATTGCAGGATGTATATGATATTAACATTTAAATTAAGAAGTTCTTTTATAATTAATCTCTATGGCAGGTTGTCTTTTTTGCAACACAACTGTTAAAAAATAATGATATCTCATCGTTTGTGTTTGGCAAATCTGTTTTGGTTAAATAATACTGATGTGGTTTCATTCCTAAATATATTTGTGTATTAGACCGCATTTCAGCACCAGGCGCTGTCCATAGCCTGGCACATGATTATCAATTAGTTTTTAGTTCATGTGGGATTTAAATTGGCTTAATTTTATGGTGTGTATTGTATTGTATTTACCATATATGGTCTGACAATTATGTTCACCATACAAAAACCCTGCTTGCAAAATAACTATATGCTCTGCTTGACAGGGTTTCGATCGTGCGCCAATGCACGGTATTTCAGAACATCTGGGGACATCTTCACTGTGACTGCTGTTTTGAATGACAGCCAAAGTTGAAGCCCATGGCAAGGTGTTGTTTAAGGCAATGGAATCCAAAGCAACCACATGTTACTTATACTTATACGTTAAAGCCAAATCATATTATTTTTGTCTTGTCCGCAACTGTTGGCTGACAGCATCACAATTGCCATCGCCTGCAAACTCGGGAGCGTCAGTCTGCTACTGAAGAGCTGAACAAACAGCTAAAGAAAAAATAAATCTTGATGTTGATGTTTGTCTTAGTGCCAGCCAGGCCTATTCAGTTTGCATATGTTATAACAACGTCATTATACAACGGTAAAATAAGTTGCAGCTTTGACATTTTAAGATATACTTTTAGTGATTCTTAAATTGGGGTTTGGAGACCTCCTGAGGTCCTATATCCACAGAGTAAAGTAATACCATAACCGATACAGATGGATAATTGTCCTCAAATCAAATATAGACGGTGTATTAAACTAAATATAAACTAATAGCAAATGTTCTAAAACTGAAAGAGCCAACCAGATTCCCTTTGGTCTTATAGTGCAGCGTTGACCTGAGGTGTTGTGGATACATAACCAGAGCCCAATCTTTCAAATATTACGATGAAATATTTTGTGTTTAATGACAAACCTAGTGTTTACAGGAGAGGGCTAGCTACATGATCAATTTGTGTTGGTCACAGGCTATTCGGTATTTGTATAGTTCATATCTAGATTATTGTTTGTTGTTTTCGGCACCAACGTGTGATTCTTTTATCACCATTTTACCATTTTCCATATTTATCCTGCATTGATGTTCATCCAATAGAGGGCAGCATAAGCCAGCTGATTTATTCACCACTCTTCCCTTCTACAGTATGTCGATGTAGGTGGAGAAGCCAGAACCGTTTTACACATTTCGTATTACATAAATGATTTATTATTTTAGTTATTGTGAGTAATTGTATTTTCAGATACCCTTCCACGTTTTCACTGTGCAATGTTTTGAAAAGACTGCGGACAGTCATATAACCATCATGACACTCAAATGGTTCTCTACAGGAAATTTACACTGTTTACAAATATACTTATGAAGCTTTTTTAGAGCACTTTATCAATAGTGACTTTTGTTTCACAGTAGGTGAGGTGTTGGAAGTAAATCAATAAATGAAGTCATGGACGTGGAGCTTTTATATCATTCATTTTCCAAATGACTACAAGTGGATCCCAAATGTCCAGATTGCTGCTCTTAAAAAAGGTTGCCAGTTGAGACTAGAGATGTTTGATACGCATGGCTTTGTTTGAAAAGGTGAAATAAAGGGAAAGTGCGTAAACAAGTAATATCTATTTCCCAGGGGCAACTCATAAAAGTGCGTCCCATGACCTCATTGCTCACCACCATTGGTTTCACTGTTGAGTTGAATGATGATGGTGCAATGTTGTACTTTGATTTCTCTAATCAAGGTTTTCTTCAAGGGAAGTTGAGCCATCATAAACAGTATCAAGCTTATGAACATACTATAAGTGCAGCTGCAGTAAAAGGCAGGAGACTGTGTGTCTTGAATTTGTTTTATTTTGTTGAAAAAACAGTTCGTGGATCACAATGATACTGCTGAGAACACGTAACAGATGGTTGAGCTGTTAATAGTTTGTAAGAAAAACACAATGCCAAGGGAGAATAAGAGTGAATTAAATTATTGAACTTGTTAAGTTCATTGGCTGGAGCTGCCCTCTAGCGGTTACTATTAACAGGGAGGGGAGGACCTCGGTCAGCTGCGAGTGGCTCCCGCCACACGTTATTTTATACTATCCAGCAATGGTTCAAGATTGCATAGTTTTGCGGTTACCAGGGGAGCAGAGTTGTGTATATCTGAATCATTAAAGATGGAGTACGAGTATAAAGATAGTGGGAAGAAGATGGACCCTTGCACGTTCACAGATGGCGCTCCAATAGCCTAACCTATGTAAAGCCAATACGCTCTATGTTGTGTTCTACGGGGCTCAATAGACATTGAAGGCCAAATAAATGTTTCTCATATGAATTATGAGAAACATTATGAGAGAAGCCTATATAATAGTGAATCGCAGATTTCCTTGGATTGAGGTGGCACCTGGTCTGGATATTATTATTAATCATAGTTTTATTATCTGTACTGTAATTGCCACTGTTCATCATGTAATTCCATTATACCCCCTGCTATAATTACTATTAGTCATACTTCTATAGCCTAATTAATATATCTCGCTATTATTGTAGTTGTGGTCTCTCTCTCTCTCTCTCTCTCTCTCTCTCTCTCTCTACAAGCCAAATAATTTGGGATTTGCTGCTGATTAAAAGTTGTTTAGACAACATAGACCACTTGTTAACTCTAGATTTTGTGATACATCTCACAAAGCTTATTAGGTAGGCTGTACACAGGGTGTTATTATAATAATAACAACAACAACAATAATAATATCAACAACAATAATAACAACAACAACAACAACAACAATAATAATAATAATAATAATAATAATAATAATAATAATAATAATAATAATAATAAAAGCTTAAAGTTTAAAAGTACTTAAGTACTTATGACTTGGTGTGGTCGTGTATTTCAAACTATTCTTCAGAACCACCCCGATAAGTTTATCTCTTGCAAGCTGCAACATATCATTTGGAACCAGTCCAAATACATTTGCTGCCTATCTTGGAGTTGGAACGGGTGTGCCTATGCCCTGTTTCATGTATAAAACACACAAGTTAGGGCTGATCACAATTCAAAACAATCAGCAGGCAAGATGAGTCTCAGCGCTAAGGACAAGGACACAGTCAAATCCTTCTGGGGTAAAGTGGCTGGCAAGGAGGAGGAGCTCGGCTCTGATGTTTTGTCCAGGTAAATATGACCTCAAACTGACTGATGTAACCTGCTCCTAAATACCTCTTCATTTTTGTATCCATGTATTACTTACTCGGGGCTACTCACATTTTTTACCCAGGCTGCTGGTGGTGTACCCGCAGACCAAGACTTACTTCAGCCACTGGAAGGATCTGAGCCCCGGCTCTGCACCGGTGAATAAGCATGGAAAGACCGTCATGCTTGGAGTTGGACAAGCTGTGGGCTGCATCGACGACCTGAATGCGGGTCTTCTGACCCTCAGTGAGCTGCATGCCTTCACTCTCCGTGTGGACCCTGCCAACTTCAAGGTAGATAATTGATGATGATTAACACATGGCAGTAGAGAGGAGAGAGCAGAGGAGAAAGTTAAAATCAGCGATGCACAGAACATGGCGTTCGTTGTCCTTTTCAAAATCGAATTTAAAAAAGTATTTTTGATATTGGGGTTTATACACTCAATATCCAATGTTTACACTCATTATGTGGGCTATAATCTTAAGTAACGATTGATTAAATGCCTTTATCCTCTTTTTTTTTTACAGATTATCTCTCACTGCATCCTTGTGGTCCTGTCGATCAAGTTCCCCAAGGACTTCACCCCTGAGGTCCATGTCTGTCTGGACAAGTTCCTGGCTGCTCTGTCCCGTGCCCTGTCTGAGAAATACAGATAAACTGCAAACAGGAGCAGATGACGGACACTGCAGCGGATTGGATACTCTTTGTCTGTCTAAATATAAATAAAAGATCAAATGCACTGAAACAGTTTGTGGTGGAGTGAATTTCTATCTTGCAGGAATAGATTTAAATGTTGAAGTCAGGTCAACAGCACCCATATTATCATTTCAGTGGAATTTAAATGTGGAAAAACGCATGTCAGCCATATTTCAACAATATTAACCCATGCATAAAGCACGTACAGCATCTAAAGAAGCAGTATAGCTGTTTATGAAGCAGGGTTAAAAACCTTAATTAAGACAAAAGTATTTAAAGTATTATGAAATAATAATAATCATTATTAACTACTTGCTATATTTGTATGTGTGTATGGATATAATTCCTTCTTGTATTTAACTTTCTTTAACTTCTTAACTTGCTTTTTATCTTTATTATTTTTTCAAGTCAAATTTTTGTGCATAAAATGTAAAAACATTATGACTGATTATATATCTCAAGTACTCATTATGTAGAAATGTCACTTTCAAAATGCTATATGATGATGTCTTCTTATTGTTATAAGTATTATTATTATTATTATTAGTAGTAGTAGTAATAGTAGTAGTAGTATTAGTAGTAGTATGATTATTATAAGTATGACTATAATAATTAATTAATTAATCACACTATTGTTATTATGTTACAAATATTCATAATACGTGGCCGGGTTAGCTCAGTTGGTCGAGCAGGCGCACATATATTGGGGTGTATGCCTCGAGGCAGAAGGTCCAGGGTTCTAGTCCGACCTGGACGATTTTCCTGCATGTCTTCCCCCTCTCTCCCATTTCATGGCTGTCCTTTCCATTAAAGGCTGAAATGCCCCAAAAAATCTTTAAAAAAAACAACATATTATTTTTGATGCATCAGCATTTAACTCATTGTCTATAATAATGCGTCATATTTTATTAACTCATATTTATTAGCTCATATTTGTGTATATACAAATATATGTATATACAGTGCAAATGTGTGTGTATGTATATATATATATATATATACACACATATTTGAAAGTAGGCCTACAGTGCTTAAGGTGTTTGTGCTTTACTTGAATATTTTCATTCCAGAGAGAAATGTTATAATAATTAAAGGTAGGCCTAAACATTATACATATACCACATTATAAAGGCTAATTATTATAATACATAATTTTGTAACACTTTGACTTTCTGCATGATGACTATTTTTACTTTTGATACTGAAGTGCATTATGCTGACACTATGAATGTAGCCTACTTTTACTTAAGTACATTTTTTATGCATGGCTGTTACTTGAATCCTGTTTTCACATTGTGGTATTAAAACTTGAATCCTCTAAACATACATACACATTGTGAAAAGGGTTTTCACAATATCATGTTTACATCGTCCTGCTATTATCATAACCACAGACAAACAAACTTGTTAAATATGCGTATTTATTTATTTATGCCTTGGAGACATGTCAAAAAAGAACTTTTCATGATCAGCATGTGCCGGTCTTCTGTTGCAGCTCTCTAGTGGTACTGTTTTCCCAGGGAGGACACCACCACGGCCAGGAACTTCTGGAAAGCTGCCTGGACTTCACCAGTGAAGGCTTTACCCAACTGAGCTGCAATCACAATGGTCAGGCAGTCGGACAGGAGCTGCAACACAACAAGTATCAGGAAACATCAGCAACATGAAAGGTTGGGCGTTTTTTGAATAATCGTTGAATATGAATACCAAGAGTTGCATTAGTTCCAGAACTTTACTTTGAAATTGTCGGGGTCCACGTGCAGTTTCTCAGAGTGCAGCACGCTCAGCTCGGCATAGGTTGCCTTGATGTTGTCCATGTTCTTCAAAGCCCGGTCCAGACCGTGGAGGATAGTTGTTCCATGTTTTGCAATCATCGGATTTCCCAGGATTGCAGCGGCGTTGTAGAGGTTTCCAAAATTGCCGAAATACCTCTGAGTCCAGGGGTAGACGATCAGACACCTGAGGGAACACGTAAACACAAGCATTATTCGCACTTATATTATTTTTTTAAATGAATAAACAAATGATGTACTTGTCTGCATTTAAGGACATGACATGAACGCAGTAAGCCTATAAATCCTAAACCGTAAATATGTCTCAAGCACACCATTGTTAACGCAAGGTTGCAAAGACTCACCTGGCAAGAGCTGCAGAGCCCACGACCTCATAGTCGATTTTGGAGAAGATGTCCGTGATGGTGGCGCGCTCGAAGTCTGTCCATACGACCATTTTGCTGGCTCTAGGTTTGTTCCACTAGTCCTGTGTTGGTCAGTAGCCTACCAGATGCAACTTTTAAAAGAACCGTTTCACTCCTCCCAAAAATGTGCGACTGTAATCCAATCCAATCATTGGATGAAGTGGTGGAAGTGGGCTGGCCAATTATTACGGATTTGCCAAAATGATAAGGAAAGGAATAATCTGCAATACTTAGATTGTGTCCAAAGCTGTATTTTGCAATAACATTAAGCAACTTTCCATTATCAGAAATAAAGAAATATTGCTGTCCAAAGAAGACGGCATGCAGTAGGCCTACTCAAAACGAATTCTACTGTTTAGCCCCAAGGATGCGGACCGATTTGATTCCATTTACATTTCAAATATTTTTAGTAAGCTTACTAGCCTTTTACTCTCAATCTTATAACTTTTCTCAAATATACAGTAATCTTATTTAGCTTGAATTTAAATGACATCATATCAGCTTTCTATTTGACAATATTTCCCATCAGTATTGTACTTTTTACTCCACTGCAAGTAACATAAGTAGGTTAAATACATTTACTCAAATCGCCATACTGTACCATTTCTAGGTATTTGTATTTTCATTTTCTGCAACGTTATACTTCTACTCCTCTATAATTCAGGCGCACATGTTGTACTTTGTACTCCACTACACCTATTTGATAACTTAATTACACTTTAAATTGTATTATTAGTATTTATTATTAAGATTATTAATTGAACGCTAATCAATGAATACACTAGCTTGTATTAAATATAAGATAAAGGGGGACTTTCACAGGCTAGCAGTGTATAAAGGAATACATCCAATAGAGGGCACTCCTACACGTCAGGAAGCTTGACCACTGCATGACTGGACTTGATGTGTCAATCTGCTCATTGTGAGAAGCATGGTCTATCTTACTACACTGAAATATTATCAGTCAATATAAAATTGTGTCTGTTTACCTAAGTAAGTTTACTTCGCTTTGACCTAAGTAAGTAGGTTACATTTACTCCAATAGCTACTGCACTTAAGTACAGTTTTATGATGACTTCATTATTTCCATTTCTGCTTTATACTACACTACAATTTAGGAGCCAATATTGTACTTTTCACTTCACTTTATTTGATACCTTTAGATATAGTTACTTTTCAGATTCATATTAATAATACAAAATGCAATAAACAATAAATTAACTTGTAGGCCATTATTAAGCTAAGATAAGGGGAGGCATTCACTAGCAATGTAAAGTAATTAAAATTAGCTCCACATTTACCAGCTCCAACATTAAAGTGATGTACGCATTCATGCATCTATAATCCAACCATGTAAACAACTATACAATATTCTTAAATGGTCCATTTTAAAATAAGTAACCTACTTTTGGGGCTTTGAGTAGGATATTTTGATGTTAATAGGCTACTTTGGCAAATTGGAAATTCCTACTTCTGCCCCTGAATTTAACTCTTGTAACAGAATAGTGGCTTATTTTAGGCTGTATCCTAAATAATGGTCAAATATGGACACAATGGCAGCTTAAAATAAATAAAAGTGACTTGACGTGCATTATTCGGCAAAACTGAATTAAATCTTGATAGATTTGCATCACCCGGTTATTTTAGCCAATATGAATGTTAGATGTATAAAAGATTCACACTGTCCAGTCAAAACAGCACAACATATGCTGGTAACAGTGTTTCATACTTAAATTAAAGTTCAAAGTTCAAACACTTTATTGTCAATGTGTAGCACAACAAGATTACTTTGTGGCAGCCCAAGGGTGCGCTAAAATGATAAAATACATGTTCAATAGTAGGCTACTAGAACAACAAGTCTAATAATCATCATCATATTCTTTATTCCGGACACACACACAAAAAAAGAAAAAACGGTCCATAGCACAATACAAAACATAGCAAAAGACATACAAATACAAGATAAAACACAACAATAATAAATGACTACAACAGTCAAGTTCCACAATACACAAACAAAGTGTTCAGATATTAGCATATAGACTAAAACGCCTATGGTTCCACAATCTCGAAGTAAACCTGACCGCACTCATTGCAGGATTCACTAGCGTTGCAATTATGCTGTTCAATGACTCAGCTAGTCTACACATACATCTGTACATGAGATTCCTGAGTACAGCAGGAGTAAGTATTTGACTTCATCACACACTTTAAGGACAGTACCAGACAGAGAGAAAGCAGGAAATTACAGTTTTTTGTCCTCCCTGCTTCTAGCAATCATGATATTACTCTTCTTAGAATTGTACTTAATGTCAAAGTCTGAGTTATATTGGGAGCAGACCCTTAGTAACTGTTGAAGGCCAGCACTGTATGGACAAAGAATCACCAGATCATCTGCATACATCAGGTGGTTGATAATGGTGTTCCCAACCATACAGCCTGTTGCACAGTTATTTAGCAGCTTTGATAGATCATCCATATAAATATTAAAAAGAAAGGGAGATAAAATGCTTCCCTGCCTAACTCCATTGCTTACATTGAATGGGGCAGACATTGAGTTACCCCATTCACATACATTGACTGATGAGCATACCAAAAAGCCAAGATTCTCACTAGATATTTGGGAGCCCCTCTGTTGTGCAATTTGCAGAATATCTTCTCATGATTTACACGATCAAAGGCTTTAGAGGCATCAATAAAAGTGATCAATAAAAATTGTGGAATTATGCTTGTTATACAAATCTAGGACCTCCTTTAAGGCAAAAATACACATATCTGTGCCATGTTTAGATGTGAAGCCAAACTGGTTGTCAGAGGTCAGGACAAACTGTTCCAGTCTATTCAGTATAATCCTCTCCAAAACCTTGGATAAAATACTGGCCAGAGCTATAGGCCGGTAATTATCCAAGTTGTTAATTTTGCCAGCTTTATCTTTGATGATAGGCACTAATGTGACAGATAAAAGAGAATCAGGTAAAATACCATGGGCAAACAACCCAGTAAAACAAATAGCAATTAGGGGACCGCAGATATCTTATCTTATCGTATTAAGAATAATACAATAAATATAAGTTTATCTAGAATCACATAGGCTATACTATAAAATAACAACATCAGATTATAATATATAATGAGCTGAAAATATTAGATAAAGGTTAAGTATTGAAATATGTAAATATAATATTTATATATGAATAAAAGCTAACATATAAGTAGGAGCTAACCATAAGTGCACAAGTTGCGTTAGAGCACATGGTTATATTGCACAGTAGAAATAAATAAGCAGTGACATTTGTATTGCACATTGCCCTCCTGATTATTGTTACATGCCATTTCCAGAGTTCAGTAGTGTTATGACAGTTGGGAAATAGCTATTTTTCAGTTTGTTAGTGCGTATCCTGGGTAATCTGTAGGGCCAGCCTGATGGGAGAAGCTCAAACAACCCATGTCCAGGGTGGGTAGTGTCCTTGGCAATGTTCTTAGCCCTCACACAGCGGGTCTTATTGAGGTGTTCAAGTGATGGCATGCCAGTTCCCACAATGTCCTCTGCTATTTTCACGACACGCATCATACAGTTTCTATCGTACAGTTCACCAGCAGTTTCTGGGGGAGGTTAGTTCTCTTCAGCCGTCTCAGGAAGTAAAGGCGCGTTGTTGTGCTCCGACTGCTGCCGAGGCATTGTCAGCCCAGGAGTAAATAAACACCGTAATGATGGTAACTCACTGAAACGTAAAGCTGAAGACTCTTAACACATCAGCTCCCCTGATGGTTACAGGACTGTGAGTGGACTTTTTGGTACGTTTGATGAATAAGATTTGAGCCAAGGGAGTGTGCAGGCATGTGATTGGCTGAACGGTGAATTAGGTAATAACACCTAACACCAATTACAACATGTTAGCCTACTGAAATAAATCCCTAAAGAACATAAATAATTAGGCTATATAATAATCAGGCTATAACTCTGTTACCATGAAAACATTAATAATCAACTTATATTTGGGAAATAATGAGTTGAGTTTAGGCAAATTTTTAATTATAAAAGTGTGTCAAGATACATGTGTGAGGGATGACTAAGAGAAGAAAACAAAAAACAGGCAGATATGTGGAAATTTCATTTATTTATTTTATTCACAAAGCCCTTCCATTTTAAAAGGGATGCTGAAATTGTTCTGGACAACATGTGCAGTCGATTGCGGTAGACTATTTCTCAGACAGAGCCAAAGGTTCTGCAGCAACTTGTCGATTGGCAACATGCATTAAAGGTGCTCTAAGCGATGTCACCTGCTTTTTAGGCTACAACATTTTTTGTCACATACAGAAAACATCTCCTCACTATCCACTAGCTGCCTGTCCCCTGAACACACTGTAAAAAAAAAAAAGCGGTCTCTGTAGACAGCCCAGGCTCCACAAACGGCAACAAAAACAAACTGTGCCAACCTGCGCCACGAAACATAAACAGTGTGACAAGAAGGATTTGGGAGTGGGGGTTGGGGTTTAGTGCACTGAAGGGAGGGGGAGGGGACGGGATAAGGAGGGAGGGGCGAGCTACCCTTTTTGACAATACTTCGAAATCAACAAGAAGTGACATCACCCAACATCGCTTAAAGAGCAGCTTTAAGTCTGCGGGAAAGTAGCCAACATGGCATGTTGCCTAACATCTAGGTTACAGAAAAAAAACATTTCAATTCAACTCAGAACCAAGGAAAAAACATTTACTTTGATATGGAAAGTTAACCACCTAAAATAACAATAACTTTGAAAAGGCATCGGCCTACATGAGGGCAACAAATTGTGGAACACTGACTGTCATTTGGGCTACTAATTAGGTCTCTTTTCTGTCTGTATTTGATTGACTGGTTCTCATCCTTTGTTTTTAAATCTGGAACTTAAAATTGGAAACAGTTTACAAAAGTGTGGCTGGGTAGGCTTTCAAATTAATCAAATTTAAGATTTTAAATAAGTTGAGAATTTGATTAATTTAATATGGTTTACCGCGTGTGCATACTATTATTCTAAAGCGCACGATCGACGTAAAGAACCTAACACAAACCAATGCAAGTGTATTTTTACGTAGGACAACATTTTATTATTTTAAAATAAAAAAACAGGGGGGTCCTAATAGCAGTCTACTCTGTTCCAGCCGAACATTTTTTAAGGTGACACAAAACAATCGCTGCAGTACCGGATGTGCGGTAGGGAGGACTTCGACTCCAAGTTAATTCCAGTTAAACTGTAATTTGTTCAGGGTCGGTGTTTGCGTATGGCATACATTCATACGTCTGCAACAAGCTAACGACCACTGTTTGGTCGTAGTTAACATGATGTTCAACCCATTAGCCGGGTTACCAGATGACCGAAAATCCATGTACAGTCAGTCACAAAACAGCGTATACAAAACTGGCGATAAAACCAGCCCTATTAGCGTCATACTAGTTACCTCTGGCAGCCGGGGGAACAAACTACTTTTTCGATACCCTTTCCAAAGAGTGGCTGAATGTCCGTCATCTCTTACAGGTAGGCGTGTTATTAACTAAGTTAGCATTAGCCAGATAATCACATTTCAGTTTCCTATTCAGGGAATAAATTCGGTGCCTTCATGGTCTCACTTTCACATAATTGGCTCCACATTTACACAGGCTGGACACTACAAACACCTCCCAATATAATACACCATCCTAGAAATATATTTTACCTCTATGTTGCTTGCATTAATCATGTGACTATAACCTCTTGCCGTTTTCTAATAATTATTGTACGTTTTCAAATATGATGTTTCTTTCAATATGTGTTGGTAAGGCCTACTTGTGTCCACTGTTCCCCTTTCTGAGAAACAGCTTTCCTGTGGTTTTGCATATGTCATTGGGGTTGTTCGAGCTTACTGTAAACTGGGATTTAGCTAGTTACTTCAAATATAATATCCTTTTTCGTGTGCTTGTTATCTGAATTAGCTGAATACAAAGTCGCAGTATATCTGAGGTCTGACTTTTAAGATAGTTTTGATGGCAAAATTGGCAATTTGGAAGGTACGCCTGATATGATAAAGACCAACAATGGTCACAAATAGACTTTTACCAACAGAGAGAGAGACCCTCACTATGGCTATAGTAAAAGAGCATTAAGTGTACATCTCTGACACGTTTGAAATGTAGTAACTCAGAGAACATCTTGTCACATCGACCAATGTGTTTTTTTTATGGTCACCAATAACTATGTGTGCTAATACTATTATTTATGTCCAAAAGCAAAACAACGGAGTCCATATGCTCTGAACACAACTGGGGATGCTCTTGAAGATCAGGATGGTGATTCAAGGTATTTTATTGGTCTTCATTTGATATTACTGGGTTCCTAAAGTCATTAAAGTAAAATCGACTGTAAGTGGACACAGCCAATTCTGAGATCTGCTTGAGACACTTATTCTCATAAGGTTTTTACTCCCTATGGCATGGGATCTTATTTTATTTTTTCAAAAACCTCATTGTATTTTTCAAGAGGAATTGGAAGCTGACCCATATTTAATTCAACCCATTAAACTCTTTAATTTACTTTAAAAAACAGAAACACATGCTGTACGGTGCTTCAAAAACTAAAGCTATCCCTCACCACCTTGAAATTTATCATAGCGCCAGCTGCGTTTTGAAAATGCTTGCTTATCTGAACAGGTAACTAAAAACAAACATCCCTTTTATATGACTTTATTTTTTGTTAGCTCCAGTAGTCAGAAAAGGATGCACTGATTGTTTCTACATGCTTTAAATACACAAGTTAAACCACATCAAAGTATTTTTAAGCTGAACATGAATGTTGGGACAGGAAGCTGTCAATCATAGATTACAAACAGGAATTGGTCATAGAGGCAAATATAGGATTGTGGCAGTGCTGCATCATTTCATGGTTTTGCTTGCCTATAATTGCCCCAGAGGTAACATATTTAAAGAGAAGAGGATGGGGCCATGAATGGAATCCATTGGAACCCCACAAGAGAGAGGGGCAGGTGACGAGGAGAGGTCACCAATCATTACAGCGAAGCTCCTGTTGGCCAAATAGGAGCTAATCCATTTTAGTGCCAAGCTTCGGATGTGAGATCCAAAAGCACTAGTACAGCAGGATTCCCGGCATCTACAGATAAGGCAATATTATTATGGACTCTTAACAGTGCTGACATGGTATATACAGTATGTTATTGGTAGGTTTTGTGGGGTAAGATGGAAATTTGACGCCACAGCCATGCAGTTTCCACGACGACTCAAAAGTTAAAGCTTTATCAAGATCTTTAGATTGTACTGAACAAATTTGAAGATGATCTGGCTACAGCTATATGGAGTAGTATGTTAAAGTACAGTGCATAGAAATGTTAAAAAAAAAAAAAAACTTCCATAAAATGTTCATTAAATTCAAAATGGCTTACTTCCTCTTGCGTTTAGGGGGTGTCTCCCCTACACAATTTCATACATATGGGTGAAACACACTCTGAGGGCTTTTTCTTTGATATTTTGTAGTGGGCACTATCGAGCCATTTTGTTACACTTAAGCATAAGACCCATAAATTATAAAATATTTCACTGGTTCTGATGCACGTGCACATTTTCAGGCGTTTTAATGCACCTTTAGCCCCTTAAAAAAATGTGATTAGTGTGTAGAGTAATAATCCTTGTCAGTGCTCAGGACCTAATTAAGTTGAGTAACGTTCAGAACAGTCCACAATCACTACACCATGTGTGCAGATGTGTTGGATCATAATTATATTAACCCAAAGTTTTGTTGTTTATAGTATAGTATAAACTGTGCTGGTGGTGAGCCAGATGAGAATTAATATAATCAATAAAATTAGTGCAATCATGCAGCATGTAAAAGAAAAACTATAATATAGCCACAAATAGACACAAGTTACCAAGTGTAGGTTAGAGTCAATATAGACTGTGTACAAGTGACATAATTTAAACTCTTCCCTGTTTGTACACTCAAAGATGTTGATATATGTTAATGAAAAAATATGAGAACCTATCAGTCTTGTCTGTTGTTTTTAACAGTATGTAGTTTTCATCATTCTTCCGCTTTATGGATGGTAATGCTGGTCAGTCATTACTTGGCAGAAATTACTTTGGTTACAGGACTGTAAGAAGCAGATAATTCAAAGTATTTTTATCAATTCAGCTCACCAGGCAGATAAAACTGGTGCAACTCTTTTTTTCCGCTCAGTTTTTCCCTACTGACTCTAATTCAAACAGGCTTGTATAGTGTTTACTGAAGTTTTACAGCTTTTTAAAAATGTATGTCCTTATATGACCTTTTAGAGAGAGATTATACTGGGATGTAGAACTGAAAAACTATAAAAATGATTTGAGAGTTACGTAGGATAGGATATATATATATATATATATATATATATATATATATATATATATATATATATATATATATATATATATATATATATATATATACACACAGTATCTCACAAAAGTGAGTACACCCCTCACATTTTTGTAAATATTTCATATCTTTTAATGGGACAACACTGAAGACATTACACTTTGCTACAATGTAAAGTATTAAGTGTACAGCTTGTATAACAGTGTAAATGTGCAGTCCCCTCAAAATAACTCAACACACAGCCATTAATGCCTAAACCACTGGCAACAACAGTACACCCCTATGTTAATTATTTTTAAAGGCCAGTTATTTCATGGATCAAGGATACTATGCATCCTGATAAAGTTCCCTTGGCCTTTGGAATTAAAATAGCCCCACATCATCACATTCCCTTCACCATACCTAGAGATTGGCATGGGGTACTTTCCATAAAATCATCTCTCAAATGCAAATCAAACCAGCTAATAGACTAACCGACATAAAACCATGCCAATCTCTAGGTATGGTGAAGGGTATGTCATGATGTGGGGCTATTTTAATTCCAAAGGCCAAAGGAACTTTATCAGGATGTAACATTTTTAGTTACCTTTATGACAGTTTTAAGCTTGCATTTAAGCTCACATATCTATATTAACTGATATTTGTCTACATTAATGACATTAAGACTTAGGGTAAACTGGTAATTAGCTTGAATCAACATGCAGACCAACATTTTCACATCACAGTAACATGTTTGTTCGGGTTGTTTTGATGTCCATTTAATGCATTCAGCCCAACTGTGTGTTGCATTTTCCCTTTTGTTTGCTTTTTTCTTCTTTTTTATGGCCCAATTCCCATTTCAGAGAACAATCTCCACTAACTGACGAACAGTTGGTAGCAGGGTAAGACCAAATCATTCTAAACCACCTTTCCTTCGCTTAGATCACCCCTGTCTTTTTTTTTTATCCCCTTCTTTCCTGTTTTGTGTCCTATATGGATCCCCAACCCTAATCTCAGTAAAATCCTTGTGAAGTATTAGTAGCAGATCCAGTGAATCAGTGGTTTGGTTAATTCAGGGTTTCAGTTTTGCTGTCCTCTGTACTGTATGCCTTTTTGAAGAAAAACAATCCAACAGTTTAAAAATATAATTACATTTTAATTCACATTGTTTATATTACCGCTAGACTCAGCATTAACAAAACAAAATATAAATCAAATGGAAACTACAATAAAGCAACTACTACACATTCTTTTCAAATTGTGTGGGTGAGGTAAGTCTATAGTGTGTTTAATTTTTTTCTGGAAGTTAATGTCTTGATTTGTATCCCTTCGATTGCAGCATGAGTTACTTATGTCAAATCAGCATGTGTCTTTCACATTTTTCATTCATACAGCGACTTCACTGTTTCTGCAAAGAGGCCTCCTTCTCTTTTCTCCTCTCCAGTAGCCACACAAGCTTTTTTATTTATACTGTCATTGTTGAATTACATTACAGGCAGATGCACCTGATTAACGCAACCCCTCTTCTAGACTGGAATATGAAAAATGCAACAAAAAAAACCCAGCTAATTTAAACTTTCTTACTTGTCCTAGCTATGCTGTGACCTCTCATCCCACCCTGCACACTTTTCTTATTGAGGCTGTTCTTCCTTCTTTAAGGTTCTCTGACATCATCCTCGCCACCATTCTTGCCACCAAATCAGATATATGTGGAAAGAAGTTTGAACTGAAGATAGACAATGTTCGATTTGTGGGTCACCCTACTCTCCTTCAGCATCCTCCTATCATTCAGGTAAGGAAAAAAAGGTCCCACTTAAGACATATTAAGTCACTCTTGATTAACTTACTTAACTTAACTTAACTTCAAATGTAAACAAAATGTGCAATTTTCCTCTGGCTTGTTAAGAAAATCAGTATGTTTTTTCTTCCTCATGTGGAAGAGGAATTGATTGACAGTATGACAGTATACGAGCGCAACAAACAAGTGTGATATGTCGTCTGGAGAATCACTACGTTAAAAAGTTCATAATTAGTTGATATTACCATTTGTGATGTGCATTCTGCAGTAGCTGTTTTTATAAACTGTAATAGACAATTGTATGATACTGTCAATTAAAATGTGCTCTCTTCATTTTTTTTATTCTCTTTTTTTGTTGAGTTATACCAAGGTCCATACAAACAGTGTAATCATTTTCATAGGGCTTATCTATATGAGCCTTCTGTAAAACACAGTTGTAGCAGAAGGTAATAAACTGAATTAAAATAGATAATTATTGGGTCCTGCAACCTTAAATCTAATTTTAGGTACACAATCCATGTCATATGCTCACCATCTCAAAATTTAGATAGATAACTTATTTTTGAGCTATTACATTGTTTCACAGCTTAAGTGGCAAAAGAAATCCATGGATTTCCCAAATCAATTAAGTTATTCAGTAAAAACCTCCCCAATTTCATCTTAAATTGGATAATCCTCTGTGATAGCCTACATAACAACCTTCCACCTAGCAAAGTATTCTGGATTACACAAACATCAAAGGTCTTAGTTGGGCTGCAATGTAATAATCACACAGGAGTGCGGCCGATCCCTTATTTTTTTGCCAACTGTAGACTCTGATATCTACTTCTAGGTCTTCTTTGCCCTTGCCAACTGTACCTTAAAATGGGTTTGTCCCATTCTTGTAATTGTTTGTCAACTAAATCCAGTGGAAAGGACTAGAAAAGATACAACAATCTTGGCAAAATATTAAATTTAGTTAGTTAGTTACTTAGTGAGAATAGCTGTACAAGTGAATCTTCCGGGTTGGACAGATACACCAATACATTGTCAGCAAATAAGGAAATCTTTTGTTCTCCCTCTTAATATTGTGTCTGTCAATTTAATATTTTTATTCTGAATTATCCACTAGTTCAGGGGTTCACGAAAAAGAAGACAAAGGACTAATTGGGCAGCCCTGCCTTGTACTCTTGCTCTCGGTTTATCGTAAAGAGCTTGTATTGTTTTAATAAAAGTACTATGAAAGCTAAATGTATCCAAAATTCTATTTAAAATGACCAATTCACACAATCATTTTCCCGCATCTAGCCCCACCAACACTGCTTCTAAATTATAGTCTGTTATGTGGCTAACTACATGCTATGATGCTATCTTGAGTTTGTCTTTGGCGAACAAATCCTGTCTGATCTGTGCTAATGATTTGTGGTAAAAGTCCCTTTAACCTTTTTGCCAATTAAGATTTTATAATCCTAGTATAACCCCATCTGGAATTCTATTAATACAATTATTGTAATATTGATGTGTCTTGGCAGCTGGCAAACGCCATTTCTAATTCCACCATGACCCTCTAAATTTATCTTAGCTTTGAACTTTGGCAGATTAGTCTTTACTTCAGGAGTGCCCCCTACTGGCAGTTTGTTTGTCTGATTCACTGCCCATGTTGCTAAGATTAAGGTATTTGAAATGGATATAGAAAATGACAACAACATGTAATAAACAATGCAATTCAATAACATATTTTATTATAAGGTGCTTCTGTGGAAATAAAAAAAAGAAGAAAAAAAATGAGAAAAAAAACAAGATAAGAGGAACTTAACATTATACTGTAATTCAATACAACACCTACTGCATATGACTTAACATTTACCATAGCGCTCAATCAACACTTTCAGTTGACAGTCTCAACAAAACTGAACAGGTTTGACAAAGGTTGATTTATTGCTGAGCTATTGTACTCTGTTGCATAACATTGAATTAAACTGCTTCTTAAATGAAGGTGATATATACATTATAGATCTACACGCTGCAGGTTAACATTTGTATTGTTGTGTTGTACATTTGTAATGTAACATCTTGTCTGTGCAGGTTTCTAAGACAGATCCTTCACCTAAGAGAGAAATGCCTACGATGATCTTATTTAATGTGGTGTTTGCACTAAGGGTATGAACATACTTCTTATAATTTAGATTTTAAATTGTATTTTTTTTAGCTATTTGCCCTACCAGTTGAAATAAGTTTTGTATAAATGTTAATATTAGTATTACAAATTAACTTGATCTTTTTTATGTTTTAATGATGGCACAATTAAGGCAGCTGAGTGTGGGTGGGACACCTATATTTTGTGTTCTGTTAATCTGTGTGCCCTGTGAATGGGAGGAGTGTGAGTGATAATATTCTGGTATACTCTATCTGTGAGAGCATGGGAACTCAGAGGGAGTACGTGCCAATTTACTCTGCCTAATCATGTCGCCCAACAAGGCACAGCCTCTCCCTGCCTATGCTGAGTCACTGTAACCAGTAAGTCCCAATACAGCTGAAATGGGGCGAAAAGTGCTCAGTCATGTTTTGTCAACAATATCTGCCAAGCAACTGTAGAATTTGTACCCTGGAAAATAGTGTGTGTGTGTGTGTATTATTATTATATATATTAATAATAGGGATTATTATTTTTATTATTTGTATTATTATTATTATTATTATTATTTGTATTATTATTATTGTGTGTTTTATAATTAATGGTACATGATTTAACATTCATATTTTAATGGATTCACAAATCAAATTTAGTAAAATTACTGTGTGTGTATATATATATATATATATATATATATAATTTGTATATATTTGTCCAACCTCATTTACCTACCTGAGGAGAACAGAATATTAATAATACCTCTCTGTATATTGTAATACAAGGCCACCACTAAACTGCAGAAATACCACAGAGATGAGGCAAAACCTATTATTGTATTAGATTGCATTACAAGTGATGATTTAACAGATTCAATTTATAAACTGTTAACTCTGTCAATTCACATTGACTAAATATTAATATTTAAAAAAACATAAAAATGATTAGAATTTTGTTATAAACACACACATAGATATTTAGTGTAAGCATAATTTGAAATATGTGTTAAATTTATATCTTTTCATTCATATATAAGTGCGTTACATGCTAAGACGTGAGGTATACTCGCCGCAGCCGACCTGTCGAGTGCCAGTGTGACGTCATGGGAGCGCCGTAACTGTTTATTCTCGCGTGGTGGTCGCAACACTAGTTGCAGTGTTCTCCTGAACAGAGGTGTCGCTAATGAGGAAAGGCTACTGACTTTGCTATTTCTATGGACTAGAAGAAGAAGAAAAAGGTAAACAATGGCAGAACTGGCAGCAGCATTGACGTCAGGGCTTCAGTTTGATTCGATGACCTACTTTGTCGGATCAAGCCTTTCATTCGCCATAAAATAACTCATCTTAAGCCAGTAAGTTTATAAGAGAGACTTGCAGTCACTCTGAGAGTCCTGGCATCCGGTTGCTCTCGAGCTCGTTCATGCTTCCTGTTTCCGCTTTGTCACGCGTGATTATTAACGTGAAAATAGAGTGGCGCGCGCCCTCTGGTCGCGCACTCAAAATCCTGGCGCACCAGCGAGATCTAGTCACACTGGCGTGCGCCAGCTTGGCTATGGCGGCTGTAAAACGGCCTTGAGATCTTTACCTCACATAAAGGAGCTCAAAAGACATTTAATTATTAAAAGCTCATACATGTTTGACAGTTCAGCAGTTAGTAGGCTGGTAACGTTTGACATGAATTTGAACTGAGCTACACATTAAAGCACTGATATTGTGAATTCAGTGGAATTGGTAATTGCTGTGTTGTACTGTATACATATTACTAACATGTTGTCAAAATGGCACCGTTTCCCTCTCATCTTTGGCCTGTATAGGCGAATGCTGACCCATCTGTCATCAGCTGCATGCACAACTTGTCACGTCGCATCGCCATAGCCCTTCAGCACGAGGAACGACGTTGCCAGTACCTGACCAGAGAGGCCAAACTGATGCTGGCCGTCCAGGATGAGATAACCACTATGACTGAGAGTGAGACAGACACTTGACACACCTCACATTTGACAGCAATGTATTGCTCCCCTTCTCTGGTCTCAATTCATAGATTTCATAGAAGTCATTGTATATAATGGCTTATTTATTATATTACAATATACCTTGTCAGTATACTAACATTGATTATGTATTATAGTTGAGATTTGAAGGTATATTTTGACAGTGTTCTTTGTTTTTTCTGATTTAAGCGGATGGAAGCCCCCAGTCTCCATTTAGACAAATTCTTCCCAAATGTAAACTAGCCAGGGACCTGAAGGAGGCTTATGACAGGTGTGTGATTAAGCACATTATATATTGTTATTTTAGTTTTATTATGTCTCTTTGTCGTACCATTTTGTTCATATAGCTGACTCTAATAATTGTATTATTGCAGCCTTTGTACAACTGGCGTGGTGCGACTACATATTAACAACTGGCTTGAGGTGAGCTTCTGTTTACCACACAAGATCCACAGGATTGGCGGCAACTATATCCCCCCTGAGGCATTAGAGCGCAGCCTTAAAGCTATAAGGTTAGTTTTTACTTTTTATATGCAGAATATACAGTTTCTGTGGGTTGAAACTTTTCAAATGACACTTCTGGCAACACCTCAATCTGCGGTTTTGTAGTGTGATACTGAAAATGGTCTATCATAACTAACCACAGATACTCCACCCATTGCCAAACTTCTCAAAGCTCAAACCTGTGTATGAAGTGTTATTGCAAGGGTTATTGCAGATATACCCTCATCCATTTTTAAAATAGGTTTACAAATAGGTTTAGATGTTACATAGACATTTCCACATTTTAATTAATATCTAAGAAATGTATAACATTGACTGTATATTGCAATATAGGTTCCTTTTTCTTCTGCCCACAAATGCAACATCTATTGCAACATTTATTTACTGTCATTTGGATATTTTTCAGTTATTCTCTTCTTAATTACTTTAATTATAATGGAACCTTGAAGCAGCAGAGTGTTAATTTCTTAATCTGACTTGGCTGCAAGTTAGTTATGCAAAACTGCATAATGAGTCTGTGTTTGTCAGTTCAGAATATAAACGGTGTAAGTCGACATATTTAAGAAAAAAGAACAATAAGGAGTGATAAACTCATTACTCTAACACACACTTACATAGCACAGGATTGTTACAATCCTTTTTAATCTGTGTTGTTAGATGCACTGTTGACCCACAGGTCGACTTGCTTAAAAAGAAGTCTCAGATCCTCGAAACTGAGAGTCTAATCCCCCATCAGTTTAGTTCAAGTTCAATGTATTTATATAGCACGCTTAAAAACCACTCTAGTTGACCAAAGTAAAAAATAAAAAATCAACGAGATAATATACACAAACAATAAACAATATACAATACAAAATAACCAACAGTAAAAAAAGGTCAAGGTATCAAAGCTCAACTTGAATTGAAAGCCACTGAATAATAATAGGTCTTAAGCAAGGACTTGAATGTTCCAACAGTCCGAGCTGTTCTTATATGAATAGGTAGACTATTCCAGAGGTTTGGAGCAGCCACTGCAAAGGCTCTGTCACCTTTGTTTTTTAACCTGGATCTGGGCACATCGAGGAGCATCTGATTGGAAGACCTCAGTGCTCTAACAGGTGTGTGGACATGTAAAAGCTCTGATAAATAAGAGAGCGACAACCCATTTAAAGTCTTGAAAACAATACAATTTTAAATTCAATCCTGAAACACACAGGAAGCCAGTGAAGCGTGGCCAAACCGGTGTAATGTGGTCGCGCTTTTTGTTCCTGGTTAAAAGTTTATGTCTAAGGAGTGTTGTGTCTTTAACAGCTATTTAAGGGCTGTGTATTTTATGAGCTTCAGTACTGACTTACTATTCCAAGCATCTAAAGAAACCATGTAATGTTTTCTTTAGACCGTACTGTCACCTATTGTTACTTGAGCATACATACATCAGAGGTATGATCAACTCCTTTCTCTCCTTTTATTTCTGTCTTTATATGCTGCACAAAATGCAACTGTGAAATTAGTGCAATTGCATTCAAGCCATGCACTTGTAACAGCTCTACAGAAAAAATACTTTATTTTATTGACAGACTAAAGCTGATTCCCTCTGGCTTCTATAAAGGAAGCAGTCTTGATCTCTAGAAGGTCTGTTGATTCAGAAGCTGCATCACATGTTGTTTGATCCTTCAGACCCTATCATGCTCTGCTGCTGCTGGAAAGTGAGAAAGCACTGCTGGGCCAGCTTCCACTGGACTGCTCACCTGCGATGGTGCGCCTCATCAAAACCTGCTCAGCGGTGAAAAACCTGCAGCAGCTCGCACAGGATGCTGACCTGGCCTTACTTCAGGTGAAGAATAGTCCCACCACCTGTGTCACCACTGCACTTTACAACCCCAGATGTCATTCTGTGATCTCAAAAGGCATTTATCTTAACATCTCAACTTTTTCCTTAAAGGTTATACATGCAGTACATGTATAACATGGGGAGAATCAAAACTCTTGATCCCATTAGCTGTATGTAGCACCTGGACAAAACTATTAGAAAAAGAAAAAAGGTGCAACAATTGTAGTGATAGCATACTTCATGTCTAATCTCTTACAACATATAACAGTAAAAGTTGTTTACCCAATGACCCAATACTGTATTGATGGTCTCTTACCGCCATCTAGTGGACAATATATGTATATTCAAAGAAAATCCGAGACCACCAGTACAAGTTCTTCTCTTTCTCTACAAGTTCTTATATCTTTCTTCTATAGTTGGTTTTTAACTGCATATAATTTTGTTGTTTAGATCTTATTTCACATCATTTATATTATTCACAAATAATTCTCCCTGTCAGATCTTTCAAATTGCTGCTCACTTGGTTTATTGGGGCAAAGCGATCATCATATACCCACTGTGTGAGAACAACGTCTACATGCTGTCCCCTCATGCCAACATCTGCCTGTGAGTGTTTATGATGTGATGTAAGCTGTTTGGCTGTACTGATTACTGTAGAGCTTATGGACCATAATATTGCTGAGCACCCATCCATGCCATTGCCTTATATACATAGGTCTAAAAAGACATGTATTTATGGTACTTGTTAAACCACCTCAACATTTTCTTATGAAAGAACTGGATTGGGTCTTTGGCAGTACTTGTATTTTCTTCTCTATACCTAAAACTTTAAATAGCCTTTCCTTTTCAACATTGTGGGAAAAAGCTGTGTTAATGAAAAAAGCTCGCTGTTGTAGGATAATGTCTGCCATCTTTCCCTGGATAGATACTCACCACTGGCTGAGCAGTTTGCCCAGCAGTTTCCTGGTCATGATCTGCCCTCCATGTTAGCCAAGTTCTCACTGCCTGTCTCACTGGCCGAGTTTAGAAACCCTCTGGAAGCTCCTGCACAGGAGGTATGACTTTTATTCAAGAACAAATGCACAGCAAATAACCTTACCCCTCCACACTGGAACACATACATACACTACCCATGTATTAAGCCAGAAATGAATTAGTATCAAGTCCTTAAATGATTTTTGCTTTTGAATATATGTAGAACATAAAATAAACAACAGTATTTTATGAATTCACTTGAAATGTACATTTTTATCTTTATTTTCCTATGTTGGTGAAATAATCTGATTTACTGTATATGTATTGTTTTTTCCCCAGAAAGAACAAAAAAAACCTGTAATTATAAAAATAAATGTTTCTAGTTTAAAAGAATCATACCATTTTTAGATATTTGTACAACTCAAACAAAAGGGAAATTATAGTTTCCTGGTAAATCCCTTGTACATGTAGGGCTATTCATGTAAATGTACTAGATACTGTATTGTAAGACCATCTGCTGTTCTCTGACCCATCTTGTTTTGACATAGCTGCTTGCTTGGGCATCGGCGATGAATTATAAATGGCAGAGGGACATCTGCTCTAGCGTCTGCAGCCTCCATTTTTCATGAGAACAAGATAAGAGCCAGGGGTCTTTCTTTTGGCTCTATTTTGAGCTTGTATGGTACCCACGGCTGATTTTAAACATTTGACCTGATTGGGGACATGAGCATGTTCAACTTCATTTGTTCAGTGTTTATCCTGTGCTCATCTGTGATGCAGTTTGCTGCTCTGCTCCTGATCAGGCCCAGCTGATCCAGATGGTCGTGTGGATGCTCCAGCGGCGCCTGCTGATCCAGCTGCACACGTATGTCTGCCTGTTAGTACCGCCCAGCGAGGATGAGCCCCGGTTGAGGGATGAAGACCCTCCACTGGCTGCCCGAGTAGGAGGCCGCAGTCTCAGCACCCCTAGCGCTCTCAGCTTCGGTTCCCCAAGTATGTTCTCACTCAGCTCTCTCCTCTGCCTACCTCTAAAAAGGTGTAAAAGGGGTTATAGATAATGAATGATCATGTCTGCTTCCTGTGTATAGCCAGCAGTGATGACATGACCCTCACCAGTCCCAGTATGGACAACTCTAGTGCAGAGCTACTGCCTGGTGGGGACTCTCCGCTTAACAAGAGGATGACAGAGACACTACTTGCCAGCCTGTCAGAGCACGAGAGGCAGGTTATTCTTAACATCCCTGCGGCACAAAATCCAGAGGATCTTCGGATGTTTGCCAGGTAATTAAGTCAGAAGCCTAATGCGTATTCTGTGCTTTTTTGTTAGTGCATTAAATGTTTCTCAGCTCTCCATTGCTCTCTGCTTTTCATTGATATTGAACTGTCTGACACAGATTGCGACCAAGATTTTATTAGATCCATCTCGCATGTGTGACTTGCAATGAACTTAGGCGATCGCTGTTGTGTACAGTCTAAAGGCGCCTTAACAGATGGGATACCTTTAAGTGAGGATCCAGTGGTTCGTGATGTCATAAATCACATTTAATGCTTTGTCTCATGGGAAATAAGAATACATTTGTGCATTGGTTTGGGAATTAAAGTTCTTATATTTGCATTCACAGACATTCTATTGGAAAATATTTCCTGGAGAATTGAGATAATTTACGAGATGTTAGTTGTGCACGTTTAAAACGGGAAAATGTTTAGAAAGCTTCCTAATCCAGTATCAGTGGTGTGTGCTACCTACTGCACAGTAAGGAAAACGTCATCAGAGCTGCAAAAGTGCCGTTGCATGGTTGATTTACACAGCTAATGATTCAATGAAACTCTAGCTCTCAATCCATTTGTCTGCCTGTTATGTTTCCAGGCTGCTGCACTATTTCAGGGGACATCACCACCTGGAAGAGATTATGTACAATGAGAACATGAGGCGCTCGCAGCTAAAGACACTGTTTGACAAGTTCCGCAGTGTCCTTGTGGTGACCAACCATGAGGATCCCATTATTTCCATCTTTCAGTCACCAATGGAGTAGTGGCACAGAGACGGTATCAGCTCTCACCAACTGGAAAATATGTCTGTTTGAGAGGAGTTAATAGCCTGCTGTGCTCACAGCTAAGTGCTATTGCTCAACAGTGTTTTAATGTGACATGATTGTGTTAATGAGTGCAGATTTACAAAATGTAGAAAATGTTTGTCCTTTATGAGCCAAATGTTTGTTTACAATATTAAATTATTTTGTACATACCAGAAATGCCTCAAGTGTTTACTTTCAGTACTGGTGTAGTGGGGGTTTAACTTTATCTTCCCCTGTCCCAGATGTGTTAGATCATCTGTACTGACCACAGAGGTGCACACTGAGTAATGATCATTCCAGACCTCCAGCTACCTCTCCTCAGGAATCCCAGAGGTGGGGAGAGGAAGACGGCAAGAAAGGGCAGACTCTAAACATCAGACAGTCTGATTTTGCTTTGAGAGAAGCAGAGCGTTCCAAACATCTGTGAAATTACTGAGTCACTGAGAAGAGAGTTTCCCAAGTACACAGATGGAAGACCTGAACAAAAGACTCACAAGTGAGTAAAGGTACATTTCAGAATTTCTTTTATAGGCACTAATTGAGTCGTAATCTATCTGATTTAAAATTCTAATCTATTAATTTCCAGTACAACTTTGCATCAGTACCATACATTTTGTATAATTTATTCAGATTGACATTCAGACATTCAACCAGTCATAGAGGTTATTCTACCACCTTGACTTTCTTTTTACGTTATTATAGTGCCTAAATGGTGAAATCCACAAAGGGAACAGATGGCAGAGTAGTTTTCAGGAATATTTCTGTTATGTCCTTTTGACATTGTGCTTTCCTGTGTCAGACTGCACATCTGAGGGACCTAAATTGTTCATTACATTTCCAGACAGAGACTGTCTTTCTGCCTCTTTGTTCACTACACTAACACAGGGGTGCCCATGAAGATAAAACCGCCAGGGCTTCTTGGCCCATTCCCCATGGGACTCAATTCCAATGCGTGGTGCTGATACTATATCGCGGGGTTCTGCTGGATTTGTGTGGGGGTCCTTCTCCAGCCACACCTCTGGGTCTGAGGCTAGGTCTCGACGGTCAAAACAGCGGGGTATATTTAGAGCCTGGCACAGCTTCGAAGGGCCGTTGCAAAGCTCTTTGTCCTTAAGTTGTCGGGCTCCCTCTTTGCGTCTGGCTGCCCTCAGCTGCCTCATGACGGGCTGACCCTGTAGGGGCTCAAGGGAGCGCAGCAGCACGGCAGCACCCTCCCCTGGGAATACAGCACACAATATGTATCAGTCAGCAAGGCTCCAATCTGTCTCCTTCCTTTTGGCCTTTACCCACTGATGATGAAAAACACTGCTGTATTGATTTAATGTTTTAATGATCAACACTTGTAGGAGGGCACATTAAACCAAAAAAAAAAAAAGATTTATTTTGTTTACATGCATCAGTAGGCAAAATGGCTATCATAATGAACACCTTTGGTGGGTTTACCTTCACTAGACACGTTCATACAGAGGTAGATGCCATATATTGGATACACATAGATTGTGCCAGGCTTCATGAACATGGCTGTGTTCCTCTCAGTGCGTTTGCCTCCTGCTGAGTGTGATGCTTTGTCCTCCCCTCCAAGGTAGGCTTCAGTTTCTACTATTCTCCCTCGCAGCTCAGTGCCATCTGCACACCTGCGGACCAACACCTGCAGGGACAAGGAACAAGACAGATTATGTTTCATTATGATTCATTTATTAATTGATTAGTCAATCAACAATAGATTAGTTCGCAAAAATTTTGATAGACAAAGCTAAAATGGTAAAAAATCTGGGGTTTTGTTTTTTAAGCCTTCTGTGATAGTAAACTGAGTATCTTTTGGTTATGGACTGTTGATCCTAAACCAGACATTTGAAGATGCGACCATGGGCTCTGGGAAATTGTACATTTGCACACACTTAATATACCAAACGATTAATCGATCAAGCATGTAAATAATAATTAGTTGCTGTCCTACACATAAAGGGAATGGTCTGGATGCATTCTGGATTTTGCAAGGTTGTAGCTAAGTGTAATCAAATGAAATACAATGCCTCAGTGTTACAATGAAGCACTGAAGAGACCGAACTGACAGGTTACTTAATGAAGTTCCTGCATGAAATACAAAGTAACCATAGGAGACTTTCAAATATAAGGCTGCCTTGTTGTCTCAGGTCCTTGTAGCTTTGATATATTGAAGTGTTGACAGACTGGACAAAAGATGTCTACAGAGCATTAACGTTATATGGTTTTCAGAAATCATCCTTACAATATAACTAAGGTGAGACAGCAGATTACCTTGCCGAGGAATGCTTTAGCCAAACTGATGCAGGATTGGTTGAAAAAATCCTCTGTCAGTTTGTGCTGCAGGTCATTCTTGGTTAAATAATGGCTTTGCTCCGTCTCAGCACTTTGAGCATTTTCACACTTCTTCTTCAGCTTGGCAGGTGAAACCTTCAGTGTCAAATCTGTCCGGTTTTCATGTTTATTTACTGCTTGTTCGGGTGCTGCTGCTAACGTTGTCAATGCTAGCATCTTTCTTTTTCTCCTTACCATCATGTTGCCGCGAAACACTTTACGAAGAAATTAACAAAAAATGTATGACACCCTCACGTCTCTTTTGTAATGTCAGCAACACTTTTATATATTCTTTAAACCATTTACTTACTTATTTATTTTAGTCTTATAGTTATAATTCATCCATGCTTATAGCAGACCAATGCTAGTGCTAACATACAGGAAGTAAACTATTGTTTTGTATTTCTTAAAGGAACCGCGCACCATTTTGGTCTGACGGACGTTACTGTCAATCACCGTAACGTTAAATCATTGATTATGTTGAGATTTGTGGTTCCTGTTAATGGTGTACACTGTAAGGAGGAAGTAATGTCCAACTTGTGTTTTTTCCACAAAATTATCAAACGTGACTTTGCAGCCCAACGTGTTCTTCCTGCTACAAATAACAGCCACATTTGCTGATAGTTAAACCCCTCTAACAGTGGCCTTTTCCTGCTGCTGTCTTATCTTTTCAGCCTCATTTGAAAACACTCCGCTCTAGAGGTTATAAATAGAGCTGGTGTGCTCATCATGCCTGCCTGTGCCCAGGAAGTGCCTGGCGCCAGTTTGGCTCCAGGCACTGTGGGCCCATGTGGCTTTCTGGAAGACTAACAGTGTGTGTGCCATGCCACAGACTACAACTTTATCATGAAAGTACAAGTTTGCTGTGCTGTTTTTCTAACGCACTGCACTGACCCTAAGCTCATGACTGCATGTATTGACTATAAGAGTGGATGGATAGGGTGATTATAGATAGATGGATAAATGCAGAGCAGGTAAATCAATAAAATAGATTAAGTGATGTTATGTTTAAAATAGATGGATTTCTTGTGCCATTGAAATTGTTTTTGAGGACAGAAAACAAATCTTGGTTAAATTGAAAAATGTACACATTTTGTAGGTCTTTTGGGAATATTTTCACATAAAGGCTACTGTGCTTTGTTCATTTACATGTTTAACTGCTAGGTACTGAACTAACTATAGCCATCAGATTAAGTTAAAAGTTTAAAACAAAAATAAGTCCTCTAGACATCCTTCTGAGCTTTATTGTAGCTGCAGCCCGCACTGGTTGTGCATGGTTTCTGTAAGCTCATAATTCTGTAGTTATTTATCCTTATGTGTTGTGCACCACATTGTATTTTGTAGGGGCCTTTTTCTCCTTTCCAAGCATTTTGAGCTGTATTATTTTAGGCTTTTCTGCTGGAGATTGACCTTTTCAATTTGTCCTGGTTGTACAGACCTGGCCTGCTGGGAGGTGGCTTTGTTCCCCACATTGCAGGCAACATATTGTCAGTTGCTGCTGCAACTTTACACATTGGTTATATTTACAATGCCCTTCTTTATAGCCTGCATTTTCTTAGTTCTGATGTTCATCAGCCTTGTTTATCTGCTTTTGCTGCTGCAGCTACTTGTTCACCACATCAAGAATAATCGTATCTGGAAGAAGTAGTCTATTAGTGGACTTGATTTATCAAAAACTATGATTACAAAAGAGCACACATTATAGCAGGCCTCATGTGCATTGGTGCCAGATTGTGTGTAGTCAAAGAGTATATCATGAATGCAGGGTAAGAAAAAAAACACTTTCTCATTTCCACTTTTAATATTCCAAACATTATGCTATTTTTTGTATACTGTTTTGCTAATAAAGTATTACATTTAGTATAATAAGGAATTTCCCTAAGTCTTTTATTAATTAATGTAAGAGAGCAAAACACAGAAACACAGATAGCAATATTACAAAAAAATAGTTCTCCCCCCACAGAGGCCTCTCTCCTTTGGTCAGTCAGATCTTTGGAGAGGTGCCAGAAAGTGCAGCATGCTGTTAAAGTGGCAGCCGTGTGGTGTGTGTGTGTGTGTGTGTGTGTGTGTGTGTGTGTGTGTGTGTGTGTGTGTGTGTGTGTGTGTGTGTGTGTGTGTGTGTGTGTGCGTGTGTGTGCACACGTGTGTGCTTGCATTGCAGAAATAGGTGAAGGGCACATGAGGGTAAGTTGATATACTGCAGCAACATAAAAAAGTGCTATAAAAATTCTCAGTTCAAATATTTGCATGGCCAGTTATTTGATGTCACCTATTCTGTAGTATCTCTTATTGCTTGCTTTTGTTTTGTCAAAATGGTAAAAGTTTTCAAAAGTAAAATTCTTAAATCATAAGAGTAGAGAATGCTACTGTAGGATTAGGGCAGTTGTGTGGTAATTATGGATGAAATAATGCCATAAATTATTGAGCCGGGATATGATCCAGACAAAAAAACTGCTGAGCATGTATAGTAGAACAGTCCTAGCATGGGTTGTTGACTTTGTCATGGCTGGTGGACCAGTGAAGGCCATTGTTTGCTTTGACTGTTTCCACTGCCTGTCAGCAGTGATGCTGAGGTCTGGGCTGGGCAACTTTCATTGTTTCTGGGACTGATAATCTTAGAAGCCACAACTTGGCTGTAGTGTTGCATTCTGGATCACTTTCAATTCCAGCAGTCACCGCTGTGATAGTGACGCGAGCAGGGACACCAGAGACTCATCTGTGTGTGCAGATGGACGAACAGAATGCAGGCAGACTGAAAATATCTTACTACACCATGAGTCAGAGAATCCTATGAACAATAAGGGTTAGTCTTCTGGGTATAATATCCTCTTGTCATGCAGTGTTTAGAAAGTAAAATGTTTTATTAAAGTTGTGATTTTGTTTTGATAAAGTTTATGTAAATTACAATTTACACAGTGAAATATTTCAATTTCTTCTCACTTTTCAAGATTCTGTAAATATATATGCATGTACTGTATATAGTTTGAAAACTGAGACAGACTGTCATTGCTATCTTTGGTTTATATCTGGCTGGATGAAAACATTACATCAAACACATGACTGAAATGGATTGACCAAAATAATGTCACTATTTTGTCCTGCCATGTTTATGATATCTTAAGTCTGAATGCCAGTACCATCAGTAAAAAATACTTTCCCTAAGTAAATTGGCACAATGCCAACATTTTATTTATTGTTTTTAAAGCTTTACATTTACAAGAATGACAAACCCTTTACCTGCAACAGCATGGCATTAATGTCCTCAAACGGATATACTGTGACATACAGCATGTCTACAAGTATAGTAGTACAGTGGTAGTGTTTCAGCAGAAGGTACTGCAATCATAACTATGTGAGACTTTGCTGTTGCATTTCTTTTATATGACAGTCGTAATTAAAAAAAGGGCATCTCGGATGTTCTTGGTTGTAAATAAACACTGTAAACTATTAGTGGCGATGTGTCATAGCTTTTTGAGCGGCTGAGATAACCTCCATACTGTGTTTAAATTTGTATTGCTTACACAACATCATCATATTTATAACAGATTTTAGTGTTAGCTGTCCTCATTCCATTACAAGGTGCAGCAGTAAAGACTCATTTAGGTAGTCTAAATGGTCTTTCAGCAACACTTTCAGAGGTCTTTTCACCATGAATTGCTGCATTCTTAATTTTCTATCTTCTCTCTCTTTTATCATTTTCTGGACCACATGTCTGAAAAAAGTAGATTGATTCAATGATGTTTAAAAATACCAAAGTATAAACACAAAGATCAGTTTTCGGCAGGATATACTTCAAATACAACCCCAATTCTGAAAAAGTTGGGACAGTATGAAAAACACAAATAAAAAAAGAAAGTAGTGATTTCTAAATGTACTTTGACTTGTATTTCATTGCAGACAATGTGAACACAAAATATTTCATGTTTTGTCTGGTCAACTTAATTTCATTTGTAAATATACATCCTTTCCTGTCATTCAGACCTGCAACACATTCCAAAAAAGTAATCAGGTAAATTGGTTAAATAATTATGTGATTTGAAACAGGTGATGTCAACAGGTGATTGTAATTATGATTTGGGACAAAAGCAGCATCCAAGAAAGGTCTAGTCCTTTAGGTGCAAAGATGGGCCGAGGATCGCCAGTTTGCCAACAAATACGTGAGAAAATTATTGAAATGTTTAAAAACAATGTTCCTCAAAGAAAGATAGGAAGACATTTGCTTATTTCACCTTCAACAGTGCATAACATAATTAAAAGATTCAAGGAATGAGGAGGAATTTCAGTGCGTAAAGGACAAGGGCGCAAGGCTAAACTGAACAACCGTGATCTCCAATCCCTCGGGCAGCACTGCATCAAGAATCGTCATTCATCTATAAGCGATATCACCACATGGGCTCAGGACTACTTTGGCAAACCTTTGTCAAGTACCACAATACGTAGTTACAGCCACAAATGCCAGTCATAGCTTTTTGAGCGGCTGAGATAATCTCCATACTGTGTTTAAATTTGTATTGCTTACACAACATCATCATATTTATAACAGATTTTAGTGTTAGCCGTCCTCATTTAAATGCCAGTTAAAACTACTGTGCCAAAAGGAAGCCCTATGTTAACAGTGTCCTGAAGCACCGTCGACTTCTCTGGGCTCGGAGGCATCTGGGATGGACCATCACACAGTGGAAACGTGTACTGTGGTCAGATGAATCAGTATTTCAGGTATTTTTTGGGAGAAATGGACGCCGTGTGCTCCGGACCAAAGAAGAAAAGGATCCAGCAACAAGTCCAAAAGCCAGGGTCTGTCATGGTATGGGGTTGTGTCAGTGCCCTTGGCAAAGGTAACTTGCACTTCTGTGATGGCACCATTAATGCTGAAAAGTACATAGAGATTTTGGAGCACAATATGCTGCCTTCAAGAAGACAACTTTTCCAGGGACGTCCATGCATATTTCAACAAGATAATGCAAAACCACATTCTGTACACATTACAAAGTCCTGGCTGCGGAGGAAGAGGACACGGGTACATGACTGGCCTGCCTGCACTCCCGACCTGTCTCCAATAGAGAATGTGTGGTGCATTTTGAAGCGCAAAATGTGACAACAAAGACCCCGTACTGTTGCCCACCTTAAGACTTGTTTGCAGCAAGAATGGGACACAATTACACCTGAAATACTTCATCACTTGGTGTCTTCAGTCCCTAAACGTCTTTTAAGTGTTTTGAAAAGGAATGGCAACATCATAAAGTGGTAAATACTTTACTGTTCCAACTTTTTTTGAAATGTGTTGCAAGAACAAAAATAGGAATTTAGTTTTTTTGAAAAAAAAAACCAATAAAAATCATGAGGAACACATTAAATTATGTGCTGTTGTATTGTCTGCAATGAAATACAAGTCAAAGTTTCAAATTTAGAAATCACTACTTTCTTTTTTTATTTGTGTTTTCCATACTGTCCCAACTTTTTCTGATTTGGGGTTGTACCAAGACTCCATATCAGCCTCTGAAATAGCTTCCAAGAAACTTTTCCAATAGAAACTTTAACTGCAATCATTTTTGTGACAAGTAACATTCTCATACACAAAGGAGCCTTCTTCCTCACCAAGCCAATGAGTAGCAGAGCCTGGTAGTCATCTGTATCCTCAGTGTTTGTGGGAGTCATTATTAATTGACAATTCATGAGTCTCTTTTCTTGTTTGCTGCAGAGGTGTGGGTTCTCACTGGGAGGGGGAAACAGGAGGGGTATTCCATGGGGGACTCCATTCACACATCTGCACAAGAGAGACATCATGCTTATGGAGAAACATGTCTTTTTCCACATCTGGGATCTCATGCCCATAGGTTTTAACAGAACCACATTTAAACAGGTTAGGGAATACCATGCATGCATGCATGTGTCTACTGTATGTATGTACTTTCCTTGTATTTGTCTAGATCACATGTATAGTTTTGTTCTGCAATATAGAAAATTAGTGATTTTTTATTTTTTTTATTTTATTAGGATGCCCATTAGTTGATGCAGAACAGCAGCTACTCTTCCTGGGGTCTACACAAACAAAACATGGCAACAGATGAAACAATGGCAATTTGTCTGAAACAGATTTTCAGACAAAACATAACATAATAAAAATAAGAAAAGCATAACTAACAATATTCTTTCTCGCAAACATATAACAAAACATATTCCTCTTCTCTTCTCTGCTTCTCTTCATAGTCGTCAGATTCATCTACCAACCCTTACAGAACTGGCTCAGATTTGCCTTGCACCAGCTCTTAATTATGCTGTTATAGTTTTAGACTGCTGGGGGACTTCCTTTGACACACTGAGCTCCTCTCTCTTTCCATCTGTGTACATCCATGTCCCAGAAATGCTTGTTACTAACTTAGCTCTGGCGAGCTTATTCCAAGGAGTCCTTATGTTTTTTCGCCCAGGAGTTTTCCTTGGATTAGGGTGGCACCTAAATCATGGTTGCAGCTGTTGCAATGGCCCTTCCCACGTGCCCTGCTACACCCTGCAACACCCTGTAACGCCCTGCAGTGCCCTGCTATGCCATGAACTACTGCAACTACTATTTCTAGTCATAGTTCCATTATCTTGATTGTGACTATTATTGCCACTGTTCATCACACCCCCAACCGGCACCGTCAGACACAAAATTCATAAGCACTGAATATACAAAAGTGAAATCTTACAACAAACCCGGTAGTATATATAATATTCCTATACATAAAAAGTACAAAATGTAATTAAAAAAATATGGTTACAGGCGTAGGGCCATTAGATGTTGCTTTACTTGTTTTCTTTCTTTATTGTGTGCTTTAACAATCTCAGCTGAAAGTGAGTTCCATACAACCATTCCTCAATACTGTAGACCTACATTGCTTTGATTGTGTTCTGGATTTAGGAACTGTGTAAAGACCCCAGGTGACATGTCTTGTGTAGTATGTATGTGTATTAGAGCTGAATGTGAGTTGACTATACAAACAATTAGGAATTTTCAATACATTAATGTTTTTAACAAAAAACAAGAGTGATGCTGATAGCCTCTCTTCAACTTTCAACCAGGGGAGATTGACATGCATGTTGTTTACATCAGACCTAAGTGTGCATCGAAGTGCAAGACGAGCTGCTCTGTTCTGAGCCAGCTGCAGTTTTCCTAGATCCTTCTTTGCAGCACTTGACCATCTCATTGGTCAATAGCCTAGATGTGATGAAACTGCACCAGGTGACTTGAGATTTGGGTTTAGAGTTTAGTTTCCACCTATTCAGCAGAGACACAATTGAGAAACAGAAACAACTGTGTAGAATCTACTTTTTAAACCTACAAAGTACAGTAAAAAAACATAGTAGGTATTTTAAACCATATAGTAGTTTAAAAGCATAAAACAGCACAAAAATAGTCAGTAACAGTTTGAGAGTTGTTTTAGTAGATCATTAAATGAGAAAAACTCAGCCTTCCATTTGTTTGGTTTATTGATTGAGCCTGTACTAAAATATCCAGCCCCCTGACCTACTCTGATAACCGCTTCCTTGTCTGAGCTCACACCTGTGGCTCTCTGAGGGAACAACCGTTAACTTAGGCGGGGGAGGGCTGTCTACAGGAGCTTACTGGTCTTATCACAAAAACAAGGGAGTGAATCTGCTCAACATGACCACGCAGCAAGAACAACAAAAAAATCTGCCCTCTTTGATTTCTTCAACAGCCTACTTCTGCTATGGTATTTAGCAGCAGTACAGTTGGTTGCCTTTGCCAGTAATGTACAGTATGTGGTCATTGAATGTAAACCAGCATGCACTATTTTAACTCAGTGACTTCAGCTCTACCTAACTATTGATTGTGTGATCATAGCTAGTTGCAAACAAAATCCTAAATTACCAATATTATATACCATCAATGGACCCCTAAAAGCATCATAAATAAGTCACATGCTTGCATTTGACTTCTTTCGAATATGTCTTTGGTGTGGTAAACTATGTACCGTGTACAAGCAAAAACCTATCTGGTCTTAACCCAGAAATGATGGTCTCCCGTCCACTTCTCTCCTTGGTTGAAGAAAGAGGAAGCCATTTATGGACTGTCTGGCAATGTCTCTTTGCTTAAACGTTACCCTTGCACTCAACCCTTTTATCTGTGTCTGATTGATGGGGCTTCAGGGAGCCATGAGTGCTCCTACAGGTCCTGTGTTGTTTCCTAATGCTGCCTTTGCCCCAGCTTCAACCCTCCTCAATCCTAGGGGAACAACTTCATGGTATATCAATCAGAGACTACCAGTAGGCCGCTGAAGGGTCCTTAGCTGAGCACATGTAAATAGTTGATGAAGTCCACTAAACTCCTGTGGTGGATATACTGTCTTTTGCCTAGTTGAGGAGCATGTCTCTGAATTAGCTCGATTTTCAGTGGGCCTATCAGTCATACTGGCAGGGACGAGACCTGTGGGTGCAAGACGGAGAGGAGACTTGAGCTGAGAGGAAGCTCTAGCCTTTCATACTGTGAACTACAAACAGGACCAGTTGTGAGACCTGTCGGATGTGTGCCTGCTGTATATTTTGGTCTTGATAAAAAATAAGGTTTTGGATTTCTTCTTGCTACAGATATTACTCACTGCTGTGGAGGAGGTGTTACAAAATGTCACAACCACACTTTAGACACTTATTATATTGGAAAAACTGTATCGATCTGCTATTTTAAGTAGATCTGTAAAGAATATTATTGAATATAAAACTCAAACACTCTTATGACCCCTTGTTGTAGTAACACAAATCACCTGCCTTGTCAGCATACAAATGGGATCAGTTTTATGTCTTCCTATATTTGAATAGCACAAAGTTCAGTGGTGAGTGTTTTAATCAAGAAGTACATCAAAGTAACCAAGGAGACTTTTCCAGGAACCTGAGCCACTTGTGCCCCGAGACCTCATCTGAGGAAAACTGTGTACTTAGTGCCCCTTGTCAGCACCTCAGAAACCTTCTGCTTCCTAACATCCATCATTCTCCTAGAGAATATTCCCAGTTGGATCTGGGCTTTTACTTACATGATGAAATGCACTGTAATGGCCTTTTCATTAGATTGAGCAGCAGCCTGTATTACCTGATGCAGAGTGGCTACATCTCCTCTAATGAAAATATTCTCTTTAAGTGTGTAACTATTGTTATTTATTTTAACAGATTTAAATAAGATCAAAAAACCCAGAAATGGAAGTGACTCCTCAGAGGAACATTGCCTGTAATACAGGTGAGTTTTTTTTAATACATTCACAATGTATAGATATGCAGTCACAAAGATAATTGCTATGAAAATGCCTTTGACTCGGTTTCTGTACATGGTCTCACACTTGGGAATGCCCATGAGGTTTGGGTGTGAATTAATGATTAAGACATGACTGCAGAATCCTACAAGCCAAGTATGGGAGGAATCCCAGCAACAATGATGTCAAATAATGGCATACCACACATGTAAATCTCATTTTTGTGTGCATTTGTGGTAAATTAATTTGTCTATCTATCTATCTATCTATCTATCTATCTATCTATCTATCTATCTATCTATCTATCTATCTATCTATCTATCTACCTACCTACCTACCTACCTACCTACCTACCTACCTACCTACCTACCTACCTACCTACCTACCTACCTACCTACCTACCTACCTACCTACCTACCTACCTACCTACCTACCTATCTATCTATCTATCTATCTATCTATCTATCTATCTATCTATCTATCTATCTATCTATCTATCTATCTATCTATCTATCTATCTATCTATCTATCTATCTATCTGAACATATCCTGACACTGACAATCACATTCTTTACCATTGCTTTTGAGTTGTTTTATGTTGTTGTATACATAAGTCTTGACAAATTAAACAAGACAAACCAGTAGCAGCAGCAAACACGTGTTCAGGCTTAGTTTAATAGGCCTCAGTCAGCCATATTAACATCAGCAGACCCAAACCCCAGGCTCATATGACACTGGTGTTATATGCTCATGATTTGAAGAAAATGTGTGGGATTTATATAATAGTTAATAGACAATCAGTTTCTTCATTGGCTCAGAAATAAAGCACAACTGTATAATTCAACTAAAATGTAATGTGAGCACAGGGTTCACTGATATCATGTGGCGCTATGATCGTCATCATGTCATGTGGCAATATTGCATGATTTGTCTAGGAAAGGACCAAAAATTTGGGAAAAACATGAAGGTTTACATAATACATTTGTAATAGTCCTTTGACATGTTAACACAATGTATTTATCAACATATATTTATTTGTATTCATAATTTCAGCTGTAGACACAGTTGCAGTTGTAGGTTTGCTGAAATATTTCAAGTGGTTACAGATTACATGATGCTCAACAGTTATATTAAAAAATCCATCACTTGGAGTTGTATGTGTCATGGTTTGGCTTGCTGCCTCCCCAGTCTGTCTGTTATCCCTCTTCCTTATGTTTTTGTTTTGTCATCTGTCTGTACTGTGCTGAGTGGTCCAGCACAGGCCAGAGAGATCCAGTAATCACCACTCCAGTCTTAAACCCCGGCTTTCCAACCAGATTGTCCGTTCACCCAAGTGGTAACACTCTCTACGGCCAGCCTAAGTGATTTTTGACAGTCTGCTTTGACAGTAACTCCTGTTTTAAGCTGAGTTTGACTTTGTGTGTTTTTTTGCTCCTGCTCCAGATCCCTGCTTCAGTTGAGCCGAATTGTTTTTGGACCTGCCTCTCGCCTGTCAGTCCGCTCTCAGCCCCAGAGGATTTCAAGCATCATAGGCCTACTTACCTTTGTGTTCAATAAACCTTACTAGCCTACCTGTTTCCAACCTTTCCTCCATGTCTGCTCCTGAATCTGTACAGCCCAGCGTAACAGTGACAAAATAAATCCCTAAATTTAAGAAGTAAACCCAGAATAAACATATTTAATGAGTATGCAAAGCGGGGGAGGAGGATCGTCACATCTCAAATATCTGATGACCCCTTCAAGTGTGCTGAATGTGATGCGCCAAACCTCAAATGAGTCGAGGGAAGTTTATTTTTCAGTACATCTATGAAAAAATCATGAAGTCAGTCACAATTTTATTCTATTTTTGGTCTTTGATTATGAAACTCAAATTAATAAAGTTGTGCAGGTCAGCCATTTATTGGACAAAGTTCTGATTGCAAACACTTGCCTACGTATTTACCTTTGTACCAAATGGAGTGCCTTATTGTTTTGTATTTTATTGGCTCTGAAAGTACCTACAGTTCCTACTGGTGACTGAAAAAGTCCAATCTCCAGGTTTTGTTGCACGCTTTATTGCTTATATAATGTGTGCAGTGAAATGCAGAGTGCCATGCTCTTAAGGCTGTGCTACAGTGTTTAATAAATAGCCTACTAATAATTAAAATAAGAGCAAACATTTAGAAAATAATAAGAAACGCAATTCCAATATAATTAAACTAATTCTGCTTTTAAAATCACAAAATAAAAACTATCACCTTTTTGTAATGGTGCATCATCATGTCATGTCACTGAGACTTTTATTTTGAAATCTTCCTATATGTTGTTATTACAACATGCTGTTTGCTCATTCACATACGCCATAAAACACGCATTAGGCCCATATTAATCAAATAGATATGTGTAGATAACAGGTGCAGTGTTGACCCAGGCTGAGGATAGGGCAGACAAAATAAAAGCCGCTTATAACAACTAATTTGACTTACCCAGTGTGTTTTTACAGTGCTCCAATTATTAGTCAAACAGAAGGTTTAAGTAGCCTCTTTGGACACAATGATTTTTACATTATTATCCTTTCCCATTCCCGAAAAAATTATTAAATGATTATTATAAAACATATTGTTGAATTAATAAGGCGACAATTTCAATATAGTCATTACACATGTAGCCTATAGTTTGAGGGCCCAACTGAGGATTTTTACATTTTTGGAGGGAATCACTGTAAATGGAGACATTTAAACCCCGGTTTCAGTCCCCAGACCCAACTCTGGCTGAGGATATCGCTTAGTCACCCGAGTTCACCGGGAGAAGCAGCGCCTCCCTGTGTACACACCGATTGGTTAGTGATCTTGACGGGCTTGCCTTCTCCACAGACCGTCTCCAGTCCAGGGCGGGGCTGACTCTCGGCCAAACTGAATTAGGCTACAACCGGCAGAAGAAAACTTACCCAGGGTCGATTCATGGAGCAGTGTGGGAATGCCCTGTCCGTAGGTGGGAAGCAGAGAACCGGACGGCAGCTAAATTTCGGCCACACCGCCCTGGGCTGCCTCTGCTGCTGGTGTGAACAAGAGTGACTACATTTAATTCCACGGCACCGGGCTTAGCTTAAAAACATCTGCAGGGTGGAAAAAGAAGCGCGTTTATTCCTGCGCCTCTATCAGGATGATGTGACAAATCACTCATCTGCTGCCTGACAGGAAAAAAAATCTGTGAAACCGGATTTTTTTTCCCCACTGCTGGAGATCATCTGAGCTGGTTGTTGTAAGGGTAAGTTGTGTCATTATTTGATGACTGTCTCCTGTGGTCGCCCATACGGAAGGCAGCAGGCGTAGGAAGCGCTCACGCGTCGTGATCGAGGAGGATAAACGAGTTTATAGGCTACTAGTAGATAGAATTATTGGTCAATTGGTCGACACGGGAATCCTTCACATATAGGCTGGACATAGTAAGCGGAGCATACTTTAGGTTACGGGGTGCAGTGCCGTTTGCCCTGCCTGTAGTGGAGTTTTCATAGTGAAAGTAGTAGGCTATTTATAGTGCTCATGTAGTATAATTGGGGCTACCTTTAGGCCCTATCACCTTTTTTTTTTTTTTAAACAAAATGTGAAACATTTAAGAGATGGTAATGTGTGAAATTACCCTCATCCAAAATGAGCCACAGGCTATGAAGCTAAATTACTTTTATTTTTTACTTAAACTTTGCCAAATTCAGGAGAGATTACTTTCATTAGAACCAAGTTTAGGCAACATGATCTCATGTGACTGGAGGCTGATGGAAGATGGCTGAGCCTAATTGTAATTTTGTACAAAGGAATGTAGGCTACCTAAATTACTATGTTGTTGACTAATCATGCAACACATCATGCATAAAGTCACACCATGATGACCTCACTCGTCCTTCTCCCAGTCCTCCTCCTCTTCCTCCTCTTCCACCTTCTCCTGGTTATTGTCAGCAGCACCATCACCATCATTTTCATCAAAGGCAATCATGAATGTTTATGCCTGTTTCTTCAAATCAACAAATAGCAGCACCACACATTTGCTTTGCTATTAATGACTACACACAGATGTTACATAATTTATGATGAAAAGAGCAGCAGACAGCATGTGCTTCTCATATCATCTCCCTGCACTTGAACCCTATGAACCTGAAAGTATTATTTCTTCCTGTTTTCTTCTGATTGTGGCTTTCACGAGGCACTAACACACCTTGACTAAAAGTGACTCATGGCAGACAGTCACAGAAGGGCACAAATTCCACAAAATCATACACATGGAGGGGCCAACTAAATGTCTAGATTTGACTCATCAGAGGTTGAAAGCTCAAGGAAGGCAGCTCACATATTAACAAACTGCAAACTTGTTGACATCGGAAAGGTTAAGGGCGCCAATGTCCTACAATACCTGGGCAGACTGAAGTGAAACCATAGATGTACTGTATTAGAAACTGCTGAGTTATTTTGGCAGACAGGACATAGGAGCACATGGCCTGGTTTGTGTGCCCAGTGTTCCTGAAACCTTATCGCAAGGAAGGAGGGGGATCATGGCTCGGATGATGTAATCACACCAATAAAGCAGGCCCCTGATGTGTGATAGTGGCAGTCATGCTCATCCTCTGTATCTGATCCAACTGGACCCCAGAGAGAGTATTCCCAATGTGTGTGTGTGTGTTTGGATGTTTATGTGGGTGCATGTGGGTACATGATACTTGGAGGGAGCTGGGAGTAGCTCTGCTGAGGCAGGTGGACCATCCAGACTGGCCTGTGTTGACTAGCTGGTATGTGAGTTTTCCAGGGGGCTGTTGAGGGGGCCACACTGTATTCATGCCTGCATGACTCATGGCGCGGTATCTGTCTGTCAGTCTGTCCAAGTGCACAGTCCTGTACTACTGCTTCATAGTGTTGCCTTCAAAAGAGCTTCAGAGCATGATTTTATCAACCTTCATTCATTGCCATTCTTAAATAGATATTTCTTTCCATACATCTCAAAGCATGCATCACTACGCAGTAGCACCATATGTGGCCTAATCACTTCAAGATGATGCATCTGGGGCATTTCCATCAGAATTGAATCTCTTATTGACCTCACCCTTTTCAATTTGAACTAATCTTTTCCTACATGTTCACCTATGAGAGAGTATAAAAAATGTGGTTTTATTTATTTTTTATTTTTTAATATGTTATACATATATGCACATCTTTCATATTGTGCCCGCTATTGGTTGAGCAACAGCAGACTTCTGAGTGTATGGTGGGTAGGTCAGTCTACCACATGAATGCTGTATTTTTTAAATGTTTGAGTGCTGTTGTTATACACATTGTTTGCAAATTCAAATTTAAGGACAAGGATTTATTTATTATGGACCAAAAGTATTGAAATTGTGCATAACCTTGATTGTAAGCTGTCAATTAATCAAAAGACCATACTGAAATGTTTATTTTTTTAGACATCTGTGTCTTTAGGCGGGGTGGTCGTCTGATATGGGTCCACTTTGAGGGCCCCTGTTTCCTGAATGGTTGGTCAGTCTGGTTAATCAAACCACCACTCTCTCATATAGGTTAACATGCAGGAAAATATTCGTTTAAATCCAGAGGTCAGAAAGTGGTTGGTTTCTGAGGGAATGCGCCACCTTCAATCAGGACATTTAGCCATAAGTGGTCTTTCTTTGTAGATTTAATGCTCTTCTGATGAGATGGTGCACGACTACAAAGCAGCGATATATTTCCTGGAAGAAGCCATCTGAAATCTGCCTATTCCTGAACATGGGTGTACTCTCTGTGATTGTTGTCATTTTCTTCAGTCTCTGGACAAAGTTCGCTCTGAGTTCAGGTGAAATGAGCATCATTGAACAGTCCCATGTGTGCAGAGCACATGCTTCTCTTAATAACCTTAGGCTGTTTCTCCAACAAACACATCTGTATCACGAGTCAAAAGTTTGGTCAGAGAATCCTGTTTTTGGGTGCGACCTGAAGTTTACATTTATTACTGACCAGGTAAAGTTGCTCTGACCACATTTTAAACGAATAATAATAAACAATATGATGGTATCTGTATTATTTAATGGGCACTTCCATAAATGAGTCCACTATATGGATCACTATCCAAACCGTAATATATCAATATCAGTACAATATCATGTAATATTCTATAATCTGTATCTGCTTATTCTAGTTTTCCAACTCTTCAGTGAGCTTACATGATTCTTACTTTATAAAATACAACACAAGAAATCATGTTTTTTTTTTTATGGCTGCACCCTTATACTTCAGGAATCATTATAGAAGTTATGTGCCTTTTTTACTATCCCTTTGCAAAAAAATCTGCTCAAGATATTTATTATCTTTGTAAACTTTAGGGTCTTGACTTTAATACGTTTCTGTTGGTTTAAACAGTGCTTATCCGCTTATTCTAATATTGTTGTGATTTACCTACTCACTACCTATTGTTTAATTCTTCGTAAAAGCTTAATGAGTTTAAGTAATATATAGCTGAATTACATATTTCTCTGAGACTGTCATCATGGGAAGCTTTGTGTGAAAACTGCTACAGTGAAGATTGTCTCCTCGGTTGATTTGTAAATGTGGGGCATGGCAACAGTATCTGGAGAGGTCAAACATGTTAACCAACTTGTTCTGCTACTTTGGCGACAGTACGCATGCTTTCCTGCTAAATATTTTGGTTACAACTGTTCCCACAACTGAGCTCAAACAGCATTAAAAGCATGTCAGGTATGTTTTTACAGGGGATTGATGGCGAGAGATCCCACAGGCAGTGTTTGATCTATTTCTCGCTGGTACTCGCTCAGATCGTACCTTTTTTACTTTGATGTGGTTACGGTTTTGACTAAGTTTTCAGCCGCAGGAACAGTGATTTGTTTTGCATGTCAAATAATGTGGCATTTGTGGAAAAACAGAAACCATGTTATGTCTCTTGTGGCCATAATGCATATGCATAATGGAATGTAAGCACATTCTGCCTTATTATCAGAGGGAAAAAAACATGTACTGTATTCTTGTGGTGCATTGGTTTTAATTATACAGGACGTGTAGTGTGTTTGTTGCTCATACAGATTGTCATCTTATGGCTGCTTGTTTGCCTGCAAGCTTCCCCTGTTGACGGCTCTGTTGTGTGACTCACAGCTGTTGAATCCCATTCTTCCCATCCTATGACATCTTGGTGGTGGCATGATGCAGCGGCAGCTATGGTAGGCAAGTCAGTTGTGACGTAATGCTGTAATGCAGGGACAGGGCTATTTCAGGTCTACCTGTGAGCCTCCAAGGCCTCCATTTGCCCACATGCAACCCTGCCCTTCTCTCAGTCAGCACCTCATCTGTCATGAGCCAGACGGCCATACATGAACCAGCATTCACAGAATTTACTAGAAACGTTTGATGCACAGGTTTGGAGAAAATTGGAGACGTGACTAAATTGAAAATACAGCTTATTATGAATTGTTTTTACGGTTATTTGGTTCAGGCCGACATTAGGCTGTAGTTGAGATGAAAACATCTAATTTGGGGGTTTTAGGGAGTTTTTGTTCCCGTAGCTTATGTTCTCACTGACATGTTGTCTGAGGCTGGTTAACCTCAGGACAGTGCTCATTTTCAGGGCTGTGGGAATTTTTCCCAGTAGGCTAGCGCTTATCGACAAGCAGCAATGGCTCCTTGAACTTTGATCTTCCTCTTTAAGCGTGAAGAGCTCTTTACCTAGTGCCTCGAGACTGGAATATATATATATCAACTATGTTGCAATTGTGTAGTCTTACCTGGGTGAAATCACTTGACAGAGAGTTTTGTTTCAAAGCTCACACAGGCTTAACAAAACAGTAGTACAACTTGCGGGGCTACTCATTGCAGTCTAATTGTTAGAAATGCACTGAGTTTTGTCCAGATGAATATTATTACTTTGCTTTTTGACTCTTCATTGGAGATGGGTTGTCCTGCATGAGTTAAAAAGCTACCTAAAAAGACAGTGCAAGTTACGCTTGATTTTTCAAAATCTGCCAACCCAAAAGTTCTTGGTTTGTCATTGTAAATAAATGATTTAATCGATAAAGCATTTAGTTAAAACCTTTAATACCTTTCTAAAATTGGATTTTTTACAGAAGAGTTAGATGGACCAGAACTTAATATTCAAAATACATCCAGAAAATGTTGTTGTTTTTTCTGTAGTGCAGCACAGGCCTCACATGCTGTAATGACTTTGAGTCCTTGAAAAGTGCTATATAAATTCAATTTATTATTATATTATTATTATTAATGACAACACTTTGTTGTATTCTGTTTACGTTTTCTCAGACCATTGTCAGGCCAGAAACCCACTCAAGGAACACAATATCCCAGTACTTTTACAACAGCGACGAGGGTGCAGTTTTAAATAGGATAAACTGCTATCTTTGGCACATTCGGTCGTCATACCTAGAGGCTGTGAGTCCTCATTGTATACCAGACTGCTGAAGTCTAGTTGATTGTTCCCTGAATGGAGCTGCACACATGCAGTTATATCTGGACAGTTTCAACAGTCCCACCAACATCACATACCATGCGCCAAACTCACTGCAGCAACTTTCCCAGAAATGAGGGTGTGTTTTGGAATCCTCTGTGACTTTTCTTTTACTGGCTTTTTTCGGAAGAGGTGGATCTTTGTCGGTTTGAATGCTCTTTTTTGACTGAACTTCAACCATTTAAGTGTTGAAATACTTATGTGTTTCATTGTGTCACTGAAGTATGCCCATGGTGGATATTAAAGATGCAATATGTAATATTGACAGCTAGTGTTTAAAATAGTCACTGCAGTACAAATTCAAAATACTTGAGCAAGTCGTCTCCCCCCGCCCCCTCCTCCCGAGACTTGAAGTTCACGTTGTTTGCCAGGCTGAGACCGGAGCATTCAACAGTGTTACTAGACGCTTGTCTCACATAGCCAGACATTACTCCACAGGGGAGTAGCTCACGTTAGATGCTGGCTATATTGACAGTCATAAAAGCCCGTGCTCACGCGGAGCTCTGTACCCAACTGACAGACACACTTTTTTGGCTTAGAATTACAGTAGGAACCACTAAAAAAACCACAACCTTGCCATCCTCTCCACACGCCAGACAGACACACTTCCTCGGCTTAGAATTACAATAGTAACCGCTAAAAATACCATTACCTTGCCGTCCTTTTCCACCCGACTAAAATACACACTTTATTGGCTTAGAATTACGGCAGCAATTGCTAAACAAGTCCTCTCTTCCTGATTTACAGCCCCCGTCTTTTGGCTTCAAATAACACACCGTTGTCGGCTATGGCTGCTGAACAGGCTACACGTTGTTAACAGCCATGGCCCACTTGCCTGGTCCTCTGGTAATGTAAGCCATTAGCAGGGTTAGCATGGTGGTGTTAGCCAGGACCAGGATTACTTTACTGGCTGTGTCTCAGTTGTTTTTGCGAGTAACCAACTTGGGTACTCTAGCTATATAATTCAATGTGAGTAGCTACACGAATGTTGAAATTACATAAAATGCCTGTCCCTAGTAGCTGTGATAAATTAGCCTGAAGCTAACGCCACCACCTATGTTGGTGATAGACAGACCAAATCAACCAATCAGATCAACGAAGTGTATGACGTACCAACAGAGCAACAACGGAGCCAGGCTCCCCCTGCTGCTGCAGGCAAAGCTTAGCTTGTTAGCTCAGCAAGCAAGCAACATGTCGGTAAAAGATATTTGCCATTTGTGTAACGAGAATTTAGGAATTAAAGGCCCCATTTCAGGTTCCCGGTCCATATTCCAAGAGAAGGATCCAAGAGAAAACAGCATTAGCGAGCGGCTAACAGAATTAGGGCTACCGCTGTCTGAAAATGTGTCTAGATCAGGTCAGATTTGCATGCGTTCCGTTCCGTGCATCCTGATCTCGCGAGCTCCTCGTTGCATCACACCTAAACCCGCCTCGCTGATTGGCCCGGTCGTTTGGCGAACGGCTCCAAATTTTCTCTGCCTCAAGATGCCAGACTGATCTGCGAGCAGAAAACTGGAGCTCGCGAGATCAGGATGGTCTCACGAGGCTAACACTTACCTGTTCAGGAGGAAATAAGCCAACTCTGCGTCCTTTTGGGCTCTAAGCTGTCTCCATCTTTCAAATACATCTTCAGTATTTACCCGGGGTTTGTTACATCTCTGGTCACGCAACTGTTAGAAACATGCCGTTTTTTTATGTCGGGTAGAATCTATCTCTGTTGATCATGTTTGTTTGGTTGTTTGCTGCTTTGCATGGTCATTACAGCTGTAGCACGCTGAGTTTACCTTTTTACAGGTATATCTGGCAACGCAGTCTGGCTGTCAAACTGGGCAGTTGATAACAACACACAGGCCAAAACACAAACAGAAAGTCCGTCACGGAACGGAAATTTCAAAAGGAGAAAATACTGGCATTAGCATTGTTGCTAAAAAACATAGTATTTCAACTAAGTATGTTTCCTTAATATCTGATGATGAATTGTGGCCATTTATGGATTTATTACAGTAAATATATTACATAATGGACCTTTAAGTCCTATGTTAAGTTTTCAGTTGTGCTTTTATACAAATAGATTTTGGTTAATCTGTTAGACTGTGTTCACATTTCTTTTTTTTTTTTTTTTTACAAGACAGGCGCCATTGGCATATTATCAGATAGGCCTACATATACCTGATCCCATAACTCTTAACTTTCCTTTTCTACTGCCTCTGATTCTCTTCACACCCATGCCAACTTTTTCTTCGATTTGCCAGTTGACAGAATTTGTAATGCCGCTTGCCAGGGAAAATGATGTAAAGCCTCTCATTTATGGTGCCCAGTTGATCACGCCCAGTTATAGTGAAGGCATCATGCTGGAAGCGTAATATGTCATAAAGCATATTCACTCAGAGCTCGGAAAACACAGACATGAAAAGTAATGCAAATCATAAGTAATTTATTCCTGGATGCTGTCAGGGTTTGTACTCCCACTCTGGGAAGTTTTTCTTTTCTTGTTTCACTTCTCTCATCTTGTCTGAACTGGACATTCTGTCTCCTCACCAATATTGCATGTCCTGATCATTTGTAAGCAAGTAAGAAATTGAGTATTTGTCACTCTTGCATGGCAATATTTGCTTGTTGTCAAAGCATGAGCAGAGTAAGCAAGCATCCCTACATGTGTGTATGTGACCTGGGGGAAAACTGACTTTATTTTATAAAAAGAGTCAGTGTGTTTTCTTCAGTTAAATCAGGATTGAAGAGGCCTCCCCCTCACTGGGGCTGTGACTGTCCCACAGGACCTGCCCCAGCCTTCCCAGTTTTCCTGTGCTTTTGTTGGGACTTTTCCACTGATCTCTTGGCCCAGCTGCATGGCTTCATTCTTCCTCCTTCCTCCCCCATCATCCTTACTTTTACATCTCCCTGATCCCAGCTCGGAGACCCTGGCCTAACCTCTGGGTGTTCCCCTGGGTGCCCCCTCACTTCCTCAGAGTAGCCTATAACAGAGGCTGTGGAATTTCAAAAAGAAGTGATTACACTAAACAGAAAATCTGTTATTTTACCCTTGAGTCTGAAGTATTCAATTGTTTAGGAAAAAAGTAAATGAGATTAAATTGTATAACATGATTTTGATGCTTATATGAATTAGTGTGTCTAATGCGACCAGTCAGAATCCAGTGCAATTCAAGTCAAATATTTACCATGTGCAAAGAAGCATCTTATGTATCTGAAAGGTCTTTCTGAGAACTGTCTTTTGAAAACCAGTCATAGAAATGGCGCCGCCTTGATGAGTGATTCTTACTTGCTTTGACACAGACCCAAATCTCACCTCACGTTTATCTGAATCATTGCTCCACCATCTACGTTGTTCACAGCCTCTGCCAAAATGCATTGTGACCCACATTTATGTCCTTCCACAATGGCTGAGTAACTGTCAGACCAACAGATTTCTCCTGTGGGTTGGAAATGTCGGTGACTATATCAGAAATACACTGTTGGTGATTTTATTTCTTTTCTACACAATAGTTTGAGCAGAGGGTAGTTTGTAGTTGATTTATGTGGGATTGATTTGTGTGCTCTTCCCACCACATGCAGTGCTGGGAACTAGAGCACATACTGTAGCTTCGAATAAGCACTTATCTGTTGGTCAAACTTGATCTTCCATAAGTTATTCCCAATCAGATAAACTTCATTTTAATGATGGCTCTCTGCCTTTTCTGCTTTACTTTCATCTGCATATTTGCTTGTATCAGATAAAAGAGATTCAAATGAGTTGTGTGTTGAACAAAAGGTTCCCCTCTGTATTGGAGGGAGGGGAACCTAATGAAATAGGTCTCTGCGGCTGTTGCCTCTGCAAAAATAAAATAAAGTCATCCTACCTGTGACAGAATTCAGTTTGTACCGTCATCCCAAACAGAAAATCTGGCTCTATGTGACAATGATATGTGACACTAAATGTGTAATGGCGCAAAAGGAGGTTGCTGGCACAACAACCTCAATTGAAATTCCCTGTCCTTCACTTGACTGTAAACTCTGGCTATGCACATGTCGCCCACATGTGTACATATATTCACAGCTTGCAGTGGTGAAATCAATGCAGTCAATAATCTGTACTCTGGGCTGTAACAGGTCTGCAAATCTTTCAAGGAGACTTTTATTTATTTTAGTGATTTCATTGTATCATATGACATGTTTAAAAGATTGAAAGGGTAAAAAAAAATTTAATTAGACCTTGCTATTAGGGTTGAGTCATTATGAAGAAAAGGTTTTTGAGGCAAATTACTAATACAGTCCGGGGTGAGTCATGTCAAAAGAATAAATTAGTAAAACATTTAAATATTTTAATATTAGATTTAATGATTCATTATCTTGATCATGACTAGTGTTTAGTTTTTATTACCATGGTATAGGTACTGTGTATTTGCAAGTGTTTTTTATCTCACAATCCTTGATCCTCTGTTGTTGATACAGGTTCACTTTAGTGTGCTTTTAGAGACATTTAGCAGCGATTTTGGACTTGGAACGTGTTCACTTCTCTTTGACCAATTTTGAGAAAAAAATATATTGTTAATTAAAATGTTTCACCACATGAATTACATTTTAATCCTCAGATCCTGAAGATATTTACTGTAGTGGCGAGTAATATGTTGGTCCAATGATTTTGAAGTGGAATGAAAGTGTTTTGGAAAATTGCAATTTGTTAACCTCTAAGTCCATCATTATCATGCTGTGGATTACTTTGTCATTTGAGAAGCTACATTTTATAGTAATGGTAATTTAATAAGAATTCCATTATTCCTTATTGCCTTTAGAAACCCCTTTAACCGCCAACTTAGAGGTTGACTTTGTAGAGCTCTGTGTCATGAAAAACCAGACAGTCAATCTCTCCTCTGCTTGAATCCATGCTAATATTGCTAATTCCCTTTGTGCCAGCGCTACAGGCCACACATCATCTGCTCTCTTCAATAGAAGTGTCAGCTTCAATGTCACACTACACACACACAGATATCTCTCTCTCTGGCAGCTCTGCACCAGGCCGGAGTGGGCTTCTGGCCTGACTCAAACAAGCCTAAGGCCTAACATTTTCTGCATACAGTGCTACATATGCTTCATCATGGGCAGGGATGGGATGTGTATGTTTACACATGCAATGTGGATGTGTTCCTGTGCATGTGAGCAAGTGTATGTTGTTTCCACAGTTGTGTGGACCGGACATGGAGAATGCTGCCGGTCTGCAGTTTCCTGCCTTCGTTTTGCACGTCTCCCCCTCCTCTGCTCTGCACTTCCTTCCTTCCTTCCTTCCAGCACTCCTCTGTAAAATAAGCAGTAACCTGACCTCTCTCCATGCTGGTGGTCTCCCACAGAGGATGTGAGATGACAGAGCTGATGGCTCTCTTTTGTGAAGTATTTTTAATCCTGTTGATTGATTAGATCAGAAAGATAAACCTAAACAGTTGTGATAGTAGCATGACACAGTGCTGTGTTTTCTCTGTTTTTATGACTTGATGCTTACCTTGGATATAGCTTTTGTCCATTAACCGTACACGCCAATACGACGTCTCTGCTAAACTATAATGGAGTTAACTCGTCTTGCGCCTCACCCTGAGTAATTATCTCAGCTGGGAATTTGCTTAGTGAGCCATTTCCATTGATGGAGGAATGAAAACTTCAGCTTGCTCTTGCTTTTTTTGACTACGATCAGGCTGCACAATGACCCTTGTTCAGCCCAGTCCACATCAGGCCATACAATGCAGCTTTTTGTAGGCTTGATTCAGGCTGATATCATGCTGGAAACTATTTAGATGGGGATCACATGTTGTTAGGGCACACTGTTTCTGAGATTCTCCTCTTACTCACTTAAAGAGAGAATGTCAAACCTCCTGCAGACAATGAGGTGATTGTACTCTCAGGACACTTTTGGGAGGACTGGACGCTGCAAGAAAGATGGCTTACTTCCCTTTGTTGTCTAAATCGTCTTCCCATAGTAAGCCATACATCTAAGATGTTGCATCAAACCAGGGCAGATCAAGGGGTGAGAAATACACTACAATATTGTCAGAAAGGCTGATGCTCATGTTATTGATTTCCTGATAATGGCAAGTAGTGCAAATAGAGATCTTTGACAGAGCTTATATTGGTCTGGTTTGACAGCTCAGCTAATTTGGGAATTTAATAAGGAAATTAAAGCATTTCCATGCTTTGGAAAATTGATTCAGATGTATGAGTCGTTGTTTGAATCAAATTACATTAATTTCCTTATTATTCATTCCTTTTAATATGGGAACATAATCTTAGTTTAATCTAATTGCTTCTCATCACTCTAAACCCTTTTGTGGGGAATAAACTATAGTATTATACCTTAGACATGTTGCAGCACCAGATGTGCAATTGCAACCATATTTTTATTTGGACACTGTAGCTGTTGGTTTTAAACATCTACCACAGTTCTCTGTTAGCCTCTGAGATGAGATCAGCTCCATCCTCTGGAGTATCACAGTCTTGTTGAATTTCATTAACTGTCCATGTTTGTCATGCACATACTCTTTTTAGCTCAGTGTGGAATTGTACAGTAGGTTTCAGGGGCTGCTAGATTTTCCCACTCTGTTAGGCACCAAGCTTCCTTGTAGGGTACAGCTGGAGATATAGTAAGTTGAAGATAAGCTTCTACGGTAAACAAAGAGGTTCCAGGTCTGGCTGCTGGAGTCCCAGTCTAAAACTAACTTCTTATCAACTGCTTTATCCCAAAGTGGTGAAGGTCATTTAACTGTGAGCCAATTCAACAGGGTGTTACCTGATCTAACTGAAGTGGTCGTGAAATATTCACACAACTCCCTTGTTATTGTATAAAATCGTATTTAGTTGTCTTGGCCTGTTAGGTATATATAGCCCACACCGAGGGAGTTTTTACTGCCTTTTATTTAACCAGGTATGTCGATTGAAGACAAATTCTCATTTGCAACGACGACCTGGCCAAGACAAAGGATAAACGTGCGAGACAACATTGAGTTACACATTAAAATATAAACATACAAAATACAGTCAACCAAAAATACAGACCAAATATAGAGTCATTAAACATTTTGTGCAATGTGATGTCTAAGTAGTAGCAGTAACACAATGCAATACAATAGTCCAAGTAAAAATACTGAGTGTAGTACAGAGTCTATATACAGTTTGTACAGATGGAATAGTGTAAAAGAGCATTAAACAAATATTAAAGAAATATGCCAGCAGTGCAGGTGAGAATGTGCCCCTATGCAATACAGCTTTTTCCTCAAGATTAGAGACACAAACACAGCTCTGAACTGAGACATGACACAGATTTACTAAGTGAACCTTATTTTTCCACAGAAGTGAAGACATGCCTTTACTATCTGTTGTGAGCTAAAACAGGCCTGTTACCAATCCTGAGAACAGAGATGCTGTAACTAAGGGGACTTGGCCATGTGCACCAAAGCTAAAGTACCAAGTATGTAGTAAATAATTCACCTGCGCAGAATGACTAAATAATTCAAGTCCTGAATTAGCCACGCATGTAATAATATTTCACCTGTACAGCAAAAAGGATCAAAACTTTGTTCTAGGCAGAGTTCATATTTGGTCGGCTGTTTGTCAACACACTGAGATTAAAGTAATTGTCTATCTTGGTTCCTGTGTACTCGTTACACATCTCACCTCTTCTTCATATTGATTTCCTGTGCAGGATATTGCTGCCCTTAGAAAAGCTGGGGATTGTGCTGATAAAATAAGCAAGCACAATTTTCTAGGACCTGCTTTCGCCTGGCAATATATCAGGCTTTGTTGAGAAAGACGAGGAGAGGTGCAGACAGGCAGTAAGATGGTGTATACAGATATTGCTTCTGGTGGTGGTTACTTCTTGCACAGAGATAAATAAACGCATCCAGTGCCATTAAACTAGTTTGATGTGCACAGCTTTTGAGAGGTGTTGTGCGTTTTTTGACAGAAAGCACCCACTGCCTAGAGATATGGAGCAGGATGTTTTTCATGTTGGTCTACAGTTTCATCCAGACATACATTTGCAATTGAGCTCTATAAATATATCACATGCACACGGCCCGCTGTTAGGAGGCCATTTATACTTTCATGTGCTATTCATATCTCTGGCACTTGCACACTGTCATTTAGTAAACACTGTTATGACAGCGAGGGAGCCTGGCAATAGACCCAATACAAATCTGTCAGTCCATACTCAAACCACAGAGACTAAAAGGTTAAGTCTTCATTGTAAAATCCCACCGAGTGCTGACAGCCTGAGCTAAAGATCGGCGGAAAACATGAGAAAAGGCATGAGCTGCTCCACGCTCCTAGGCTGGGTCCATCAGCCATGACCACCCTCAACCACTGACTTTGCCTGTCACAGCAGCCCCACCCGCCCACCATGCCTGCCCCTCAGCTAGCTGTGACACTTGATCTCAGGTTCAGCTGCAACAGATATTTCTGCTGTCTCTCTGTGTGTGTTTTTTAATACCGTAAGGGCTGGTTTGGTGCGACAGCCTGTCACATGTCACTAGGGTCAATTCAGATGACTGCAGCTTTACTGGTGCTCAGTTGCACTTCACTCTGTTCACGGCTGTTTTTTTGTGGCATATTTTCTTCCTTGTTAGATGGGCAGAAACTGAGATAGAGAGCTCAATTTTATTTTTGTTGAAAAGCAATGTGTGTGGAAGCCATGTGTTAAAGTCACATGGCTTCCATGCTCTAGTTACTCTTTAATCATAGATCTAACTGAATCCAAATCAACTGTGGCAACTGGTTATGTCACCTTGCATTAATGTCGGCTCTGCAGTATAAGACATTTATTTTAGTGCCTCGTTTCTGTCTCAGTTTTCGTTCTCCTCACACAAATGAAATATCAGTATTGCTTTGTAGTTTGTTCAGCTTCTTAATTTAACCCCGGTCGGAAGCACAATGTGCTATATAAAGATCAAAAGCATAGTTTTGAAATTATTGCACAGATGGGCCTCAGATGCCTGTAAGAACTACACACATGACACATAGACACATACCTTAAGTGCAAATGATTTATGTTTAGTTCATCTGTCTGGGTGAATTGCCAGATCTGTTGCTTATTCATTTGTTTCCCGCATGCCTCCACCCATTCCCTAGAATGACTATGTGGTCATGGGTTTCTGCTCATCATTATGAAATCTCATTTAAGGGAACTACAACTACTGTATATTGAGGTTGATATCACATTAGCAGCATTAAGTGAGTCTGATCTAGATTGCATTTATTTAAAATAAAAAAGTCTGATTTCCTTTGTATGTCTTCCTATATCAAGAAGAGGCTTTACGAAGAATGTTTCTAGTTATATTAGTGAGAGAATAACGGAGAGTGATTGTCTGAATAGCCTAGTTTCCCTCCATTGTTTCCAGTGTCAAGCCTTGCCTATGCATGGAGTGAAACATAAGAAAACAATGGATAGTAGGAGCATTTATAGTGAATGACTAACTGTTAGAGCATGGGGAAAACCAAACATGTTTGTGCCCTTAGGTTTTCAGGAAGACAGCAATCTGTTAATCAATTTGAAACCTGCGTACATTACATAGAATTGTATGAACGGCACTCAATATCAAAAAGCTTGCTAATACATGGAAAAGTGTTTAGGTAACAATACAATAATTATTTGAGCCAAAGTGGTCAGAAGGTTGACCCATAGTGGAGAAAGATGCAGAAGCAACATGCAGGAAGAAAAGCGAAAGGAGAAAAGAAGGCCTGGGGCGAGGAAGCGCTGCAGCTCTCAAGAATGAGGTATCCGGCCTTCTTACTACCAGATGAATGAGGTCATCCATCATGGCGCCTGCCTGTGCATGCTAGGCAGCAATTCTTCCTGTCCACTGTCCGCCCTGACTTTATATTCCCTACTGGGAGCAAGCAGGACCCTGCTTGGCCAGCCACCTGACCTGAGGCTTTGTCAGCCTCAGTGACACAGCTCTGTCAGCCACCCTCAGTGTGGCTGCAGCTAGCCTGCCTCCTGTAGAGTAGCGCATAGCAGTAGAGTACACAGAGTACCCGGAAACCAGCCAGCTCCTGTCCGTAATGGTTAGACTTCATGTGGTTTCCTTCTCTGCCATTTCAGCTTGGTTCAGTTTCAGCCAGAGATCTTGAGGAATGTGGGTATGGCATGCCCTGAGATTCGAAATGGCCCTGGATATAGACAATTTCAAGAATGTACAAATATTTTACAAGACTATCTTAGAAATGTTTAATCCATAAATTATTTTTCGTCATGTGTAGTTTTGAGATTATACATGTTTAGTTTAAATAGCTCTATTTCTATTTCTCTTCATGTACCACAATACATTCAAGACTGACGATTGTAAACAAGGCATCTGCAAAAGAAAAAAGATTCAATATAAAAGAAGCCATGGCCAGATTACTGTAATATTTTATTTATGATGAATGTGAATGTAATAGGAGGTCAATGCTCTCTTGCAAGTCTCTGCACATATTTGAAGCGTGAGAGCGGTCAGAGAAAACTGGTTATGTTGTGCACAATGAACACGCACAAAATGAAACAGTAGCACGGCCCCCATCCTCACTTATTTTACTCCGGCATGAATGTGTTCAAGGTGGCGTTGCGTCTATAAACCAGTGCCTTTTTCTGCATGACTGGAGACCATTACCAAGTGATTATATTAAATGATGGCATGGAAAACATCATTGGGCTTGAGTTTGTATGCAGAAGGCAATACAATAGATTGCAGCTCCCCAGACAGGGAAAGAGAGTGCTGGTTATGCCTGTCAACCCCAGTCATTATGGCCTGCTGGATGTCCCTGCACCTGGAGAGATGTCAGTTTGTCCTCTGTGTTTTGTCTGCCTGTCTTTTTCCCCTGCTTAATGGAGAGAAGAAGTGGCATAAAGAAGCAATGTCAGCCCCAGAATTAAAAACAATCCATGCAGGGTTTTCATGGTTCTTGTAATTGAGTAGGAAGTGCTAACACTTCCTACTCAATTACAAGAAGGAGCAAAAACGACGGCAGGAAGCCAGTCTTGCAAGGCACATTGCAAAGTTATGGGTGTGGGTGTTTTCCCTCTTCAGATGTGTATCGTGAAATAAAAAATCCTTTTGAAAAACTAGATTAAATCATGGTGGTCTAAATAATGTGAGCCTGAAATCAGTGCTGGGAATATAAACACTTACACGCTTTAAATTGTTGCCATACTGTACGACATTTCAACCAGAAAAACACGCAATTACCTTGAGAGTAAGATAAGACATTGTGGCGCATTAGCTAAGCAGTTGGTCAGGTTGAATGAATTCAATAGTATAGTCTTGTCTCACTAAGCCATTATATTGCAACTGATTTTCTTTAACCAGCAAACTTGACCATGAACAGATAACTGCCAAGGGAGGGCTAATCCTCCAGTCTGGATAATTGCCAAACACAAAATCCAATCAACTCTCCTTCCCCCAAGGATATTTCTTCTTCTGAAGTACTCTCTGCCTATGACGAACCATCTTATTCAGACAGGGACCAACCTTGAGTCTCTCCTTCTCTGTGCAGTGATTTCTAATCATCACTCAATGGGGGATGAGAGACATTTTGAGTGCTCCCTCAAAGTGAGAAATGAGTCGGTGGCTGTCATAGCCATTTTTGCGTATGAGCAATGACTATGCCAACTGTTCCAGCTAAACTCCTCTAGAGACACTAGTTTATAGGCCCACGCCAGTTTAGTTGCCATGTTGACTTTGGAGGAGGACGAGAGAGAAAGAGAGAGACAGACTTCTAAGGCACTTGGCTTGGCTGTCTGTCAAACGTTGGTGGTTTACCTTGGGCTGTGACCAAATGCTCTTACTACCCACTGATCAGTGAGCTAATGGAAAACCATAACAACAGCAGCATGGCATTTAATGCATCATGTTTTGCTGGCATCTTCTGCAAGGCTACTTTTACATGTATATGTGTTAATTTGTATTTGGCATGATCACAAAACCGTTTTTGCTGCTGTGGGAGATACAGCTGTTTAGTACTCACTGTCATTTAAAGCTATGACATATTTCAGCCACCATCTCACTTTATTTACATAGTTTGAAGGTTTTGTTTAAGTCTTTGTGGGTTTAATCTGGCTAGTAGACAGCAGGCATAAAGAAACTATGAAGCTGTAATTGCCTGTAAATTAGACCACATGCATACAAGGAAGAGAGGAGTGAGAGACCGTAGGCAGGAAAAAAAACCTAAAGCACGAGGAGAAGCGCAGCACAGGAACATTGAGATTTATTTAGTTTGCTTCCGCCCGTCCCTCCTTCGTTCTCTGGCGGCAGAGCAGCATCAACACAACATCCAGGGCAAACTCAGTTAAAGCAGGAGGAGCCAAAGCTTAAGCAATCAAACAATGTTTAGCATGGAGGAAAATGAGGTTCCCTTGCTGTCTGCTTTTAGTTCAGTCCCAGTCTGTTCAAATATGTTACCCTGAAGCTGATGCCTCATCCCTTCACTGATCTGCTCTATATCAGGAACCCCGCTGTTTGAACTAATGGTGAAAGTAATCAAATGTTGGGTGTTTTAGCCTGAGGCAAGAGAAAGGGCTGTTGTGCACAAGCTGAGATAATGGATTTGCATTTCCCCAATGTTAGTAGCTGGCCCATGAGAGAGATGAAGTATGTGATGAGTCTTCTCAGTGACTCAGTATTTACAGCCTTTCTTTAGTAATACAAGAAAGTAGAGCAGAGTGAAACAGAATGTGTCAAATATCAGTTTGCCCTCTTGTTTACTGGTCCTCATCCACCTATCACTCTCGGTTTCCCACACTCGGCAGTCTCTGACTCTGTACCAGCCGGCTTTGGTCCAGTCTGCCTTGCTAATCTGGTATCACAGTCCAGACCATGTCACTGGAGGTCAGACAACATTCAATGTAAAAGCCTAGTAGGTGCACAAGACCAAAAACCTTCCAGACTGACAGTGAAGGAAATATGAAACCCCACTTATTAACTTCCCATCAAGGTTTTCTGCCATTTGTAGCACGCTCAATAACTTTTTTTGTGGTAGAAATGTCAGCATATGATATAGTAACTATACCAGTGTCCTTCTGGGAACTGGTAGATTAAAAAATACCTGTCAGTGAGAGCTAGACCATGTTTGAATATTAACACATTGGTGATGACCCCAGCTGCCCTCAGTCTGAGATTTTCCTTGCGTCTCTGCTGAGATCCACTGACAACACTTCCCATCATCACTTGGGCTAAAACAGAAGCTTGTGGTGCGTTCTGATGGGAAGCAGATGTGGTCACTAGAAGCCATGGACGTTTTTCAAGGAGCTGCATCTGTAACAAGAAAAGTTAGGACATGACCTTCTCAAAAGCTCAAAGCCCCTGATGTGACATCAAGACTGAGTGTGTAACAATTCCATCTTGTGAAACAGAAATAATTTAAAAATGAGAAAGGGATTCTTCAAATTAATTTGGTTTTGTCATGGCTCCATAGCTGAGCTCGTTCGCAAGTTTACACATTTGAGCTTGGCAGAAAGGTGGTCATTATTTTGCACTGTCCTCATGGCTGCAGAGTGAATGATTGCTTTAATGGATGATACATGCATAACTATGCATACACACACTTGATCATTTGAAGTGCAAATGATGCCTGAGTAAGGTTAAAGGAATTCAGTTTTCCATGGGAATAATGGGAATTAAGTAAATGACAGGAAATGAGCCACCAGGCCCAGAGAAATGAGGTTAGGTGGTGGGACAATAAAATGAGGCCCTGGTGATAACAAGGCTGCAGCTACAGGCAGGCTGTCTGATGTTTAGGTGGTTTACTGTGCACCTCCTTTGGTCCACAGGCCTCGTCGTGGAAATGCATACTTAGTCGTTAGTCTCTGATGGATGTATGCTGGATGCAGAGCAACCTTTAACCACAAAGAGGGATTCAATTTGATTTTAACTGTAGAATGAAGGGATTATTTTTAAGATTGCAAACTTCCCCACTATCCAGTACACATATGTATGGCTTTTTTTAAATGGCTCTGTGAACTGTTTTTGGGAAGGGGTAAAACAGCTGCAGGCTGTTTTTTAGTGGTTTTCCCTTAACTACCTAATGAACAGAAATATGTGAACGCCCATGCCTGCATCAAATAAGGGGCCTTAGCACCCTCTTGTGAAACAATTTTGCAGCACAAAATCATTGTAACCATCATGTTTATAACTGAAAACAATGCCCTTACATTTTGATTATGTGTTGTTACTCAGTATTACATGTGATTCATTGAGACTCATGATAATGTCTTCTCCGTCTCTATCTGTGTAGCTGGCAGGCCTGGGGTGGGACAGAGAACATGGCTGAACCACGGCGTGAGAGCACCAGCAGCCTGCAGAGGAAGAAACCTCCCTGGCTCAGACTGGACATTCCCACGGCTCAGATGTCACTAGACGAGCCACCAACTTTTGTTCAGGTGTTCTTTTTTGCTGAATCCCTTTTTTGCCCCCTTTGGCATTTTTGTCATGACTTGTTTTCACACTTTTCCTATGTGTCCTTTTCTGTTTAGCCGGTGAAGAGGCAGGGGTTCCTACGCAGTATCAGCATGCCAGTGGAGACCTCTCACCTCCAGTCCCCACCCCGCGACCTCTTTGACACCCGACGGCCTGTCTTACAACGCCAATCATCCATCACTCAGACCATAAAGAGGTAAACACAGCTAGCAATACACTGAATTTACATATTAATGTCTTGATATATATGTGGGTTGTAGCATGCTTCAAGATTAAAATATGAAGAACTTGCACATTTTGCAGTTTGTAGGTTATGGAATGAAATGCTACAGTATCTAATATACTGTAAGCAGCACATGGAAGATGTTAGCAGTCTGTTTCCCATGGCATGTAAATAACTTTTCAATTTAACTACAGTGTTTCTGCTCTCCTTACCTTTTCCAAATTGCATGACTGTTTCTATCATCTATCTATGCCTGGTAATAATTTTACTTATGTTGTAAATCTCATAAAAACCAAGTCTTAACCTAACAGTCTGCTTAGCTCTCTCTGCATGATGGCTACAGCCCTGTCCAGCTGCATATTTCCTTCTCACTGCCTGTTGTCTTTTCTTATTTCTTCTCTTCCTTCTGTCCCTTCTCACCTTCCGGCCCTGCTCTGCTTGGTCACAGCAGCAGAAGGGTGCACTTTGAGCGGATTAACACGGTTCCCATTAAGGGGCAGCGGGCTGCTCGCCGCAGCATCAGGAAACACCACTCTCTCTCCAGAACCCTGCTCAGGTATGGCAGGAAGTCCCTCACAAGACTGCAAGTGTGTAGGGTCAGGCGTCAGGAGTATACTCATTGTATGTATGTTGTTTAGCTTTCAGTTTACAATGATAATTCTGACATGGTTTTGCCAATGTTGCTTCAAAATTTAGATTTGTCTTCACTTTGTCACAGATGTTACATATGAGACACACATCAAAAGATTCACAAGAATTGTTGCTCGCTCAGTCATCAGCTGTTGCAGCTGTGAGTCATATCATCGCCACAAAGATTTATTTTTAAAGGAGTCAAAAGAAGACCTGAAACTAAAAGCTGTCATGTTCCTGTTACACTCAGAGAGCTGCAGTAATGACCCATGAGAAGGGCTACACATTTCCCTACACATCTGTCCAACAGCATTCATCACATGCAGTTGTTGCTTCTGAGTATACTTGTTAGTGGGCCAGTGTTTTAATGCTGACATGCCAGGTCTGAAGGCTTCTTTAGTTAGTAAGTAAGTAAGTAAGTAAGTAAGTAAAGTTTATTTATATAGCACATTTCACAGATAAAAATCACAAAGTGCTTCACAATAAAATGTAACACAGTAACAAATACAAAATACAAGAAAATTAAATACAAATAGAAAACATAAACAACCATAAAAACCCCTTGCCTAGCTAAAGGCCTGCTTGAAGAGCAGAGTCTTCAGTTGGACACTGATAACACAAGTCTAGGCCATGTTTAATCATATTCATAGAAACTAAGGTTTCTGATGTCCACTGCTGCAAAGCAAGACACACATATGCTAGAATATTAGCTACAATCCTAGGTTAAATCTTGTCACTGAGGCATATTTTAGGAGCAGAGAACCAGACAACCAGCAAAATGTATTTACTAACAAAAAGAGTGAGCTGAGCTAGTGAGAAATAGATTGTAACTGAACTTCACTGAATATTCACTCTGCAGCTGGTAATTAGTGTAGAAACAGCTAGCTTCCCTGAACTTTCCTTTGAAGAATTGCTCCACTTCCACTTCCTGCCCTCAGGGTGCAGTAACATTGTTTGCTCTGTTACTTATTAGGCTTGAACTTCAACAATGTGATTGCATGTATATTCATCAAGGTTTCTTTCAATGGGAGTAGAGTAGGACATGAGTAAAACCTAAAAAAAAACACAGTTCTTTGTTAATTATCTGTCTGTGTGTGTCAATTAAGAACAGGAAACTCAGAATAAGTTGGATTTTATTTGCAGCATCAGAATCCAGTAAATCCCTCTCTTGTTCTCTTTTTCTTTGAACATGTAGAGTTTGGGAGAGATTATGTCTCTCCACCATGCGTGCGTGCGTGCGTGCGTGCGTGCGTGCGTGCGTGCGTGCGTGCGTGCGTGCGTGCGTGCGTGCGTGCGTGCATGCGTGTACCTGGGTACCTGTCTTTCCCAGTGTGCCTGGACATAAACATGCCCAGGCTTGTTCCCTCTACTGTGCCTATTTCTTGCACTGTCTAGTGAAGTGCAGTCTTATCAGTTTGACGCATGTTTGCCAACCCATTCCTCCTTATGCAGGCCTCTTAAGAGGGCCATCAATGAGTGCGTCTACATCTCAACTTTCACCTAACCAAATAGCATTTAATCTCTCCGGGAGAAATAAAAAATGTGTGCGTTTGGCAAACCAGAGCTGAAAGGTCAATGTTTGTGGTGTTAGGGGTACGGCAGACTGGTTTGGGGTCAGTAAGGACGGAGATGCCACCCAGAAATGGCAGAGAAAAAGCTTGCGCCACTGCAGCCTGCGCTATGGAAAGCTGAAACCACAGGTGATCCGAGAGATGGATCTGCCCAGCCAGGACAACATCTCCTTAACAAGCACGGAGACCCCGCCTCCTCTCTATGTCCCTTCTTCACAATATGGCATGCAAAAGGTAAAGGAATGTATGGGTTGCTTTGCTTAATGCTGTTCTAATTTGAATCCATATTTTTAATGACAAATTGTAATGCAGATAGTAGACAATCATGTATTTTAACCTAAAACAATTACAGATTGATGTTCCTGAATATATCAGCTGGGACATCAACTTTGCACAAAGGTGCATTATGATCAAAACTTCCCCTTACTTTGAGTCTATTTCTAGTGTTAAATTGACATTATGTAGACTACAGCATTTGTTGAATAGTAAAATATGGCTGTCTCTTGATAATTCATATTGTTCGGCTTTATAACTTCCACTTGATGAACCCATTGGTTTTCAGATTGTGGACCCACTGGCGCGAGGACGAGCCTTCCGTATGGTGGAGGAGGTGGATGGCTTCAGCGTGCCTCAGACCCCCATCACCCCTGGAGCCGCCTCGCTTTGTTCCTTCACCAGCTCCCGCTCAGGTCTCAACCGACTGCCTCGTCGACGTAAGAGGGAATCTGTGGCAAAGATGAGCTTTAGGGCCGCAGCAGCGTTGGTCAAGGTGAGTGAGAGGGATGAGATCCACTGAACAGATTAAATACACATATGTATGCAATGCTTGCAAAAATAACATGATAGATAAACAGAAAAAGATGTTAATTAAAACACTGTACTTTATTGGACCTTATTGGTACTGTATTACTTTGCAAACTGTGATGGAAAGATTATAGCTGTGTGTGTGTGTGTGTGTGTGTGTGTGTGTGTGTGTGTGTGTGTGTGTGTGTGTGTGTGTGTGTGGGGGTGGGGGTGGGTGTGCGTGCATGCGTGCTTGTTTCTCAGGGGCGTTCAATACGGGAGAGCACTACTTTAAGACGGACCCAAAGACGCAGCTTCACCCCCGCCAGCTTCATGGAGGAGGACATGGTCGACTTTCCTGATGAACTAGACACATCTTTCTTTGCCAGAGTAAGACAGTAAAAACAACAATGTTGTTAAGTTGTCGTTACTGTGTAACCATGTTTATTTATAATTGAAACCCCATGGCATAACTTGCTATTTTTAATGCCACAATGTTCTTCCTAGGATATTTTAATGCACGAAGAGTTGTCCACGTACGCAGATGAGGTGTTTGAGTCACCATCTGAGGCGGCCATGAAAGAGGTAGAGCCCAGCAGCAAGAAGGATGAGATGGAGCTGACAGGCAGTGCCCTAGATAAGACAGAGCTGGAGAGAAGTCATCTCATGCTGTAAGTTACTGTAGAGTGGCCACGTGTTAGTCGTTCAGGCTATGCGGATACCAACATTTTTTAAATAATAATGATCCATGTTACAGGAAAACAGTTTTCACTATGAGATTTGCACATAATGTCAAACCACAAGTCACCATTAATGTACAATATAAGAAAATATAATATACACTATATATATGAATTATTAACAGGATGCAATGATCAAACTCAGAAGCTAAGCATGAGTAAACATAACAGCTCTATAACCAATTTGACAAAAAGATGAATATTATTGATCCCATTGGTGATTTAGCCAGATGATGCCCCTGAACCCTTAAAAGTAATCAAGTGTTGTCTCCTCTGTCAACTGTACCAGACCTTTGGAGCGAGGGTGGCGTAAAGCCAAAGAAGGAACTCCAGGTCCACCAAAGGTGCCCTTGCGGCAGGAGGTGGTGAGTGTTACCGGACAGCGGCGGGGCCAGCGCATCGTTGTACCTGTCAAGAAGCTTTTTGCCCGAGAAAAGAGGCCTTATGGATTGGGCATGGTAGGGAAGCTCACAAACCGAACCTACCGCAAGCGCATTGACAGCTACGTGAAGAGGCAGATAGAGGACATGGATGACCATAGGTACTGCACCTCTCCACAGATTTGACTAATGAGCACACTTTCTCTCTGCTTTCCTCAGTGGATGACAGTGATGGATGATGAGTGCTGCTGTTCTTTGAAATACATACTTTCTATTTCCTCTAGACCTTTTTTTACATACTGGATCACCGTTGTCCATTTGCTCATCACTATCCTGGCTGTATGCATCTATGGTATTGCACCAGTGGGCTTTTCCCAGCATGAGACAGTTGATTCTGTGAGTAACAGCTCAGTTGTGATCATTTGTCAACACACAATATTTTAATCTCATTATGACTCCTTTCATATTTATTGTACTCTTTGTGGTTTTGATGTCTTCTGATGTAGGTTTTAAGAAACAAAGGTGTGTATGAAAATGTCAAGTTTGTGCAGCAGGAGAACTTTTGGATCGGGCCGGGGTCGGTGAGCACTCTTCTCGATAGAAGATCAAGAATACCAGCAATCATGTGTAAATGTCTTGAAATAAATACTACATTTTAGATTGTTCCCTTATCTGTGCATTGTTAGGAAGCTCTGATCCACTTGGGGGCCAAATTCTCTCCATGCATGCGGCAGGACAAACAGGTGCATGATCTCATCAGGGATAAGAGAGCTATCGAACGCAACTCTGCCTGCTGTGTGCGTAACGATCGTTCCGGCTGCCTCCAAACCTCAGAGGAGGAATGCTCGGTCTGTAAAAACAATTGTTGTGAAAAGTGTTCCTCAACCTTTTTAATTCAACTACAGATATAGGCTGTGAGAACTTCTAACCCCTTCTTTTGTGGTTTTATTTCTAGAGTACTCTAGCTGTGTGGGTAAAATGGCCGAGGCATTCCAGCACACCCCAGTTAAATGGCAAAGACAGACAGTATGGCTCTGTGTGCCATCAGGATCCCAGGTAGATATACTAGTAGTTCCTTCATTGCACAGTATTAAATGATACTGATTGGTAAATATAATGTGTGTATATCGTTTGTCTCATTACAGGATCTGTCTGGAGCCTGCCTCAGTATCACCTCATGAATGGCCTGATGACATCAGCAAATGGCCAGTGAGTACAGTAACATTTATTTATTTATTTAGACAAAGAAGGAGATTAAAAATTAGCTTGTCTAAAAAGTTGTGTCGCTGGTCATCACTTACATATAATCTGACCTTGATGAAATGCTTGGGGGAATTAAATATCTTTGTTCCAGTATTTGAAAAGTCTTCTCAATATACATATACAATACATACCATTTGTGTGTGTGTGTGTGTGTGTGTGTGTGTGTGTGTGTGTGTGTGTGTGTGTGTGTGTGTGTGTGTGTGTGTGTGTGTGTGTGTGTGTGTGTGTGTGTGTGTTAGGGGGGGAGGGGGGGGTTCAGAGTCAATACTGCACTTTTTAGTTATCAATGGAACTCTGGGATACATTATGAAATGGCACAAATCCACCAAAACGGGTAATCTCCTGTTTTCAAAAAGTGATATATCTTCTTTTTTTTATTCGGGATGGATGTCACATTTTGGCACTGATAAAGATTTAAGACAAAAATCAAAAAAACTGCTTTGGCTTTCAGATTTGTACCAGGTACAACACAGGGAACCACACCAACCTGCCTCATATAGACTGTACCATCACAGGCCGACCCTGCTGCATTGGAACCAAAGGGAGGTGAGGAGGGCTAATGAACCTATGACAAACATTTATCCTGGACTAGTAAAAAAACATGATGTATGACTAGTTGACTAATTTAGTAATTGGTGCTTGTTTTCTTAAAGGTGTGAAATCACATCACGGGAATATTGTGACTTCATGAAAGGCTACTTTCATGAGGAGGCTACTCTCTGCTCTCAAGTAAGCAACCATCTCCTTAATATTATATATATTTATATTTCATTTTCTCATGGGAGAAAAAAGAGAGAACGTAACGTAATTTACATTGCATCTGTTGCTATTCTTAATCTGGTTTACTATTTTGTAAACTTCCTGAAAACCAATATGAGTCTTTATTCATTTGCATCGTCATTAGTTATCTTTGATTGTCACATTAATAGTAAAATAGTGTATGAATGAGGGGTATTACTTAAGATGCTGTGCTATGTCCTTCTTCAGGTGCACTGCATGGACGATGTGTGTGGACTGTTGCCTTTCCTCAACCCAGAGATCCCAGATCAGTTTTACAGGCTCTGGCTCTCACTTTTCCTGCATGCTGGGTGAGTCAGTAGTGGTCAGCAAGTAGTTTAGCTTATGCTAAGATTTGCCTGGCAAAAGAAACAGACAAAAAGTATAGATCATGTATTTGACTATTAAAAGTTTTATTTAAGTTATTTTGTGTAGTTATTTTTTAAAGTCAGTTTCAAACACAAGTAGGATAAAAAAGGAAACAATAGTGCAAATGAAAGCAAACCTTGCTAACCAGAAGTACAATTTAGCAGATAAGCTCAGCATATCAGCCAATAATGTCTCAGCCTGGCATACTAGATCAGTGTTTTCAAGGAATGTGTTTGCACCCAGCGGTGAGGAACAGGATGATTAAAAGATTAGAATCATTGTCAGGTTTCTTGGCCAAATATGTTTGCCACATACAAGGAAATTGATTGCAGCTATCAGTAGCTCTTGGTGTAGTCATACTCGCATCACAACAAACAAAAGCATACAAAGAGATAAAGAGACATTCAGCAAATATGTAAAAGAGAAAACTGAGTACGAACAACAGCAGAAGAAGAGGCCCACAGCACAGTGAACTTATTGGTGGTTAACTGGGTGTATAATAGAAATGCAAGAGTGCATGAAATGTTGTAAATTGTTGGAATAAATATTATATAGGTAGTCTAATATAATAAAGTACTTCCAGTTTCCTTTGATATAAGTTTGGCTAAATAAACACACTTTGGTACAATATAGTGAATCAACTTATTTATTAACGTATAGCTGGAGTTTCTCTCAATGTACTTATGTACTGTATGTCACAAATATGTTAAATATATGCAGATGCATTATTTGCAGTTATGCACTTTATATTTTAGACTGACGGCACTACTTTGGTGTAGTTAAGACCTGTCATTTAGTTAATCAGCACAAAAAGCTGACCTCACTGTTAAAAGGAGTAGTGCTTCATCTTCATGCTGTCTGTTATCTGTCCCCTGGGTAATTAAACAAAGTGCTCTTGCTACACAAACTCATTAAGCTTCAATGAGATAGAGACCGATTTTGTTGATGGGCAAAGTCATCGGTCTGCTGACGGATTTGCCTCCTTTACACAAAGGAATTATCTTCCCAACACGTGCAGCTTTTCTCCCACACACACACACACCTCACATTGCACACACATGAGCACTTTGTCCATTTCCATTCCCCCAGGATCCTTCACTGCCTGGTGTCGGTGGCTTTCCAGATGACCATCCTGAGGGACCTGGAGAAGCTGGCGGGCTGGCTGCGCATCTCAATCATTTACATTCTCAGTGGCATCACTGGCAACTTAGCTTCAGCCATCTTTTTGCCCTATAGAGCAGAGGTGATCACCAGTCTAACACCCACAAAATACCAGTGCAGAACAGTGCATTTATAAGTCATATTAATTGTCGGAGATTTCCCATTTGGGAGCTCATCAGGTTTACTAAGAACACCATATAGTGCAAAGAACTTTCAAATGAAGTTATAAATATTTGTGAACATGTTTTTGTAGGCTTACGCTCCTCTCTCTGCTGTCTTTGTGTCAGGTGGGCCCAGCTGGCTCTCAATTCGGGATCCTGGCCTGCCTGTTCGTGGAGTTGTTTCAGAGCTGGCAGATCCTTGCCCAGCCATGGAGGGCCTTTACCAAGCTGCTGTGTGTGGTGCTCTTCCTCTTTGCCTTTGGGCTGTTGCCCTGGATCGACAATTTCGCCCACATTTCTGGCTTCATTTCTGGCTTCTTCCTGTCCTTCGCCTTCTTACCCTATATCAGCTTTGGCCGCATGGACCTCTACCGCAAACGCTGTCAGATTATCGTCTTCATGTTGGTGTTTGTTGGGCTCTTTTCGGGCCTTGTGGTGCTTTTCTACGTCTACCCAATCAAGTGTGAATGGTGTGAGTTGCTCACCTGCATCCCCTTCACGGACAAATTCTGCGAGAAGTACGACCTCAACGCTCACCTACACTGAAGTGTGGACAGTGTGAGCACAACAGGGCGGCATCAGGTCAAAAGATGTGGACTAACAGATGATGCCAGTCTGTCTCCACTCTGCCTCTGTGTGACTGGGGGACTGCCCCTTTCTCTGTGAACAGTGACAATATACTTGTGTTTTTTTACTCTGTCAGTATGAATACCTATGCCACTCATCTTAAACACTTCCTTTAATCACCTTCCTGTTACCGGTAGTCATTGTCACTCCTTCACTGTGCATTGAAACAAAAGCACTTCTGAACCTTATCAAAATTCCCAGCTGCCCTTAACACGTAAGGCAGGAATTAGAGCCAGCACTGGTACAGAGAGAAGGATTTGGTTTTTTTTACATTCACACTCGAAACATAGGTTTTATTATTCAAGCAACCTCATACAGAAGCAGGGAATCCAATAGTGATACCGTTGGTGCCTTGTTGATAAATGTACCAACTACTGCCATATTTTTGTTATATTATGCTGAGCACTCGAATGTTTTCTTTTATTTGTTTATTGCTTCTTAAGAAGTGATGATTGTTTTGAACATGGTAGTGTTTTAGCTACCTGTCTACTCACATGTAACTGAAAACTACAGTAAAATAAATCTACAAATTAAAGTGGTCTGTGACTTTCTCTCAATTACCAGAAAATGCCAGTTGAAGATTGTTTTATAGTTTATTCAAATTATGCAACAAGAAAACAGCAAATATCTGATACAAATATTAAATTGACAATCCAAGATAAAAATTCTTGGATGCTAGTTGCTGCATGATCAGTATGTATAAACTTGAAATCATCACACATTTTGATTTATATGGTTTACAAAAATAGAATAGTAAAAATAGAATAGTATTTACATCACATCTCCAGATGTAATGCTCAAAATGTACAATTATATAATATTGAAATCAATTGCCTCGATTACATTACAAATAGTAAATTGTAAGTGATTTGACAAATAACAATTATGGAGAAACAACATAAGATCAAAAAGCCAAGATTATTCTGGTGACCCAGAGCATAATTTTATGTCTGATAAATCAATATAACTGCAAAGCCACTGGTTCCTCTTTTTGCATGAATCCACTCTGGTCCCCTCTGTCCTCACACAGTGGGATACTGTGAGGTGCTGACATTAGGAGGTCTAAGACCTTGTTGCCAATACGGAACTCAGTCCCTTGGTGCATACTTGCCCTGCGCCTTTATCTGTCCCTCTGTTGGCTCGGTTTAGTTAATCTTACATTATCTGCCCTGAGTCCATGTTAGAGGTGAGTAAGCGGAGTAGAATAGTGTAGGGGCTCATGGACTAGCAGCCGCTGTTCCGCCGTGCGTACACCTGCCCATCGAGCATGTACTCCATCTCTTGGAATTGCATGTTGGGTATGGCTATGGCTGATGGTCCTTTCTCCTTGAAGCCGGCCTTGACGTAGAATGGCACCAGGAAGTCCTCGCAAATCAGCAGAGCTCGGCGACGGCCCAGCACACAGCGCAGGTACTGCAAATAGCGCCACAAGAGGATGGAGCCCTTGCCTTGCTGGCGACAGTGACGGTGCACTGACAGAACGTGGATGTGCACAGTGGAGTTGTCTGGGATATGCTGAGTCATTGCCTCCTGGAGAAAAGTGATTACATAGAGGCAAAAATGAATTCAAAGCACCCATGAGCCCAAATTCACATGCATTTGAGTTTGTCAAAATCAGTAATTTGCATGGAAAAGCAAGGTTTGTCACATTGTATTCTTTACAAAAATGTTTTCATACCTGTGAAAGCCTCTCCTTGTCCCAGCCAGAACCAATAATGAAAGCTACCAGCTGTCCCTCCTCAAACCAACCCAGCGACAGCTCAGGGCACTGACCCAGGAAGTCAAGCACTTCTTTCAGGGTAAGTGGACACTCTCCAGACACAGAGACAAATGCTGGGGGGTTAAACAAATGTTTATTGACTGGGTGCTGGGAGTAATGATCATGAAGATCAGGGAAAGACTACAGGATGAAAGAAAAGTGTTTTCTTTCAAGGTAAAACTTGCACTAGGACAATATTGAACACCCAAAAGATATGATGTGATTATATGATCCTTCCCCAATGGGAAATATACTTTATCAAATACATATAGAAAGTCAGCCAAGTTGGTACCTGATACATAGTGTTAAAACAAACATCAGGCAAGTTATAGGTGAGCAGACCCTTGACTTACCTTCTCTTTCAATCTCAAACACACTGACGGCGTCCTGTGGCGTGAGGTTTCTGAACTCGCTAGCAGGGAGTGTGTGCCGTCTCTGTTGCAGAGGGTTAACCATTCTGACAGGCGTCTTCAGAAAGAAGGGCTTGAGGACTGGTGAGCCACTGACCTGCTGTGTCATGATGCCTCAATAATTCAAAACAGGAGGTTCTGGTTATTTGAGGATTCTTTTGTTATCTATTGTTTTTCTCTTCCAACCTTTTGCAAAATGAACGTAATACTGATACTATGAATTATGCAGTCAAAGTAAGTCAAACCCTGCCAACACAGCTTTCCGTGTTCTCTGTTTCCAACAGCGCTAACTCTAATATAACTCAGTAGGCAAGATGCTGACCTTCTTGTCTCTGCTGCAGTCTCCTCCTCTTCCTTCTCTCTGATCTGTTAAGTGGTCGTCTAAAGTAGGATAGCTGATAGTCTGTGCATGTGTCTCCAAAGTCTCTAAATCCCCTGTGTTTTAAATGACATAAGTTACATCAACAACATCCCAGTTCAGAGTGAGACAACTCTGTAGTTGCATCTTTTCATTGTACATATTTTAATTAGACACTAATTTTGATTAACAGCAGCTGGTGTTGACAGCAATCATTTGTATTATTCCCACACCTTCATCATAAGAGAAAATAAGAGACAATATTTGGTTTTCATGCCCGATTGGATTAGAATTAGGCAGATTAATTATATCACTATTAACCTTAAACAGGAAAAAACTGTTGAAATGAGACAGATTAGGATTAGGTTTTACCTGGCACATGTATATTGGCACATGCGTGGTATAAGCGAGACGTGGTATAGCACGTGCATGTGGGCTAATTTAACCGTACTGAGTGAGGACAGAGATTTGTTTGGATTGCTGTTGGGGTGATTTCATGCCTCAAAGAGGTTTAGCACAGATTAATTAAATGAGAGAGCACTTGCTTTGACTGGCCTGAATTAACCCCGTTGACACACACTATTTGACTCTCGCCACAAAAGAGTAGACGAGTCCTTTGAAATTCAGTATGATTTAGTTTATTATGGAAAGATAATCCTAAAGATCTATATCATTCAGTCTCATTCAAATATTTTACTTTAGTTTATTATGATTGTGCAATAATAGTTTTAAACAGTAGTCTTGATTGATTTAACTTTTCCAAAACCTTTTCTTTCTTAAACATCTGCAGATAATGAAAGTAAACAACTTGTTTTTGAAATGGCCTTGGCTTATTTATTTCTCTGCATAAAAACAGGCTTGCCATCACAAGCACCCAGTTTGAGGTTTAGCCCTAATATTGTTTAATGTAGCCTCAAGAGATGAAATCAAAATAGAATTGTTTTAAGGATTATTGTTTCACCCCACTGCTTCTTTTTGGCCTTCACTACAGTGATGAATCTCCTATGTCATCTGGATAGCTGGCCAATCAGAAGCAAGAACATCTCTGCCCGTGAGATCATCAGATGTTAGAGGCGAGCACATACAGTACTACACGGTTATCGAAAGATTAAATCACCTTTTCTGACCTGCAACTCTGTCAATCTGTGTGGTCTGTCAGGGGAGGGCCGGGCAGTCTGAATAATTCCAATAATAGCTAACTGAATGATAAGGTTGAGTTTTGAGAATCCCAGAAACATGTTTCAGCATTTCAGACAAACTATCATTTTAAAAGAGTTTAGGAAAGGAGAGAGGACTTTGGCTCTCTAGCTCACCCACTGACTCTAGCTGAAAAGTGTCATAGACCTAAATCTCATTTACACACACACACACACACACACACATTTTCTCAGTGCATTAGGTTTTTACAGGCAAGCCCGAGGCAAAAGTGTAACTGAATCCTCGTTAACATTTACACTGGCGTACACCTGTTGGTCCAGCTGAGCAGAGAGCAACTGGTTAACCAATACTGCAGAAGAATTTTTGAAATCTGAAACACCTAAAACACTTTCAGAGTACTTGGTAGCTAAACAATCCATCCTGAAATGAACTGTCACAGCAGGTTATTAGCCTGTAGGCTAATTATAATTAACTAGCCTAGGCTGTGTGCTTTATGATCTACACAAAATAAAGCATGTATGTACTCGTTTTCAAGATGAGACTTAATGCTTTACACTGTAAAGCATTAAGTCTCATCATCTCAGCATTAGGTGTCATCTTGATACTGTATAGCATTAGGTGTCATCTTGATACTGTATAGCATTAGGTGTCATCTTGATACTGTAAAGTTTACAGTATCAAGATGACACCTAATGCTATACAGTATCAAGATGACACCTAATGCTTTACAGTAGATCACAAGCATGACAGGACATGCTCCTATTTGTTTTAAATACTGTTGGCAGAATTATTTTGTTTGCCATACTGATGTCCATCCCTTCGATGTATTGTATATATAAAATAGCATGCAATCTACATTAATCAAGTAAACTACTTTTTAATTTTCTGACCATATAAATTACAGGTAAATCTCTTTATATATTTGCATGTATCTTATAGATGCAAAAAACAAACATTTTGTATGCTTCACAGCTGATCATAATTGAATAAACAGGTTTATGTTTATAAACATTTTTGATGTGAAAGAAGTAAGTATCACCAGGGACATATCCACATTAAAGTAAAAAGAGTAAAAACTAACAACTATCCAACCAAGCGGAACTGTTTACAGTCGGCCACGCATTATTATGAATTACACTGCTTTTCTTTGCAGTGTCTCTGTGTGTCTCTAAGTGTGTCTATTTTTACTGTGCTGCTTAAGCCCTCATAGCCATAGCTTTACACTGCCTTGTATAACCAATGAAGAAATAGGAATCTGTGGTGGAGTTGGTTATATATATAGTAAGCTGATCAAAAAACTAAATCACCAATCAACAAAAGGGCATTTGGGGAGTAAGCTAGATCTATCTATCTATCTATCTATCTATCTATCTATCTATCTATCTATCTATCTATCTATCTATCTATCTATCTATCTATCTATCTATCTATCTATCTATCTATCTATCTAGTATTTGTTTACTTTCTTATTAGGATCAGAATCTTTTGTGTATTTTTTGTTTATATAGGTTCTAATGTATATTTTATGTGATGTGTTTTTGCTCTGATGTATTGTGTATGTATCTGGCTGTTATTGTAATTTTTGAAAAATAAAGTTTTTGAAAAACAAAAACTGTCCCAGGTGGGGTTGCTACTAGCCACAGAATGTTCAACTTAAAACAACTGCTAGTGGCAGAACACAGACTGTGACCTGTATTAAATTGTATTGGGATTTAACAACCTGGTTTGTCCAGAGACAAAAGATTGTAAATGAGCTTACTGCGTGATAGTATTCATCCACTTGACTCTGAATCCGCTCTAAATAATTAGTTGACAATGCACGAGGTAAAGTTTTATCCTTCAGGCTTTTGGTTCCAGTTTTCTGGGGACACTAAATGTTCTTAGTTTTCAGTACAAGTTAACTACTGCCTGAAGCTCTACTTTTACAAACAACATATAATGACATTTTTTGACAGATAGGACCAAATAGAAAGTGTGTGTTAATCAGAAACTCACAGGTCCATAAGGGCTTTCAGGTGGAAGATTAACTGAGAGCCATAACTTCAGTATTTTACAGCAGTCCATGGTCCATGTATTATTTGCAAAACTGCAGTGTAACCAAGATCCACAAGTTGTTTTTGCCTGCTTTTCCAGCAGAGGGCACTGCTTATCCTAATAAAGGGTTTACATGCAGTATGAGGCAGGCTTTAAGCACGTATACAGTATGACTATAATCAGGGCTGTAATCACATATTTAATATCATGACATACTATACCATTACTTTTTAATGTCATTTTTTTATGACATACTAAACTATGACTTTTTTATGCCATGTTTTATGACATACTGTGACTTTTAATGTCATTTATTATGAAATACTATACTATGACTTTATATGACATACGATACTATGACTTTTTGTCATTTTTTAAAACATACTATACTGTGACTTTTTATATCATGTTTTATGACATACGATACTATGCCTTTTTATGACACACTATACTATGACTTTTTGTCATATTTTATGAAATACTATATTATGACTTTTGTCATCTTTTATGACATAATATACTAATACTTTCCATGTCATTTTTTATTAAATGCCATACAATGACTTAATTATTTCATGTTTTATGACATACTATGACTTTTTTGTCATGTTGTATGACTTTTTTATGACATATTATACTATGACTTTTTATATAACTTTTTTGAACATACTATACTAAGACTTTTTTCGAAATACTATACTATGACGTTTTTATCACTTTTTTCGACATGCTATACTGTGACTTGTTATCACTTTTTGATATACTATACTATGACTTTTTTGTCACGTTTTTACATACTATACTATGACCTTTTTCAACATACTATACTGTCACTTTTTTATCACTTTTTTTCACATACTATACTATGACTTTTTTATTACTTTTTTCAACCTGCCATACTATGACTTTTTCTACCACTTTTTTCGACATGCTATACCATGAATGTTTTATCACGTTTTTCAACAACTATGACTTTTTTTATTGATTTTTTTGTGAATATTAGGACAGCTTTTTCTGACATATATATGTGCAAAAATTGTGTAATAAGACGTTGTATAATGAGATGCAATTAGCACAGTTTTTACAGGTGTACTTTGAGACTACAAAGCATTGAATTTGTGTTTTTTTATAGTATATAGTATAGTCATAGTATAGTATATCAAAAAAGCCATAGTATGGTATGTCAAAAAAAGCCATAGTATAGTACCGGTATGTTGAAAAAAGTCATAATAAAGCCATAGTATAGTATGTCAAAAAAGTGATAAAAAAGCCATAGTATAGCTTGTCGAAAAAAGTGATAAAAAAGCCATAGTATAGTATGTCGAAAAAAGTGATAAAAAAACCATAATATAGTATGTCGAAAAAAGTCATAGTATTGTATGTCGAAAGAAGTGATAAAAAAAGCCATAGTATAGTATGTCCAAAAAAGTGCTAAAAAAGCCATGGTATAGTATGTCCAAAAAAGTGATAATAAAGCCATAGTATAGTATGTCAAAAAAGTGATGGTATAGTATGTAGAAAAAAGTGATAAAAAAGCCATAGTATAGTATGTCAAAAAAAGCCATAGTATGGTATGTCGAAAAAAGCCATATATAGTATGTCGAAAAATGTGATAATGAAGCCATAGTATAGTATGTCAAAAAAGCCATAGCATAGCATGTCGAAAAAAATGATAGTATAGTATGTAGAAAAAAGTGATAAAAAGCTATAGTATAGCATGTCGAAATAAGCAATAAAAAAGCCATAGTATAGTATGTCAAAAAGTGAGAGTATAGTATGTAGAAAAAAGTGATAAAAAAGCCATAGTATAGTATGTCCAAAAAAGCCATAGTATGGTATGTCGAAAAAAGCCATATATAGTATGTCGAAAAAAGTGATAATGAAGCCACAGTATGTCAATAAAAGCCATAGCATAGCATGTCGAAAAAAGTGATAGTATAGTATGTAGAAAAAAGCCATAGTATAGCATGTTGAAATAAGTGATAAAAAAGCCATAGTATATGTCGAAAAAAAGCCATACTATAGTATGTCGAAAAAAGTGATAATAAAGCCATAGTATAGTATGTCCAAAAAAGTCTATTGATTAAGTTTATTGATTTTATTGTGAATATTAGGACAGCTTTTTCTAACATATATATGTGCAAAAATTGTGTAATAAGATGTTGAATAATGAGATGCAATTAGCACAGTTTTTACAGGTGTACTTTGAGACTACAAAGCATTGATTTTGTGTTTTTTTTATAGTATAAAGTATAGTCATAGTATAGTATGTCAAAAAAGCCATAGTATGGTATGTCGAAAAAAGTCATAATAATGCCATAGTATAGTATGTCGAAAAAAGTCATAATAAAGCCATAGTATAGCATATCGAAAAAAGTGATAAAAAAGACATCGATTGTATGTCGAAAAAAGTGATAAAAAAGCCATAGTATAGTATGTCGAAAAAAGCCATAGTATAGCATGTCGAAAAAAGTGATAAAAAGCCATAGTATAGTATGTCGAAAAAGTGATAAAAAAGCCATAGTATAGTATGTTGAAAAAAGCCATAGTATAGCATGTCGAAAAAAGTGATAAAAAGCCATAGTATAGTATGTCGAAAAAAGTGATAAAAAAGCCATAGTATAGTATGTCGAAAAAAGTCATAGTATAGTATGTCGAAAGAAGTGATAAAAAAGCCATAGTATAGTATGTCCAAAAAAGTCATAGTATAGCATGACGAAAAAAGGGATAAAAAAGCCATAGTATGGTATGTCGAAAAAAGCCATATATAGTATGTCAAAAAAAGTGATAATGAAGCCATAGTATAGTATGTCAAAAAAGCCATAGCATAGCATGTCGAAAAAAGTGATAGTATAGTATGTAGAAAAAAGCCATAGTATAGTATGTCGAAAAAAGTGATAATAAAGCCATAGTATGTCGATAAAAAGTCATAGGGTGTATGTTGAAGTGATTAAAACATCATAGTATATAGTATGTTGAAAAAGTCATAGTATTGTATATCAAAAAATGTGATCAAAACATAGTATATGGAAAAAAGTGATAAAATAGTATGTTGAACATACAATACTATGACTTTTTTCAGCATATACTATGACTTTTGTATTACTTTTTTCGACATGCCGTACTGACTTTTAATGTAATTTTTATGACTTTTTGAATGTAATTATGACATTTACTATCTATTTTCAAGACATTTTCCCGACTTACTTGTTTTGTGTAAGAAAAGAAAAAATCCCACCTTTTGTCACAGTATATATATGAAAGTAATTTTTAGTAGTAACCAGGTATTATGATGGATTAGAAAACTGGTAGTTGAAGTACTGAATCTTTGTTCTTTATTGTTATACACATGCTGCTATACACACAAGGAAAGACAGGTATTGATTTACAGAGAGCCACAAACCACCTACTGTGGAGTTATCCTGGATACCAGGTCAACAGTAGTCAGAACAGGATCAGGAAGGCACAGTGTCAAGTTGAAATGGCACAGAAGAGGAGGGAGGAAATACAAAATAACAATGTTGCTTAAAAGCAGTGAGGTTCAAGCCTCTACAAATTCACATGCAAATGCTAGCCCAATTATTAAAATGCAATGATTGCATTGGATTGGTCGTCCTTCCAATCAAACATACATTAAGAGAATCTGCTTGAACCTTAGATTAAATGCATAACTGATACATGGTCATAACATAGTAATTGAACAGTTCAATTTTATATTGCAATAACAATGACAAGATACATTTTTCCAGTAGCATGAAGTTTGCGATATAAAAAAAGGCTCTGTACATCAGAATCAAATATCCTGTCTATGGGCTGAAAAGTGTTGTATATTGTAGCATTTATAAGAACACTAATGTCCAATGCAACAAGCAGGCAGCCATATTAATTCAAGGCACAAAGATCTATCTGCATGGCGCTACACATACAGGACCAAGTTATGTAAAGATGTTGCAGCCACGCAAACACCGCACCCCTTTGTTGCAGCTACATCACATAAGCAGACACTGGCATTGCCACAAAAAGACTGTAAAGATATCTGCCACATCTACGACAAGCACACTTACTGTGCCATACTGAGTCGGCATACATGTAGCTGGAACGTCTATGCTTGTTGCAGGCTTTAGCTATCTTTGAGTTTAGCTGTAAGGACGTGAACGGTAGCTCTTATCAATTATCCAAGTCTTAAATAATGTGCATGTTAACTGAATGTAGTTTCATTAATTTAATATCAGGATCTTTTTTTATGTAATATGCAAGTATACAATTTTGGATGTAACTACACAGTATACTAGTACAGTTATGATACATAGATATCACATCGTTAGAAATAATAAAAAACAAGTGACATGTAGATGTTTAAGACCGCAGACAACTTCATCTCATCATAAACTATTGTTATAAGGAATGGATTATAAACGATTTTGTCGGAGTGCAAAATCACTTCAAATAGACATACAGATACGTACATATGTAATATGTTTTCAAATTTCTGCTCATAACCCAAATCAACCTTACTGTAAAATAAGTTCTCAAGTCATTAATATATTTCACAGATGAATACAATATCTAGACACAAACTGTATTTATAAATTCTTCTGAATTTAGTGTTAAGTAATTGATAAGAGTTAATTTAAAATAAGTGTGCTTAAAACCACCATGACAGGTAGTAAAATATCTCTGGAATCAATATTACTAGACCACAACTCTGGCCAAGACACACAACTGGACACCATCTGACAGTTAATGAAATGTTTTCAAAGCTGGGAAAACAATATATGATTTTTTTAAAACATCAGTCATAGAGTAAGGTACCAAGAACATCTTTGCAGGAGTCAATTTTCTTTTCTAATTTCAGAGATGTTGATGGAATAAACAGAGTCCTCCCTTATGGCTCTGATCACTGACAAAGAAGACTGAGCTGGAGGGTAAAAGGAGTAGAGGGACTGGATGATCTTCGTAACAAATAAATCTGTCCTGATGGATGGGATGGAAAACGCTGGATCAGAGTCAGGGGTTGAGGTGCTCATCTTCCATGTGAAGGCTGCTCGTGGGACACAGGAGAGGCTGGCTGGAGCAGTTTGTGCTCTGACTTTTCAGGCTTTCTGTTGACTCTGATGAACCTGGAGAGGAAGAAGCAACAGACAAGCTACATGTCTCAAAGTTTCCAGTCAGACTTCACATAAATACAGACGTGTTAAGAGACTGTAGTCATTCCTGATAAAATAGGCCTATCACAGGAAATTCACTTGATAATACCCGCCGGATCTTTTGTTTTTCTAGTTGTGGTAGATAACGTTAGATCTATTTATGGAGAATAGGATTCAGTAAGAGCAGTAAAGCTCATACACAGAGAAGCAGAGCAGACAGGACAACCTACATACCACAGTTATTCCTCCATACCAATAGAGCAGGAATCAGGACCAAGAGCTGCCCAAAGTGCGAAGGGACAGGACAGCAGGGAACATAAAGAGTGTTAGGAAACAGAGAAGCACAGGAGCACACAGGTTAGATGCAAGAGCACAGGGAATCACAGCCACAAGTCTTGGATTTAAGAAGAGAAACGTTAGAGAACCAGAACTAGAAAGGAGTCAAAAATAAGCAAGAACTAGATGATTTGCTCTAAACCGTCATCAGAAAGTAGAGGTCTATAACGTAAAGACCTCTTTACAGTCGCCATTCCCGACCTGTCGCACGCCAATGTGACGTCAAAATGACGTAGATCTCGCTGGCGAGCCAGGATTTAAAGTGCGCGAACAGAGGTCGTGCACCACTCTATTTTTTTCAGTGGCACACGAGAAAGCGGAAACAGGAAGCATGAACGAGTTCGAGGGCAACCGGATGCCAGGACTCTCCGAGTGACTGCAAGTCTCTCTTGTAAACTTACTGGCTTAAGATGAGTTCTTTTATGGCGAATGAAAGGCTTGATCTGACGAAGTAGGTCACTGAATCAAATCGAAACATTGACGTCAATGCTGCTGCCAGTTCTGCCGTTGTTTACCTTTTTCTTCTTCTTCTAGTCCGTAGAAATAGCAAAGTCAGTAGCCTTTCCTCATTAGCGCCACCTCTGTTCAGGAGAACACTGCAACTAGTGTCGCGACCAACACACGTGAGAATAAACAGTTACGGCGCTCCCATGACGTTACACTGTCGTGCGACAAGTCGGGAACAGCGCGTCTACTGAACGCTTTAGAGATTACATCCACAGCACGTATTCTGCTTCTTTCCTTTTCTGTCTTGTTTGCAGGGTATTAAAGATTATTCTTCACAGTCTAATATTTCTTCTCTGTTCGTGGCAGAGAATGTGTCACCTGGCAGAGACAAGTCGCCCGGTGGGTCGCTCTCTGTTTTGGTCAAGCTGCTGTGTTCACTGCTGCAGTCCTGTAGGATGTCTTCTCCAGAATGCATCCTGTCCTCTGGATCACCCAAGAGAGTACGTAAATGTCAATGAATCTAACTATCAAAGCCAACAAATCTTTTCCCAGTGTCACATAATTAACTGTTCACTGAGAAAACTCACCGTCATCTGGAGACAGGGATTCTGCCACGTCCTCGGTTGCTGTGGCCTGGAAGAAAGAAAGAAAAAGATCCGGTTTAAGCTTTTGTTTGCAGCAGAGTTTAAATGTCAGGTGGTGAAGTAGCGGCTTACGTCAGTGGGGGCGGGGCTGCTGGACAGCAGTGTGTGAGGCTGAGCATCAGACATCTCAGACAGCTTCTCCTCATCTTCTTCCTGGATGGGAGACGATGGAGACCTAATGGTACTGGATTGGGGGACACGGCAAAAGATTAATGAATACAGAAAAATACAAGTAGGAAAGGTAATTCAATCAACCACAGTTACCTACATTGACTTATTGCATATTATTATAATTACACATCTACCTTTGAAAAGAAATGATAATGGCCTCCAAAATAAATTAAAAAAAACAACTGGCTTTAGGCCAGACGCATGAAGCTGCATTCTACAATTATGTCACGACTAAACTGTCCCATATGGAAGAAAATCTGTAGTAGTCACAGTATTTTAATAACTGAACACCACATCCTTGTATGAAAAAGGTTACGGTGTAAATCTGATTACTGACCAAGCCTAATGTAAAGTGATGTTTGCGATTAATGTTACACATACAAATATATTATCTAATTTCCTGTCCTAACCTGATGTCTAACAGTAATGTTTTCATGTGCATGTACGTGTAAACATACCTGTCAGGTGACTTGCTGACTTTGCCTTTCTGCAGACTCCCATCACTTAAATGCTCTGGGGAGCTCAGCTGTCTGCTGTCACCGCCCACACCCCCTGAGAAGTTGATTTCATCGTAGAGGGGTGCAGATGGGATGGCAGGAGAAACTGACCGCAGACCATTCAAAGCCTCTAACAGTGAGATGGGTTCAAAGCCGGGAGGAACCGAGTCTGTGCTCTGCAAAGAAACATAGACAAGGACTTGTGGTAACAATGCACTGTTGATCAACAAATGGCTGCATATTCATAACAAGCACTATAAAAAAAGATTCAGCTATTTCATTCATAGACGGGCTTTTACCAGTTTAGGTGTCAGAGCCGTAGCTATCAGTCTGCGCTAATATACAGTATACATTTACACCAAATAGTTGCTGGATAACATGCCTTACAATGCTGCAATGGCAATATGAGAAACAATCAAAAGAAGAACTACAAAATCTAGATGTTTGACCATCGTTTGTGTAGCAATAAGTAGACTTGTTGTGACTAATCCAACGTTGCATGTACATCTCTGTTCTGCTGCTTAACAAAGCCATTCAGCAGCCTTGTGCCTTGCTTTCATCAGGATCCTGGAAGCAACAAGGCTTTAACTCTGAAGCATCTTAAGGCAGATTATTACATGGAGGTGTTGATTTAGCCACAGCATACCAACTTTCTGCTCAATAAAAGTTGGTATAAATCTAGATCACATTCTCCCTTTTTTACTTGTTTATTACGCTATCAGTTTGAAACATCTTAAAGTAGGAATGGATTTTTTTTTTTTATACTTACATTTGCAATGTTTTTACAGCAGAAATTCATATCACAATAAAGATAAAAAAAAAATATGTTACGTGGCCCAGATTCATGCCGTTTCCCCTTGATGTTGCTCCACACCTTAGCCAATTATATCTGATTACACACAGATGTACATGAGACTTACAGAGTGCTCGTCATGGTCCATAGTCTGAGCCAGAACAGGGCTGAAGGACACAGGGGAAAGAGCTCCAGGCTTTTTCCTCACAGCTCTGATCTGCAGCAAGGCTCTGAAGGCTGTTTAGACAAACACAGGCTCAAATTAAATACAATAATAAAGTAAATGTATTACATTAAACGTTGACTACTCTTCAAATGGCATTGATGAAGCACCTTTAAGAGCAGAACTTTATTAGAATAATGTAACACTTCTTACGCAGTCTGCAGATGGGACAGTTGTTGGCCTGGTAACGCAGAGTGTCTGCGCAGGAGTTGCAGAGACACAGATGTCTGCAGGGCAGGATGAGTGTATCTCGCAGGTCAGACAGACAGACAACACACTCGTTGCTGTTGTCACTGTTCTCATCGTCAGATGGCTGGAAAAATAAAACAAAATCAAATCAAAAGTCACACAAATAAAAAAAAGAAGTGACTTTTACAGTATTGTCTTTTGTGCACATGGTTAACATTTTTACTGAAACCTTTGTTTCTTGGTTGTTTTTGTTCTCAATCCCATAGATCTCCTGTAAGAGGTAGCTCACACGGTCCACCTGAAAAGATACATAAGTTATCTTTTGAGAAACCCATGTCCCACACACAATGTCCAGGGGAGTAGAAGAAGCTAAATGTAGAACGTATACTCTTCACTGTTTTTTCTTTTAGATAAGAATGTGAACAGTGATATACAAAAGTTATTCATATATTTCACCGAGAGGCAAAGATGTGAAATGACTTTGAGGTCCCTGAAAGTTTACGTTCAACATCTACTTCAGAGATCTGTGTTATTACCAGACTCCCAAGGGTCTCGGCACAGATTGTTGTGGCTTAGTTGTTTCAAAAGCTGCAGGGTGCTCTGTGTAAAATATCCTGCATTACATTAACACCATGCTGTAGCTCATACAGTATGTGCTTCACAATTTAATTTAAAACAAATATCTTTTGCTACATTTACACCTTACATTCACATTGTTCTGGCGTTTCAGAGCTCCTAAACCGGAGAAATTTAAAAACACAATTTTGGCTTGGAATCTCTGGGGTTGTGTTGCAGTCACAAACGGAGACCTTTGGCAACACCAACACTGACGCCAATGTTTTGCCACCTGATTGGGTCATGACATCTCGTTCTATGAGACTTGGTTACTAACGTTACCATGGCAACTTCCAGCAATGGGTGGAGTATACATGCTGCCTCCTGTTTTTCCCCGGCACACGCATGCCCAGTATACGAGAACGTTGATAAGACATGCGGTTTGGGCGTGTTAGTTTAAATGGAGATTAGTTCTCCTACTGGAGCTAAAAAACTTAAAAAACAAAACATAGCAGTGTAAATGTAGCCTTAGGGTGATTTAAAAACTACTAATTGATTAAAGCAAAGTGAGGACATTCCACTATACATTCCACTGAATCATTTGCTAATTAATAAAGATATGATTAATAATTGAAATAAGAACTTTCATAAACCTACAATTTGCTTCTGCTTGAGAGGCTTGACGGAGAAACTGCCATCAACGTGCTGGAGGTGAAAAAACAAACAAAGATGTTTTAGCTCATATAAAAACTTGTTTTACACAGAATTAAACCATTTACTTTTATTTAGATGTATACATACTCTTTCAAAGGCTGCCAAAAGGACGTGAGCATGTCCAAGGCAATCTTGAAAAGAACACACAATATTTAGGTTAATACAAATGTTGACCCAAATGTATAATTAAGCTTACAAATCAACTGCTAACCCTGACCGCATTAGTGCAATTCCTTATGACTGCTACGATATTATGTTACTATTTCATAGATATGCCTTTATGTTTGTACAGCCAGTCTCAATAGTCCTGACTGTTATGCAGCTTTAGTAACATACCGTCCCCTTCGTCAACCACAGCTTGGATTACCATGGGAAACACTCCTCGGTCAAGGTCAAAGTTCAGCTTTAAGGGGAAAGATTCATACATTTTATTAGCCAATGCACTGATGTAGACCCCAGGCTAAACTTGTGCTGTGTAAGTGTAAGAAGAGGACATTTACAGACATAAACCAACACCAATGGAGACAATGTGTTTTTTGTTATGTGCGATACAGCAACAAAGTCCACTAACTGCTGCACATACTTACATCTTCTTCTTTCCACTCGCAGAAATCTAATTTGAAAGATGGCATGGAGAACTGCTGGCTCACCCCTCTCTTGTAATGCACAGTTTCAGAGACCAGTGATGGATTCTTTGGGCTGTACCTGCACACAGTATGTTACAGAGAAAAATGATCAGTGTGCAGGGGGACAAAGGAATCCTGGATGGACTGTGCTCTCTGCTCTTTTTAACTGGGCAGCAGCAAAAGTTGACATTTAGATATTTATCAGTAAGGAAAGCCTAATGGCGGTCATCTTTAAGTAGTCAATACATGCTTTAGTGTTCCTAGACCAAATTAAAATAAAGGGAACTAAATAGAATAGCACAACAGTAGCAATATCAGATTTTTTTTTTTTTATTCCGGAAAAATGTATCATCTTTCTGTCTCATCTCATCGTAACACAATTACTTCAGTACAAACTATTACTTTCATCTGCAACTTCTACGTCTTATCAGCAGTATCCATGGCGACTGGAGGTTGCTAAGGACCCACCGTATCTATTCTAGTCTTTGTGCTCTAAGGCTTGAATCTCACTACACATACAACAGATCTGAAATGTCTCTGCCACAAGGTTTTCCACTAATATGATGTTGCTGTGTCAGTCACATTATCTGTTTATATGGTTCAAGTCTAAACAGCTCATCCTCACCGACAGATATAGATGTGCTCTATGTTAGTTTCAGAAATAGATTTAGATGTGACATTTCAATTTGAATAATAAAAGATTAGATAAGAGTCTGATTCCATCAGGTGAATTTTTACGCAGCAGTTCATCCTTTGTGCTACTAATAGCTATGGCTTCATCTGACTTAGCCCAATAAAAAAAGAAGTTTTGACATCAAATCCTTACACTGCCATCCCATTGGCGAACTCTTCAAATGCTTGGCAGTAGAGGGTGATGGCCACTCGAGCATCAGCATCAAAGGTGAACTCCACACCATACTGAACCTTTGGTTTTCCACCTTCCTCCACCGGATTGTCAGAGTCATCTTTATACCTACAATCAAGAGGGTTGACAAAATTTAGGTCGGCACAATCTTTGAAACAGTTATTTACTTTTACTGTGATTTGTATCGTAATTATTGCCATGCTATCTTTACCTGACCAAACGCAGAGAGTCCTTTCTAATGTTGACCAGACTCCTCAGGGTTTTCACAGGCTCATGGGGTGCAGGCGTCACATATGGAAACTAGTGAAAACAGTGGATGATATTTGATCAACATGGTTTGACTAATCCTATTACTGACAATAAATGTAAAACTGCATTGTAGTAAAATCTTTGGAAAATATACTGTCCTGAATTCTCAGATGATTAAAACAACTGGGATGAAGAAACATCTGTTTTCACCTGGACTGGCCTATTTCCAAGAAAATTCAGGTCCATGTTTTCTCCAAAAAGATATCCCTCTGGATGTGGTGTGTCGAATTTCTCTCCTCCCATGAAGAAGTGGCTCGCAAAATAATTACCTGAAGGCAAGAGAAAAAACATGAATAATAAAGGCACTGCAAGCAACATTGAGGCACAGTAGTGACATAGTGACACTGATCTAGGGCTGGGCGATAGGGAAAAAAATCCGATCTCACAATATTCTTGACCAAATACCTCGATGTCGATATTGCGGCGAGATTCTAGGGTTGACAATTGGTGCTTTAACAAAATATCTTCACACTTAGATTTTAGATAAATAATCATCAGTAATGTGGACATAATGTCTAAGTGGGGAAAAGGCAAATAATAGAACAGCTAGAACAGTCTGGTAGGTTCAAAAAAGTACATTACTTTACTGTAATGCAGCCTTTAAAACCAGGAAAAGACAACACTCATGTCCTATCACGATATTACGATATCCAAAATCTAAGACGATATCTAGTCTCATATCACAATATCGATATATTGCCCAGCCCTACACTGATCCTTTTCTAAGGGGACCTCTCTGTCTGTGTCAATGTAAACAATTACTCAGTTTAGATACAGTTTCTGCAAATGATCTGTCTGTAAAAATTAAAATGATTTAACTGTACAAATTGTTGGCTGAAGTGTAATAAGACTCTTTTGGGCAACATGTTTGAGCTCATGTTTAATAATGCAGTCATTTCAGAGGCAGAGCAACAGTAGCCAAAACAACTTCAGACGGGTAGTGATGATAACATTATCTTTTCAGGTTTTCTTCTTTCATTTTTTGTAGTGGATGTTAAATAAAGGCTGCTTAGTTGACCAAATGGGATCAATACATAAAACTGAGGTACAATATATCAAGCCACACAGCACCATGCCACTGTTAATTATTTCTACATATAAGTGTTGTTCCATGAACATAATTATTCTGTATATATAGCTAAACAAGATATTTTTGTTTACGGGTAGTCATTTCAACCACACAAACATTATATGACCAGCTGAAAGGCCAGTTGACAATAATATGCCTAGTGTTTTTATTGGATTTAAACTGGGTAAGATGTTATGATCTCGCATTGACATATCTCCATTCTGTGTTTTTACTGTTTTATGGGATCTTAATAATAAACTGAAAATGTAATAAACACGTGAGACGTAACGTTACTTATTTTAAATACCTTCGAAATAGCACACTAGTAAGAAAATATGCCTTAAAGATTTACTTATGGAAGCTGAAAATCGTTTGTTGACATGTCTCTGGGTGTCAGCATCATTTGTCTCTCAGCTCTTGTTGTAGCTTCAATTTGATGTAAATAAAACACTTTCTCGAAGACTACTGTAAATATCACAAGATGTTCTAAAAAACGTCTAACCAAGACACTCACGGTTCACGCTAACGCTAGCTATATGTTTCCAATAATTACATAACTGTACAACAGTATGTCTGTGTCTTATATCTTTGTATATAAAAAGGTAGAACATCCGTATTTATGGGGAATCTGGATCAGCTAAAAGACAATGCCGATTACTTACCAGATTTCGGGGGAAATCGATAGGCCGAGTTGGCCTGGATATCGATATCCTCAACACCAGCGATTCTGCGACTCAGGATGGACCCCATCTTTCTCTGTTGGGTCGCCGATGTTAGCTACAGTAAGCTAGCAAGGCGCGTCACAGCTCCGATTAGCTCTGCCTTAAAACGTACACTGACGCCAAAACAAAGATTGCATCAACCAAGTGCAAACGCTTTCGTTAATTTAACATTTTACACGGTCAGTTCGATCAGTGGATATGGCGCGAATGCTAACAGGAAACAAATTGAGACGGGGACTGTTGTTTAGCCAGAGCTGTGCTAACGTAGCAGGGAGTCAACCTGATTGGCTGTCTCCAAGTGTTCCGGAAATTCAGGGCGTTCGCTCTGAGTGTTGGGACCGCCCGGCGGGCGGGGATGAGGTCAGAAGGGGAAGGGGTCGATCAAATTTATAGGGACAAAGTAGATAAGTAAAAATAATAGTAAAGCAACATTAAAACAACTGTTGGAGCAGTTTAATTTTGTTTTCTCCATACAATTACGAATCCTAATATATGATATCATAACCCACTAAATAGGCTACATGAAAAATGAATGTGCACAATAGAAAAAAAAAACTAAATCAATGTTAAAGAAGTTTAATCTTTAGATATATATAAGCGTCATGTATGTACTTTCAGTATTATCCATAGACTGTATATTATCTGTAATATACACTGTTGTCAAACAGTATTAACTCCTGCACTACAAAAAGAGCCCTGCAATAAATGCTTTGCTTTGTGAATGTTTTGGAGGTAGACAGAATAGTAGAAAACCCACAGTGTTTTTATTTTATTTAACGTTTTTATCTGAAGTGGTATTGTGTTTGTCTTGACACTATGGAGAGCAACACTAGGAGGCGTTTGCTTACTGTATTAATATGTACAACTCATTATTAGAGAAAAAATAACAACAATAACATCACAATTGGTAATTATTGAATTAATATAGCTGTTTAAAATAACGCTTTCTGTTGTTGTTGTTGTTGTTGTTGTAGAGACAATTAAGTCTACCCTTTCTAGTGTTAGCTAGTATGGTAGGCCCATATTGTTCTATATCCATAGATATATATAAAGCCTATGGGTAGGCCTATGTGAATAGTTGACCTGAGTGTTCTCGGAATCACTTGTGTTTACTGCCCTCTAGTGGTCACAGGGAGGAACTTCAAAACATTTAATCAAAATAGCGTCAATGTAGACGTTAAAGATTTCCGGTGATTACTTCAAAAATAAAATAACCAAACAGAAATAGAAATAATAATAATAATACCGTAATCATTAATATCATCATAATATTTGGTATGCTTATCAATAGGATTCATTAATTATTGTTATTTTTTATAAATACCGACACAATTGTTTTAATGTTAGCCACGAATTTAATGTAGTGCAGTTCCTCACCGTGACCACTGGAGGGCAGTGAACTGTCGTATTGAGTTGGGCAATGGGCTGTGGTTAGATGGTGGAGAACTCTCCTCACGCAGTAACAAGTGGCTACAGGGTTATGATTATGTTTGACTGCTCATGAATAATGACCATATAGCCGTAGAGATGTGGCATTGGTGGAAATACTATATACTGTCTATGGTGGAAATCCCCAATTGTTTCAACCAACATCGTGTAGCGTGTTTTATGGACTGCTATAACTGCGAGTAAAACATAAATAATACATAGTTGTATCATTCACACAGACACGAAATCATGCTAAACACTTCCAGTATATACATTTGATTACCGCACATTATGAATGCAATTTAAATCACATTAACTGTATTGGATTAAACTTTAAATCATGGTAGGAATGTGACGTGGCCATCCATGGTCAAGGCGGACACGATATCTAAAACTTCCGTATGATACTTTCAAAAGAAATACATTTCATAATTTGATATTATTAATTATTGATTACAACACTTGTTTCCTTTACAAGGTAAGTAGCCTAGGCGAATTAATTCACATTAAATGTATTGGTTTGAATCAAAGAATTTGACGTACGGTTTCAGCAGACCAATCAATCAAAAGCACTTGTCTCTAACGTTACCTTAGCTTTTATGTATGTTCAATCTATGGGTTTCTTAGAGTAGAGTATAACGTTATGATACACATTTGTACAGAGGTTCCGTTTTTGAAAATCACTAATGACGTCGAGTGTAAATCCGTCTTACCGGATGTTGACTCTCATCAAGAGGGTCGAGCTGCTAACGTCAAAAGCTTCAGTTCAGTGACACCGCGGGCAGGCTGCGTTTCTCACAAAACCAGGTAGCTATCTGTTTATTTGTCTTTCAGCACACTGACAGTTGCATCATTACAGTCGGGACCACAATGCTATAAATAGTTAGTTCATTCATTTGCATGTTTCGGGGGCAACATTAAATTCAGTCTGTTTGTGTGCCTAGAATGGCGACGCTAGCTAGCTAACAACAGCTAGCAAACATGCTTTGCTTTGGCTGGACAAACACACCCTTAGCTTTCAAGTTACCAGCTGAGAACAAACACTATCGCTGTCAGTCGTTCCTCAGCATATTTATGCGCCAGGTAGCTAGATGAATGCTCTGCGATCTGCTAACCCTAGCGCTAACTCGCGCACACTACTCCGCGTTAGCTGCCGTGTCAACGATAACAATAATTAGCAACGGATAAGTTACTTGTTTTAGATACGCTCCCCAACTTACGTTAACATCAGTGCTTCGTTGCTAGCCTCCATTACGTAACTAAGTTATTCATGGTTAGTTGTGCAAGTAGCTTTGAGCAGGATTATCTGGGGAAGGATTAAAAACAATCAGATAGCTAACGTTAGTTGGTTAGCTGAGAAGCGGCCACATCTACCACAGCCACTAAAGTAACGTTGTTGTTGTTGTTGTTGTTGTTGTTGTTGTGCATCTTTTACATTTTCGTCATATTACAGGTTGTGGCACATTTGCTAGATTTCTCAGGTGGAATCTTTCTTTTCCCATTAGCAGGTATATTTTCCTTCCCTATTAGCCAGTTCTTTGTGAATATTGACAGTTGCAAATATTAGTATTTGTCAGAGGGGCATTTTACCATTAAATGTATAGTGCAATGTTTTGGTGGGGGCTGTACCCACACTACATTGCCTCAGTAACCACCACATAGAAGCACAACACCTTACTGACATAGTCTCAGAGTTTCATTATTTAGGCCTACTCAGAGAAAAGTCCAGCATCCATACCTAAACTTAAGCCCTGAGACAGGCCTGGGCAGCTCTCACGTGTGTCGTTTTGTTTCTGTATTTTGTCCATTCAGACCTCTAAAGTTGTCTTGAATATCCTTTTGTTAATGCCGTTTTTACTGTGCTGATGGTCATCACTGTACTCACACTCGTGACTTTGTGTTGTCAAATGATTTTACTTGCATCATCCTGTCTCATGACGAAATATAATGAAATTCGTAGTTCCCATTAATTGCCAAACTATTGCCAGACCTTCCTCCTCCACAGTGTTGTGGAGGAGGAAGGTCTGGCAATAGTTTTGCAATGCAAGGCTACCACAAAACTAACTTTTTTGTTCATTAATCAAGACACGCATAAACAGGCGGTGCAAGGGTGTGTTATATGTCCTATAATTGATGTTTTACATAAAACATGAGTGTAAGCTATCATAGCAGGATAATATTAACCTATTTACAATTTCACTAATAACACTAATTATTTTGGATGTTGGTACAGCTCACTTAATCAATTAAATGCACTTGTTTTTTGTCCGTTTATAAAGCATTTTTAAAAGGGCAGTTTTGAAAAGCTTTATATTAGTATTTTGTACATAGTATCATCCAGTGCTCCAATAAACACAGAGCAACAAAAGAACACAAACACTGTCAGCCACTGTTTTCCATCACAAAGTTGCTTAAAACTCGACTGCATTTTACTCAACTGTGCAGACTGACCTCAGCAGTTACACCAGGATAGTACTTCATTAGCCTCTCTGACTGTTGTTGGAACATTTTATGACTTGGGATAAGTCGGTGTCAGAGAGTAATGAGCCATGGGACTCAAACTGCAAACTGGGCATGTGTTTTTTTTTTTCTTCTTCACAGAATAAAAGTCCACAGTAGAGTTGTGAGGAGAGCACTGTGTCCAACCCTTTTCCCTATACAGACATCCGGCCAGCATGTCCAGTGATCCTCCCCCTCCATACCCCGGAGGTCCCAGTGCTCCACTCATTGAGGAGAAGAATGGACAACCTGGTAATACAACTAAACATGCAGGATTGTGGTGAATGTTAATATGCACTCACAGATGCAGTGTGTGACCACATTTTAATCATTATGAACTTGAGCAAACTCGCCATGGAGATTTAAAAATAGTCAGCGTCTGTTAAAAAGTAGACTTCTGATTCACTAACCTAGAAAAAGGAAACACACTGATGATAAAGCAGGGCCAGCTGTCTGGTGGTTGAAGTATGGTTTCATGTTGATTTGAGATATTTAACCTGAAAAGCTCCAGACACAGTGCAGCACTAATCTGTCAACGTCTCTATTGACATTAATCTAACACTTAGGTGCTGGTAAAGCAGCTTGAATGTATCTAAACCACAACACCCATAACTGCAAAAATGTTAATAGAAAGTGCAATATTATCTGCCTGAATGTAAGATTAATTATTGCAGTATGAATGTTGTTGACTCTGACTCAAACCTATGGACACCTCTCTTCAGTGCCATTTTCTTTCTTTTTTCTTTGTGTTATCTTTCTGCAACAGTTCCTATAAGAAATGCCCCTATACAGGGACAACCCTTGCCTCCAGACTACGGTCCTCCACCATACGAGGGCCCACACCCAGGCTTCCTTCCCCCACATGTTCCTGGAGAAGGGCCCATGCCCATGCCCATGCCTCAAGGTACTGCAGTCTGCATAGTTTAAAAAAAACACAGAGCATCAAAACAGGCTGACAGACACACTGCCATAACATATGATTGGTGTATAAAGTGGTCATGGCTCATTTATGAGCAAGCAAACAGAGAAACATTAGCTTTTTCGTTTGGAGTCATGTCTTTTGGCCACTTGACATGATTCTCAGCAAAGTTAATATTTGTCTAAATGCATATGTATTATATTAAGTATCATTTTTCTTCTGTACAGGTGGCTTTTACCCACCTCCGCCCGGTCACTATCCTCACCCGATGCCAGGACAGATGGGCCCTGGTCCCAGTCACTTTGTCCACATGGAAGGTCGCACAGCGACCGTCCTGGCTCCTCCAGGAGCAGCCACCACTGTGACCGTACTGCAGGGGGAAATGTTCCAGACCTCACCGGTGCAGACTGTATGTCCGCACTGCCAGCAGGCAATCGTCACCCGCATCTCCCACGATGTCGGCCTCATGAACACACTCTTCTGCCTCTTCTGCTTCTTTGTAGGGTAAGTAGCAGACTGATTAAGGTCACATAACAGTTGGCTGTGGTGGGTTTTGTAGCATCGTGGGAAGGATGCCCACCCTCTTCTTTATGAATATGCATCACACATACATCACACCGCTCTAAAATACACAGGGCTTCTTTAAACAGGTCTAAGAATTGAGATTTTCAAGGCTGGGCCAAGTCTTTAAATGTCTGATATTGTATATTTTCCATTAAAGAAATTGCTAAAACAGTTAACTGATTAAGCTTGTCATTACAGACATATCATTGTGTTTTTATATATTGAAATCCAACTTGATAAACACTTAAAATGTGTACAAAAATACTACTACTACTACTACGTTAGAAAATAGAGCTCAAACTCCTGATCATATTTTTTTAACTGTCTTGTTAGTTCACACTCACACCCTGTTCTCAGCAGCATGTCTATATGCAAAGCAAGTGCACCTGTTTATGGTTTGACACATGCAAATAAAAAGGTACTGTTAAAGACAAAATATGCAAACATCTGGAGTTACAAGAATTTCCCCAACATGTTCTTGATTCTGTCAGCTCGTTAATCTTGTACTATTCGTCTGCATAATTTGCATACAGACCTGTATGTGACCTATTTGAGTAGGATGCCGATAGCTACTCGTCTTCACTTCACTCAGATCAGATTAAACAAGCTGACGTTGCTTGACCCCAGGCACACAGAACACATGGGCTACAACAATGTTAAGTTGCGCTTGTCACAGGAGCAATGCTGACTCCAGATGTCTCCATGTGACAAAATTATTCCGTTGAAATTCTTATTTTGGCACTATATAATCATGCACAGGTGTTTTTAAATTTGCAACAATATTTTGTGTCTGTTCCCAATATCCAGGTGTGATCTCGGCTGCTGCTTGATTCCCTGTATGATTGATGACCTCAAGGATGTGACACACACCTGCCCTTACTGTAAGGGCTACATTTACACATACAAACGTATATGCTAACCACCGACAGCTGTATGCTACAGAGATGTGTACATGCACACACAAACTCACAGCTCCTCCTGCTGGTAGTGACAGGCTTCTCCCCCCCCCCCCCCCCCCCAACCAACCACCAATCCACCCATTTTTGCAAGTGTTGTGTAGCCCTCTTAAATTGTAAGTGCGGTTTTCTCATTAGTTCACGGAATATTTACTGTATATATATTTCAGCATAATTCTTTCATGTATAAACCTTATGAAATGTACACATCTCACGGGCACTAACGCATCCATGGAAATGGCAGAAGGTGCATCTGATCCTCTATGGAAACCTGGAGAAAAGGCTTGTGATGTTACGCATGTTAACAGGGAAAATAAACTGGATAGATGGACAGCCTTCAGTTAGAGAAAGCTGTGAAAATGATCACCTTATTTGAATTGATCTGTGAATCTTGCTGAGAAGCAAGCTCAGTCATGCTGGGTTAACATTGTTTTTTTTCTCCTATTTATTTCAAATATTTTATCCACTATTTTAACAAGTCAATATTGAGAACTGTGAGTATTTTTGTCCATGTCTGATCATTTTGTTCTAACAGACATAGTTTTTTTCCTTTTTTATCATCATCCCTTTTTGAATGTGAGCAAACTAACGAATGATTTCAGCTCGATAAACTGCTGCATTTGCTTATTTGGGAATGCCTACGATTGATGTTACTTGCTATATTTATTAATCTTCTGGGCTTCAGTCAGTAGTCACTAAATGTTAAGTGATTTACAGTTACTGCCCCTGTCCATGATGTACTTTAGTTTAATAATGAAGCCAATGTTTGCACTTTAAGTTGGAATTCAATTTCCCCCTCTGATGTATTGACCTCAGCTGTCATTAGTCTTTGAGAGATTTGTGCTTTGAGGACTAAAAGCAGTGTATAATATAAGTAGAATTAAAGTAGAGCTGAGAGTTTTACTGTTACTGATTAGGGGTGTCACGATTCTCCTAATCCTCGATTCTAAGGTCACAATTCGATTCTCGATTTTAACTTCTTTGTTAAAGCACAGGTTGCTATGCCGTTTTTAGACTAGACTTGTATGTAATATAATATCTGACCTTTGTTCGCAGTGTACCACATTACATTGTCAAATTTAAAACATTTAACAACATAATGTAACAATATATCTTCAGTCAATTGGAAACTTGACAATTTGTCAAGTAAAAAGAAACAAAGTTTATCGACAATGCTGAGGGCAGACGCTTCGCACCACACAGTTTGGTGTTAAAGCCCCCAGGTTATGGTTGAAGACGACGGTCGCTGCGCTGCCTTGAAGGCTTAGTTGGGGCCTTTAAACACAATCGAGCCAGCACAGCAGCTGAGCAGACAGATATCAAATAAGGCGACTCGGGCAGTCCGCTAACTTGTTGCTCTCTCTAATATGACCAATATAAGCTGCTCTCTTTAGGCTACAAAACGTGCATGCAGGCTGAAATTCAACCGTGCGGTTTTCTTGGGATAAAGCTATAAGCAGAAGGAATATCCGCTAGCTGCTAGGCTAATGTGCAATGGTAAACACACAGAATGTGGTACACGTATGAGCTTGCAAACTGTGGCTTAACAAAATCCAAAATACTTTCACACACTTCAGTGAAAGAGGAGGGGGCTCAAGTTCTGTCAATGGGTCTCCAGCTGCCATGCCATCTTTTGACTGGCTCTAGCTAAGTTAAAGGAGGTTGATTGATTCAACACGTGCATTTTTTTCTGCTTGTCAAGCCGACCGGGCGTGACATGGGGGCGTGGCAGTATCGACGATTCCATTTCTTTTATTGTATATTCAAGATTGTGACTTAATTTCAATAGATTTTGATTTGAAATCGAAATCGTGACACCCTTATTACTGATACACACTGAATTCCATTTTAGCAATCTTGTGTCCCATCTCCCAGCAAGTATGTTGGCAAACAAATTACAGTGGTGGCAACATCATCACATAACATCGTTTAGCCTGTAACCCTCCTTATATGGCATCAGCCCTTTAAGATTACCCACACTGCTCAGATGCATGTTAGATAATAAATACAGTTAGATAAATAGTGAACTCTCTGCTAGGAATATGCTTCAAATGAATGATTGTATCAGACATCTTGCAAAATGACATTGTGATTCTGTTGAGATTACTTACAATAAGACGACCATAGTATGCCCACCACAGCATGCTCCATCTGCCGGTCACCTTTACTCACAAAGTGCAGTTTGTCTGCATGAGCCACACATCAAAACAAATAATTCTCACGGGCTAGTTCCTTGACTCTATGTGCATTTGATTACTTTTCTTGTTGATGCTAGTTAAGCTGTGCAAGAAAGTGAATTTTGAGTTGAAGGATTGCATTGAAGTTTTAATACAAAGTACTGTATGCCATTGTTGTGGATAATGCCGGTCTGCATTGCTCTCTAAATGTCTGCGATATGTACAACTATATAAGTCAAAATTTGTTTGACTGTTGTACACAGGTACTATTTTATCAATAAAAATCAGAACATGACTTTTCCTTGAAACTTATTTTAATGTTTTTTTGGAAAATGAACTATACCTGCAAAGTTAATACTGTATGTAAATATCATCTGCAAACACAAAAAGAAATTCAAGTTTCTTCAGCTGGGCATATGCAGAAAAAAGAAACTGCACAGACTAGACAGAAGAACACCCATAACTACCTGAGCCTGATGGGATGACACTCACAAATTAGATGATGGGAGCATCTTTGCCACGTAAGCATTAAATACATCACAATTTTCAAAGTGCAAAGGTTTCAGTCTCTCCATCGGTGTCCACACTGAGCATTGCAGCATTTGTAGAAAGTTGTCATAGGTTCATCAGCTGATCTGGTCTGGATCTGCATGAAATATGCCCGAAGATGCCCACACTTGGGACAAGTTTCTGTAGACATAACAAGTAGTAAATGTCAGTTTGGAAGCACGAGACATCCTGGAGTTGGCCATATTTGATAATACTTTGAAAAAGATTATGCATTAGACAATGCAGGTGTAAAAGCTCAAATTAATACAATAATCATCTCCAAGAAAAACTAATCAAAATCTGTGTGCGTGTACAGCCTTTATTTATTCTAGTAAAGATCTGCCAAGTATAACAGACATTCAAGGAATCTGAATGATTAATTGGTGCTACATTGTACTAGAAAGTTCAATAGTGTAATAATACAGAGTGCTATATGAAGTGCTGTGAAAAAAACTGTACAATTTGATGTGCTACTATAGACTTTACATTATGTGTATGCTACAAAATTATCCTAAATGGAGATAATTTGATTTTTATTTTATTTAAGTTATGTTAAACTAAAACAGTGCATGCTGAATAATGCACACCTCTTTTGGCATTAGTGTTAGCTATAGTGAGAAATAATTGATCCAAATTTAACATTTTATGCTTCAAGTTTTGAACAATCAATAATACAACTAATAGTTAAAATAAACCTTTTACATTTAAAACATGGATGATCTCAACTAATTTTAGGGGATAGATAAGTTTAAATTCAGAAAATGTGAGTTTAGTGTTGAACGTGAGTTCAACTTAAGGCTTAAAATAAAATGACACCCTGAATTTAAAAATTTTATTACAACATGTTGCCCATGATGAGGATAGCATGGTAACAGGTGATTCTGCAATATACTGCAAGACACACCTAATGTCATATCTGTGTGAATCATATAGACTTTCACAATTGTATTGGTAGACAGCAGACCGACGTGTACACATCTCTTAAACACAATTTGCTTATTACTTCACTGTCAATTAGAAAATACTGTATAGATCTCAGAAAAATATAAACAATTTTGTAGCACAACAAAATTGTGTAAAGGGTGTTTAGCACAGACGGTAGGGCGACATTGAGTGAGCACCAGTGCAACTTTCTGAATAATAACATAGAGCACAGGCCTTTGACACAGTAATAAACTGAAGTCTACACCATACGTTGTTTTAATGTTACTTACCAGCAGTTGAGTCCACGTTTTCCCAAGCTGCAGCGCCACCAAGAACATCATCCACCTCTTTCAGCTTGGGATACTTTCTGCTATTTACCTGTAGAAAAAGAACATTATGTCAAACACAAAGACAAATGTAAACTACAGGGTTAGCATCTTCTTTCTCTAAAATACAAAGCGTAGACCGTAACACTGAATAAAACTTCGACGTGACAACATGTGTGCCGAGATTTAACATAACTCACCTTTCTTGTGATGTTGTGTACATACGGACAGGTGTTGCAGGCGAATCTCATGCACTTCTGTCCTTCCTCAACAATTAAAACATTTCCGCAAGTTGGACAAAAAAGAAGCATGTTACCCGGGATATATGTGTAGCTAACAGCTACAAACTAAAACAACTAACTCAATATGAGTACTCTATTTTACCCAGCTAGCAAACTGTTGAAGTCTCCGTGTCGTAAACAACCGTTTGGTGCATGTGGAGCAGCGGAAGTGGCTGATGAAAGCAGGTGCTACTCTTTTTATCGATCGGTGGGAAACGAAATATAAAGAGAAAACGTGGTTGTTTAACGACCACATCCAAAAAAAATACTATCACTAATGAATAACACTGAATGACCTAAACATTTGGCTGTTGTACCACCTCTTTGGTTGCACTAAAGTGATGTCTGAATTTACGTCCGCGTAGGGGAACTATATGTTCTGAGCTGCAGTTGCCTTCCGGTTCGGTATATTTACTGTACACATTTTTTTGTTTACTTCATGGCTTTTTGCAGTGAAATAGTTTCCAGTTAAACATTTTGTCCGCTGTATTTGTTAAATCTGAGTCTCAACGCAAATGTATAGTCTTTTTATTTAGTTTATTTTAGTAGTTTTGACAATACCCACCTGGCAAACCGGGCTGCTGTTTGTTTAATGCCCGATGATGGAGGAGCTGAGTCAGGACACTGATGGAGGAGGACTGTCTGTAAAGGTTGAAGAGGTGGAAAACGAGAACCTGACAGAGATGGCAGCTTTAGACGCAGATGAGGAAGATGAGGAGGCTCTTCCTCACTCAGAGATCCTGGATATTTTCGAGGAGGGACTTGCTCAACTTGTGCAGGACCCTTTACTTTGTGATCTGCCAATACAGGTTGGTTTGATCGATCTGACGCTTCATATACTGTGTGTGTAAACTAGTTACTATTAAAACACAGAAATGTTTACCTGCAGTGCATTTATACTCCTGATTGGATACATCCTGTTTTCTTTAATCGTTTTTTTAAGATATAAATCTCAACTTAACTTAAGTGTACCAGTTGCAATTACATTTATCTGGTTTAGATTTGCTTGGTTAAATGAAGTTCCCACGCTTCACAGTGAATGTAAGAGCCAAAACCAACCTCAAAGTCTAAGATGACTCCCCTCATCTCATGTCTGTCTGATAGATCTATAGACTTTCTTAGCAGAATGTTTAAAAAAAAAAGAAATTTAGGCTAATACATTGCTATTGTAAGTGCTGTTAAACAGATGTAACTTTCAGAATAGGGTCTTAAAAGTACAGAAAAAAGGCAAAAAATAACTGAAAATCCCTTTTAACTTTTATTGTAATTGGTTGCATTTTGGGCTGTCATTTTTTTCAATTAGTGATTAGTCTGTCGTTTTTGATTAATGGATACATCATTTAGTAGCCTATAAAAAGTTCAGAATTCCTATTTACAAACTCCCAGAGCCAAAGGTGACAATGATTAGGCCTACTTAATTATCAAAATTGTTGACGAATATTTGTAATTTAACATAATTTACTAAACTAAAGTAAATTAACCGTTGTTTTACAAGTTAACCTTTTTATTTACAGTACAACACCATGGCTGAGTGTCATTCTGTTGGTTACTGGGCAAACTGTGTTTGAATTGTGAATTGCATTTGTTAGAGTCTGTACTGATAGATTAAATAAGTCCTGTAAATTTTCCTGAAACCTCATCATTTGTCTTTAGGTGACTCTGGAGGAAGTCAATTCTCAGATTGCTTTGGAGTACGGCCAGGCGATGACTGTGAGGGTTTTAAAGGCAGATGGCGAGATTATGCGTAAGTGAAAAGAACAAACAACTTGAAGTTGTATCTTTATGAATTTATTTTATTTAAATAATATATTAACCATTATTTGAAAAAAAAAAAAAATTCCTCCCTAAGCCATAGTGGTGGTCCAAAATGCCACTGTCCTTGACCTGAAGAAGGCCATTCGCAGATTCATGGAGCTGAAACAACAACGTGAAGGCGGAGTGAAACATGTCAGCTGGTAGATACACTCACAGACACATGAACATCAAGGGGTTTTAGGGGGTTTGCAAAATATAAATAAAATAATTAGCAAATGTAATAGCCTAATAAGAGAGAATTGCTGTTGCCACAGTTTTGTCAGGACTGCGAAGCAAAGGTTACATAATCGGTGACCTTATTTTTGTAATATTTCAAAGCTGAACAGCGAAGTGACGCTGGGGTGATCAGGGTCTACACTCTACTAATAGTGTATAAGTAAATAGCTGACGCAAGCTTCCAGCTGTCTCTAAAACTCTCCAAGTCTAGCAACGACATAGTATGTCATAAAAAGTCATAGTATATTCTGTCAAAATGCTTTAAAATGGTCAGTTGGTCAGGTGATTATGGCCTCGATTCCCACTGTTTGCTTCCTTTCTTTTACAGGAGATATGTTTGGAGAACTTATCATTTAGTATTTCAAGGGGAAAAGCTTGAAGATGACAAGATGAGGCTCAAAGAGTAAGTGCATAACATAGTCACCTCCTTCACTTGTAATGCTGTTATTATCAGCACTGTTTGACTGTTTGTATTTCTTAATATCTTTAGCTACGGGATCAGGAACAGAGATGAAGTGACGTTCATGAAGAGACTCAGGAAAAAGTGAAATGTCATAGGAAAAAAACACCAGTTCCTGGAGCGTGTACTGGTGCTGCATGACTCGAAAAACTTGAAATTACTTTTACAAAGTATTCATGATTGTACGACTTGTTTTACTTTTAGTGTTTTGGGGCAGTTTTGACATATTTTTGTACACATTACAAACTGAGCATGCTTCTCAAAGAGGCTACATGTAAATAAGATAGCTGGAGTATGAAATGTTTTGCCCCCCCCTTTTAACGCCAATTTGCAGTGATCTTGTATAGTTGTTTGCAAACATTAAAATATATATTTCAGTATTTTGATTTTGTGTGTTTTACCTGAATCCTAAAAAGAGTAATATGTAAAATTTCCCAGAGAGGTACAGTTGTAATCCGACGATTTAAATATTTCCTGGTAGGAGTTAACACTACATGCCGTTGTTGACCTAGTTTGAGCGTTACCTGTAGAGGATATACTGGGAGCAGCTGAGGAGATACGGTAATACACATGGTTTCTCTTTAATTTAATGTTCTCTTTAATACAGTTTAAATGGGACTTAATGAAGTCAGTAGTTAATATGTTTGAGTCATGTTTTGCGACTTGTTACAGTGTAGTAGTGAGTACAGTGCAGTTATGAGCTTAAGATTTGTGTTGCTTCGAAAACTAATTTCAGTTTTTTTATCTACGTACAGTGTCTATCTAAGTGAATTATTTTTATATTTTTGTAGGTACCATTGTTTGCTCAAACCAGAATTAGTTTTTTTTAACTGTCTTTGTTGCAGGAAAGGCAGTGTTTGACTTAATATTATAGTAGTATAATATATTGTATTACCAACCACCTTAAATGTCTCTTTAAAGTATGAATTTAATGTAGGACTCATTATGAAATGTAGTAAAGGTAGTGGTGGACAGTGAGTGAGTACTTTTGTCTCAGTCAACCTTTGATGGCATTTCAGAGATGCAAAACAACTTTGTTGCCCATCCACTCACTGTGTTATCAAAATGATTCAGCTATAAATGGATAACTGCAGGCATCACAACAATGGGTCTATGTACTTTTGGTCTGCCATCTTTCATATTGCAAATGGGAGAGAAGTATGTAAATGATACCTGTAAACTTATTTTCCTAGATGGGGCGAATGATTCTGGAATTCATTTTGCACACCAGTAAACATACAGTAAATAAAATGTCAGGATAAAAACAATCCAACAATTCCCTGTGTTTTTTTTAGCATTTACCATGACTTCTTCAGACAGTGAGCTGAAGAAGATATCTACAGAGTTGAAACAGATTTCACTCAGGAGACAACAACTTCTGGAAAGGAAACAAATCCAGTGCATATTTCAGGAGTTGAGGAATCGTGTTGAATATGGACAAACAGGTGACTTATTCAAGAAAATGAGACAGATATTTGCAACATGACAATTAATAAGCTACCTCGTCTTTTGCGTATTATACTGTATATTTGCGTCTGCTGTCTCATATGAATGTGCATGTTATGTTCTTCTACCAGAGGAGCCAGTCTCAAAACAACATGAGATTGACAGCATTGATGACAAACTGAAACAACTAACAGAAAGGAAGGCAGAGCTCCAAAAAAGCATAGAGAACATAGTCAATGCCAAAGAGAAGAATAGCAAGAAAGGCAAGTCCACATTTACCGTGCCTTAGCAAATCATTGTGCCACCATACTTTGGTTTTGTAATCACCGTTTTTCTTCTTTGTTAGAGGTCAGTTTCACCTCCAGTGAGACGACTGGTGTTCCTGGCTTCAATATTTTCTATGTTGACGCTCCACCTGCTATCCCTGGTGAGTCGGTAATGCACAAATGCTCATTTTAACTATTCACTTGTTGTCTTCTAATAGCAAGACCTGCACCAAGTCACAGTGCTGTCACAATCCTTTATCAATGTAGCATTCGTTTAAGCTTCATCATTCAAGTTCCTCATTCATTAACTGGAGTGCAGGTCATCTGCCATTTCACGTTTGCTGGACTTTTGTGCTTACACAGCCAACAAAAGAACAATAATGCATTTATTCTGTTTTAGGGCAAGTTGGTGAACTGTTATCTGATACTTTGTACCCTATGATATTTTGTTTTCACATTCTCTATTTATTTTTGTGACTGAAATTGAAAACTGAAATTTGACCAACATTTGACCAAGAGTCTTCCTGTTCTTAACAGCCCCTTCAGTGATTCTGGACGTGGAACAGCTTCCACCTTATCCATGCAAGACACAGTGTCCAGAGTGTCGGCAGTTCATCACAACAGAGACGTTTAGCTCTGTCAGCAGTCTCACCTGGCTGGTGTGTTTCATGTCAGCTTTGATTGGGTATGAAACCTTTCCCTCCATCCTGGTGAAATATTTGCATGAGAATATAATCACACCTTGTTGGGCCTGTTCATATTTGTGCAGTTGATGTTACAGTCACTGTCATATGTTTCCACATTTAATGTTGTTCCTGTTCCTTCTTTTGCAGCTGCGTGGCTGGTTGTTGCCTCATTCCCTTCTGTTTCGATAAGTTCAAATCTACATCACACAAATGTCCTAAGTGCCGAGCGCTTATCAGAACTATTAAAAAGCTCTGAGAGAAAAGAAGCTGGTGAGAACTTGAAGCTCAGACTGAAAGAGCGTCAGATATTGACCTAATGGTAAAGTATTTCAGCAGCATGGCTCCCTTGCAGTTTTTTGTTTGCGTTCACTATCATCCTCATCGACTTGGGTTTTAATGGATCACATGTCAGAAGGAAAATGCCTGTATGTAGATGTATGTTATATTAGGATGTATCTGTATATTTAAATTGATATTTCACTGAAATAGAAAATCTGATCTATATGACTCAAATATACTGTAGTTTTTCAAATCTGTAAAATGACTGAAATCATGTAAACATTCAGTTCTCTATTAAGGCTTACAAATGCAGTGAGTTGTTTGTTCAACTAAAATACACAATTAAAGCCTTTCCTTGTATATTTGTTAAATTACAACCACTAAAGGGTTAATGGCATACTGGGGATGGTCATACGGTTGGTCAACTGTGAAATCCTAAATAGTCTCTATGTTTTCAAAACTACTGCTATATTTTTTATCAAAGGTAACATACATACCATTTGTAAAATATGACATTTAAAGTCAAGTCAATTTAATTTATATAGCCCAATATCACAAATCACAAATATGCCTCAGGGGATTCACAAATTGCACAGCATGGCACCCTCTATCCTTAGACCCTCGATTTGGATAAGGTAAAACTTCCCAAAAATAGCTTGGAAGAACTAACTAAAAAAATGAAAGAAACAACAGGGAGAGAGAGACGAGGACAATATGCACACAGGGCATAGTGAGAGGCAATAGGAGAAGCTGAATCTCCTGGAGGATGAAGATCCATATCCACAACATCTGAAATGAAGCATCGACAGACGGGAGGGAGAGAGGTCCCAGGACAGCCCATGGTCCAAAACAGAGAAGCCTGAGTAAAAAGAGAGGACAAGGAGGGGAGGCTAGGGAGGAAAAGAAAGAGAGTGAGAAAGCGGCATACAGCTTGGATATGCATGTGCTTGTGGGACAACGGACAAACAGGGTTGGAGAGATGCAGTAGCTTTCAGAATGTTTAGCGTATCCTCTTCGGCAGGACAAATGAACTATAGCACTACTAAGCTTAATAGATTCATTGAGACTGAGACCGACCGGATAACTGTAACAGCTACACAAGGCCTGTAGTAATTAAATAATAATTTATAATACATTGGATGTAACAGAGGCGTGAATAAGGATCTCTGCATCAGCCACAGAAGTCTTTTGAAGGTGAAAAACGGCAGTAAGCTCAAAACGATTACTGTTTAATATGTGGGTCGAAAGTTTCTATTCTAACTTGATCCAGGGTCTCTATTCAGAGACCCTGGATCAAGTTGTGGTTTATTTGAATAGAGGTTTAACCACAGCAGTCTTAAAGCTAGTGGGGACAGTGCCAGTTGTAAGTGATACATTAACAATATTCAACATTATAGGTCCCAGAAATGGCCAGAGATCTTTAAAAAGTTTAGCCGGTCAGGGGTTGGCTAAACTCCAGTTTAGACAAAGTTTCAAAACAGAGGGTCTACAGCCAATGCATGCAATGTCTCTTGGTGTTGAGTTATACTAGTAACCTATAGTAAAGACAAAATATGTCTTGTTCCAGCACATAATTCCTTTTAAAGGGTGAAATTTGGAGTGTCAAATGAGGCAATAATGCGCTGACAGGAAAACAATAAAAATGGCCAGTGTTCAATGGCAAGTCCTTTTTACAACAATTTCCTCAACATTCAGATGAGTTTGTCAGCAATGCTCCAGATAACCTGCCGAGGCAGACAGTGAATCCCAAATAATTCAACAAAATAAAACAGACCTTTATGTTCAAATACACCCACCCCACTGTCAAGAAACGATGGTGCATCATGTTGTGTATAGTGGTTTCTTTGACACTGAGTTTTTTTCTTTTTTATATCATATTTTGCTAAAAATAAAATAAAAACAATAACAGACATCAGACCATGGACTTTGCTTGCTCAAGCTGATTAGATTTGGATGTGGCCAGCAGATGTCACTACAATACAAATAAACTGTAATGCATGAATGTTATTTCAGTATGAAGTGGTTCATACTTATGGATTAGAGCTGGGCGATATGGAGAAAATCAAATATCCCGATATTGTTATGTTGATATAATAATAACTATGTGGGTAAAGGCAAATAATAGAACAGCTAGAACTGTCTGGTGTGTTCAGAAAATTATTCCACTGTAATGCAACCTGTCATATCAGGATATTACGATATCCAAAATGTAAGACGATATCTAGCCTCATATATCGATATTAATTTAATATCGATATATTGCCCAGCCCTATTATGGATATTGTTATTCGTTGAAGGATGTGTACGTATGTCTGTTACAAAAACCAACCTAAGTATAATTCAATAATATCTAACCCTCTAAGAGTCACTGAATGATGTTCCAAGAACAATTTATCATTTAAAAATAGTCTTGACGGAGCATAGCAGATGACTTTTGTGATTCTTACAGTTTAAAGTCAGGCTGGTTTTACACTATGGTAACTCAGTGTTCTCTTATCATATTATCATATACACACTCTCAATTCAGTTAAATGTCTTATTTATGCTTCACAGTTTACATATACACAGGGCACATTTAGCAGTTGTGTGTTTACAATCTGTTTTGTTAGTGATAATCATTCCAAGACAGGGTGGAGTGAACTACATAACAGCCACCAGCTACATGCTGTGTTTGTCCATTAGTTCTTTAACCAGCATTGGGACATTTTCCTGCTTTTTGGGTTATTACCATGGTCAATATAACACTGTACATTCATTATGATCAGAGGACAAAGAGAAAGCAATAACATGAGAACAGATTGATGGCAAATATGTGGCATAATTGGATTGAAATTTAAAAAGCTACTTCCACTGTCAGCTCATTCTGCCAGTACCAGTCCTACTTTATGTAAGTCTCCCTGTTAAATCAGAGGGTTTAAAGACCTCAAAATGCAAAGCAACGCATGGACTTCTAAACTGACGCAGCACAATTAGATTATTACTGAGCCGATTTATATGGCCAGAAAGTAAAACAGAGCTGCCCCAACCTCCAAAAGCCCTTATTTCCCCACGAAAGCCATCCTCCCTTGCATAAAAAAGTAAGTTTATCTGAAACTGTGTGATAGGTGTACAAATTCTCCTTGGCAGTCAGTCCCAGTTCAAGTGCAGTTCATGTGAGTCCAGGAAGTCAGAGGAGAAGACACCCACTGGTGCTGACATGTCCAAAGCGTTGACCCCCTCTGCTGGCACAGACAGGGTAAGGTCCAGCCAATCCATATTGTCCACGTTGGTGATGTTCAAGCTCAAAGCAGAGGGCAACGTGTTTTCATTAAAGTCCACCTCCATGGTAACCACAGGTGAGTGTAGCTCCTCCATCAGCTTCAGTGTTTGTGGCTCGCTGTGAGCACCCAGCCTGCCATCCAGGAGGGTTTCCAGCTGGGTGTCAGTGGTTAGGGTTGCCAAGCTGCCTGAGGGGCTAAGCTGTGCTGCAGGCAGCTGGGCCACTTGAACCACGGGTGGAGGGCGGGATAAAACTGTGTTGATGGGAAGGGTGGTGACACTGGCTGTCACAGGAAGAGGCTTGTCCAGGCTGGGTGGATCCTGTCTGATGAAGGGTGAGATCTCTGAAAAACAAGTACAGAAAGTTCAGTATGAGAATCCAATAATCATATGCGGCCTACTTTACGTCTTATTTGACCAGTGGCGCCACAAAAGAAAAGTTGCAGTATTTCTCACCACCACTCTCGATTAACACATCAAACAAGTCATCCATCTGCTGACTAGCTGCAGTGGGACCCTGCAGAGAAATACAAATGCCAGTAAATGTTAAAGTGGCTATAGTATCAATTGAAGGGATATACTGTACTAAACAGTGTATTTACAGTATTTGTCACCTGAACAGCTGTTAGCATGCTGCGTGTCTGTTTAACTGCATCCTCGTAGCGGGGCGGGTCTTTACACTTTGACACATGATTTGTGAATTTTGGCAAGATCAAAGTTGGCTGGCTGGTACAGGGAGACTGTTGATAGGAAAAGACAACAGTCCCTTACTCCAAATGAAAAACGGAATATATCTGATACAAACCATCATTCAAATGCAGTTGACACTGTACAAATAAGTAAATAAACTAGGGCTAAGCACTAAAAACAGTAGTCATTACGTGCTTTAGAGAAAAACAAAACAAAGAGAAAGTAAGAGATACTAAAGGATCATCCTCTACCTTAATTGAAGGATCTTTAGGAACACTTTGGCTAGAGGAGGCTCTCACAGGACATCCACTCACTGGGCATGTGTGGAGTAAGCTTTGTGCTGTACTACCCATCCTCCAAGTCTGCAGATTAATTTTAACAGGTCAGCATGGAGGCATACATGAATACATGCATTTATGCCATCACAGAATAACAACACCAGCAACAACAAACACTTATAGTAACCAAGGACTTTTGAGGGACAACAACTGGGAATTGTGGGCAACCTAAATGAAGATTGTTCTGCACTCCCTGCTTTTTAACAATGTTACTTTAGTTGAATTTTATGGGGCCCTCTATCAGCGCTATGCAGCGTAGCTCATGAGTGTTCTCCTCAGTTAGTATTGAGTAGTGGTTTCTGTTGCTAATTCTGGCTGGTAGAGGGACGGCAGAGGGCAGTCAGGGCACTACTGTCAGCCTTCACTCAGCGCCTGCTCCAGTAACCCAAGTTTCCACAAGCCTTCTTTTGATGTGAATAGGGAAGTATTTCAGCACCCAGTTGAGGCCTGTTATTACTGTGGCAACAAGAAAGCTACATTACGCATGATAGAGCGTCAACAATGTAAAAAAAAACTTGTCATGTGCGATTAGCCAGTGCCATCGAAAATACGGCACCAGATGTATGATTTGCAACCTAACCCAAATTTACTGCAAAGAAAACAGAATTTATGATTTCAGGTGCACACACATATGAATGATAGCATACAACTCAAATTTTAAAGAAATCCAAAACTACTAGTAAATCACAGCTGATAGTGATGACTAATAAAGAGACGGACCGAGGCAGCCTGTGCAAGCATAAGTGTGTTTTTTTTTTACCTTTGTCAGTGGCTGAGTCTGAGCGCTGCATTGCTGTTGTAATGCTGCTGAGGCCTCTATTTTCTGTGGCACCTGTCCAGGGGTCTGGATGAGGCCTGGGGCTGCGCTGCTAACAGTAGTGTGTAATTTAATGCTGTTGGCAGGGAGCTGGATAGTGACTGCTGAGGCAGGACAGGATACAGGCAGAAGGATCTGAGGTCCAGCCGGGATTGGTTGCAAGGTTTCAGGCTGCTTAACAGTCTGGTGGCTGATGATGAACTGATTTTGAGGTGCTAAGTGGCTATGATCTGCCACGTCCTCTTGTTTGACCAACACTGGCACACCAGGAGAACCACAAGACACTGCGCAGTTTGATAAGGTCCTGTTTTCCTCTTTGACCTGGATGGGAGCAAGAGGGCTGAGCTGTGGCGGGGAATCTGCTTGCTGACTCCTCTTCTCCACCTCCAGCTGCAGCTTCAGCTCCTCCACCAGCCTCTGCTCCTGCTTCAGCTTCCTCTTCAACTCCTCAATCTGACGCTCCTTCTCGTGGAGACGTTTGTCCTTCTCAGAGTCCTTCTCATAGGACCTTGTCTCTGTGGGACACTTCTCCTGTGAAGCTCTCTGTGGGGGGTTCACACAGGAAGCAGTGTGAGTTGGAGAAAGAGCATCTGAAAGCTTGGTCGGGCTGTCTGCCATACTACTGTCCTCTATGCCCAGACGGGACACCTTGGAGGATATAGGGGACACAGGTGGGGATAACTTTTTGTTTTCAGACCGTGAGGCTGCTGTGATGGCTGTTATCTCAATGGCAGTAGCAATCTGGATGTTAGAGTGCTCCTGGTACAACTTTAGCCTCTCTATCAGATCTGTCTTAGTCCCAGAAACAGGCAAGGATCTGAGTTTTAGTTCCATTTTTAGCTCAGCAACCTGTAAAGATAACATATTATTATAAAATACCTCTCAACATTTAGCTTGTTCTCCTCTGCAGCATGCATGATGTGCATATAGTCAGACTGCGTGCAGGCAGCAATGTGTCACCTTCATCTCATCCAGATTAGCTGGTAAATGATCCGGCTTGCGGTTCGTCTGAGTGTGGCGGGGCTGCACAGGGGTAGACGCAGCGTTTCCACTTAGAACAGTGGAACAGCTGGTTTGTACGTCAGTTGTTGGTCTGTTGTAATAAGCCAGGAAGAAAAAAAGGAGTATTATCTAAACTATTATTCATTTTTCACAATCAACAGCTTCTATTTAGGAAGCCGTGGGCAGGAAATGTAAATAGCAGCTGTGGTTAAAGTGTTATTACTCTCTGTAAAACCAGGTTGAAACTTTTGATTCAGTTCACTCAATATTCATATAACTTAACTTTAAAAGGAAGCAACATGTGTACTTGTTGTTTCAGTAGATTAAGTAATGCACTCAACACAAAGTTGTCAGCCTATCAAATCGTTTTTTCTTTGCTAAATTGAGCCATACTTGAGTGTGGCAGGCAGGACGGCCTGGTAGTTGTACTGCTGCTGTTGCTGGTTTAAGATCTGAAGCTGCAGGAACTGCTGCTGCTGCTGCAGGAGATGGGCGTAAGCGGAGTCCATTAGCACTTCATTGTGCTCCTGCTTCTGGTCTGGGGGGATGTACTGATGGTACTTTAACCTTTTCACCCGTGGTTTGGGTTCTTTGCTCTTTTTGCTGCGGCTTTTATCACCTGGTAGCTTGGGCAGGCTTTGCTGCAGAACACAACACAACACAGAATAGGGGCATGTAAAAGCTGAGAGGACCATCTGGAAGAGAGTTGATCCCTGTGACTGATCTCAGTCCAGTTTATAAGGGAATACAGTTAGCATTGCCAGTGCCAACACTGCAAGACTTGGAACTGATACTGGACTTTTAAAGCTTGAAGCATTAAGGTAGAACATTGTTCTGACACCCGAGGAGAACTGCAGGATGAGGAAATGGGTAGTGGAAAATGTGACCTTTATTGTTTTACCACCTGCAGTTACAGGATACACATGAAAACGGCTTGGCATAAGAGCAGCATGTTCTAGCTATGAAACCAGAAACTCAAGCTGGGATAAGCAAGCACACGCCCTCCAATTTGTCAAACTCATTCTCCTATTATATACCAAGAAAGGGAGAGTTCATCGTATGCTCGGAGGATAACTGGATTATGATAAAGTTTTTGCTTCACTCCCATCCTTTAATTTTTGGCCTACATTTTACATAACATGAATGAGGAAGGTCAGCCTGTCATTCGACTATAATTAAAGACAAACTGCGGCTGGCACAGATTTTAGCCAAAGGATTTGGGAAATTACTTTAAACCTTCTTGTTCTTTGAACTGCGTTTAACTTGGCTGAATGCTGACTTTTAGTTTACCTAAAACTGCTATGACTTCAGTATGACAAAACACAGACTCTGTGTCTTCTGACATCACATCTCTCGTCACATTTCCAAAGGAAACAAAACAAAAACTAAGGGCCAGATGTACGTACATTTGCGAACGTAGCGTTATCAGCGCCAGCAGATAGCGAACGCAATGATACCGTAGTTTACGCCATATTTACAAAAACCTGCAGGTCATCCGTAATTAGCGCCTTTCTCCGCCCACTATACCGTAAACTGTAAGTACTTGTGCTATGATACGGCTGAGTGCAGACTGCGATATTCCCACTGCTGATGCTATGACTGTTTGAAATTATCCTGATGCCAATATTTGTAATGTAGCGAGGAGTTTAACAACTGCTGGAATGTGAACTCTGAGTCGGAGATTCGATGTCATCTTTGATTTGTTCCAGTAACTGTAATCTTGCATGGCTGCTTAATCTGTGATCCTTGTGGCAAAACTCCTTTCAGCTCGTCTCCTTGGCCTATGTCTTCGTCTTGCTCGGATTACTGCTGTCATTTCACCAGGAGGCATATGTGAGGAAACCCGCTTCCAGGTTTACACCTGCTTTTAAGAGGCGGAGAATTTTCACCGCAAAATAGAGGCGCGCTATCACTGCCGGTGTTTGTACATACCGCGGAATACGTAATTAAGCGCTCTTTACGCTTCCCCTCCCATCTCTTTACGGTAAACTCCCACTTTCCCCGCGACCCTCCCATGAATAAATATGCATGACACGAAAAACGCAATTTGCCCTTTTCAGCTCCCACGACATGCAGTTTGCGCTTTTACATCATTGCGGCCTGTTTGTACATACCTCGCCATGATTTTACGCGCACGTTGCGACACAAATACGCCTGAAGTGGGCGCAAAAGCGTTAGTACATCTGGCCCTAAATGAGAGAGCTCACTCCCACAGGTCAATTTCATGTCAGCTGGTTGTAAACATTAGAAGAGTAAAAGTAAAAGTAAATAAACTGCTGAAATGAACTCATCATTTAAAGAAAAATCAATACTCCTACTAAGAACACTTTCACATGACTTTGGTCAAACTTGGAGCTATTAAAAAACAACTGAAGCTCACCTTCACAAGTAGCGGCCCCGGTGTGATACAGGGGACATCGGTGATGATTGGCTTAGTTGTAGATACTTGTTGGTTGCTTTGTTTCTCACTGGTGGATACAAGGCTGACAACATCTGATGTGGACTGTGAGTTTGGTGGTGGGGAGTGCTAAGAGCAGAGACAGAAAGACAGTGAAAAAAAAAGTGAAGCTACGCACGTTAATCAACATCCCGCAAGAAAAAGAAAAGCACCTCAACTGGAATTATATAACCAAAAACAGGTTGATACCATTCAAATGTTTCTACAAATGATAAATACATTACACTCAGATAGTACACTGTGTGTGCATACAGTTAATAAAATAAGTAAATAATTATATAAAAATATATATAATAATAATACAAATAAATAAATAATTGTATCATTTTAAAACTCTGCTAGATTAGATTACTTGTCAAGAAGGCTAGTTTTGTGTTGACATTGACAGTTCATGTTTTATAAATTGTAATTGGTCAAGGTATTGGTGTACCTGTATGGGAGAAGTGGCCTCAGTCCCTCCAGACTCCCTTGGAGAGGCAGAGGTGGAGCAGGGACATTTTTGGCTGGCAGGCTGTTGTGGTGATAAGGCATCACCGCTGTCCTCATCAAAGTTGTAAATGTCTGGTGGCTTAGAGCAGTTTGCCTCACCACCTGTGGGGCCAACATCTAACATAAGCAAGAACAGCTTATTATTTACTTAAAGGGTAAATAAAAAAAAATAAAAAAAGCATTTGTCAAATTGAAGTTTGTGAATTGCTGACAATTTAGACGTACAGTGAATGCTGTCTGTGCATATAGTACAGCATATACATACTATATACTGTTTATGATTACAAAAGGAAAACTTGAGTTATCAGTGACTACAGAGTAAAGAAGCCATCACTTGAATGTACACATGCCAATACAGTAGAGACAGAGTCTACAGCCATACTCTGTGAGGCTTTACTTTACAACTACAGCTAACATGCTAATGCTAAGCATGTATAATGTTTACCAAGTTCCTCCATCTTAGTTTAGCGTGCTAAAATGTGCTAATTAGCACTAAACACAAAGAATAGCTGAGGCTAATGGGAATGTCACTGGTTTTGCGGGTCTTTATATATAAACCAAAGTGTTGGACACGTTTATATTATGACCTGATGGTAGTGCTACATGAAAAGTCAGGGGAGTTGACAAAGTGATTACAATTCATCTTGAGAGTGAGCTCATCTGTACCAAATTTCATGGCAATCCATCCAATAGTTGTTGAGATATTTCACTAGTAAATAAAAATGTCAACTTCATGGTGGTGCTAGAGGAAAAGTCAGGCTATCACCAAAGTCAGCAGGCTTCATCCACCAGCCTCCATGAATGTGTGTACATTTCATAGTAATCCATTACACAGTTGTTGAGATATTTCAGTGTGACCTCTCAAACACAGGTGTAATAACCTCAATAATGGCTAAAGCTGTAAGTGGTGAACTGTTGGTGGGCTCAGGTCTTCTGATAATGTGGATATAATGGCATTTATAAGTATCTACCATCTATGTCTTCTTCGACGCCAGAGTCAACGGGCAGTATGTTCTTCTCCACTAGCTCCATGGGTCCAGGCCGCTGGGCAATCTTCTCATTGAGATCATCAGCCAGTCGGGCCCTCTTCAGCTTCATCTGTGTGGCTTGCAGGGAGGGTTCAGCCTGCGTCTCTGATAAATACACAGTGTATCACTAGCTGTGATACGGCCAGCATCAGTCAGCCTCTTAACTGCTTTATCAGGGTGATTCACTGCAGGCTCAGCCAGACCTCACAAACTTCTGTTAACCTCAAATACATTTATTTGGTTCTAACTTTGTAAAACAAATTTAAACAGGCAATCAGTGTGATTGGATGAATATGCACCTTATTCATCTCTGTTATCTAGATGCCATTACACAGTAAGAACACACAGGAGGAAGATTACCTTGTAGGATGTGCATACGGACCAGCTCAGAGCGCTCAGGTCTGCTGCAGAGTTTGTGCTTTAAGAAGCTCCCAGTCTGTTAAAAACATAAAATAAATTAAATATATTTTGGGGGGCATGATCTAGATTTAGATACATAAAATCATGAGCTGCAGTGTGATGCCATTAGGCCTACCCTGGCTCTCTCCAGGCTGCGAATCTGCTCATGAAAGGCAGCAGGTGTTTTCAGAGCTGTGAAAAGGTGAATCAACAAAATCCATAACTTTTCTTGGTCAATATACCATATCACCACACAGAAGCAATCGCTTCTCCTTCCATTTTAAAATAATAGACTATTTATTTAAGGGGTCTCCTTCTTGCTATTCCCTAATGCCATTTCCTTTTAGTTGTTTTTGCAGTTATGACAGAGTTTAACTAGCAAACCACCTATTAATAAGAGTGATCTCCAAAACAACAGAAAGATGTAACAACATAAGTGGAATAATGTGAACTACACAATATTTCTACCGTAAAATCTCTTTGTGATGGACTTAGGACTAATGGAAGTAGGTCATCAAAGTTTCTTCCTAAATAAAATACTACTAAGGCTACACCCCTGTAGAGAATGAACACTGCTAAGTGTATACCTAATGTAATCATGATGTCCTTTTGACATAAATGTTTGACTAGTAATTCACTTAGTGAACTGAGGGACAGTATGCATTGGCCTGAAGTACAAGAGGAAAATACATAAATCAATATGAACTGCACATAAGTAATCAGTCATCAGCATTTCTACCACACTGTAAGTAGTTACCCTGAATATGACATCAGCCACTTACCACACTGACTTGAGTATAGTGTAATTCATCTTTCATATCATTATTTCCATGTTTTTGTCTATCTAGGAGCTCATGGGAGTCAAACAGGAAGTACCGGCTTTACTGACTCAAGCAGAGGGATTGTTGCCGAGTTACTCTTTGATCTCGCAGAATAAACTTGTCCTGCTTAAAGCAGGGTCTGTCTCACACTGAGTAGTCACCTCTGCTATGGCCAGCGCTGTTTGGCTTAAGACACACTGGCAGGGGGGCGCTCTCAGGAGTGTGTCAGAGGAGCAAAGCAAAACATTCCTGCTCGTCACCTAAACCTCACTGCATACCTATCATAAGCCTATAAGTGTGGGAGCAGCAGAGTGCTTTAGTGGAGAATGGCCTGGGAGGTTTGTGTGCAAGCCATGCTTGGCCAGGCCAGTGACCTCCACTGAAGGCTCAGCCGTTGACTCATGTAGCTGTGTGGAGCCAGAGAGGAGCTGAAAGCCTGACTGCAGGAGGCTTCTCAATAGAGATCAAGACAAAGAGAAGACGTTTTGTCTCTTTCTCTTTCTACCTTTCCAGCTATCAGCATGACTCTCACATATTCCTCTGCTCCACTTTTGTCACATCAAAGGATGAACGGTATAAAGTAGGAGCTAGTTCTTTCTGTTATGGCACTGGTGTGCAATACATCTTTGAGTCATTTTCATCATTGGCTATGTTTACATGAGTACAATTACACGACTATTAGCAACCCTCTGAGTAGGACAATGCACTTCACACTGTCTAGAATAAAGCCATTGATTTTTTTTGTATTTATTATAAGGATCCCCATTAGCTGACGCCTAGACGACCAGCTAGTCTTCCTGGGGTCCAAGACAACATTTAATAGGACAATGTTAAAACATTTCGTGACATATACAGTAACAAAAAGAGAAAATAAATACCATTGCCATTGATTTATGTGCAGATAAACACACAATGTTATTAATCTATTTTTACAATTCTATAATATAAAACTTCCCCTAATTAAGCTGTTTGATGTGCAAAAGATTGCAAGGGTAATCCTTATAACCTTTGACAGACCAGTATGAGCACCAATATCATCCCCTTGAATGCAACTAAAGTAGAAATACTGTACATGTTGCTGTGAATGCACTTAAAAGAGCATACTCACAAATAACAGTGTTATTTACATGGGTCTCGCCTTTGTCACATTTGTCACATTGTTTAACTGGCATCAAATATGCCCTCCAAAAGCCATGAAGAAGTTTGGTCAATGAAGATGCTGTGGTTGAGTTAAATGTAGAAAAAGTTGAATTTCATCTCTGATCCTATGCTTGTGAGAGCAACAACATAATGTCAGTAATGAGAAAAGTAGAGGATAGTTATGAGAAAAAAGGCACTCTGGGCTCTGGACATATTGGTTACTTTCTTCTTGACTGTCATACTTTTCATATATGCTACTCAATTAACCTTAATTTTTCAAAGCACAAGGTGTGAGTTTTGTTAGTGTGTGATGTAAATACTCACGCGGCATGATGCCTTGCTCCACAAGCTGCTCCCGAGTTCTCCTCTGCTGCAGACAGAGCTGGAGGACTGTGAGAGTGCAGAGACACAGAGGTCAGAGTTGAAATCTTACCATTCAGAGAAAAGTCTGCTGAGTCAACTAACAACCATCTCTGGCTTTAACGGTGAAACCTTCAAGACTTCAAATAAAACAAAGCACTTCTTATTTCTCAATTAATACGCAAGCCCAAAGGCCCAACCGTGAACCCTGTTCACCACCACAGACATCCTATTCACTTCCTGTATGGTTTTAACTAGGGTTGTAAAGATTACCACAAGTTTTATAACAGTTTCTTTCGAACAGTGCAACGTGATTGGCCAAGAGCCTTCCCATTGAGAGTCAATATCTATGTGGCATGCAAATACACAGAGAAGTCAAACAAAGTAACTACAGCACATAATAAAACCAGGTAAAAGAGGGATTAATGTTTGGGCTGCAGTCACGATAATGAGCAAAACTGGTCATGACACAAGCTAAAGCCAAGTGAGTCATGTCTATTTAATAAATTGTTTTTAAAATGTAATCTTGCTTTGGGTGGATAAGTAGTGATCAGTTATGTTATTGTGGCACATCAAAGACATGATTATCATCCAGCAGAAATTGTTGACTCTTGCATGCAGGCCCCACATATACTTGGACGGTCCTCAGTGTTATTTTCACATTAATATAAACTGTAGTAAGATCCCAGTTTAAACATTTATAAACAATGAGCGTGGCCATATTATTTCAGTAGAATAACACCACTCTGTGCAGAAATGTTGTTTGAAGAGTAAGGGAATGGGTGAAGGTGACGAATGAGGCGGCGGTGTGAGGTACATGAGTCCCTTATCGTCACCACTGTAGTGAAGTGAAGCTTCACCCACCCACACACACACACACACACACACACACACACACACACACACACACACACACACACACACACACACACACACACACACACACACACACACACACACACACACACACACACACACAACATGCTTAATTCTCTGGAGAAAGGCGCTGGGTCTGAACAAGCCTCTGTGACTCACTCTAGCAAAAATAAACTGGGCAGCTGTGAGAACAAGGCCTGGGAACCATGAAATGTAGGGGTAGTTAAGGGGGTGGGGTCTCCAGTTGTATGCAGAGCCGAGGGGACGTTCACGGGCTTTCACTGGTGGGCAAAGGAACACGGAGTGACAAGTGCTGAAGCAAAGGGTGGGAGGCAGAGTCTACTCTCACAGCAGCCCATCAACTTTGGGGCAGAGAACACAGTGTGCCTGCCCCGCCTGCTGTGTTTCCTATTACAAACCCAGGCCAGGGGAGTTATGGCCTGAGACAGATCATACCAGGAGATTGTAACGAATTTGCCATTGGTTTGTCTCAATATTAATATCCACTGTGACTTGGAATAAATGCCACAGGCAAGAAAATGTATGAGTGCATATTGCTGCATATCAATAACATCAAAAGCTGCCTTCCAGCGGCACAAGAGAATGAAGAGTTTAATTTGAGCATCAGTATTGGGGTACACCTCATGCCTGGGGTCTTCCTCACTTTGCGTCATCTTGTGTTCAATCTGAACCCTGGCTAACCTCTCCATGATGCAAACTGGCTCCACTCTCCTGCTCACCAGCAGAGCGTAAGCAGAGGTTGTGGAGAAACGCAGAGAGAAGGCTCTGCTGAAATCCTTTTCTACTGATGTAATCTCTAATCTCAGACCCATGTTGTTCTCAGCAAATCCTCCCTTGAAGTCTCCTATTAGACCTTTTATTTTATTTGACTTTTCTGTGTTTTTTTTTTAGAAACCGTACAAATAAAAAAAATCTGTTTGGTGTGGCTTCAGATACTCTTTGCCCAGACAAAGCCAAATTTAGTTTAGAAACAAACTGACAGTGGGTTATGTTGACTTTACTGTTATAAATACTAAAGACTCTAAACAGAATCCCATTTTAGCAAAGATCGAGGCATCTACTGTATAACAAGAGATAGACTAAACTATGAATATACAGATTACATTGGTTTATCAAAAAAGTAGTTTGTGTTTTGTGCCGATTCAGATGCATTTTCCTATGATACCTTCACAACTTGCACTTACAATGGGGCAAAAAGTCTCTGAATTTAATTGAATTGATAGACTTTGTCTTGTATTGTAAGAAACTTATTTTTTTTTAGTATTGTGATTATTTAAAATGTCTATAAACATACCAGCTGACATGGTTTTAAATGAAATAGTACAGAAAAATACTTTGCACATCTAAAACGTGAGACATGTGCGTCAGAGGGGGAGAAGCAAGTCAAAAGTTGTAAAGAAAACTCCTGCACACTGTCTAACTTGCAAAAAATATATAACGTTTAATAGTAAGCAATATTTCGGTACTAGACCATCTTCATACCATTACTCATCTTATCCTAAATCAGAAATGTATCAATAAGGCACAAAGCAGTGAGAATTAGGTGACTGTTGTGTAATGACTATATATAATGATAAAATGCAGCTGTTGAACACTGGATTTTCTAAGTTGAAAATGAATGTCTACATGAATTGCTGATATGGGTAGTCAATGACTTTCTGAATTTATATCTGTATACCGGTGGGGTGGTATTTTCCCAAAGCAAAAGGGCCTAAAATAAAGCCAGACTAGACTGGGTAAACCCCGCCCGATCTGCCGGCAATTTGATTTCCAAAGCCGGCCACCGAAGCGCAGCAACCCGTTGATGCCGCTGTCGCTGCTACGTCACCCGGATCGTTGGTCTGATTGGTTGAAGGATTATCCAATTGCGTACAGACTCATTTGAACTATGCCCGTTGATCACGCCTCTTGTGCAGTAGAAAATACAGAGCAGACTCCCCAGACTAATGTTCAACCTTAAAAGATTGAGCTTGGTCTGGTGATAGCCAGACTAAAGCCAGACTCAAAGTGATGAGAAAACATTTCCTTCCCCTTGAGTGGGCGGTTCCACAGAGGCTGTGTTGGCAAACTGGTCTGGATTTGGTTAAAGAGTTATATTAAGTCAGGTCATGAATAATACTTTATTGACATGGAATTTAAATAAAATGTTAAGCCTGCAAAGTTTGCATGATGGCCCGTACAGAAAGGAATTTACATTTTACTTTTGCTTTGCTACTTCTTGCATGCTATACATATCCAGTATTATGCACTTTTGCCATGAGAATGTTGTTATGCATTCTCTTCTATCTCAAAATGCACCCAAGACACCTCATGGACCTGGGTATTTTTCATCAACCAGATGATCAGAATCTTGATCAGCAGCACATCTGGTTATTGCCCTTCATCTAAATGAAGCTCAGGGTGTGTACAGGTTACATTACAGGTGTGAATTCATGCTTATATTATGTGACAGGAAACCAAAATAGTGCTTCAACAGAGTGCCAAAAAACCCAAAACATAGGCAGTTATAAACAGGCCTATTCTTTCCCTCACAGACTCTGACTGTTTTTCTACAGCAACTTTGTTTTATGATCCATCTGAACATAATAGTCTATCCTGTAAGAATGATAGGCTACTTGGCATGAGTCATTGTGATGACTTTTGCCCTGTCATTTCCTGTTGGGGCCGTGTCTACGTCACCACAACCCCCCTGCCAATTCAGCCAGCATCAATAAAAGATTAACACAAGTAAAAAACTCAACTTATTTTACGTAGACATGGCAATAAAACAATGAAAAGCATGCAGGTTAGACAATGAAAAGAAAAAGCACCTGATTTGAATTTACCCCTGCAGATGGAAGGGGTCTCCACACCAAGGCAGGCCATAGAGGAGAGCGGTTGGCTTGGCGGCCAGGTCTGGAGTCCCATGGAGTGATGAGGCCAGTGGAGAACGAGGGAGTCAGGGAGAGAATAGACTCAGTTTTGAGCGAACAACAGCTGGCTCTCAGAGCTGCAAACAGTCCCTCCTCTCTGGCTCTGTGCTGGCCTCAGCGGAGAAAGTGTGTGTGTGTGTGTGAGAGAGAGAGTGTGTGCTCAGTCAATGTCAGGAGGAGGGAACACAGCGCTGCTCATGTTAACCCTCGCTAGGTCATTTTGCTCTACTCACAAAGGGCTCATCATACTACGGCACAAAATGCTGGGGAACTTTTGATATGCTCATTTGAATCATCATCAGGGGACCAACTCTTTTACTAGTAACCATTAAATAGTTGATCAAAACAAGCTCTTGGGAATTTCAAATGGGCACATCTCCATGAGAAACAGCATGAGTGTTTTTTTTCTCCAGAAATGTTTGCAGCACTAAATAACAATGACAAGAACAAACACGCTGGGTCCTCAGGGACAGGGATGCTTATCTTTAAACATTTTTTAATCATTAGTGAGTTTTGTTTTTTTGTACATGACTATTGTTTTCATTGTTGTTTTCCATTGCAACACCATTGATTTATAGCAGCCAATTTCAATGTCATCTTAGCAATTGTATTAACCAACTCCAACTTGTATGTAACTATTTATTCATGATGAGAAAACATCAAACTAAACATAAGAGGTGTGTAAAAATTCAAGAGGAGCAAATGCAGTGGCAAACATGCTTAGCTGTGGCTTACAATGGTGGTTAGATGCCATCCATGACTACAAAACGCACCAACAGGAAATGAGATAAAAAGGGAATTAAACTAATTGTGGTGAGTTCCGTGTGTCTCAGTGGATCCAGGAAGGCTGGTTAGAAAATATGTCAAAGCTAAAGAGCTGGCGTCTGATCCCACAGACGATCAGATCTCAAGGTGAAGCTGCAGAGACACAGGATGCTGTGGAGAACCTGGCCTCTGTGTTTTGGACCAATAATCCAGAAATATGCATGTCAAACAGCATGGGACAGAGAAAATATGGAGTCGATCAAGTAAAAGGGTACTGGTACAGTCCGGCACACTATGTTATGACAGCTCAACGCTAGGATTGAATAATGATGAACAAGATGAACAGAGTATAGCTGGAGCATTTTGGTATGTGGAAAAACATCTTTCCGCATATCACACCGTCCGTAAATACTCAGAATTCTTTTGAATTTCCATTTCGCAAGTATGTTGGCCACAGAAACAAAACAACAGATTTAATGAATGCCTCTTACACCTGTTTTATCCCACAATCAAAACCTTTCTCCTGCATCAAAGTCAGCTGTGGGCTCTTAAATTCCAATCCAAGTCCAGAACAATGCTGTTTCTCATTTTCAGTAACAATTTAAAAGTCTAATTTCTTGTCTTAACCCACAATGTGTATTCATTCAATATGTTTTCCATTCATACAAAAACATATTTGAAAATATAAACCCTCTCTAGACTGTATTCAGATCAATTGGAATTTAACTTCTTTTTAGCACTATAACAATGTCACTGCATTGACTACTAATAGTCATTTTAGCTTAATGATTATCACACTCATTAAACATCTGCTTCCCACTGGCCAGCTGTTTTTCATTACTGATTACTCATTTAGAATAGAGTGAAAACATATGAGTAACAGTTGCAGTCACTGAGCAGTGCTTGATTCATGATGCAGGTTTGTGTTGAAGAAAGATATAATTCTATAACTTCACAACAAATCACATCAACCATTTGTAGGCTGGCTCAGGTTTGCCTTGGACCAGCTCTTAGTTATGCTGCTATTGTTTTAGACTGCCGGTGTGTGTTCATGTCTCAAACCTAACTTAGTTTTGGGGAGCTTATTCCCCGGAGTCTTTATGTTTTCTTGCCTCGCAGTTTTCCTTGGATTGGGGTGGCACCGTAAATCGTGGTTGCAGCTGCTGCTGTGGTCCTGCTTGATGCCCTGCTACGCTCTGCTACTACTATTATTACTGTCATAGTTCTATTATCCTTATTGTTACTATAACTGCCACTGATCATCATACTAACTGCTATAATTATTATGAATCATATTTCTGTATATCTGTATCAGTGTCTCTGACCGGTAGAGGAAGATGGCGGCTCACCAAGGACCTGGTTCTGCCTGTTAAAAGGAAGTTCCTTGCCACTGTTGCACCAAGTGCTTGCTCTTGGGAGGAATTGTTGGGTCTTAGTAAATTATAGTGTGGTCTAGACCTACTCTATCTCTAAAGTGTTCTGAGATAACTTATGTTATGATTTGACACTTTAAATAACATTGAATTGAATCACTGTCAGAAATGTCCCAACAAGTATGAAAAGTTCAAGGGTGCTTTCACACCTGAAGCTCTGTTCATTTTGTCCAGACCAAGAAAATAAATTATCAATTGACTTAACCAAGAGCCGTAAACACAATGCCATATGGACAGAAAGACAACTCATCCATTGGACAGTTTTGATGATCCATCATCAGTGCTGCACGGACCCAAGTCCAGAGACTGACAGCAAGTCATGTTGTACAGTGCTGCCCCTATTTTGTTTATTTACTGTATCTTCTCTGGTGGTTACAAAGTGCTCCTGAAGAAATAACTTATTATGATCCTTATTAGTCGAGACTGCAACTCAAAAACATTTTATAAATAATGCTGACCAGGTAGAAATAGGAAGCAAAAGAGGCTTCTTTGACTATGATATTTAGGTACAGTACTGTGTGGTCGCTACTTTTCACTCACGTTTTAATGAGGAACTGTCAAAATACACAGAGTAGGTCATAAATAGTAAACACTTGAAGATTTCAACCCTTTTTTTCTTCAAGAGCACTAGCATTTGTTTAGTGCATCTCAAGAGTTACCCTCTGAGCACACTGTTGTGTATTTTGGGCCACTATAAGATCCATAGTTTAGGTACACCTGATGGATTGTGGGTAACTTTAGCTTCCGTTGTTGGTGTTAGCCATGCTGCTGTAAAGACATGCTGTTGGACTAATAAACGGTTAATATTCTGTCATAGTCCAGGTTATTCATTGTTATATCTAGTAACATGAAACAGTAAAGAATATAACATACCCCACTATCTTTTTGGACAGCATTAAATGGTAGTTTAGTGTTTTTAAATCATGCTAAAATCACATATCTGCTATCATAAAATTATGTGGTTGGTCCACTTTGCTTTCACACCCCAAATGAACCGCACAACTGAGTCCCTCCTTTTTAGGTGGTCTTGGTTGTTTACTCCACACCAGAGTTTGATTGTAGGGCTTGGGTTTGGTTTTATTCCAAACCATGTCATAAAGTAACCTACACATAACACACAACACTTTAAAACAACAAACATACAAACACACCAGAGTTCCTAAACTGAACCTGAATAGGGTTAGATGCGGAAAAAAACAGGTGTAAATCTTACATTATAGCCCACAAATTACAGTGTAGTCTTTGTACATATGTGGTAAAGTTCCTATAAAATACTGACAATACAAGGGAAGGATAATAAAAAGTGTTTGAGAGAGACAGAGAAAGGGAGTATTGGGTATTTACTATCACAATTTTAATGACATGTTGCCGCTATAATCACAAAACTAGTTCCTCAGAATATCAATACTGTTTTACCACATTTTCTGTGTCACTTACAGTGAAACATATGTATATATCCCTCCTCCACACAACATTGATCCCTCATATTTCCACTGTTGTCGCCTTCCTCTGTACCTACATATTTGTAGCAGAAGACAACAAGGGCAAAAAGAGAACTGTGAATTTACAGGATGAACACAGCTGAAACAAATCAAGTCACTCTAAGCAGGTAATACATTGATTTAAAAGTCTCAGTTGGGTAAAGTGTACGTGCCATGAAGAGCATTGCCACATGCTCTACCAGAAATGCGTAAGCCACATTATTAATAATTAATCCTAATTCATTATGTCATTTTTAAGAGTGATTTATCGCTAGCTCAGTGAGAACCAGGATACTTGGAGATGGAAAAAAATGGAAAAAACTTTAAATAATCCATGTTCCCAAGAAATTTCTTTTTGATTTCAGTAACAACTGTGTGTGATTATGTGTTGGCTTCCAAAGACAATTTGATCTAATTCCTAACATCATTCCACAAACAAATCACTCAAAAGAGTTTGTTTTCCCAGAGTGGCCTTGCTCTTAAATGGTCAACAGTATGTGCTCCCAAACTCTGATGTTTTGGTCACTGATTCGGCCCTGTTTGTGTTTGCTCACTGGTTCTGCACTCCTTGAGGCAGCAGAGGCTATAGGGAGCAAGACCCTCTTGGACGTGAGTGAAACAAAACTCCTGATCATCCAGAAGCTGTGATTCTGCACGGGGAGCAAAAATCAATATTATGTGCATGATGGGGAGTGAAACATGGAAAAACAAAGTGATCAAGTTGAAGTTACTATAAATGAACCATTAATCTGAGAATTATTTGTTTTTTGACTTCTGTATGGCATTACTCCACTGTACTGCATACTATTACTTATAGTTTGTTTTGTGTTCATGTGAAAAACTTAGGCGTAGTGACAGTGGGATGAGTAATTTCTGTGACACAGAGCCAAACATTGCACAATTTCATTCTAGGCCTCCCCCTCTAGATGAGAATCGCTGTAATTAGGATCCGTACATTCCCCAAGGGTAGAAAACGTCATTCTCATCTCTCCCATTACCACAATGGAAGTTTTTCAATGAGGAATCAGCTGCGTTACATGGTTCTTGACAATAACTCCTTCAAATGATGATAAGTTAAACTAACGTTTGGTAGTAATTAATTAATATAGTAGAATGCATGGCCTTAGCCTGGTCCTACCAGACTCTCGTACATTTCCTTTGTACAGATAGTCTGGCCACTCTCCATTGACAAGTGTTAACTTCCTTGAAGGCGGGTACTCTGTTTAAGTTTAAAACTATTGGATCTGCCCAGAGCCACTCTGGATCTGCCATAACCAATCGCTAACGTTTGGTCGTGATGTCGGCTTAGCATCGCCTTAGCCAACTCCTTCACCACTAATGAAGCGAGCTGGAAAATCGAACTTTTCCCGAACCCTGTGGGGAGGAAGGCCACAACATCATGGCCACCAACAAAACTCAGCAGAGATTGTTCTTGCTCGGGCTTTAACTTCTGGATATTCGGCAGCGTTGCCACAACGGACCGAATGGCTTTGCTCGCATCTTTCTCCACCGCCATTACGGAACTACAACTCAAACTAGTGCACAACCTCAACGTCATCGTTCTCTCTGTTCGCTGATTGGACCGCCAAAGATTTGGCCAGAGAAGCCAAGAATATACCACAAACCCAGACGGTGTACTGAAGGAAAATGAAAATTGAGCGGAAGTACGTAGGAGGGCGGAGCCAGGCTAGCATGCCCTAGCATTAGGGAGCAAAAACCTAAAAATGATAACGGCTGTAATGTTGGTGTACACTGCAGTGTTGGTATTGTGAGTATATGAGCCTTGAATCTCAGCCAGGAGTAATGCCAGCCTTCAATGCTGTGAAATCCATACTCTCGTTCCCAACACGGCATGAAAAGAATATTGATTACTGTATGATTGCCAGGTGTGTTTCCATTTATTTCACTGAAGGTAACGAATAACTGCAGCCATTTTATTCACTGTTTACATCATTTAAGTATTAAGTAAAGTAGCACTCAAAGTCATGACAGCACCATGCCAAAGGCCACACTAGAGCTACAACAAATATCTGAGATTAAATAAAGTTTGTACAAATTAGTTTGGTTGCAGATTGTTCAAGTGGGTGATTAAATCAGGCACATTACTATTCCTTCTACTTTACATTTTACCAACACTTCTGGCCTGAAGGTATTTTCTAACAAAACAGTTTTTTTCCGCATAAAAAGAAGATGTAAATAAATAGTAATACTAGTGATTCTTTTAGATTAAGTTGCTCTTTATATTCATAAAGTTTAAGCTGGTGCAACTTGAGAGCAAATGCAGTTCACTCATTCCTGCAAGACGAAGAGATTTCTTGTAATTTTGCTTGATTTGTATGTGTAATTTGTCTTTAGTTAAACTATAGGGTTGTGCCGATGGACGATATCATCATCCATCGTGATGGCTGGCCAACATCACGATGGAGAGCCACCATCGTGATGCCACGCCCCACATAGACTGTAACATATCAGCATGCGGTAAGGTCATGCTCTGCGCCCCAGCTTTGACACAGTGATCTCAAGCGAGAGAGAAAAGGCGTTAACGTGCAACGCTTTACACTTTCCTTTCTCCCCTCATAAGTTTGTGGACACTGTGTGCGTGCATCAATAAGTAAGTCTGATGTCCTGTGGGTACGGGACGATGTAATGTAGGATTTATGAATGTACGTTAGCAACAGTAAGTTAATTAACGAGGGTGATATTCTGTGTGAGCTAATATTGCGCATATGTTCATGTGGGGTGCAAGAGTTATGTTTCTGTTTATTGAATGCGTTATTCAGTGCAAATATAACCGAGAATGTAGTTTCATCTCATTAATGATGGTATATTAGGTTATTACTGTCGCTCTGTTAAAGGCAAACCTTCCACTGTACCGTCGTTACGCAGAGCACGGACATCTGCACCGTATTTAAGTGAAAGTAGGTCAAGTTGTAATTTACTGCCCCTACCAGCGGCAGCACAGCCATGTCTATTTACAAAGGGCATTTAAATGTATGTCTGATCGTTTCTGTTAACTGTTAGCCCATAGTAGTAGACAAAATATTTATGTAAAGAGATATAGTAAAATAAAAAGTGCCAAAATCCACACTTTCTTTTTCCCAGATGAAGTTTATTTTAACATCAAAGCACTCATTAAAATCGAGTCCCATGTGGGGACTTCACACTAACGCACATACTTAGATTTACAAAATCATGCTCAGCTTATTTTTGCTCATAGTACAGTACAAACACTGATTTTTAACTTACATCACATCACTAAATGTCAAAAACACTCTAACCCTGTCCTTTTCTGATGGTGCCTGCTGATGAGCACACTATAATCAAGTTTAGGTGCACTGTGATGAGGGAGTCATCTATACAGCCCTTTTCAGCTGACATAGGTATTTCCTATAAAACCCAGACTGCGTCAAATTCCAAGTGGATTTTCACTGGGGTGGTTCCAGAAAGAATCACAGGGAAGGTCAGGATAAGACGCACATTTGGAGTAATTTGGGTACAGGTATGCGAAGCAGACAGCTCCTTCCATGACACACTCATTTCTGGTCGGAATCAAGATGTCAGACTGAATAAGATCGCAAGCACATTTTTTAACATGTGCTGCTTGTACACCAAAGACAGATGTTCAGTTTAATCAAAATATGAATCTGTTAATCAAACTAGTTCTCAGAGTATCAGGTGTTGGGCCGTACATGACTGATTGCAGGGTTATAAAACACTGAAATTTCAAGCGTTAGAGTTGAGTTATTTATCATGGTAGTGAAAAGTCTGGGTGGCTGCCATGGCATTATCTTCAATAAAGGCCTTAGTTGTATCACATTACACCTGGACCTAAATTTAAGAATGTGCTTTAATGATGGAATGCAAGTCAAATTGTTCTGTATGCCGTCTGGTGCTTGAACATTAGCCTGGAAATGAATATAAAAAGTATATGATTTAAAATCATAAATATGAGCTTATTCAATGATGTTGAGAGAGATTGCATGCGTTGAAAGAGTTTGCAATTAAAGTGGATATTCATTTTCACAGGGGGGGGGCTCCACAGCACTTGCAACCATCACATCCCATGAAGGCCTCTGCAGATGGTGGGAAAGCCAAAGGGAAATCCCTGTAGGCCTCCGGTTTGCTTTGAAGCTGCGCTACATGCAGTTGCCACAGGAGGCTAAAAAGACAGGCCTGTGGCAGCTTGGGCCACATTAACATCACCAAAATCAACTAATTGCACACACTTACTAAAACGTAAACATACTCACAGCTGCCCAAAGGCAAACTGTAATTACATTTAAGCGTGCACTTTAACACACATCAACCACATATCATTTGTATTTGCTCTTTTCTGGATAAACCATGGGCAATCAAAGACATTCCTTCCCACGTTTAAATCGTGGCAAGTAATGATACTGCCAACTGTTTCACCAAGATTACTAATCAGTCAATATTTACATCAATTATTGGGAGAAGCTGAGGATTGCAAAAATGCTGTTTTTCCATGATATCCAAATACCATGGAAATTCACTAGATCATTTACCATTCCTATGACTGAAACACAATGGTGCAATAAATCCTGACAATATAACTGAGTCATGCCACAACATCAGATGGCTGGATGTATTTATTTAATTATTTGTAGCATTTTATTGAGAAACATCCCATACTTGTGGTTGATTTCTCATCTGTAAGATTTTACATTTTTATAGCCTTATAGCCATTTTATATTTTAAGATTATTTTTTGGGCATTTTTAGGCCTTTATTTTCACAGGACAGATAAAGACATGAAAGAGGAGAGAGAGGCGGAATGGCATGCAGCAAAGGGCCGCAGGTCAGAGTCGAACCCGCGGCCGCTGCGTCGAGGAGTAAACCTCTATATGCGCCTGCTCTACCAACTGAGAAAACCCGGCCACATGTTACTGCCTTTACACTCAGACAAACTAAAGTAATTAAAACTCAAAGATTTTATCTCCTAAATGTTCTTCTAAATTCACCACATCCTTGACCAAGTATAGCAAAACTTATTATATATAACAGCTACAGCACCAACATTACTGTAGCATTTTCGTTTTTGTGATCATTTTTAAATTTGTATGATTAACATTTTAATATATATATATATATATATATATATATATATATATATATATATATATATATATATATGATTGAATATGAACTTAGTTATTTTTTCAAGTATATTGCGGACAAGAAGGCAAAGGAAGTGTGTCTATGATAATGTGTATCTGTGTTTGTAAAGTTAAACTGTACAGAGGTAGCCTGACTGAGCCATCATAAAGTGTATCTGGTTTCAGGTTGGAACAGGAGGAAAATAGCACAAGATAACAGTTGTTTTAAAATGAGTTGATGAGGCGTCATAAGAAAACATTTCAAAATGTGTTGAGAGAGTGTACACAACTATAAAGAATATTATAGGGAAATGTTTTAAAAAGCATGTGCAAAAACCTTGCCATCATGAAAAATGTTTCACATTAACCAGCGGTTAAGAACTATAAAGCAGGCGCAGACTATGCTGCTAAAAATAGCTAATTGTATAGCGAGAACAAGCAGCTGAACTAGAAAAAAATGATATTTTCCGTTTCGAACGTACTAACCGTTTCTAACGGTGTCCCCACAATCTGGACATGTAAGAAAACAAAATGTTACAACTACAGTGATGGGCGGGCAACTCCTTCACACTTCCCCTCTAACATTCCCTGATTTCAACAACCATAACTTTCCCATAAGTCTAATTAACCCTCGAGTGGCTGTTACTCACAGACAAGCCCTCCCCTCTCACCTCCTGGTTGGACCCAGCCGACTGTGTGCTTGGCAGGGGGTCGGTTAAGGGTCGACCACAGACAGAAATAACCTCTTGTTTGCTCACTGGCATGCTGCAACTCGTGGTGTTGTTCTGGGAGCCAGACAGGGCCTCTGTGTTTTTATCTGGTATCACAGTGGATTCTTAAACCGAGTGACAGTGATACTGTATGATCTGTGGGTGGCAGCATCAAGAAAATAAATAACACCTACTTTTACAATTATATTATTCATGGCTGCAAACGGGTCAAAACAAAGCCACATCCTCACTGAATGATCATGTTTTATACTGCAGTCTTGGTTGTGATCTCGGCCAACATTACTATAGCGGGCTCCATTTTTAAGCTAGAGTGAAGATATTGGTATCATATTAAACGTACCAATCTTGTCATGCTAAAGGTGGCTAAATAACGCTCCAAAAGGTAGAGACAATTTTGGCGATGGAAAAACAGGTATGGCCATTTTCAAAGGAGCCCCTTGACCTCTCATCTCAAGATATCTACAGTAAATGAAAATGGGTTCTATAGGTAGGGCTACCCACGAGCCTTCCCTTTACAGACATGCCCATTTCATGCTAATCCCAGGCGTTTTCGGCTAAATCCATGCCGTTTTCACATGCAGTGTTATTTTTGCTTAAAAATTATGCATTTAAAATATTTCTGCATATTGGGGTTCATAAACAGTCTTGGAAAGACATAAATTGGGTATAACTGGAAAGCTGAGAATCTTGTTGAATCCATGAGCCCCACTGTATTTATGTTTTATGATGTAAATCCCAATAGTAACCATTTCATTGTAGTGAGACCATTTTTTGAAACGTGTAAACTATTAAACTACTAAACTAACCACTATGTAAAATGACCTGGTGTGACCTCTAGAATAATCACTGCCTTATGAAACTTTACAACCACAAACTAGAGACCGAGGGCATTCAGAGTGGCTTTCATAGGTATACTGACAATAAGTGGTTTCTTAGCAGTTTCCAAAACAGAAGTGCTCCCCAGCCAATCACCAATAAAATGCAATTCTTGCAGACATCTCCAAATGTTTTTGATACCAAATCACAGCATGGATTTTTCTCTGGTGTTCCTCAATGTCTTAATGTGGTATTTATTTGGAGGGATCTTTGACCATTTTTATCAATTATTCCATCTCGAGTGGTCAAAAATGGTTAAAGTTTACACCCATGTGTGTAACAAATGGTATCAACCCAAAACGGCTTATGAGACATAATTGAGCATGATAACAGCCACCATATACTTTCATCATAATGATCTAAGTCCGTATACACTCGAAATTGGAATAGGCAACTAACAAAACACAATGTTTATTACATATTTATAACTGTGCTGAGCAGCCCCCCCCCCCAATGAAGTAGATTTTTGCATTAAAATTTTAGGACTGCTTAGTGGACTGCTAAGATATGTTATACTTTATGTAATACAATCACAGGCCTGCATGTCTGCTGACTCAAAGGGAAAGCGTCTTACTCCATGTCATAGTCTTCACATTGCATTAGATGTATGTGCTTTTAATCCTAATGACATTAGCAGAAACCTGGTTTTAGCCTTTGGCATAGTCACAGACTGATATCATCAGAAAAACATTTTGGGAGTTCCTGAAGTGTGAAAAAAGTAATTAATCCAAATCAGTGTTAATGCACCGGGCTTACAAAGAGGCGAGGTGCCAACATTTGGCACATCACTTTTCCATGGAAAGTGAAAACCTCTACCTTATTCAGTTTGGCATATTAGGACACAATTTTGTTGTGCAACTAAAACACTTTGGAGACATGAGTGGATCTTACTCTCAGGAGCTATACTCCAGCATGCAGATGCCCTCCACTGTTTCCTGAATCTTAAATTTGAACATTTTCTTCCTGAACTCTCCATCAACATGGCCAAGTGGTATGCATACCATTTTTGTGTCCCCAGAAAAAGATCAGGAATAACATTTGCTCATTGGAATAACAGGTAACAATAACAGTGTAGCCATGGCCTCAGGAGAGACGGACAGTCAGAACAGCGGGCTGCCAGAACACAGTCCAGACCACAAGGGAAGCATTAACTGCTCTATAAATGCAAGGAATATAAAGAGTGCAGTGTTGTTTTCAAATGGACAATGCATAATGCAGCATATACACTAAAGCACAAGGTCACATTGATCATCACACAAATGGGCTTCCCAGCAGAAATGTGTTATAAAAATGTCAAACAATGTCCTATTGATTACACATGCAGGATAAAATATGATACATTACACTGTCTAAGCTGCATTTTATTGCAAAACTGGAAATAAATGCTACTGTCATCTCCCTGCAACCGATTTACTTCCTGCCTCAGCTATGGGAAACAGTGAAGTTACCCTGATTAAAAACATTTCCTTCCTCCACCATTCACAGTTATGCCTGGAATGGCTGCAGTATTTACTCAGGCCTGAAGCGGTAAACTGCAGATCCCATACGGCAAATGCATCATAGGCTACAAAGGCCAAGGGTTCCTGGGAGAGTACTAGTTCTTCTTAATCCAGACCGAAACAAATATTATATTCTTTCGCAAAAGACATGATGCAATTAAATAATATGATCAAGTTGGTTTACATTTCAAAACCTTCTGTACTGCATGCATCCATGGGTGCCTTGACGAGATACAATGCAGGATTTCAGGATTTGCAGTACAAAACTGTACAGGAACACATTGTCTCTCTCTGAGCGCCCCCCTTTTCCCTTTTCCCCAACTAGTGACAACTATGTTTATGATGTTTTATTCCCACTTCTTGTGGTTTCAAACTTGAAAAAAAGCACATTTCTAAGAGCCTCTCTGAGTCCTTATATATTTATATAACACTATCCCACCACTCTTGATGTTGAACCAACCCAAACAAAACAAAAAATAACTCTGTTATGAAAATAAAAGACCTGGCACATGGCAGGACATACAGTATTATTCATATTTATCAATATTGAATTGTCACAAACAATCAAGCAACTTCACCTGCTGCAGGAACATTGACAAGCTTGTATTGCTGGACTTTTGCATACTATCACAGAGAGAGTGATCAGCACTGGTCTAATTATGTCCAGCACTACAAGCTAGCCAACAATGCTTGTGACTTGTGGCACTAAGAGCTCAGCATGATCAAGTTTTTACTCTACGTATACAAGTATATCAGGAAGGCATGGATTACACTGCCATCTAGTGTAATAATAAGGGATAATTACAGGTGGCTTCTTCCATTTTCCAGTGTAATGTAAACCCATAGATACTTTCCATTCCACTCCAAAAAGTGACAAGAGGAGTTAGGTGGTAGCCATTATCTTTGCCCTGTTTTTACTCAAGATACATGATACTTCTCCTCCTCAGAGACACATAATGACAGAGGCTTAAGCAAATGGTGACATTGTTTATGCAGAATTAATTGCGGACAGAAACCAAAAGCAGCTGTAACCTATTAGCTCCTCTACCCATCAGAGAAACTATAACCACAAGAGCCAGCAAGTGGCCAAACACATTTTTCATTTTGCTATTTAAAATTAGAATGCTAAGCAATCATGTACTATCATCTGCTGTGTGTAGAAAAAATATCAGAATATCTCCATCCCGTCGCCCTAAAGAGGGTGGCATAAATTAGTCGATAATATCGATATCAACGTTGGTATTGATATTGATCAATACCAGCGTAATGAGATTGATACTTTAGTTTTAGTTTCTCTCCAGTATGCACTGCTGCGTTTTCATCAAAGAGGCGACCTGGCTGTCTGTGTAAGTGCCGCTGCTTTCAAGCGCAGAGCAGGCACACTTTGCTCCTCCTCCCCCCTCTTGTGATTTGATGTTGTACCGTCACATGACTCAGCGGTGCGATGCCGGGCAAACAAACAAGCAAGCAGCCAGGCCCGGCAGCGGCCAGCACCACACACATACAAGCAGGACAGAGAAGGTGCAGAAGAATGACAGGGAGGAAGAGAAGCGCTGCATGGCTATATTTTCAGGCCAAAAATTAAACAACGGCAAGCTGTATCATTTGTAAAAAGGCTGTAAGATACAGTGGTAACACAACAAATGTATACAAGCATATGAACATTCTGTCCTGGGTTTTTTTTCATTCAGATTTAGCAATTTGATGATGAATCCACCTTAATTATTAAAACCTTTATCTCTAACCTAAAACCTGCTTTGCATAGACAAATGATGATATAAGACTCAAGTATTATTATTAATTAAAATTATTAAATGTATACTTATCCTTTTAAAGTAGGAACCAGATACTAGCCTGAATTTAATCCCAGACACAAGGGGGCAGTGAAGGTTAGCTTGTTGCAGCTCGTCACTTGGCTCCCTTGAATCTGGGTGGTTAAAATTATATCTGAAGTGTTGCTTCAGTACCACACAGTGATCATTTAAAATATTTTCAGTCCATCAGATCTGTCCAAATATAGAGCTAAGTACGAAGCTACACGAGTGTGATAATATTAGTCAGATTCTCCCTTGGAGGTGAATCGTTGCGAGTGAATCCATCATGATTCTGCAGGATGTTATCTGTTCTCAAATGTCCAACTATATTAAAATAATGGTTGACAAATTTAAATCTATTTCACTCATTTCAAAAGGGGATGAATAAAAAGTTTCACTGAAGTACTTACTGTATTTAAGTCTTTTAGAGGGGTTCCTCTCAGCACACTTTGCTGCTTCACTACATCAAAAACAAAACCAAAGTAATGAATCTGTATAAGACAGTTGTTTCTGCGTCCTCGAGTGTCTCAATAAATCAAATTAAGTGGCTGCTTGGGGCATCATAAATACCTGGGGGGCCCAGCAGAGTTTAAAAATGAAAGTGATGGTATATAAGCATTAGATGTTCAGCTGTGTTAATAATAATAATAATAATAATAATAATAATAATGGTTAGAGTTCATATGTCTGTCCTTCAAATTTTGTTGTACAAAAGTCATAAGAATTTTGCAACCAAATGGAAAATGTGGCAAAATTTAAAAAAACACACAAATAACTTCTCAATGCCTAAAAATATGGAATTTGCAAAATGTGTGAAACTTTTCTTTTGTCAAAACTTTGTAAAAAAAAAGTGTGGAGAATTTGACTAAGACTAAACTTGTTCTTTGGTCAGAGGCCTAAACGTTCATCAAATTTCATTGAAATCCATCAAATTCATCCAAGTTTTTTTGAGATGTCCTGCAAACAAAGAAATAAGTAAACAAAACTGAAAACATAAAGTCCTTACCAGAGGGAATCTGGAGTTCTGATGGGAAATCATAAACTGTAAAAATAAATGCACTATGTTCACTTGAAATCAATTCTTTACTTGCTTGTTGCATCAGGCAGCAAGTAAGTAAGTAAAATGTATTTATAGAGCGCTTATCACAGATAAAAAAATCACAAAGTGCTTTCCATAAAACATACAAGATGATACATGTTAAAAACACCATACACAGTTTATACATGAAGAATAAAGTGCAGACAGGTCAACCAAAAGCCTATTTAAAAAGGTAGGTCTTTAACTGACTCGACAGAATCAGCAGAACATAAGGGAGAATGCAGAGCATTCCACAGTCGTGTTGCTACTGACTCAAAAGATGATCACCATGGGTCCTAAGCCGTGTGTGTGGAACAGTCAGTACATTTACATACTGTAGTAGATCGTAGAGAGCGAGCTGTCAAATGTGTTTGCAGTAGGTTGGACACATATGCAAGTGCAATAAACCTTATCCTCAAACATATACTGGTAAACCTTTTAACTAATACTGCAATTATTTGTCCTGTTGCTTTGTCCAAAGTTATGCCCTCACATTTTCTCTTAACAATTATCTCATAAGCCCAAGTGCTCAATTTCCTTTGTCTTATTTTAGTAAGAAATATCACTAAGAAATGTAGAAAAACACAAGTGCTTTTTCCATGCACCTAAACATGTCATTTTATGACAAAAGGTATGAGTGCAGTATGACTGATTAGTATTACATGTCAGTTAGGATAAGAGGCATATTGTGAATTTAGTTTTAGGAGTAACCGACCAATCCTAATTAAATGAGTAACTCAATTACTTATAAGTCATTTTATTTCCAAACAGTATGTTGCTCTCTCAGTGTGACTGCAGTTAAGTCCTCAGAGTCCGCAGCAGTGATTAAGGCCCATACAAATAACCCAGCCTCGACTGGACTCTCACTGAATATAAATGTCAGAACAATTTGAGAGGTGGGACACTGTCATTTGGCAAAAAACTTCACTGGAGCCACAGAGGCTTCTGAGCCCTATCATCTGGAGAAGCATGACATTTGTTTTAAATAGATAAGAGTTGAAGAGTTGATATGAAATCCCCCTGGGTACTGTAGCTGAAAAGCTCATTAGGCTTTTAATTTTTTCCATCTATAGCATTTAGTTTATAGTTGTCCATTAGTGTTTCCATAATAACCCAACTTTGACACAAAAGGACAAACTCATTGTAATCAAGCAGCTATTTGGGGGTATTTGCAAAATTGCAAGAACTTTTCTGAGTCATTTGCTTTGGCTCACCGGTAGTTTGTATTTAATTGAATTTAATAGACTAGTCAGTATAATCATTGTCAATGAGTGAACTTCTTCAAGTTCTGACATGAGGCTTCAGTTTGTTCCTTTGTAGACCCGTGTAGCTGATTCTAAATAATCACAGCTAATACTGGAAGCTGCCCTTGAAAGCAGCGTTTTATGGCTTTTTTTTTGTTTTAAACATCCATCCATCCATCGTCGTCCGCTAATCCGTGGTCGGGTCGCGGGGGGAGCAGCTCCAGCAGGGGACCCCAAACTTCCCTTTCCCGAGCCACATTAACCAGCTCTGACTGGGGGATCCCGAGGCGTTCCCAGGCCAGGTTGGAGATGTAATCCCTCCACCTAGTCCTGGGTCTTCCCCGAGGCCTCCTCCCAGCTGGACGTGCCTGGAACACCTCCCTAGGGAGGCGCCCAGGGGGCATCCTTACCAGATGCCCGAACCACCTCAACTGGCTCCTTTCGACGTGAAGGAGCAGCGGCTCTACTCCGAGCTCCTCACGGATGACTGAGCTTCTCACCCTATCTCTAAGGGAGACGCCAGCCACCCTCCTGAGGAAACCCATTTCAGCCGCTTGTAGTAAACATCACTATCAATATATAATATATTTGTCCACAATGGTGTCAAGTCAATCATTTGGTCATCATACTGTAAACAAATATAGACATCCTCTAGTACGTGACTTTATGTTACATACCGCAATAGATACTTAAAGAAATACAAATTGATTGTGAATTTGTAATTCAAGTTTTCATATTTCAGTGAACAAGTAGACAGTGGAATCTGTGGGTATAAATGCCAATAATACAACAACACAGAAAGACTCACACTTGATCACTAGCTTTTTAAATCTGCATGTGTTGTTTGAGTGTGATGTCAAATAAATATCTGAGGCTGTCAGAAAACAAGTTCCATAAACATAACATTTATAGCTGTGATGGCGACAGTTGTCAGTTTCAATTCAGCTCCACCAAACGACATAAACAATAAAGCTGTGAAAATATTGGGCAGACGGAACAGCGTGGAGAGATATACGACTTGGGGAAAGTAAATTTGCAGAGAGAAAGTGAACAGCAGCAATAAATGTCCATCCTAGCTGTGGTGACATACAGCTTTGACAGAAGCTCAGGCGAATAAAAGTACAATTTGTCGTAAACGGAAGAGTCTTCTGGCCCTCACACAAATTGGGCAGCTTGATCATGTTGACAAAATAGTCGCAAATTTTGTGGCAGCACCACCAGCTCATTAAAACAAGCTTAACGTACTGTAACTCAACATGACAAGGTACATTCTTGATTTATGAAAGACAAATCTGCAAAATTAGTGACAATTTTCATCTGATGATTGCCTTCAAACTGTTACTTCCACTAATTACGCAAACTAAGGAGTCTGACAGAAAAATAAACATATATCAGCTCATTGTGTGTTAATGTGACAGAATGTTTTCACATACTCATTGCAAATGAGGATGGGCAGACCTGAGACTTTCCCTCAAAGGTCAAATTTAGCAAATTTGTGTGTGTGTGTGTGTGTGTGTGTGTGTGTGTCACTCCTGCCAATCCATCCAGAGTGCATGTTAGGGAGATCAGCTTTGCTCCAGCAAAATGTGTGGGCTGAAAATAGGCCTGATCGAATAGTGTTTCATATTACATTGCACAGGAGACCCATGCAGCTAAAGCTCTTACCGATGTCCTCTTCACTTTTCTAGACTGAGGTCTCCACTTCTCCTGAACAGCACACAGTAGCCTCTTATAGGACACCAGTCAAGGTCACATTATCAACAGAGTGAACTAGCAGAAGACAGTGGAATGAGCTAATATTAAATGTTCTGTTAAAGGGAACTTCAATTTATAGATTATTTAAACATTAACAATGTTTTTCTCCTGGCCTTAAACAGTAGTCAATTTTTTATTATTATTTTATTAATAGAATTATAACATATTTCTATGTTTTTTGCTGATGAGATTTAGTTCTTCAATAATGTAGCCTTTAACGTTTGGACTATTATTGTTCATATGAAAGTTATGAGTTTATTATCCCTCAAAACTGTGATTCATAAACATCTCGGTCCCTTAAGCAACACATTGCCTTTTTTTTTGTGACATTTGTTTTCTATTCGTATCAAAATGTTTCGAGTATGACTTTGCCTCTTACGCTTGTGCTTTGAAAGCCGCAAAAATAATCAAAGAAACCACAAGCTCTGTAAACATAGTAATGGGTGTTTTGTGGGTTAGGTCACCTGGGAGCGGACTGGACAGACATTCAAAAATGATTGCTAAAGTTAAGTCACAATTCTCTGGGATATGTGCCAAGGCTGGCAGCCCAATTCTGGATATCTCTGCTGTGGCAGGTCCACAGTTTTTTTTCCCTCCGAGCAGCTAATGTTCCCAGCACCAAAAGCATTACGGCCCCCCCACAGACCCACATATCTGGGTCTCTCACACATAATGCATCGCCTGCAGCAAGAGTGTTTTTGAAAGGCAAGGTGAATACTCAATGACATCTGAAAATAACCACCTACAGCGGTGATTCTTGAAATGGAAGAACAAGACTCCACAGTTAAGCTACGATTGTACATCGTTTTGCTCTGCCAAACTTTCAAATAAGTGTCAGCAGGGTATCCTGGGTTAGTGGTTTAAGCCGTATACCCTGTAGTTACCTTGATGTCACAGGTTTGAATCCAGACAGTGATTCCAATTATCTCTCTCCTTGTAATAAACTATCTAAAAAAAATAAAAGTGCAATCCCTGAATTTTAATATCTTTAAAGAAAAACTGATGTGCAAGTTCCTTCCTTGGAGTGAACATTTCAAAGTGTTGAAAGGAATAGTTTAAAATTTTGGCTTCACTTTTTATTCACTTTCTGGCAGAGAGTTAGATGAGAAGATAAACCAATCTCACATATATCCGTTAAATATGAAGCTACAGCCAGTGTAGCATAGGAAACAGGGTGAAACAGCTAGCCTTGGCTCTGTCCAAAGCTAACAAAATCCACCTACCAGCCCCTGTAAAACTCACTAATTAACATGTTAGATCTTGTTTGTTTAATTCGTACAAAAACCGAAGTGTGATAACAACAATTTGCCGTTTTGCAGGTTGTTACATGTATGTGCTCGACTATTTCCTGGCTGCGACAAACTTCCTAGAGTGTCCGACACATAACCCCCTGTACAGCAAAACAGCGACTTGTCAATTGGTTACACTTCGGTTTTTAAACAAACATTAGTAATGAGCTTTTTAGGTGCTAGTAGGCCAATTTTGGGTATTATATTTAACATACAGTAGTACATTTTTAACACAAATGTGAAAGCTATGAAACTAGCAAGTTAAGGGTAATTTCCAATTTGACATGCATCACAAAGTATGATGATGGAATTCAGGAGAGCATAAGAAAAACAGCGAGGAGTAAATCTCCCCTGCTAGACGTAGACAAACTGAAGCAGCCAGACAAGCATTTACTCCCAGTGGTCAGGAGGCTCATTATCTCCTGTGAAGCTCACATAGTTAGAGCAGAAGTGAACTCTCATCCCGCTATAATGAGCCTGGCATTCCACTGGAGACTTTGGCATGATACTGGCCACCGTGTTGCTCCGCAGCTGACTGAGGGAAATGAAAGGAGCCTCTGATGGGGTCCTGTATGGGCTGTTAGGTATGTACTGCCAGGCATCACTGCTTCCACTGCTCTCTGTGGAGCAGGATGAACTGACTTTCAACAGACACACACATTTCTTTTAGGGTTTTTCTATGACAAATGCTGGGTAGCTGATGAATCTTGCATTTTGCGATAAAATTAGGAGACTAATAGAATTATCTTTGTTATATGCCAACTTGTTGTTGTTCTTTTTGTTTTAATCACCCATCTTACTCTCAAGGTATTTGTACTTCATCAGCTGCCCTGTGTGTATAGTGGCAGCCCTTTAAAATGATCTTTAGACCAGAACATGTTGGATTCGCCACAACCATAACATCAGCCTTATTTGGATTTTTGTGTATTATACTATTATTATTTCACTTTTATTTTGGATGAAGGAAAGTATCCTAATTTTTTTATGTGTTATTGTTTTAGCTACAGTATGTTTAGTATTTTCTTTTTGGACTTTTTTTGGACTTTAGGTGCAACAGTTTACTACATGTTTGATCCTGATGCGTCATATATCATACATTGCATGTATTGTTTGTCTGAGATGTTGTTTTATAAGTTAAAACATTTACTTTTTGCACCTAAATATAACAGTAGATTCAAGTAGTGCTAACCTTTTGTGGTTCTAGCTTCTGTTTTCCCAGATTTTAATTATGCACAATTTATTTATTTTATTTCTGCATGAATGCTACTAAAAGACATTTACAATAAGTAAGCTGTATAGTGTATATTTAATTAAATTAGATTCAAGTGTGTCTGTGTAGTCTAATTTGTTAATGATTGATTGACATGTGATCAATGAGTATTTTCTGCACAGCTCTCGGTCAATGTGCTCCACTGTTATTTTTAGTGTGATTCAGACTTGTCCTGTTGGCATCAGAGATGTATTTTCTAAGTAGAGACTTGACCACAATAGCAGAAATACACTGACCTACAGACAAAACATTAAATAAATGAAGAGAAGAGAGGAGAGGAGAAGAGACATGTTTCTAAAATAGCCATTTTTAGAAAAATAACTCCTCACCTCTTTTTAACAACAACTTTAAACTCAGAAAGAGTTTGAAGTCTTTCCGGTGACTATTTCCAGCTACAGAGGAGTCAGATATTATGAAGTCTTTCTCTATCGTCGTTGTCAGAATAATAAGCAGACATACCTGCAGGTATGTCAGTGACCGAACAATTCAGCAAAGTTCAACTGTTGAATTTTTTTTTTTTTTCTTGTTAGACAGAGCAGCCTGTCTGCATGTATGGGGCTGAGAGTGACCAAGGCATTTGGGTTTGTCTGACAATTAAATCTTAAAAGAGCTGCAGAAAGAAATATACCAATTACAGCATCTGAAACATCATGAGAGGTTGAACACTAATCTGCTCATGACAAAATGCGTTAAAATCTTCAAAACTAAGTTATGTGCTATTCCTGCAATATGAGTACATTTTCAAAAGTTCCTCCTAAGAATGTGCATCATCTAAACACAAAAGTTCACTTCATCTTAAACCCTTGAGCTGGGCGCTTAACTAATCAGATTTCCTTCAGCTTCTTCCTGCTTTGAGAAGACTTCTCTAAAAGATTTCACACGCTCAATTTCAAAAGTTCGACCACAGAAAGCTATCAGTGATAAATCTGAAAAATGCTTTGGACCATTGTGAGCTGAAAGTCCATCTATTGATTGGTTTGGTCTACACAAAAACCAAATTATGCATTTTATCAGCCAGTTTGAAATGAATTATCAGAAGACACATTGGAAACAAGAAAATTAGCATTTTTGCTTTTGCTTTGACAGCAGTGAGTTCAGTGAAGACGACCCAAGTTCAGAATTATGCTGCTCTGCCAAATTCACATTAATTAGCTTGAGCAACATTTACATTTATTAAAAATACATCTCAGGGCAATGTAAATCTTCAAAAAGCCAGTTTCCAATAGAGTAGTGACCTTGAAGCTCATACTACTGTCTCACTTCAGCATGTTTTTCATCTGTAGGAAATCTCAAAGTAATATCCTGCAGCTGTAGTGTCGGGTCATGAAATACTTTGCACAGTACAGTGTGCTATCAGGCCTGTCTCACTCATGGTCATCCTGGCTATATTATGTTACCATGACAACACTCTGCACTCCTCAGCCTCTTCATTGTGTGGAAAATGAACAAGAAGACAAAAGGAAAAATGTCAGACGATGAGAAGCAGCGATTGAACACTAACGAACAGTCACCACTGACTGGCCTACTACGACTACAAATTACTTAAAGGCTCAGCATGATGTGTTTGAGATGTTGAATATCACACCAATTTTGGTCTCTGTGTTCTCAGCTATCTATAGTAATGGAGAAGTGTGTCGCTCCATCTTACAGGCCAATTCTTCACTGTCATCCTACATGAATAAAACCAGGTGTGAAACTGGTCTGGTTTTTGGAGATACTACCAACCCCTGATCTCTTACAGTGACAAACTGTCAGCTGCACTATGGTGCAGACCTCAAAGCTTATACAGAATACTGTAGTTGGGTGTCATTTTTTTCACTACGTTTTTCATATTAACCCTAGTATCTGCTGTAACTAGGACAAAAGTAAAATTAACACAAGCACACTGGCAATTCACCAAGGCTTACTTTGAGTCCAAAAGCCCAAAGGGAGGGCGTATAGGCTATTTGACCCAGCATGACTTGATCAACAGTCCTCAGAACCTGTTGAAAAGTTGAGAATGAAAGCCTGGGTTTGTTTTCATCAAGCGTCTCAGAACCCACGAATTAAACTGAAAGTTAAACTAGGACTAAGAAACTCAACTCAATTCAGAGACACAATGTGCATGCATGCGTTTTCAAAAGCATTAAAGGGACAGTACTCAAAATACTGAAAAAAAAACAGCGGGCTGGGATTGCCTCCACACGGCTCTCACATCCCGTTTCCTAATATGTGAAAAACAGTACCTATAGTTTTTTCATGGCCACATGCACTAACATGCACGCGTGGCAGGACCAACTATCAATACAAAGAAAGTTGGATTACAACACACACTGAGGGAGTGTGACTTCATTCACTGCTCAGGATGCCATTCCTCCACTATATCTTTACATATCAAATATTTGTTGACTGCTAATGTTAACGTTCTAAATGTTGAGTATAGCCCCTTTAACTATGTGGTTGCATCATGGGGATAAATACTGATAATATTCCCCACAATGAACCGAATAAACCTTTCAGATTCATTGCTAAATATCTATGATATTTGTCCAGTGGTTTTTCTTTAGATGTTATAGCACCTCGATGATTGAGGTAAACCTTCAGATGTTTTGCTCTTACTATTATCATGCTGCTGAAAGCAGGTGCACTGGAGATACATAAGTCATTGCACGCTTTCTAGCAGTAAATAAACTCTGGAGCGAGCATCTGCCTGTAACCAAATTGCCATTTGTTTTGATCAATTTAGTAAAGAGCTCCACACTGTTAAGATTTGAAGGAATAGTTTGACATTTTGGGGGGGATTTGCTTATTCACTTCTTTACGAGAGTTAGATGAGAAGATTGATACATTATTACGTTAGCTTAGCCTAGTATACAGAGTGGAAACAGTTAGCCTGCCTCTGTCCCAACAAAATACAGCTCACAGAGTGGAAACAGTTAGCCTGCCTCTGTCCCAACAACATAAAGCTCACTAATTAACATGTTATATCTTGTTTGTTTTATCCATACAACAACTTGTGGTTTCGTGGTTTTACGGGAGGCTTGGCTGGGCACAGTCTGGAGTCTCGGTTGGTTGCAGCCTCATTTTGATGACAACATTTTAGTAACGTGATAAAGTTGATGTAATCCACCCTACTGGCTTAAATCAGTCCTGTGCAAGAAGACTGTAGCTTTTTCTCTGGCATGACAACAAAGTATTATTCCTCTCTATTCATAATAGTATTAATCTCCCACTAAGACTAAGACATGTTGTCCCATAGCAGTACATGCAGTATCAAGAGAAAAAAGAAACCACAAAGTTGAGCATGTCAATTCAGAAGGTTATGTTCATTTGTTTGTGTCTCACCCTGAAGCGGAGAGCTTCAAGCCACGGCATCATGAATCACTCCTCCAGCTGTGAGCAGAGGCCGTAACACTGTGACAAAAGACTCTTGGCATGGAACTTCTGTTTATACTGATCTCACAACCTTCTTCATAGAAACTCTGCTGAAACGCAGCTGCAAACAGTTTACTGTTGTGACTTAAATCCTGCAAAACACTGGGAAATTATTGAAATGTTCAATTATTCCCCAAAACTGGGAATACACTGTGTGGTTATCTATGGATTTATAACATGTAATTATTTAATTACTACTTTGATCTTTGTTGGAAACCTCATGGTGCTGTACTCAGCAATCAAATAACTACTAGTTATTTCTTGTACAGCAGGATTGATATTGAAGGAAAACAAATGTGTATTTTGTCCAGTGAAAATCTTATTCTGGAAAGCACACTTTTGAAATCTGATTTCCCCTTAATGTTAAAATGACATGTAGAAGCAGTTGCTTCGAAAGAACAGATAACTATAGAGCCCTAATGAGCAGGATTGGACTAGACTGGATGGAACAGATGTTCAAGTATAGATCAAAACCATTGTCACAGAAAAGTTTAACTATAAATATGCAGCTTTTTCCACTTTTAAGATGCAGCATCAAAACCACTTTAGTATATTGTCACACTGCTGAGTGTGGGTGTAAATGCAATTTACTGCTCATTTATTCTCATTATGCTCATTATTTTTGTTTTGACTGGGCCATATTGTAATTGACCAGATCATTGACTCTGTAAATAGTATAATAGAGAAAAATGTCTTATCTTTAGCAATCTTAAAAAGGTGTATATATCTAGCCTCTTAGAAAATTGTGTATGTAATTAAATATATTAAATGTACAATGATAGTTGGGACTTCTTATCTAAATACTTTTGGTCAAAAAGACCATAACATATTTATGCTTTTACATTTTTTTCAATGTAGAAGAAAAGTTAAGGGTAATTTATACTCGTGCGTAGAATCGACGGCGCAGGGTCCGGCGTAGACGCAGACCCTACGCCGTAGCCTGATGTGCACCTCTCGAAAAATGTAACTATGCTTTGCAGCGACGCACATCTCTCGGCCGTGGCTTGGTAGCGTTGCATTTCCCCCGACTCATTTCCTGGTTCTCCTTCACCATAAACAACATGAAATCAAGGAGAGGGGTAACTTTTCCTGCTCCAGGTTTCCCACCGTGGTCAGAAAGAACAGTGGGGACACTTTGTTTCTCTCACTATGACTCTGCAGTCGCTACTAGCTCCGGAGCTAATCGCCGTCACTCTCTCACTTCCTCGTCGCTCTAAAACGCACTCCCCACACACACACACATGCCGGCTGGACGCACACACCAGCGCACAAGTATAAAACAACAGGCCACGGCGTAGGCCACGGCGTAGGCCACGGCGAAAGCTCTGCGTGGAGCCTCCGCAGAACTGTAAAAAACCCTTTATCCTAAGACACTGATGTCACAGTATCCATACAGTGGAACGGTCTAAGGCCTGAGCCGATCCAGGTGACAGTTGCATTGCTCAAATGTAACAGAGGGATTACTATAAACTCCCCTCTGTGTGAGCAGTTAATCAGGCTCTCTCCCTGTCTGAGCAGAATTACAACACTCTCGCCTGCACACCTGCTCCCACCCAAAGCATGGCATAGAATGACTTGCGCTACTAAAAAGATATACCTGCAAGAGTCATGCCGTTGTCATGCTGCAACCCTGTCGCACAAACGGCTGAACTTTATGCCTGTACTTTGATTACTGTAGTTTCAGAAGAGTCCTGCAGAAATATGTCACCTGTTCCTGTTTCAAAAACATGACCCCAACAGCTACAGCCCTTTTATTTTAGTGCTGGTAATTTTTATTGGTGCACCATGCCAAGTAAATCTTGACAAAAAAAAAAAGGAGTTGAAAATAAGATGAAAGCTTATTGGGTAATCTAGGTATCTACATGAGAGTGACATGACACTGTCATGACCACATGACACAGTCATGACACATGAACCCTAACTCTAACCCTAACCATAACTTGTCATGACAAAAACCGAATTACATTTACTAAAAGAAGTGTTATGTCATAAACGTTTATGACTTGTTTATAATGTTTACGACACATTCATGACAGTGTCATGTCACTGTTATGTAGATACCTTCAAGTAAAGTGTAACCGATTATTGGGGACTATTTTTCAAGTCTGTTTTTTGTTGTTTTTCTGGAAGGTGTATAACAAAAACAACATCCACGTGCTGAAGCCTGTAAAGAACAAAGGTTTTGTTAACTTCACTGTATGATTCATCATAATATTAAAATAGTGACTCATCAACAATGTTTCAGAGGGTGTCAATGGCACTAAGCAGCTCCACAGCGAGCATACCAACTGGTGGAGGGTATAAACAGCAACAAAGCATTAATGTGTTGGCAGTTATTCACTATTTCCTAATCGAACATTGAAATCAAATGACATTGTCTGGCGTTTCTCTGGTCCGAATAAAGCTGGAGTGTTTTCACTTTAAAGGAACTCTGAAGTTCCATCGTTGGGTGCTGTGCAAACTTTTTATAAATATCTTTTAAGAAGCACAAAGACAAGACAAGCAAAAACTCCCCTGATGATTGTAAATAAAAGCCTCCCATGGCTAAGACAATTCTACATCAAAAAGAGTGAGATTTCTCAAGTGGCAGATGGAGAGCCTCCCTCAACTAATCATAATTTTAGATAAAAAGGTTTCTCTAAAAATAAATAGCCAACTAGCTTTTTTTTTGCAGATCCGTGCTTGTCAAGGCCCCTATATCATCTGTTACTGTTTGTAAATGCTCAATAATAATAGCTGAGGGTGCATGGTTGACACATAGTCTGTTGCATGAAATAAACACTTAAATGAAGTGCTCTGCATATGATTACTGTGAATTTGACAATTGTAAGGTTAATCAAACTCTAATCCAAATCATAATGGTTACATAGAAACATCCTAATAGCAGTTATAATATTCAGGCTGTATTTTACTTCCTAAAACAACAATATTCAAAGCCTGTGAGCAGTTGTACCAGTTGGTGAAGTATGTATCATCTATTCAAACCAGGGCGAGAGAACATTTATGTTAAATTTGTCCAACACAACGCCATGCAGTGGTTATGATGAATTGCTATACTGTGTCCGCACAGCATCATTATATCATCCTGCATTTTGCGCTTATCTTCTGGATATTTGATTTGACCCTTCTAAAGAATTGCAAAGATTAATTCTCTACAGACCTATTCTTGTTGTGAGTTTGCTTAGATCACTTGTGTTACAACTGTGTGGGAGAGGTGATATTTAACAGAGGCCAGAAGGGTTAGGCTACAGCTTGAATGAAAACTGTCAACTTGTAAAATGAGATAAATCTGTCATTGATCAAAAATTGTTGGTGCAACATAAAAGGGCAGGGGGAGACAAAGGTCATCAGAAAGGATGGTCATCTTGAAACCATGAACATAATGTGGCAAAGAGTTTTGTATGTACCTATAAGGACGTTTGAATGAACATTCATCATTTTCTCAATGCAAAATATATTCTAAGATATTCTAAGATATATATACAGTATATATAATAAATATACAATGCTTATTTATTACTTGTATGCCATTAGTGAAATTCACAGCCAAAATGATTTCAAAAGCACAATCAGTAACTCTTTAAATTACAGAGCTATTCAAACAGGTTGAGTTTTATTGTTGTGCATTTCTTTACTCCCATGTTTAAAGATATAATAAGTGAAATAAATAATGTAAGTTATTGCTAGTGCCTTTATTAAAGCCCCTTCAATCAATTTAGAAGTGACTCTCAAAGGATGGTACTTCTACAGATTTTAAGACTCAACACATGAGTCTCTCTCTCTCTCTCTCTCTCTCTCTCTCTCTCTCTCTCTCTCTCTCTCTGTCTCTGTGTGTGTGTGTGTGTGTGTGTGTGTGTGTGTGTGTGTGTGTGTGTGTGTGTGTGTGTGTGTGTGACGGGCTCTGTGGAGTGAAGCACCCTCAGAGGCGTCTGACGCCCTCCAGTACAGTACAGACAGGTGCACCGCTGTAGTGATGCTACACCTCTCCAACTATTTACTAAAGTAGACTCCTCTTTGGAAAGAGCCTGAACTATAACATACCTTTTCACAAAACCGTTCGTTTTCCGAAGAGTGAACAGTACAGGGGCGCACTGTGCTTTTACGCATGGAAGTTGGAATCAGCCTAAATAAATTTACGCATGGCTGTGTCTCGTCTCTTCGGAAGATGCGTCCGGGCTTAGCTTCTCAGGGCGTCAAGAGCGGGGTAAAAAGTGAGCAACGATGCGGGGCACTGAGCTGCTCCTCGGTTACTTTCTGGTGAAAGTTATGGTGTGCAACGCGGAGGGCGAGCCGAGTCAGACCGTCGACGCCTTCATGCTGGTGACCGGGTTTAACGACTCAAAGGAAGGGGATAGCGGAGTCACGGAGAGCCCGCACATGGAGGACAAGTGCCGCGGCTACTACGACGTGATGGGCCAGTGGGATCCGCCGTTCGTGTGCAGGACGGGCAACTACCTGTACTGCTGCGGCACCTGTGGCTTCAGGTTCTGCTGCGCGTTTAAAAGCTCCCGGCTGGACCAGACCACCTGTAAAAACTACGACACCCCGCCGTGGATGATGACAGGAAGACCACCGCCAAAAGTGGACGTGTCGCCGGACACCGCGAAGGATAAAACCAACATCATTGTGTATGTCATATGCGGGGTCGTGGCCATAATGGCACTGATAGGAATTTTCACCAAGCTGGGTTTGGAAAAGATGCACCGTCCGCACCGAGAAAATATGTCAAGGTAGGTCATCATCTGACCAATGATGAAGTGTGCAAAACCCTACAATTTGATCAAAAACAAGTCACACAGCAACACGTTGTGTACAACTAACACTATGAAAACGAAGTTTAACGGCACATAAAGTGATCAACCTAGGGTTTTATAGGAAACATGGATTCAGCTGTAACACATTTCAGTTTAACATCAATTTCCTCCAGTTGGAGGCAAGTTTGATGACACTTAGCATCCTTGCACATCCTGTCTGCCCAACAGCAGTCACAGGCACATTTTTGTCAGTGTTACAGACAAAAGTGTGCTTTTATGTTTATTGCATCATTCTTGACCTGTGACTTTAATTTAAAATTGTCAGACTATTGCCAGTGATGTTGTGACATGTGTTACATGTGTGCCTGCTCAAGTTAAAACAGTTTTTGTTGTCCAAATATAACTCAGAAAGTGAAGATGATTAACACCAAAAATGGTTACACTCTAGTTTGGGTTGGGCAATTACTATGTCAATTTTTCTTCAGCATGTTACAGTTGAAACCAAGGACAAGGGCCACTGTTGCACTGTTTTGGTAAACATATTTTTTTTTTCTGCAAATCAAATTCTGTAATGTATCACTAACATATACAATATGTATAGTTTGTTAAAAAGGTGCCATGTGCTGACTTTTGTTTTCAGAATATGTGTAAGAATGTGAAAGAATTGCACAAAATTGCCTATGGCAGATGTGTTTGTGAGCATCTAACACTTGCAGATAATTAGTACACAAAGACACTCAATCGTTCCTTAAACATATCGCACATATGCACGCAGAGAGGCTTATTACTCTCTCCTCAAGAGACTGATCTTGGGCTTAGCAATGTCTGCACTAAGGAGGCACTGCGTGGTCATTGCTGTTCTGTGAAAGAGCCTGTAGCAGTCCAGCTAGTTCTCCTCCTTCAAAACAGATGCATGTTGTGTTCACAGACTGTTATGTTGACACTGCACCATAATGAGTTAACTTGTACACTGTAATTTAGATAAGGTGGATTCCGAAGCAGCATAGAGTTTTTAATATAGACAATGTTACTTGAATCTGAGCTGACACCTGTGACAAAAGTTAATTATACAGTAACTGGATGGTGCTTAACTTATGCCAAAAATTATTTTGAAATTAACAGGCCTCAGGACATACTGAGAATAGCTATCATAATCAACTTAAGTCCTGAAATGTATTACTGTATGCAGCCTAAACACACACATATATATGAAAAAGTGGTGGACTTGACACTGACAGCTCAATTACTGCTTGACATAATATAATTGTTTTATCTGCAGATAGTTTTCCATATATTTTACAAATTTACGCCTCAGGTGACATATTTTAACTATTTATCTCTGTGAGTCAGCACTTAAAGTTTGAGAAAGTAATTTCAGAAAAACATGACTTGCCGCCACTGTTCTCTGTGGATTCAACTAAAAACTTAAAATCAGTTCAAAGTCTTGTTTTTGCTGACCTGCAGTGGTTAAAGTTCTCACCTTTTTTCAGCGCACTACAAGTGTACTCTGTACACTGTTGGGTGAGTGTAGCTAAAGGTGCAACATAGCACACTTTTGGTCACCCACAACCACACCCAACAGCGATGCTGGCAGTTTTTAAAAATGCAGTACAATGTGCGATTGAAGCCCAGTATTCATGTTAAATGATGTTTTGATCATTAGGCCCTGCAGTGGGTATCAGGCTGTGCCGTCATAAATCTACTGAGCCCTCTGACAAGCGACACCCTAACCTGACGTACAGTAAGCTGCCTTTAAATCCTACAATCCCGTAAGCAAAGAACAGATACTCAGCGGCATGACCCAGCCTTATGTCAACATTGTATCTGCTCAGGTTTAACTACAGTGGCTGGCCCAACTCACTCGATAGTCAACCTCTGAATCTGAATACCACGCTTTGCTCAGTTGTCCAACTTGCTGTGACAGTCATACCAATAGCCACTAGTTAGCAACCCCTCTGGTATGAGAAACGTTTTATTAATGATGTCCCCTGACCTCTCTTACTAAAGAAAAGAACATGGTTTGAATATGAATTTTTGTGCGAGTGCAAGAGTGCAGGCGAGTCGACAGGGTCACACTTTTAAGGGGCATTTATGAGAAGTGACATTCTGAAAGCCTTCGAAAACAGTTGTATAATGTTGTCTGTGGCTTGGGAGGAAGGTGTGGCCAGTTTGAGAAAATAACTGCGATGATGTCATGGTGATGTCATGTGGGTTATGTCGAATTGGGGTAGAGACTTTTTTAACAGAAACTTTGCGTTAATAACTTGAGTAATTGTGATTTATGAGGCAGAAAGGGTCTAAAGCAAGACTATTAAGTAACATGAAATGTAGGATCCAGTTTTTTGGAGTTTGACCCATACTAATTTTTTTTACAATTTTCGGCAATTGGATGACAAGTTATTTTCTGGAATTGCTCAGAAATGTACTTATTGTAAATATACCTAGGAAAGCCATACATACATCCTCTGAATGAGTTTGCAGTTGTAAAAATCCATGAGGCTGGGTTAATCCTAGAGTTCACAACCGGTAATTTTAAATGACTCACAACAATGAAATGGCTACTATGAGGACTAACATGAATACACAAGAGTCTTAGCTTTCCAGTCAAACCCAATTTATGCACACATGTTCATATACCCTACACCATTTTAGAATATGCGAAAATAACACAATTATACTGCATGAAAAAACAGCATGGTTTTCGCCCCAAACTGGATGCGATAAAGTGGGCATGTCTGTAAAGGAGAGACTTGTGGGTACTCACAGAACCGATCTTCAAACAGATATCTTAGGGTGAGAGGTCAACTGACCCCTTTGAAAAAGGCTTTGCCAGTTTTTCCCTTGCAAAAATGTAGCCTTAATTTGCAGCGCTGTTTAGCCCCTTTCCAAACAAGCTAGCATGTCATGGTTGGTACCAATTAATTCCTTAGATTGTCTAGCTTCATGATACTAATATCTTCATTTTAGAGCCTGCTACAGCCTCGTAAAGATAGTAATGTCCGCTGAAATCGCAGACGGTCCCATGGTTCTTTAAGGGTTCACGCTGGTCTGACACTCCAGGCCAATTGACTAGCTAGGCCGTCGGGAGTACCGGAGAATTTCCTGGTGCGGGCCTGCCGCAGTTTGTGTTCCTGTCTCCTGATTTTTGTTTACCATGAAGATAATCTTTCCCCAACCTTAACCAAGTATATAACCTGTGTAGACTTTGAGGTGGCAGATAAAATATCCTCCTATCATTTGTTTTTCGAACTGTCACATGGGTTATTTCATGGGACACAGACAAAGGCTTTACTTTGTCTTTTAGGAGGACTTGTTGCACTGCTGGCCCGCACTGAATCTGTACTTGTTTTTTACTGAAAAATGTCCTCTCTGAGATTGTTCTTCATCTTTCCAGAGCTCTTGCACATGTTATCCGCCATCCTGCCTCAGAACATACGGACGACATTGGACTTGGCCAGCACTATGAGAACATACAAACCAGAGTCACAGTTAACAGTCTCCGTAAGTACTGACATCAGCAGCACACAACACTTAGCTATACACATACATATACAATATATGCACTTGACAGATCAGGTTTTTTTCAAACACTGGGTAGCATATATTGTATTTACTAATGCTGCTGCCACCTGCTTTCACTAGCAGGTATCACACCACCACAGCCAATCTAAGAGATACTCTGAGATTCTATTTTAAACAAATATAAACCTAAAATTGTGAGCCCTGTTTATTTGATTGCCTATCCTAAATTAGCTGAAGTGGTGGAAGGAAAAAAGGGCCCTCCCTCCACTGCAATTAGTCATGCCCTCAGCAGTCACTTAACATATACACTAATTACCACCGACAACCTAGAGCTCTGCTTCTTAGCCAATACTTATTGTGTGCAATGGCCTCACACATTATATTCCACGCTCATCAACACCAACACCTACGTACACCCACACAGATGTGCACCGACAGAAAATATTTCTTATTAATGTTAACCTGCCTTGACAGCTCCAGTCAATAAAGATCCCCCCCCCCCCGCTCTGCAAGCTGTATAATTATAGGAAATAGCATCTCATATTACAAAAAAATGTTTTAAATTACCTGCTCTAGCTGAATAACTTCAAAAGAAAATGCTAAATTATTTGGCTAAATTGAGGATAAACTTGACTAATACTGATTAGGTACAATGCAGTATAGTGAAAGAATGACACCTTACATTATGTACAGTTCAAGGTAGAGGCCAAGGAATCAAAAACAAGTAATTCATTGAGCCAGGTTACGATTTAGTCTTCAGTTACAGTATAAAAATAATTACAAAATGAATAAATTACAATAAGTGATGTACTGATATCCCTTATTCTAGCTGCTTCTCAAGACATATTTGAGACAGATGCAAATCAATATCAATGATTATTCACGTGCTGTGGAAAGCCAAACGTTTGCATGTTCTCATAACAATGTAGGAGTTTAGCAGGTGATTTCACTGATTAGTTTGGAAGGTTTATTAGTGAAAACACCTGGTGTAATCTGTGGTTGGAATTAAAACCCGCCTGTTCTTGGCACACATGGCAGATGACTGCCTATTTCAAATTACCTCGTCATACATAGCCAGGCTTTAGTGGCGCAAATATTTAAGCATTTTTTAATGAGCAGGCTGTCTGTAATTAATTAAAATGTAATTTTATAATTTAAATAAATGCATAAGTTTATTACAAATCAAGAAAATTAAATCCACAATGTCTAGATGCAAAATAAATCTCAGATTTTGCAAAATTATAAGCATAAATGATCCTAAACCCTAAACTGCCAGGCAGTCAAAACAGACAGTTTAACTTTAACCTAAATGTGATCTTTTAGCATTATTGCCACAAGGCCACTGTGCTTTATGTCACCTTACAACTTTGTATTCACATGTTACCATCCTATCATTTACTATAAATATTACTGAAGTGAGAAATGCAATTTAACTTCAAACATAACTAACCTCAGACATTCTATTTTAAGAGCTAGCTCTAATTTTTGTTTTAACTGAGCTTATTTTTTACTTTCTAAAATGAGCTGAGGTAAGTTGTCAGTACTGACATGATAATAATTAATCATTCTAAAATCAGAGCGCTTTCTGTCCTACCTTGCCTCCTCACAGAATAATTGTCATTGAATTAAAGGTCCCATGACATGGTGCTCTCTGGATACTTCCCCTAATACTATATCTGAAGTCTCTTTCCCGAAATTCAGCCTTGGTGCAGAATTACAGCCACTAGAGCCAGTCCCACAATGAGCTTTCCTCAGAACGTGCCATTTCTGTGTCTGTAGCTATTGAGGAGGAGAGAGGGGGGGCAAGGTGGAGGGTGGGGGTGTGGCCTTGACCAACTGCCACCTTGCTCGTTTGAAAGCCATGATGTCTATCTCTCATGGGTTGGCCAAATTCTCTGGGCGGGCAAAGCAGAGAATCTTGCTTGTTATGACCTCATAACAAGCAAGATTCCAGAACGGCTCATCTGAGCTTACTTTTTCTCAAAGGCAGAGCAGGATACCCAGGGCTCTGTTTACATCTATCACCATTTTAAGCCAATTGGGGACCATAGGCAGGCTGGGGGAACTCATATTAATGTTAAAAAAAACCTCATAAAAGTGAAATTGTCATGCCACGGGACCTTTAAAAACCAGCCAACACGTTAGGACTGATCTTCTGAAAGAGATACTGTATGCTTTGGTATACTATGTATTATAATTTTAATCAACTATTGTAGTATAACAAACTTGGGTTAATTTACTTTCGAATGCACATTAGGAAATTCTTTTTTACTGTTATTCTGCCTGTATATTGTGACGTTCAATACTTGAAACGTGCCGGTTAGAAAAAAATAGTCGGTTCACAACACAGGGGGAAGTGTTTGTCCACAGCTTTTTGATGCGGTGAGCAAACAAACTATAGGTGAACGCACTAAGGAACTTGTGTCCTGATTTAAAATCCCATTTTTCCTGCCTGTACCTGGAGTAAATGAAAGAAAAATTATCAATGATGTGAGATAACACAACATCATTGTACTGTAAAGCAAGTGCAGTTGCACTGATTTAAAGGTTATGTCACTTTTGTAAAAAAATAAACTTGTTTTGAAAAGATATGCAGTTGTCTCACCCCACCTGCCTCCTTCTTTGAGTCAGAAAATAATGTTCTACCAGCTGATCATTATATATTTAGTTTTACTTTAAGTCCGTCATCTGTAGTATTTTTCCGGATTAATACAGAATGCTTCTTGTCCATATGAGTGTTTCTAATTATACTGTATACACACTAACTTTGCAGTACATTATACTAGCATTCACCCTATCCACATAGTGTAGATTTCCAGGTGTATGACTGGGGTGTCAAAAAAAGAGAAGGCACAAGACAGAAGATTACTTTTGTATGATGGATACCTCCCAGTTGATGGGCTGCACTAGTTGCTGTGAAATACCTTAGACAAGCACCTTTACAGTATAAATGTTAAAAGATTTATGTTTTATTCAAGTTGAAAATGTGCTATTTAATTCATATATTACTACATGAAACAAGAAAGAAAAGAATGATGTAGCTCTCAATTGTTTGGTGACCTTGGACGTGGACAGCCAGGGCACAGTGTACGGGCTGCTGTAGCTTACAGGGATGTATGGGAGTGATTATGTGTAATAGAGTTGGCGACAGCACAGGGATGATTGTTGTTTTCTTGACAGCAATCCTTACAAGGTTACAAGGGGTGAGGTGATATTTCTTATCACATGGATCCGTCCTGTACTTGTCCTCCCCAGATGTGCTTTCTAGTGGCAGGTGTGACTATGCCCTTGCTATATTAGTCACTGTATATTACGGATAGCGGTGCAAAGCAGTGATTGAAATACTCCAAAGGGAGCCCCAGTTTCTCATCTATTGCCTGTCAAAGATAACACAAATCTGTTAGACTGGGCTATGAGCTCTCATTCTCCTCAAGACACCAGTGTTACAGTTTTTGTGAGCTGGGCTTCTTTGGCTACCAGTACTATCATGTTCATGTCCTGCTGGCCATATGCGCACATGCGGTAATTGTGAAGTGTGGCCTCTTTTTACTCCAGGCAGTCAACCAGAGAGAACAAAGTCTCTGTGACAGTCCATTTCCTCACTGTCAGATAGAAATGTATTTCAGCAGCATTACCTCTGACAGCAGTTGAGAAATTGCTACCAAATGCAGAGTCTGCCTATGGTTCTATTTTCTACCTGCCATATACTGTACTCTGAACTGTATAATGAAGCCTCAAATCTTTAAGGAGATAATTACAAACTGACAATAAAGAGAGCTTGAAAAAATGTTTGAATGGAGACACATGGGTTATTTCGCTCCTAGTCTAGCATTGGCAGACCTATCTCCACAGCGCTGCACAGGAAGGTCTGGCTAGTCCACACAGCATTCCTGGACAGGAGAAAAACATGCTCGTTTATTGGCATTTCTTTAAACCAATCACAATTGTCTTGGGCGGAGCTAAGTGCCGGACGCAGCAATGGTGCCTCTGCAAAATAGCCTTGGGAAGGAGCTTCTTTTGGTGGAACGTGCACATAGGGAGGCGAGCTCTGGAACAAAATGGCTGTGGAGTGTGTGATGAGAATTTGACTAAAAAAAAAGATAAATAGAAGTTGATTGTCGGTTCTAGCTCGGAGGATGTGTCCCAAATCAACCAGAGTTTAGAATGCCAACACAAAGAAAGTGGAAGGTAAGGGACATCCGTCTGAAAATGAGGGGCATCCGGCGGAACCGGAACTATCTTGTAAATGAGACATCGTCAATATAGACTATTTCACTCCTAATAGTTTGTGAAATGAGAAAGTGACTATGTACATTAGATTTTTAGCTTACATTTTCACCTTACTGCCCAATTCAACTTGTTTTTCAACAGTTTAACATTTAACCACGTGTGCAAACGTAATTTGTCCCCTCACTTTAATGTGGGGACCTGTGTGAAGAAATATGTGTAAGTCATCATTGCTCTTATATAGACAAACAGGTTAATTTAGTAAATCACTACTAGCTTGAATTAATTAAAATTCTTGTCTTTCTCTACATTTGTCTGCATGAGGCGGCAGTAGCTCAGTCCCTGGGGACCTGGCTTGGGAACCAGAGGGTTCAATTCCCTGCACTGACCATGTGCAGCATTGGTGTGATAAATGTAGAGGTGCACATTTCCTTCTTCTTATTGTCTTATTAGCTGTATTAGATTGTATTAGACTACTGGCGTCAATTCAGCCAAACTCTTTTACTTTGACTGATACTTTTAAAGCCCTTTGGGTAAAAAAATCTGACACTGGTCAGGAAATGTGTCTGTGGTCGTTACAATTAAAGAAGAAGAATAAGATGCTGTATGAACTTGTTAATTTTCATGTCAACAAACTATTACCGTATTTTCAAACAGCATGAATTACTCTTTCAAAGTAATGATCAACTTAATAATGAACTCTGTACTCTAATTGCTTTATAATAATGGCATCACCCCAAAATAAAGTATTTTATGTGCACACTTTGAAATATGTGTTATACATCTTGATTCTTTTCACATAAAAACTTGTCCACAAATAACGTAAATTAATTATTCTTAATTAATAATTAGGTTAATTTATGTCAGAAAATATGTTTTATCAAACAATGTACATATACGCTTAAGTATAACTTAAATCAACTGATAATTATGAATAATGCACACATACAATTTGAATATAGTGTTTGAGTTTCAGGAGTCTGACAGAAATGGAAAGATATTGAGTCGGAGATGAAAGAATATTTTCATCACTAACTTGAAAGTAGGCTGCCTGTAAATAAGGGCGCCCTTCGCCATGTACCATTTATTTTGGGGCATACAGCTCCCAAAATACTCTCTTAAATCTTTTATGAGTTCCAGGGTGGTGTCTGTGTCTGGAGTGTTAACTCGCTTATTTCCCACAACAACCATGGAGTCTTTAACCTTACAAGTCTCCAGAAGTGGCCTACTTTCTTCCAGCAGCTGACATAAAAGCTGTGACTTTGACAACAGTACAAGCACAATGACACTCAGTCAACACACAGTCAGATGAACACTAAAAAGAGAGAGATAAACAAGTACATATCAGCACTTCAGTTTAAATGGAGTTTGGCATCCTGAAAATAGCAAAGTTGCACCAGATGTTCACAAAAGCACTGTCCTTATTAACTGCAGTGGAATCTTAGACTAGCCTATACATACAGAAGAGGAAAATTGAGACCCGGAGACATTCTAACTAAACTAAAAAATAAATGTTTTTGACAATATTGGGATACCAAATAGTTTGGCTAAAGCATTCACTGTACATTCATAATATTTTAAATGATTTACTTTCAGTGGCGTGGCTTCTACATTTAATGGGATACCCTGCCCTTGACTGTAGTATCAGATAAGTGCAATGGGGGGGGCGACCTCTGGCTCACCCAGTAGAGTGTGCGCCCCATGTAGGCTGAGTCCTTGGCAGCGTCCCGGGTTTGATTCCGACCCACGGCCCTTTGCTGCATGTCGTCCCCCTTATCTCACCCCTTTCCTGTCTTCAAGCTATCCTGTCGATTAAAGGCCATAAAAGCCCAAAAATAATCTAAAAAAAAGAAAGAAAACATATATGTGCAATGGTGACCACACAATGCTAATGGCTAATCAACCTATTTATACATTGTTTTCCATGGTTTAATGAGCTCATCTGAAAAAACACTACATTTGATCTATATGTTTTATTGTTTGGTTTTTAACAAACATACTGTATGTACTTCGGATTTCCTTAAAAGCAGTGATAACCATGAATTACCCTGGTTCAATAGATTACAAGTGAAGTACATTATGTATTCTATGAAAGAAAATCTAATTTGACTCTTAGCTTGAACAAGATCACATTGAATGAGATCTTGTGTGCATGGCCCACTTACGATGTATTGTATGAACCTGAAACAGGTCAACAAGCCCAGAAAGGAACTGGACAAAATAACACAGATAGATTCGATGCAGATATTTCCTGTTACATTTTTTGAGAATTTGGTTACTTTTGTTAGTAAAGCATTTTTAAAAATGTATGATGACAAATCCATCACTGAGTTGAAGGCCTTACAACGTGAAAGTGCTGTGCTGTCTTTCTCAACTTCAGTTTATAATAAGGCCTTCAATAAAACTGGATAATACAGGAGCTTATTATAAAGACAGCCTTATCATAAGAAGAACAGTATCACCTTAAATTACCTAAATTATTCATACTATTACCTCCTTGAGGTGTGGTGGAGTGAAAGAATTGTCTGAACGCTGTCCTCTGGATCATTTCATGAGACAGCATTGATCATTTGAGACTTTCCAAATTAATTAGCACAGTAATAAAGTTTCTTGCTGACCAGTTGGGAATAAGAGCCTAATTAACCTATTTTCTGTATTAATGATCTGTTTTTACCAGACACATTCTAGACCAAGAACTAGTAGATTTAAAATTTAAAGTCTGTAAACTTGAACCACTAACAACGGCTGTGATGAGTTGATGGACATCGTTTACGTTAAGTTATTGGTACTGGACTTACAGTAGTTTTTTTTTATTTTTATTTATGTATTTATTTTGGGGGGGTGGGGGGATTTCTGCCTTTATTGGACAGGAAAGCAGAGAGATATGAAAGGGGAGAGAGAAGGGGGGAAGACATGCAGGAAAACCGTCACAGGTCGGATTCGAAACCCTGGACCTTCCTTTGCGTCAAAGAATAAACCTTTGCACATGTGCGCCCACTCTACCAACTGAGCGAAACGGCCACGACTTACAGTAGTTTATAACTCCTCTGAGTCAGGTTAAATTAAAAGGAAACAATTAACATCAACAGAATGAGTGTTGATTCACACACCTGATTACATTTAAAATAACCATCATTGTGATTTTGTAAGAGGTCAAGCTTTAAAGGAGTAAGTAATTAATGATCAAAGCTGCCACTGTTAATCACTGTTAAAAACACTTTTCTTTTCGATGGCCTATCCTTCCGGCTAAGATATATTGCCCTTGCTCGTCTATTATTTTTGTGATGTAATCTGTATTCAATTGTTGTTGTTGTTTTTACCTTGTAAAGCACTTTGGTCAACACAGTTGTTTTTAAATGTGCTATATAAATTGACATTGACACAAAGCTATCCGCATCAACTATTAGTCCATGAACATGTATCTCTCAGATATATATATATATATATATATATATATATATATATATATATATATAACACACATGCAGCAGTCTTCCTGTGAATTGTTAGTTCCAATAATCTCCTCAAGAGAAGACACTGAACATCTGTTTGCTCTGTCATGCCAGAAGGCAGGGGGCCAGTCTCTTTGCTGTGCACCCCTTAATTTACCAGATGTCTACTGTAGGATTAGTACAGTTTCACAAAGAGCAGTCATGGCACTCCAGCTGGGTCCCCAGAAAAGCCTACTTAAGAGAAAGTGACACTACCATTCTACAATTCTATCTTCACATCCATCCATCAAGCTGATTTATATCCTGGGATCACGTAACAGTCCCTTAGAGAAAACCAAGTTTAAATTAGTAATTGTATTTTATTAATCATTTATTTAAACAAACAATAATAAATAATTGATCACATCTTGTATTAGCTAATGCAAATGGTCACATACAAATTTGAACACATTACCTCAGCGATGAAAAGGGAACAGAAACACTGATTTTTTGCATTAACGACTTGTGTTTTCCCTCCTTTAGATAGCAACCACATAAACAACGTGGCTCAAGCATCAACTTTGATAACACAGCTTTACCCGGCTGTGGGACACATTACCAGCCCCTACGAACAACAGAAGCCTGTCAAGGATCTCAACAAGTATGCCACGCTCAAGGCTGTGGGTAAGGTTTGATCTGATTAAGTAGCACATTACATCCTCTATAAATAACAACTTAATCAGGGTTACCCTGCGTCATGTAAAGAGAAGTATCAAGGTTTAATTGAGTGAACCATGATCAACATCATCTTTAATCTGAGTAATCATCAGAATTATAAATGAAATTTATCTGAAAGGTTTTATGCTTTATGGAATCCTAGTAAAATTAAATGTGGTTAATTTTGAGTAAAATATTGATTGTCTCAACAGACAAAAAACACGTTATTAAAATGTTCTGCTAGCTGCAGTTATAAGTGCATCTCTCTCTTTATAACTTGGCATTAAAATGATATAAGACAATGTTGCTTTGGCCGTTTTTCAGTCTCTTATTTATCTACTTCAGATGCAGCAAGAATCCTATTTACACAACACATGGTGTAAGATATACGTACTTATGTACAAAATTATATTTTTCTTGAAATAGGAACCCAGTTGGTTTGAATCTCCATCAAATCTCTGGCTGACAGAAATCGCTGTCAGTTAATCCATGGTCCATCATTGCCAACAGAGAGGGGAACTGAAAGTTTATTTATAGAAGCAAGTTTGTTGTCCTTCTCGTGTGCTAATTTTGGAAAGTCTGCAGCAAGTGCCTGGACAAATGCCTGGGTATTTGAAACAGGAAATAACAGAAAATACCAAAATAGTATCACTCATCAAGATGATGCTAAATGATTTTTCAAAAGCCTGTTTGTAAAGTACGTCAATAAAAATACATCCCTGCAAATCATAAAATGAAATGGAAAGTGTAGTGTAAAATAAGTACCCCTTTTGTGTGCATTATGGAAATAGTATGCGTTTTGTGAGCTCATTAAAATACTGATAAAATACTGTTACAGTGGAGTGGAGCACATATGTTCAGGCACACCTCCAAAATGTAGTTTAATTTTGTAATATAAAATCCTAACACATTTATTATCAGTTTACTTTTTAACTCACTTAAAAGTGAAAAGTGAAGTAATTGATATTCCACTGCTTTACAACATTGAGTTCTGTTGCAAAAATAATCATCGCAGTGCCATTTCAAAGAACAAATAGTCTTACATTTAACTGACCTTGATTTTGGCCAACCATCATCTCTCATCACTTTCAAAAGTTATGCACACTTTTGAAAGTTTGCAGAGAAAAAAACAAATGAAAGAAATGTGAAGAATCAGAGTGTGGAGTGAAGGTATTTGTGGATCTGTATTTCATGCTATTTCGCATAGTGAAACGGGAGTCTTTTTATAGATTAATCAATTAGCTGTGGCCATGGAAGGGATGACAGCTTTCAGCATGCGTGTAGTATGTCCAATCACATAAAACAGCTCACTCTCTTTGTGATTCACACAACCGTCAAACACACTGATCACGAGGGAAAATAAAAATAGAACAAATCTTAGCTAATGAGACTGGGGACAGGATACAGTCAGGAGCAATCAAAACAAATGAGTTGGGGAGTGGTGATTAGATGCAACTATACTGTACACGGTGAGCCATGTGAGCCTCAGTGGTCCTAATATATGTGTTCATCTACCAGCACTGATTAGGGTTTTGCTGAAGTAGCTACTGTAAAGGATATGCTGCTCATCACTACATGTCTTTCCTGTACCATGAAGTGAGACCCAGAGTGCAGCCACAGCTTGCAGCTGATGAAGAGACCACATTAATGGTCATCTGGGAAAAAATGTGAAAAAGATTTTTTTTAGCAAATTACAGCAGCTGATTATGGCAAGACAAATACCAAAAGACAAGATATAGTGTGCAGTCTACTGGCATACCACCTCAGCCTTACTGAGTTCTGTTCTAAAATAATTTAATAATAATAATTGTATACTGGAATATCAACAAATATTCAGTGAAGTTGGAGTATAATTATTAACTGACCTCTCGCACAATATATTTGCATTTTTTAAATTAAATGTAATTTTACGTAATAGCTGACAGGAAGACATAATGAAGAAATACATTTAAGCATGTTCTGGTTGTGTGAAGCTGCCACAATTTAGTGAACACTATTAGCATTCTACACTACATTACTGTGCACGGCATCACTTCCACTGGGGATGGGGATAATGTGATGTAATGACATGTTAATGGATGGTGTGGCCAGTGCATGGGCAGACTTTATATTCCCTGGGTTTCGCCTATCATGCTGTTGTTAGTGATGTATGCCGCCCAAAAATGAATACCTGCAGACACTCACAGGGCCGATAAAGTACCTCCTCTTCATCTGCTTTTGCTGCTGTTTTTCAGATAAAAAAAATGTCTATAGCCTATAGTAGTATTAGTAATTAGTAATAGTGTGAACACTATTCCAGCCAAATAGCGACAGCCACTTTTGTGATTGTGCACAGGACGGGAAAGGCCAGGGATGTAAGAAGAGGGAAAACAGTGGGAGCAAGAGGGACGGGAAAAAAGGAGCACTGACGGGAGGGGTGTATTTGTTTGGGTTCATATATCAACAATATTTCTCCATTGTAGCTGTAACTAAAATACAGGTTAAATACAGGTTTATACATATGCCTGTATATGTTTGTACACGCACACGCGCACACACACACACACACACACACACACTGCAATGGCCAATGAAGGGAAACATGACAAAGAATTATCATGTTGTTTATCTGTATTTGTTAGCAGAGAAAGCTAATGACAGCTTCTACAGCCACCGGCGGCAAGCGATTGAGATGACATCCAAGGGCAGCCTTCCCATGGAAGCTGTGGATATGGAGCCAGAGCCGAGTAATCCTTACAGCCCACCCAGACAGCTGTCTTCAAAGCAGAATGGACACAAGTACAAAAGCCCCAAGAGCCACAGCTCCCAGCCGCTGTCCTATGGCTCCAACACTGCTGCGAGCCCAGGGCGGCTAAGATCCTGGGAGAGCAAGGATATGCTGGGACTCCGACAGAGCTATGGCCAAAAGAAACTCTGCATCATAGAGAAGGAGCTGCACACCACTCGCTACATGCCCCCACAACCATACTTTGTCACCAACAGCAAGACAGAAGTGACAGTATGAGGGACTGTCTAAGCACCAGGCTTTAAAACAGTCTGTATTTAGGGAAGGCGGTAGCTGCTGACTGTGGGTGGTGTTGTAAGAAATCAGCATGGACTATAGTATGTGCAGTTGTGCATGTCATGGGCAGCCACGTAAGGGTGAAGTGTACTTTAACAGGACTCGGTATCAATCACTGTTTGTCAGGAGGGCACAGTGATGAATATGCTGTCATTGATATTCATAATAATAATCCAACTGCTAAAATACAAAACAGTAACAAAGTTACATAGCTCATATATAACGGTGATGGTGGTGGAGACATGTGACACTGACAGTACTGTCGTCAGTATTTACTGAGATATCAATGGACCTTGACATTTAAGTATATCATTTCTATTAAAAGGGACATTTTCCACCTTGTCTAATTAGTGTTGATGGTAAATGTAGTCAATTCCTGTACGTGCTATATTGTCCAAGAAAGCTGAGTTCTCCTGCTCATGAGGCCGTGTCGGCAGTGCCTACATGTACCAGGATGCATTGTGTGCATGCTACTGACGCCCAGCCAAAAGATAGTGTAGCCAAGTTGTGCCTTTACTTTGGCAGGTAATAAAAAAAAAAACAGAGGCTCCGTAGTCTAAACCAGCATAAACCAAGACGGCAACAATTCTTTATTTTCCACATTGTCAACGGCAGCGCATTACAGCTTTACTACTTCCATTTTTACCTTTCACAATAAAAGCCCAACTTAAATTCACTCAGCATTTCACTAATTGACAATTCAACAAAATAGCTTAGGTGACGAAAATACTCACTCAACTAATCAGTCCCTCCAGGATTTTGCAGCCTTTTTATGAGATTGTTGCAGCCCAAAATGCCTGATTTTGCTGATACCTGTTGTTGCGATGTCTTTTGTAACAACATATATAATGGTATAATTCTTTAAAAATAAAAAGGAAACTTATTTCAGGGAGAATAAAACTACTCTGGGCTGAGTTTCCTAGTAACTTTACCAAAAAGGCTCAGGATGCTGCAAATGTTGGTATAAAATGAAAATGGCAAAAAATAATAATTTATTGAATGAATCAAATTTGAACATATCTGTCAAGTTGATCTTTACATTGTTAGTTAATTTCCTATCCTGGCCTGGGCTGGGACACATATTCATACGGTATGATAAAGAAATGTTACTTATTGAACTTTAAATTATCATTGCACTTACAATAACAAGCGTAGCTGTCCTCAATTTAGGTCATCCTGTACGTCTCATCCACCGTGTGTGTTTGCGTGTGTGCGTGTCAGTCGCGGGGGGAACTGAGCAGCAGATAGCCGACAGGATTGAAACAGGAGCAGCTTTCAGCGACTCTAGAGTGAAAAATCGTTACAGCATACATTGATGTTAAAACATATACAAGTTGGCAGGATGGTCTGAAATGTTTTGCACAGTCTTTCGCTGTACGTTTTGTTGGTAAATGTGAAATGTTTTGAGTCACACACGTCTCGTCTTCATATCAGAAACAAGGAAATGATTGGCAACGTACGTGTGTTACGTCAACCCGTTCTCACTCCCGCTTGGTCAGTGGCTCTCAGCGTCACATACTGACGCAAAGTCCGGCACGTGGGACTGCTGTGATTGGTTGAAGTCAGGGGAAACTCTGGTTATTGGTCAAATTTGAGGTAAAGATGCAGTGATTGGTAAAGATGCGGTGATTGGTCAAAATTGCGAGTCACACCGAATTCACAGTAATTGGTTGAATTCGCGTGAATTGTTGCAATCGCAAATTCCTGGAGGGACTGACTAATGGTCATCTGCCCTCTTGACCCTGCTGGTCTTCATTGTCTTTTCCAGTTTATCTTCAGAATCCTGAAGAAATCTCTAGCACACCTCTGTTCAAGTGAGGATTAAAACTTGCATGCATAGTGACGCACACACAGGCTCTGTCTGGGTTGGCGTCTGAGACGGCATCCAACAAAAACTGCCCACGCGGTCACTAATTGCAGCAAAGTGATTCTGTTTCTGTTGGCTGTTCGGTTGGCAGCAGCTCAGGTTCTGAAGGGTCCCCGCATCTCTACCTCTCTCGGCTGCATTTCTTCGGCCGTATACCGTGGCTCAAATAAATACGGCTGAATATCAGAGTCAGCCAAAAACTTGTAAAATGTATCCTCGTTCATAACATCCTTTGCAATCATATTTTTGAATGCCATGTTCAATGTTGTATGTAGCAATACGTTTGCAATACAAGCAAAGAGAAGAGAGAAGTTCTGTTTTTTAAGCAACATCTAGAGTAATAGCCTGTATTCCTTCCTTGCCTCCAACTACATCACTGTCACGTCACGGGATTCAGGAAGAACAGATTTTGCAGCTGCGAACTGTAGCATTGTTGGTCAATATAGCACGCACTGAGGCCTACATTTATCATCAACACTGATCATCCACATAAAAAGTGGCACATTTCTATTTTAAATTGACTTTGTCTAAATGAGAAAACCTTCCTTATGTATCTAATCAAGGTTGAGTGGCCTGTGATTAATTGGCTATTGATGAAAGGGGGCACTGATATGTAGGTGTTGGATGTCAGGAATGATACAGTACATTTAAGATAAATTACCTGAATAGTTTTAACCAGCCCAAATACTAGCTATTTTGTTTGTGTATTTATTTATTTAAAATGGAAGATCTAGTCGTTCTCAGTATATCACAAAAGTTTTTCAGGAAGAACATAATTACATTAAATTATTAAATTACAATGAGGATAACTGAGGTGTTGAGATCGCAAAGCACACTTTGTTAAAGTTGATTAAAGTTGAGCTACAAATTAAGACCCTAAGCTCTAATTAATAATACAACTCCAAAATATTACTTACATTACTTACATATTACATACTTGTATTGTCATTCAAAATGTCTAAAGTCCAACTAAAAAACATGAGCGATATCAGTTGGTCACACACAATTGGCCATGGCCATGGCCATGACTATCACTGACTTAAGAACTGTATTCATATAAGAAAGACTATGAGAAATACATGCTGTCCAAATGTAAGTTATTCAGGTTTGTTTCCAAAATGCTCTGCGCTGCATTCATTTTGAAGAGATTTATAAGCTAAGTCTATCATTCAGTATTTCTGAAAAATAGAAGAATTTAAAAGTCTGTGAAAGTGTTACTGTTGACCAAAATTACTTAAAATCCATTAAAAAGTCTATTAAAATTGTGTGAATGTAATGCCACTTTTCAAAGATGTCTCATTTTGAAGGAAACCTTCCAAATGCATTCAAACCAAGTCACTGCCAACAGACATCCTACTGATACATACATTTCCATGATTAATAGGAAAAGTAGCAGCAGAGTGTTGAACCAGTGTTGTATTGGTGTAATAGTGCCTCTCATCAGTACCAGCATGTGTATGGTTATCCTAGAATATACTGTAGATGAAGTCCCAGTATTAGGACTGTGATTGAGCTTAGTTATCCATTATGCCAACACATATAGTCATTTTCAGTGTGAAGATATTTAAACTCTCAGCTTTACTAAAAATGTATATGATTTCATTCCAAAGCTCACATTTATTGAAAGTATCTGGACTGGACAGTCTGAAACTAATGATACAGCAGTTGACGTGTCAAGTGTCGGAGGTTAACAGTTAATACACTTGTCAGAAAGAATGTAAAAATAGTTTTTTATTTGCCTGTTACTACTCAAATAAATGGGTCAACTAAATACATATAAACAGTTTTTTGTTTGACTGACCCTAGCAACTTACTACAAGACAATATGTATCTGCTGTTGTGGTATTTTAGTTAACTATTAAACAGATATGTTTTAATATTGGTCACCACTTCTGATCTCAGCTAAAGCACCTTACCAATAACTCATTGAAAAAGGACATCCATGCCACACTTGGCAAAATGTTTTTAATAAATAAGGTTCTCTAGTGCAATTAATCATTTGTTTCACTGATTTCCCAGCCAAGCAATATACTGTAAAAAGATGCTCACACCTGCCTGCAAGTCTTACTCATGCAGTTGACTATTTCAAGCAGCCGGGGACAAGGCTGCACTCATAGCTGATACATAAGTGGGAAGTGGGGTGTATTTATGTATTCTCAAGTCCAAGGTGTTAACATTCCAACACTTCCAATCAAACTTTATGCACTGTTTCCCAAAATATGTAGATCTAGTGCACCGAACTGTTCTATCACTTAATCACCATTATAATAAATCTGTTATTCACACCGTTCAAACTTGACTATTAATTTAGCTGAGATTTGTATTCATGCAAACAATGTTGTATAGTAAACTACCACTGAATGTTTATGGCCTGTTAAATATGTTCACAACTTATGTGATTGACAGTTCACATCCTCCATGCAGTTATTGAAAAATTACTGAGCATTTAAATGTTTTCCATACATTGTTTGTGCAGTAAAATATAATCCCTGTGTCGCCAATGTCCTACAAAAACCTCTCTATAATGCCACATTTGTTGGAGTAAATTACATTATAGTTGAACCAGTGATTCCGTTTAATTGTGGTATTTTTACATCATTTCAGTGCAGTCTGGAAAAGTTCAAGGTTCATGAAACATTTTCTAAATGTGGAAAACCTCTATGACTGCCTTTTACGGTGATATAAGGTTTCTGCAAGTTAGTGAACACCAACGATGTCAACTTATTTTCATGTATTAGATATACCATCCAAGTGTAGCACACCTTGTACAAAGATACTCATCAATGGCAATGAGCAACTGTAGCACAATGTTAGTGGAGTAAAGCTACTATGGCTTTTAGCATTTTGTAATTTGTTTGTTCAACTGACTTACCTCTTTTTTGTTTTAACTAAAAGGAAAACAAACATTAGGCTGATAGTAGGATTTAGTTTGCCAGCCGAAAAAAAAGAAGAAGAAAGAAGATGCATGTTATCACAAAAACAGAGTAAACTATTTCTACAGAGACAAGTTGTCTGTAGCAATTTTGGTGCTTAAAGTGCTCATATTATGCTTTTTGGCTTTTCCCCTTTCCTTTTTTGTTTTGTATATCTTTTTGTGCATGTTATAGGTTTACAAAGTGAAAAAGCCCAAAGTCCACCCCAAAGGGACTTACCATCTTACAGAGAAAACACTGTTCACAAACAGCTCTACTGTAGTCCAGCATTTACTTTGTGACCAACGTGCGTCACTTTGTAACACACGTTATAATGCTCGCCTAGCTACTAGCATGGCACTCCCTCATACTCTGCAACTGACTAGCTAGCAGTACTTACTGCGCATGTGCGACTCCCAACAAAGATGGTACAGAAGTGAGATGTCTCACTCTCAACACACAGGGTGAAAAGAGGAGCTGCAGCAATGTGCAGAACAACAAAAATATGGTGTTTTCTGAAGATTAAACCACATAAACCTATTCTGGTACAACATCTAAATACAGTTATGAACCTGAAAATGAGCATAATATGAGCACTTTAATAAAACTCTTTGGTATTTTATTTTTTGTGCTTTTTGAAAATTCTGATTGTAACTGGCTCTACTGGCTGCCCCCTCAGCACCACACAGATAGTTATCATAATAACATGGAAGAGCACTTGAGTGCGGCCAAAGGACCTCTTCTGTATAATATACTACAGTTTATGGGACATTCTGTTTTAGTGTGCTCCAACTGTAAGATGTGAAGTGTCATTATACCGTCTACATTAAAAGTATTTTTAACAACTCTGTGTCTTCTCCATACTTTCTTAAGCCTCAACTATTTGTCGTAGTTATTATAATATAACTTACCTGGTTAATTCATGTAAAATCATCTCTCGGTGGTAATTTGAACATATTCTTAGCAGCAAGATGCAGCTTAACACAACCATGTACTGTACATGTTTGTGATAAGATGCATATTTAGAGAAGTTTAGTGTTACAAACTCAGTAAAGTGGAAAAAACTACAACTTGCGATACACCAGCTACATGTTGTACAGGTTGTTCAAGTGCAGTAACACAATAACATTAGCAGCCTTCAATTGGACATTTGGGATTCAAATACATGCTTTTGGAGAAAAATGGAAACATTCTTGAAACACTTGAACCATAGGAAAGGACATTTTTCATTCAAAAAGTAGCACCACTCTTGCATTTTTGCAAATTTGCACACATTCACACACATTTAATGACCAATTAAATTTTTCGGTTGTAGTTACACAGCCAATAACCAGGAAAGAATCACCTGAAAAACTAAAGCACCTGGACCGTGGGGGCAGGCAGCTCAGTTGTTTAGAACAATACACCATTGGCTGAGGGCATATTTGAATCACTTTGCTTTTCACTCTACTTTTGCACTTGTTGGAGAATTCAATCCAATTGTGGACCTGTTACTACAGATTACTCCTGTTTACAGCTGTGCTTTCTCTCAGAACTTCACTTTTAACAAGCCTCTGGGAGCACTGTCATTTTCTTGAAAACGCCAGGAGACATTCTTGTTAATTGGCAAATGACGTTTCCTACCACCAGGGTGGTTCCCTCTGGAAATGAAATCAGCACAATAACCTAATTCAGTCAGAGGGGCACAGATATAGTCCTTGTGTGTGAAAAATCGTAATCCTGAAGCAATGACATAAAAAAGTGGTGGTGTGATTTTTCAAACATGAAATAAGGCAGGATTGTACTGTTCACATGAACTAACAAATAGCCAATACAGGGAGAAACAAATCAGTCCCTCCAGAAAAATCCGATTATGCGATCGCAGAATTCAATGCATAATCAGCCAAAATCCGCATATTTATGCGGGGGCCGCATTTTTTCAAATACGCCGCACTTTCGCTGCATAAATTGCCGATTTCCGCGCAAAATATGCGGGGCTTGCATGATTTAATAATCCCCGCATTTTTGTTGCAAAAAAGTCACATATATCTCAGCAGAAAGTTGAAAAATGTTGCGTTTACTTCACACAAGAGCAGCCATTTTCCCCTGTTGCCATGGGAACGTTATGAAGTGACGTAATTTCACCTACTGAGAACACGGTGTTGGGGGAATCACTTTTTGTTCTCTTTTTCATCAAACCGCAGTTTTTGCAAGTTCCCGCAATTTTTGCAAATTCCCGCAATTTCATTGCATAAAATGGCATAAATATCCCGCATATTCCATCGCATTTTTTAAGAAAACGTGCTGCATAGTCAAGGATTTTTGCCCGCAACAATCACAAAAAAACTCTGCGTTTTTCTGGAGGGACTGACAAAGGGAGGGACTAAAAAATTAAGTGTGCCACGTGTTTTAATTCAGTCTTCTGGGAGTGGACAACTTCCTAGCACCTCATGTTCATTTCCACTACATGCATTTATCGATTTCCTTATATAAAAGTTTCTAAAATGTGTTGGATCAGATTTCTGCTTTTCTAAAAGCAATTATTTACATTGACAAGAAGCGCAACAGTGTAACTTTACACAAGACATTGTCCATAGCCCCAGGATCCTTTGGACATCTCTTCTGCTCCACAATACAGCTGTGGTTCCCCAGTGAGTTTTGCTCCCCGGTTTATCTTCATTAAAAATGAATGTTTTCCTTTAATTATTGAAGAACCAGTATGTACAGTATGAAGCTACAGCATAAGTTCAGTCAGGAAGACTATACTTTTGCATGCTTACGCCTTCTTCATTTCTCATGCATCTGTATTCAATCTTCACACACATGCTCACTCATTATTTCTAACAATCCTGTCTGGGGCTGTCAATTATCTTATCAGCTGTTCTCATAAGCTGGTCACATCAGCTGATCTCATCTATCCAATAGCTCAGTGACACACCTACAGGGCTGTGTTCTTTCCCCCTCTGCTCTTCTCCCTGTACAACAACAGCTGCACCTCCAGTCACCAGTCCGTCAAGCTTCTGAAGTTCGCGGACGACACCTCCCTCATCGGACTCATCTCCGATGGAGACGAGTCCACCTACAGGTGGGAGGCTGACCACCTGGTGACCTGGTGAAAGCAAAACAATGTAGAGCTCAATGCTCTAAAGACAGTGGAGGTGGTTGTGGACTTCAGGAAGAACTCAGCCTCACCTGCCCCCCATCACCCTCTGTGGCTCCACAATTGACACTGTGGAGTCTTTCCGCTTCCTGGGAACTATCATCTCCCATGACCTCAAGTGGGAGCTCAACATCAGCTCCCTCGTCAAGAAAGCACAACAGAGGATGTACTTCCTGCAGCAGCTGAAGAAATTCAACCTGCCAAAGACAATGATGGTGCACTTCTACACAGCCATCATTGAGTCCATCCTCACATCCTCCATCACCATCTGGTACGCTGCTGCCACTGCCAAGGGCAGACTTCAGCGTGTCATTCGGCCAGCAGAGAAGGTGATTGGCTGCAATCTGCCGCCGCTCCAGGACCTATACGCCACCAGGACTCTGAAGCATGCTGGAAAAATTGTGGCTGATCCCTCCCACCCCGGCCACAAACTCTATGAGACACTCCCCTCTGGCAGGAGGCTGAAGTCCATCAGGACCAAAACCTCACGCCACATGCCAAAGTGCTCATATTATGCTTTTTGGCTTTTCCCCTTTCCTTTTTTGTTTTGTATATCTTTTTGTGCATGTTATAGGTTTACAAAGTGAAAAACCCAAAGTCCACCCCAAAGGGACTTACCATCTTACAGAGAAAACACTGTTCACAAACTGCTCCAAACAGCTCTACTGTAGTCCAGCATTTACTTCCGTGACGAACATGCGTCACTTTGTAACACACGTTATAATGCTCGCCTAGCTGCTAGCATGGCACTCCCTCATACTCTACAACTGACTAGCTAGCAGTACTTACTGCGCATGTGTGACTCCCAACAAAGATGGTACAGAAGTGAGATGCCTCACTCTGTAGCTAAAACAGAGAGCTCAAGTGGCAAGTACTCTTGACACTTGACTGACTGTCAAGTGCTCTGAGTGCAGTCATGATGTTCTTCAGTTAGATGTACCTGGTGTGTCTGGAAATTGTAAGATATATTACATTTTAATTCAGTATTTATCTGTGAGCTAAGATTCCACAGAGGGGTAGAGGTCTAATGTCTGTGTTTGAAAGACTGATGCTTTTCATGCACTCCACCATGAAAGACTGATGCTTTTCATGCACTCCACCATGAAAGACTGATGCTTTTCATGCACTCCACCACTTTTAACTAGCAACAAAATGAACACATACTTGAATCTACAAACACTGTTATGCTGGTGTATTCTTTCTAATGAAAAGAAAAATAATTAAATACTACAAAGCTAAATTCTACAGGGAACTATGTTCATTTTGAAAGGAAAGAAGACATCAATGGTCCTAATTTCCACTGTACTGCAGTAAAACTAGATTGTTAATAAGGGAGCATTAATAGACACCAGCAGGGCCAGAATAGGCTGCCAATGCTCCAAATTAATCCATTCTCCAAATCAGTGCAGAGTAACATAGCCCAGATCACTGTAATGCTAAAGCAAGTGAAGCAGCTTGGAGTAAAATCTAAGAGTTTCTGAAAGAAGGCACGCAGAGATTAGGAAAGTGCAGCTCCTCAGAGAAAGGCTTCAACAGCAGAGAAAGACGCTAGGAAGTCTGTTATTATAGGATAGGGGCTGTCTTCCTGAGTTAAAGTCTCTGATTACCTTCACAGTATAATCGCTGCAAAATTCTCACTTGTATAGAGTACAACTTGGGCTGACATATTTACCATAATTTATTTATGTATTATTATTATTATTTATTTAAGTGCTGAAACACAGAGCACGTAGAAATCTTCCAAATAGGGAAGATGAGAGTAAATGTAAATATGAAATTATTCCAGAAAATGCTGCAAGGGCAACATCTCTACAGAATAGTTAACAGCTGGAGCTTGAAGCTGAAAAGGAACTCTGATGAGTCAGATGCTGGTTAGAGATACTGTGCAGAGCAGCGCTCTTAGTTTGACCACAGTTAATCAAGAAATGTCATGGAAAGGGTGAGTGATGGCAGAGAGCAAGCTGATGAAATGTAAATCCGGTTTGGTTTAATAAACCACAGTTATTGTTAAATACCTGTTTAAGAACGTTTTGGGTCACAAGAAAATGAAAGTGGATCCCAAACAAATCCAAAAATATCAGTTAAAAAAGGGCTGCAGTGGCCTGTTTTATTGTAGTTAATATGGTTTATTTTTAACTTGTGTCTTACTACTAATTTCTATTCAGCACTTTGCCAACGTTCGGTTTTATCGATATCAATACAAACAAGCATACAGACTCCTGGGCCCAGTTGTTCAAAAAGTTTAATCTGGATCAGAATGATACGAATGTTGTCTTATTTTAGAAATGTTGGTTTTGTTACATTTTGTTCCTGAAATCCACCCTGAATCCACCCTTATGCTGGGATCAGGATGATCCAGATTTAATGGATCAAAGGTATCCCAAACCTTCTGAAACGTTTTGAACAACATACCGACGGTTTGATCCAGATCAGGACCAAGACTGGACTATGCTATCTAATCTGATTTCAGACTCCTTTTTTTCTTTTGAACAACTCATTTGACAGATTTTATATAATCCGAAAGGCGAAATACGCTCATATTACTTCTGAACAACTGGACCCTGGATGGACTAAAAAAAAAAAAAACTCATAATGTATTGTTTAATTCTCCTTTCATTCTCTTGCCAGTCTCTTCTTCCTATTCCCTGAATGATGACAGTCATTCAAGTCACAGATGTAGCTTGTCATTTTTGGTCTCTCTGTCCTTTCAGACTGGCTGCACCTCTTTATCTCATTTCTTTCTTTCACATCCATTCCATAAATGGCCTCTCACCTTTGCTTTGCCAGCCTCTCAAAAGCTCTCTGGAGTCTAGGTTTAGTCACACAGTCACACCAGACACTGACAAGTATAAAGACTCAAGCCTGTTTTTTTTTGTTTTTTTTACAAAAAAGGCACTTATGAAACCTTTATTGCACAATTCAAATCCACTAATCAATCGAGCCTCATATTGATTTACACTAGGGGTGTCAAAACTAAAGCCTGTTGGCGATGTGTGGCCTGACACCTTAACTTATATTTAGAATTAATATTATATTTGTCCTACTGATCTTATTGTGAATGCTTGGTGTCGTTATCACAATTTAGACTTGGGCTTTTCTATGCCAAAGAGGCTGTGCCAGTCACAGACACATTATCAAGAAATCAAAAAACACATAGTGAATGCAGGAGATTCCAGACATGGTGGCAAAATATTTCAAGCTAAAGTGTGTCTGTTTAATTTGCCAAGAGTCAATCGCCGTGATGAAGGAACATAACGTATCTCTCACCCGCCGTTAGCATTCCATTGACTACCATTCATTTTGACGTCACTTTGACAGCGAATAACTTTACATCTGAAGCGTTTAAAGAATTTATTTGTCCATTGTTTATTTCTAAAGAAACACAACAATGTATAAAAGGCTCCATTACCTTGTAACTCACGTTATGGCTCCGTAGCAGACGTTTTTGTAAAAATAGGCTAACGATTGTGTCATAACCACACGACTTACTGTCGCATAGTACAGGAATTACCGTACAGTACAGGAGAAGCTTGCAGGCAGTTTCGACTTACATTAGCTGTTCAAGTTTAATTACTAATGTTAACTAGCATTTTAGTTAGCAATAATGTTATCTCCTAACATATACCTACGCTCTCCGTCTCTGCAAGACTCTTGAGATTTCTCTTGGCACAGCTACCAGAAGACTTAAAACTTTCAGACACGTTGCTCATACGTCGGCAAGCTCAGTTTGCAGCTGCGCAGTAACACTCAGCCCTCACTGGAAAAGTGCTTCTAATATACTTCACTGGTCTCCGTCCAGAGCAACAGGATATGTTGGTCCATTTCTTTAACTGTCTATGTTAAGGTTAGGGTTAGCTGCCTGCAAGGCGACATTGGAGGCTTAAAACACCATCGAGCATGGCGGAGAGCCAAGATACTGCCGGGTAAAGGTAAAAAATGTCTGGGAAGTTTGGGATAATTTCAAACTGAAAAAAGAAAACAACAAAGTATAATGTGTGTACTGCAAAGCCGAAAACCTCCTGTTGTTATTGTCAGCTCACCAAGCCCAACCGACACGATGTAACGTACCTGTATTGATGTTAGCTTAACGTACTAGCGCTAGTTAGAACGTGCAGTATTTTTAGCGGTTGTAGCCTAAAGTCGTGACTTGATATGATTAGATATGAATTATGTTAAACTAATTTATGTTAAATTGGAAGTGAGCAATATAATAGGCCTACACCGAAGAACGCCCAAACACACACACACACACACACACACCTCATCTAGGCACATTTAGAAGTTTGTTTTGTTTTACAGCTACTAAGGCCAAATGGCCCTGGATCTCTTATTTATATTTATTTTTATATACATTTAGTTTTATAAATTGTATACCTTTTTTTGTTATTTTTTATTCTTACAATCCTTTGTTCCCTTTAGTCTTAAGAAGACAAAACTAAGGCCAAAATAGGCTTTATTATTAAATTTGTATTTCATAGTTTTATATGTTATACATATTCCACAGTAAGTTCACATTACATTGTTTCTGCAATGTCAGGTGACACTTAAATGCACTAAATGGGCTTAGTTTTCATAGCCTGTATTTCCGTTATGCATTATTTGGTATTGTTGTTTAATAACGCAAACTAATTTTGTATCCGATTACTCGATTAATCAATGAAATAATCGCTAGAATACTTGATTCACAGAAAATGCATAGAGATGATAATATTGTGTAATATATTCTAGTTAAAAGAGGAACTATGAATATTTTTACTGTTACTGTCCGACAACATTTCTGGCCCCTACCACCATCAAACATGCTAAATATCTTTCTACCTAAGTGTTAAAACATGACGAAAGCGTTTTACTGCATGCAACTGACATATATATAAAATGGAAAGCAATATCCCTACAATAAACTCAGAGACAGAAGCCAGTTGTATTAAACCATTCTCAGTCAGGAGGGCAACATAACTGTGATGATTACACCCCAAATAAAATTAGATGATGAAGCAGCCTTATATATCCCCAGAGGAATAACATCACAGTTGGCAGTATTCAAACGGCAGGAACAGGACAATGTTGTCAGCCAAAATGAGCTCTTCTGCAGTGAAACTACTGTTGGAGTAGTTAATAATTCATGTATCCATCGTCTATAGTGAATTCAGATTGTGGAGCGACATGATCTAAAGAAAAAGTCAATCTGACAAAAAAGAAGAGTGTGTTGTTAAGGCCCGTCTAACAATTTGAACATAGAAGAAGCTTCTGAAGTTGTTGCTTCCTCACTAGTAGTCCTAAAACTGCCTTTGTTTGGGGAGCTGAAGTAGAAAAATATGTGGCTTTGTTCAGCTGCTGAGGCCCAGTTATGAAATATTTAAATAATGCTGAAGGGAGGGCAATTTTAGTGAAGACGATGGCCTGTGTTGTGGTTTGTGAAATCTCTTCATAAGTTATGAGAAAAGTATATCACCAATCAAACTAGAACTTCAGAATAAGTGATATTATGCTACAATTCCTGTTTAAGAAAAGGAATTATCAAAATATTCCCCTAATCCCAAAGGCACAACGTTTTTTTATTACTGACCTACAGTTCTATCCACATTTATTCACTCTACTACCCTAAATGTGGAGCAGGAGCCCTGGGCTATAGGCTGATAACACGTAACCATTTTCATCACCTTGCAATGACACACATTTCTACCTGCTTACCTAAAATGCACTTGACAAACACTTTATTCATTTTAGATTAAAGCATGTGTAAATTGGGTTTTACATCTATGTAATAACTAAATAATTTGCATGACATGTACCACTGTGCTTTAGCATTTGCATGTTGCCCTTGAATGATCTAAAAATATCAAAGATGAACGTAACTTTCACTAAACTACATAGAAAAACGTTTTACCAAAAAATGCTGCTCAAACATTTGAAAACTTGATTGAAAGGTGCTTTGTGCTGGCAGTTGCCCTCAATAGTCAGTGTCCTTTTCTTCCACAAGAACAGATCACGGTACATTGTGGATGAAATGGTTCGGGGGCAGAACTGACCTGGATACAGTTAGGCAGGAAGCTGACATGGAGTGAAACACCAACAAAGATGAAAAAACAGACATTTAAGAAGTCTGTTTTTTGTATCACTGCAGCCCCCTCACTGTTTGGGGATTGCAAGAAATAAGAGAAATAAGTGGGTACTATCAGGGATACTCATTTATCCAGAAAACTTGACACAGAAATGCAAAATAACGGATCAACTGAAGGATAGTGCCACATGTGGGTTTCTTACTCCAGTTTGATGAGTCCACTGATATGGTAGATGTGTCTGAGTTTTCAAACTTTTTTATAATTTTACCATTAGTTATGCATTTCCAGAGTATGAGGACAAAAGAGGACACAACACAAAGGGACACAGCTAACACTTCTGTTGAAAAGCCACAAAAGGGATAAAGATAAATATCAAGGATTTTGTTTGAAGGGTCACAAAGAAGATTACGCTCAATTCTTACAAGACGTCTTAAAAAGTGGCTATTTCGCGCTCATTTGGAGAACTGATATAAAGCGCACAAACATGCTGGTCCACGCTCATGTGCAGTGGCTGAGTAAAGAATATGTTTGGGTGTGATTTATGGAGCCGTTTCCTGATATCAAGGGGTGATTGAAGATGTCTAAACATACAAAATATGCACAGCTAGAAGATAAGCAGTCGCTCCTGGATTTAGGGTTCATGACTATCTGATATGCAGAATGAGCATATTTATAAAATAAAAGAAGGGGAAAAAAAGACAACATCAGGTCTGTGGCTACATTTTACATGTGACTCAAGCTACAACTGCTGCCAACTAAGCTGCAACACCAGGATTTGCTCTACTTTCAAACCATGTATTCAAAACTTCTGCATCATGGCAAAGAGGCAGACTAGCTTGACACCTCACATTACACAATGCAATATGTCATCAGGCTTTGACAGAAGCGTTACTGACTTTGCCTCAGCTGAGCCTGTTAATATGTATATATGTATTTCCTGTTTGGCCCAGATATATGAAAATGTGGGTGACACTTCCTCCAAAATTGGATCACTCCTTCACTTGGACACAGCTGCACAGGAAAATGAAATACTCACCTTTCAAAATGACACTCAGATGAAGTGCAAGGCACTATACACAGTACTATTAAAAGAAGCATCTCAACATAACAATGGAGCCTTGTACTTGTCAGCCTTTATTTAGGCCAACCATTTTCTCACATGATTATATACATATATTTAAAAAAACTGAATCGAAAAGTACAGAATAGAATACAATAGATAAAAAAAACACTATTTGTGTTCTTCAATTAAAATGATTGCTTGTCATGCTAGGGCCATGTAACATGATTAAATGAATGAGAGTCCTAAAGGAGGCTATGGATTTTCTAAGTTTCTCCTGGGATTCATCAGCTGCATTTCTTTCTTTCGTTCTTTCTTTCTTTCTTTCTCTGAATGGAATCCAGGTCTCGTCCTTGATTCAAAGCCTGGCAGCTAATTCAGACGGACGTTGGTGTTTGTTTGAGTGCATGAAGTGCCTCTTACCTGTCATCTCCCAGGCCTTAGAAGCAGATATTGTCTGGGTGAGTTCAAGGGTATTCACCAAAGTCAAACGTTTCATCCATGTTGGTGAATCTGCTGGGCACACCTTCACAGGACAGGACGATAAGAGAAAAAAATGAAAGTGTTTCCATAGAGAAAGAGAAAAAGATTTTCCTTTGACGGTCAACAAAATATGGTCACTATCCACTTAAAGAAAACCTTTCACAGAGCCTTAATCAGAGTGTTTTATAGAATGGATAGAAAACACCTAATATACGTGTATATACGTATATCCTACAAAATGGCTGAATCTTTGTCAATTATCCAATGAGAACTATGTGCATAAAAGGTCACAACAAAATGTTACATAAGCAATATAAACTACCACACAGTCACAAAATACAATCTTAGAAATAAGGTAAGTGTTTAATATTTACAAATGTTAAAGTGCAAAAACTACATATATATATATATATAATATATAATAACTATAAGAACTGCTAACGCCCTTTTTCATCCCTCTAAGATGCAAGCTCCAAAGATTCTAAATCCAGAAAGCCTCTTTCCCTTTTCGTAATGTAAGGAAACAGACAAAATCGATTTTTAAATACTGTAATTGTTAAGTATCTTTTAATTCTTAAAGACATAATCCTTGATGTGGATGTAAACAAATGTAAATACAAAGCATCATCACCACATACACTGAGCCTTTTCAACTTCATGATGTTTACCGGTTAGCATCATATTAAAACGCTGTATATTTCAGTGTTTTTTTAAATTGTTAACCACAGATTTTCATCAGATGTTTTAGTGTAAAGTATCAAACATGATTTGGTGTCATGTGGCTCACACATCTAACTGAAATTCAAAATGCCTAATTGGGTCATCAGCTGCAGTGATTTGCTCTGGTCACAATGATCACAATCAGTATGAGAAACAGTGGCTGAGTTCCGGCACATCCCAGTTATCGAGACAAAGCCGACGGATTCTCTCTCCTCCTAGAAAAGCAGCGAGTTGACTGGGAGCTCTGAGTGTTATTAATAGCCACTGCAGGGGTGTCAGGGTCTCTCTGGCTGTCAAAGGACTGAGCAGAAGGGTTCAGAGCAGCGCTGAACCACCATCACCTCGATGGGTGAAAGGACACTGGATAACCCTGTTTTGAAGCAGCCTTTCTCAACCAAGACAGGTTTCTCTTTTTGAAATGACTGTGAAGGTGAAACAGTCCAACAACCTGCCAGAGGATGGCAGTGTTGACTGAGCCTGCCGTTCAATACAAAGTAAAGTCGGTGTATGTAAGACAAGAAAACATTCAAATTTAACCTGTTCCAACTTACCTGTTCAGTGTTCGACGTGGTCGTGGAAGCTTGATTGTTGATTGTCACTTTAAGCTGTAAAGACAAAGAAAACAACTTATATCAATTAAGCGTCTCCACTTGGTTAATAGCAGATATAATAAGAAAAGAACTCCATCCTTAATAGGCCCCACACATCTCACTAAGACAGGGTTATGGTTAAACAGAGCAGGGAAAAGAAAAGTACTTCCTTCAGCTGTCCCCTGTGGCTGTATGCACCACTATGAACCATGGTTTGTGCAACAGATAAGACCACCAGGAGGGTCAAACATTATGCACATCCAGAGGCCCAGTGCACCAGCCCAGGAGGAGTAATCTGTTGCTTTATGGTTTTGTCAATTAAAGACCTAGCCGACGTTCAGTTTGCTGCATACAGCTTCTGGCTTTTATTTTCTTATCCGATGTTGACTTAGGATTGTCCTGTGGTGTTTGGCTGTCTATCCTTTACAAAAAAATGCATAGGTAATACCTCAATGGATCTTTTTAGTAATGGCTTATCTCAGTGTATATATATTATATATATATATTGTATCCTATTATTTCATGTATATTCTGTATGTGTGCTGTGTCTGATATTTTGCTGTAGTAACCCAACCATTTTTGGGATCAATAAAAATCTATCTATCTATCTATCTATCATGTCTGAGTGATTTAAGCCTACTTTTAATAGGTCAACTGACAAATCTTAACATCCACCCATTTGCTTGTTTGTTTGTTAGCATGATGTCAAACACTTGTTGCAGGGCGATAACATGTCTTTCAACACAAAAGAGATGCAGTAGGTGATTAAAAACTGCAGCGGGTAGAATGCAAAAGAAATGCCAGAATTAGAGTGAGACCTCTTCCTGCAGCTCTTCCTCTCCTGCTGTACAGACAATGCATGCGCACAGCCGGAACTCTCTCTCTTTCTCTCTCTCTGAAATGACATGTGACTGTCCAAAGTCTCCCGTCACGGCTAGATTATCTAAAGCCTGGAAACCGAGCCAAGAGGAGATGCAGAAGTCTCAGTTTCTCTCAGAACACTTGAATTACATTAAGCTGAAAGAATAATATGGATTTTTTGCCCAACAATGGCAAAAATAAATTGCATACCACAGGTTTAATCACACCTAATAGCAGCGACCGCATTCATCTGGAGACAGTTGTTATGTACAGTTTATGTTTTAATGGATTCTAACAGTTTGTACTAGGCTTCCTTGGCATTTAATGCCAATAGTTCTCTGACATTTGCAGAGCAGTAGAGCGAAGGAGACGTCATGATGGGTTTTTACACTGATCAGCATGCCTCCATCCAATTTAGATTGACATCATGCCTTTCAGGCCCGTTCTTCACTGCTGAGGAAGCACAAATGTATCCAGAATTATTTGAGAAAATTATCCTTCCAGAAGCAAGGCTCAGCCAAGTCAAACATTTACAGGCACAGCGGCAGGCTCTGCTGCTCACTTTTAAGACTCTTCTCCTCCACTCAGGAAGCCAACAGCAACTGACAAACCTGGAAACCTTGGTGTCTGATTGAGTGCCAGGGAATGAGCCAATTAGAGGTGTTTGTCAGGGAAGCGACAATCATGAAACAACTCACTGTGGCAGCCATTCGGCATGGCAATTGTTTGACGGAAGCAGCAGTAAAAACTGCAGTGTTTTATTTCATATATATTTGTTAAATTATTTTATATTCATTCTATGAAACAAAAACAGCCAAACTCCCTTTCAATTGTTGACATATTGCAGCCTTCAGGATATGCATTGCCCAAAGACATCAAGAAATATGAGAGCAGCAACTCAACAATATTGAACTCAGTATATGATCTATGTTTAAAATCATCTGCTTATTACTTCTGGTTGTACTCTAATTTAGCATTAAACAAAGTGATTCCTTTAGAAGGTAAAGAGAGCCCTTTACTGACAAAGAGCATACCAAGCTTCTGGGCCTACATACGACAACAGACCAGCAGTGCTCTCTACTGGCAAGAGAAATACAAATTAGAATGCATTTGTGTCCTCCATTTCCTCAGAATTTTGTACATCGCAATGTTCTTCAGGATCAGTGAAATGGAGATTGACTGGTTGCAGTGGTTGGTAGGACATACTAAAAAAGGTTTATTAATAATCTAGAATTTTAGATTTAAACTTGACACTGATGGGATCCATAACCATCACTTTTAAAATAAAAACAAAGTAATTGGGGCAGTCTCTAGCTCACCCAGTAAGAGCGTTTGCCCCACGTTGGCTGAGTCCTGCCAGTAAATCTAGTGAGTGTAACCATTAGGCAACTACTGTACATGAGGTAAGGTTGCACGTATCCACCTACCTGATTACATTTTGCCTACTTATTTACTGCAGAAGAGGATCGGATTTTAGTGACAGACATGACAAACTAACAGGATATGTTCAACATGATACTTTTTCTTTATTAGTGTTATGAATCCAGTGTTAGCAAGTCAATCAATGAAATGCACCCAGTGTTATCTGGATTTGGTTGTCCTTTAGAGCATGACCAGTTCATGGTTGTCTAAAAGAACCCAGATACCAAGAAAAAGGGTAAACAGAAAGTTAGTCATTGCAATCATAGATGTGATTAGAAAATGGACTTGTGGAACTCACCTCATCATGCACTGTCAAATACGTGTATAACGTGTGTGACGCTTCAGTTCTGTATAACAGAAATGGCACTGTTTTTTATGAAGTCCCTTACATACAGCTGTCATTGTGCAAAAAGGTGCGTACAGTTGGTTTTATCTAAATTGAACAAGTAGGTATGGCAGGGGGATGGTTAAATCTCCAACAATATTTAATAGGAGGTATACACTTACAAATTTGAGGAAACAAGTGAAATACAATTTTGCCTCAGATTACCCCATGTCAAATGCACTTGTTAAAAAGGTAAAGAAAAGAGAAGAAAACAGAAAAAGTCTTAAATTCAGTCAAAGGTCTAGTGCACTGGGTTCATCTAATCTCTTTACCATACTGTATCGGTTTATCAGTTAAAATCTGCAGCAAATGCACTCAGTGACAGGACCCTGACTTTAGTAAACACCAAAGGCCACTTAGACAAAATCCCTTATTAGGCTGACAATACAGTACGTGTGAGATATGAAGAACAATTGAGGTACATGCACATATTATTCTTAGAATTTTCATTAAGTATGGTTAACACCTTACTGAGGCAATGCAAAGTATATTCTCATTTTACAGATTTTATAACAGTACAACGATTAAGGACATGGCATCATTGAATTAAAATGATCAAAGCTGATGTTGGTGGAAACAAAAAAAAAAAAAACGTCAGTACATGAAAAATGACTAGCAACATTCAGCACAAGTCTAACGGACATTAATGGGTTAATTGTACATATTCAGTGCAGCAGAAAAAAAGAAAAAAAAAAGTCTCTGGGGGGCTTGGCAGACTTTTCAGCATACAAACAATTGCACAAGGCTCAGCCATTGTCAGTGTCAGTATCAGTGTTTCACAGCCTGTCCGCCTTAAATCAAGACCTCTCATATTAAAGGTAAGCAATATAATATAGGCCTTACAGCATTAAAACATTTATAATTTAAACATGTCTGAATTCTGTTGTGAATTTACTGAGTATTTCTATTTTGATGTTTATATTCTATCCACAGCGGTTAGTATGCAAACCATTGTGCTGTTGGTGTTGTGGGTACTGGGAACATCACTGGTGTTGCCAGACCCCGACACAGCTGGAGATAAAGTGGCCGAAGAGTCTATTCCATGTTCTAAGGGATGCACCTGTGTGCATGATGACTACAGCTCGGAGATTAACATGTACTGCAGTGCTCGTAACTTTACGCAAGTCCCCTCTGACATGCCCCCATCCACTCATTCCCTCTGGCTGGATGGCAACCTGTTCACCTCCATCCCAGCAGCGTCTTTTAAGGATCTTTCTAACCTGGACTTTTTGAATCTGCAGAGTGGCGAGGTGGTGACACTTGACCCTCAGGCTTTCAAAGGACTTAGGTCGCTAGCACACGTTCACCTTGAGCGAAATCACATCCGAGTGTTACCAGCTACGATCTTCCACAATACACCTAACCTTGCTTCAGTTAGTCTGCATAACAACCAACTCACTCGTATTGAAGAAAGACTGTTTGCAGGGCTCTCACACATGTGGCTTCTCAACCTAGGGTGGAACTCATTAGCAGTTTTACCTGAGGCAGTTTTCCATGACCTGCAAGGTCTACGGGAGCTCATTCTAGCAGGGAATAGACTCGCGTACTTGCAGCCTCAGCTTTTCCAAAATCTTGCTGAGCTTAAAGAGTTAGATCTGACTGGAAATCACCTCAAGGTCATCAAAGCTAATGTGTTTGTTAAACTCACTAAACTGCAAAAGCTTTACCTGGCCCAGAATCAGATCGTGACAGTGGTACCCAGGGCCTTCTTTGGCATGAAGTCACTAAGATGGATGGATCTCACAAACAACAGACTGACTTCTCTCCATGACGACACGTTTTTGGGCCTGCACAGTCTTCATGTACTGCGTCTTTCCAACAACTCAATCACTGGAATCAGGCCCAGGACTTTCCGTGATCTGCAGTATTTAGAAGAGCTTCGACTCAGCTACAACAGGATCCGAGCGCTGGGGGAAAGGATCTTTGAAGGGCTTGGTCACCTGGAGGTCCTAGAGCTGGAGCACAACCAAGTCCAGGAGGCACAAGTTGGTAGTTTCACGGGGCTCTCTCATGTGGCTGTCATTAACCTGTCTGGAAGCTGCTTCCAAAGTCTGCCAGACCAAATGTTCAAAGGTCTGTCAAAGCTTCACAGCCTTCATCTGGACAGAGGTTGCCTAGCAAGGCTCACAACTCAAGCTTTCACCGGACTTTCTGGTTTACGGAGGCTTTTCTTGCAGCACAACAACATCTCTGTGGTGGAACGCCAGAGCTTTGTGGACCTGGTGGGCCTATTGGGACTGGACTTGAGTTTCAACAAGTTGGAGGTTTTCACAACCCATACATTCTCCGGCCTAAAGAATTTGGAGTACTTGCTGTTGTCCAACAATGAATGTCGGGACTTTTTGCAAAATGGCACAAAGCAGCTACTCCCAAAGCTGCGCTATCTGGACCTGAGAGCTAATACTTTGACAAGCATGGTCCCTGATTTTCCAGAGAGTATGGAAAAACTTTTGCTGTCTGGAAACCGGTGGAAATGTGATTGCAGTGCCCTCCCACTCAGAAATTACAGCTTGAGGAATCCGTTGGTGATACCTCGGCAAGTGGAGACCCACGCAGAAGGTGAAGAGCCTGACACAACTATCACCATATACAACAACATTACATGCACCAGCCCACCACGTCTAGCTGGTCAGGACCTGCGGGATATTGACAGTGAGCCCTTCCAAAGCTGCTAGACAAACATGCACAGATCTGTTTAGAAAAGTGGTTGGTGTTATCTGTAGTATTTTTAAAAAGTGCATTAATTGAGTTTATGATTTCAAGATTTTAATTGTAATACTAATACATGAGCCAGGCTCTTGCATAACATTTACTATTTACAGGTAAATGGTTGTCATTTGTTACCTTTAGATAAAATAGTTCAAAAATATTTGCTATTTGAATGCTATAAATTTCTTTAAATGAAAAGACAAACCAACAATGTATTTTGCTTTAACTTTTCAGAGTTATAAGTTAGTAGTTAATGTCTAATTGTGGGAAAATGCAACTACATTTGATAAATTGTCACCTCTCTCAAGAAATAGGAGAATGTGATGTTATTTCCCTCAATTCACTTCATATGCTTTGAAATAATTTGGTTTATATAGTGGCATTGGAGAGTAAAATGGATTGTATAGACCTGAGTTCTACCACTTTGGAATCAGGTTACCAGGTGATGTTGCTTGACGTGAAAACATGTTTGCAGGAGTTATAAAACAAAATAGATGGCTTTAAATGTGAGGCATTTTGATGGATTTTTTAAATATATTTTAATATATCTTGGAACTCTCTTTATGCTGTTGAACATGCCTTGGTAATTTGTGTCCTTTGGGACAATACAAATGGAGATAGCGGGCTAAAACAAATGTTAAGTTTAACCCTATTAAGCTACAGTACAAACCACAATTTAGTAAATCATTGAGTAAGATGGCTGAACAAACGTTTGGCAAAACTTAGGAGTAAATATAACGTTACAGTTCCATAGACCTAGCTACATAGAAACAGTTCAGACACTAAAAGGTCTTCAAGATGTGCAGTAGTAAAGGTCCGTTTGTCACTTTAAACAATGTTGGGAAACTGCCTTAAAAGCGCAATAAATGTTTTAAAACTTGTGTGCCTTCACTTTCTTATTTTTTTTTCTCTCCATGTACCCATATAATAATTAGTTTACCACACCAGTTTAGCCATAGTAACCATGTACCACTTCCCCACTGACCTAGCTAATGCATACGCAGCACAGTATGTATTCCATTAATTAGCAGAACGGCAAAGTTTGACAGATTGATAAAACAAATATGAAAATATGTACCTGGATAGAAACAGTTGGCTGACAGTCGATGCAACACCAGCAAAAAATAGCACTATATCTAGCTAGCCAGCTAGCTTGCCGAGTGCACTAGCTAGCTAGCTAGCTACCTAGCGTCATTCCTTTTAGCACTAGATAAATCAAATCGCCTTTCAATAAGCCAAACTGCAAGTTTGTGCGTATGGCATTGCCATTTACTGATGTCTAGCTACTACATTTGTGCAGACCATAGACTGGTGCAGACTCGAGTCGTTACCTACATCCAACATCTCTCTAACGTGTTATAGCAGAAGCCTGTAATGTAGCTAGGCTAATCATCTGTTCAGGTAACATGTTCCTATGTTTTTCCATGGATGTATTAAGAGAACGTGTTTTTCTTATTTACAAAGTTAGGTAGTTAGTTAGTTGCGATATTTCTGACAGCACCTGAAGGCAACATTGTTGACGAAGCACACGTGCACGGAGAAGCTTTTCGTTGCCAATGGTAACCAGGAGTCACAAATAATGAACGGTACTTTAGCTAGCTACATAAAAACACCTTTATTTTACCGCTAGTAATGGACCTAAATCATTCGTCGTGTTGGGATTCGATTCTAGAGAAGGTGAAACCACATATACCGACCATCGACTTCGACTCTTCATCAGTATGTTTTTTTTTCTTCCTAAAAATGTGCTACCGTCTGCTAGCTAACTAACGCTAACTGACAAAAACATAGCTAGCTAGCTATAACTTCATTTACAACTGCAAATAACACCAACAAAAATGGTTCTTCTTAACGTTACAGTCTGAGAATGAAGACATTGTCACCATATATCAAAGACCAGCTGATCTTTCCCCGAAGGTCCCTGAAGACTTTGACATTTTTTCAATGGATGATGATGAACTAGAGGTTAGTTAATTACTGTGAGAGTTAATCGTAGTAATGTCAGGACCACCAAACAAACATGACTGGTAATCATTGATATGTGTTTTGTGTGAATGTGTTTATAATCAGGAGCTCTTGAAACCTGTAGCTCAGACATGCTGGTCAGAAGAGAGTATGAAGTTGGATGATGATGAAATTGTGGAAGGCACTACTGCAACTCGGTGGGGTACAAAACACTCCGAGGATGCTGAAGACGCAGCTTCTTGTGAGAGAGCCATTGTGGAGTTGAACAGAGCCGAGCTGGATGTCTCTGTAAAACCAAATGTGGACAACACAAAATCTGATATGGGTTTTACTGTTCTCTCATTTGCGGTGAGTTTGGGAAAGTAAAAAGGGTTAGGAATAATCTTATGGTTACGGTTAATGCAGTTAGATATTCTCCAGTTGTTATACCTTCTTATACAAAATACTGGTTGTGTTAAACACTAACATTCAGAGGCTTGACCAGTGGGATTTGGATGATGTCCTCCAAAATCTGAAAGAGGATGGGCTGCCTTTGCGACGTGTGTCAGTTGAACCTTCAAAAACACATGCAGGTAAGTCAGTTTAAGGGGGGTTTATGTATTACATTTACATTGTGAATTTAATCTTGGGGTATAAGTTCAACACACTTTTTGTTCATAGATGGTGACAAGGACAGATCCCAGGGAAATATAATGGAGAGACTAGTTACTTTCTGTCAGAGCCAGTCGTCTAAGTATCTGCCAGAGACTGTGAAAACTCCAAACCACATCAGGTAAGAAAGCACTGCTGTGGTTTTGTGATCCAAATTTATAAGATAACGATAATAATCACCTGTTTCATTCAGCCAGAATAATGTGTGCAACAACTCAGCGGAGAGGATGGAAGCAGAGCTGCAGCTGAGCCACCAGGAATGTCCCACTGTTTATATTGACCTGCGTTGCCCTGATCCTTCAATAAAACCACCAAGAACATCCGCAAATCTTACATCAGAGTCAAAGTCACCAGCCAAACTTAACAATCACCAGGAAACACCACCTGCAAAGAAACCCAATCTCAAAGTGCATGCTGAATCACGGATGGGGGACAGGTAAATATATCCTGCATTAGAAACATTTGTCATGCTTCAGTCATGCACATTTTGTTTCAGTTCATATTATTTTTTGCTCTGCTTCCAGGGAAGTGACTGGCAAGAGTATGTTGCTTCAGAAAATCAAGGAGATGAAGAGAAATGGGAATAAATATCCCAATAAATATACAGATCCTCCTTATTCAGTGCCAGGAAATGAAGCAGAAGAACTGAAAGAGACGTTACCCCAGCCTGTAGAGTCTACATGTAGCCATGCGTCATACCATCTGTGGGAAAATAAACAATCTTCACACGTACAGTTTGAGTACAGAAACCCTAAAATGGAAAGCCCACCAACAACTCAGCAAAGTACAATTAAAGAATCAAAGCATCTGAGGTATGTATTTTTATTCATTCAGCACATCATTGAGAATAAACAAGTATTTTAACCATGGCAATGCTTTTGTTAGTGACCAACAACAAGTTAAGCAGACATTACAACGTGAACAACACCAGCAGATTTTCAAACAACTACAAATACATCGTCCACACAAATCTGTCAACCAGAAGCAGCCAGCCGCTGAAAGGACTGATGTTCTTTATGATTTTGTAAGTGACACAAAACTTAAAATTTACAGTACTTAAAAAAAAAAAAAAAAAAGACCTATACTTACAATGACTTGTTTTTTAGGAAGTATCTCATCTACAGTCAATCAGTACGCTGCCAGCAAATATTGAAAGTAAGGGGTGTATGCTACTGACCGTCAACCTCTCCAGTCCTGGCATGGTTGAAGCAAGAGCTCATGGGAGGAAAAAACATCTGGATCCAGCTGCAGCCAAATCAGACATCTACAACACTTTAGTGGCTTGGTTTTTGTCTTTGGTTAGTGAGCACTGGCTTCTCTCTCCTAATGTGTGCTAACATTTGTCATTCACAAAGCTGAGTTTATGATTCACCGTGTAAGGGTCATATCCTTGTTCATTCATGTGCATTAGGTTGGCCCAGACCCGGGCCGTAATGAAGACGAGGTTGGTGCACAGGTCCCATTCTGGGTTGCAGGACTTCAGCAGCTGTGGACAGAGGGTGGACTTGCTTTGCATGTTTTAGCTGTGGCTCGTCACTCTTATACACCAAGGGTGAATAGCAACAACAAAAAAACAACAACATTAAAAAAAACAGTGTAGGCTTTACAATGTCTGTGCTGACGCTGTTCTTCTTTTTGTTGGTTTTGTAGAAAAGGGACGTAGACATCCATGCACCTTTCTATAACCATGTCTGCAGGTTCCTCTCTGAGACCTCACTCACTCTAATCGCCCGCTGGCTACCTCAGCTCAAAAGCTTGCTGGACCAACAAGCCTATGCCTCACCCATCCATCTGCCCTCTTCCTGTTTAAATGGTTTCATCTCCACCACCTCCAACAAAAAGGTGGGGTTTGCTCCAGAGAGTGTGATTTCATATATGTTTTCAAGGACTGATTTTGAATTCTGTTGACTGTATTCTGTTCCCTTGACTTTGTATTTCAGGTTATAGATAGGACATTTTGTCCCAGTCCAGGGTTTTACTGGCAGACTGTGGAAACTCAGGAGGGTGTTTGTAAGGGGAGCGAGGCCACACAAGAGCTGCACACGGAGGTGAGCATGTTGTCCTTGAAAATGGTGTGTCTTTTCAGAGGCAAAGCAGTAAAAGTGGAATAACTGATTCCTCATCTCATTTTTGGTGCAGGTATCAGTTGCTCTGGGATGCAAAGCTTTCCTCCTAGATCCCCTGAAAACACACTACACCCTCCAGCTTATTCTCGACTCAGGACTCGATGTGTGTGGTCTGCGGCTCCTTTATCCACCACAGGGGTTCCTGAGTGACAGTGCTGGTAGGACATAACTAAAGCCACCTGGTCATAAAAGACTTAATACCTGTCCTTCTGGCTCATTGATCTGGTGTGCATCCTGGATCCAACTGTGGCCTTGGGCCTTTGTCAGTGTCCTTATTGAATAAAAACTGTCTTTAAAAAACTCTCCCCCCTGATTTATAGGTGCTGTACCTGTTATCCAGATAACCGATGAGACCTGCCAGCCTGTTCTTGCCCTTGCTGTTCGGGGCCTTCAAGCCCACACAGTGTTGAAAGATTTAACTAGTTCCTTAGATCCTCTGCTGCCCAGAAAGACAGATCCAACTTCTCTTAACCCTCTCCACCGCAGAGGTCAAGAACCTCCACTCGTCTACTCCCCTCGACTGGCCAGTCAAGTCCACAGGGAGCTGTGCTTGTGGTTTTCAGGAAGACTTCCAGGAGGAAATGCACAGAATCACAACCGGTGGGGCAATGGGATATTTTTTACATCATGTATACGTTATTTTTTTTTTTTTCTCAATTTATTATTTATTTTTTTTACCAAATGTGGGATGGATTTGAAAAAATAAAGGGGGAATGACCTTATCAGGGTTAGCTACAGTATTTCATATTAACTGTGGATTGACTGAAATTGCTCTGATATCTTGTTTGTTTTTTCAAAAGAACTGTAAAGTTAAATCTTCATGTCCTAAGAAAAACCTGACACTTTTCAATTAGCTACATTTCAGTAATGTATAAAAAAACACTGTGCAACTCATAAAACTTAAAGTTTTGATTAAACCTGCTAAGTGACTTTTGCAGTCAGATCTTAGAGACTAAAGAAATTCTATAACTGCAATCCCTTAAAGTCCCTTAAAGTCAATGAAGTTTACTTACTAAAGCATAGTCCATTATTTACTGTGGCACTGTTTTTTGTTCTAATAGAGTTATAATCAGTCACCCTCTCTTTTGTTTGCAGAGTTACACCTTCAGATGACAACGTCAGTTTGAGCAGATCACCTTCCTTTTTGTGTGCTACAACAAAAGGTACCGTAAGTGAACAGAGAGCCAAAACTGTCACAAGGGGAAAACTGGCTTCTCTCTACATTTCATTTTCGACTTTCATCTTTGCTGTCCTGAGGGAAATTTTCTTTGCAGCAAGGACCAAAGATTATTATTTGAGTGGGGCCACTAATCCTCCTCTCACCCCGCATAGCTGACTTACTCCTCGTGGTGTCGCCTGCTGTGCCTCCTTGTTGCTACAGCCATGTGCTGGCTGTTTGTGAACGCAGAGGCTTCAGTCTGCGGGGGCTGCGGAGGCTGCAGCTTCAGACCAATAAAGCTGCAGTCATTGGACTCTCCAACCAGCAGGTAGAACTGCAAGATACAAGTTGTGTGTAGAATAGAAAGACATTAGTTTATTGAACCTAATGAGAAAAGTTAATCATTGATCAACTAGTTTATATTATGTAGGGACTTTTTACTATTTACTGGATACATTTGTAGAGGTGGAAAGGAGAATGCATTTTGATTATAAGATATTGGAGCTGGTGTTGAAATCCAAGAATTACATTAAAAAAAGACATTTCTATCATAATGGAACATTTAGCTATATTGTCATGTTTGCAGAAAATGCACCTCTAACTGTGGGCCAATTTCCAAGCTGTTTGGGTCTAAGGAAACACAGATTTCTCCTTCTCCTGTGTTTTTTTTTTATCAGAGTCTTGACACCTGTGTATGTTTTCTCTAGGCCCTTGTGTTCTGTAGTCCACATTCTGTGAGCCAGGATCAGGGTCCGCTGGAGCTGCCCTCTCACTGTCTGTTGTTGTTACTGAGGAGAGAGAATGCAGTGCACCACAGCGTTAGTCTGCCAGCAGGTCTGAATTCCATCTCAAATTAGATCTAGACCAGAATTTATTTCTATAAATGATATCAAAAATAAACATTCTGGTGCAATAATGTGAAAAGTCTGCATTACGAAGTTTCTTTGTAAAACTGCAAAGTTATTTTATTGTCATTGTTACATTGTTTCAGCCCTAATGAGAGAATTTAAGGCACAAAAGCTTCTGTGTTGCATCCACTCCAGACTTGATGGTGTTAACACAGCAGAGCCAAGCTTCTGCTTCCACACTGTGCCTTACAGCAGTAACCTGTTCCATAGCTTTGGTAAGCACCGTGTGTTCAGTGTCAGTAAAGTAGTAGATGCTCCTCTGCTGTTTCCCTTTACGTTTCTTCTGTATATTTTCTTTTTTAGTTAAGTGTATGTGGGCAGTGCCAGATCCTTCCAGGGTGATCTTGTCCCATAAGAAGTGTTCATTCAACTCTGACATGGAACAGGTGGCAATTTTGACCTTGTGTGGGAAGTACATGAGCCAAGGCCTGAACCTCCTACACAGAGTGCTGACAGGAGGGCCACAAGGTGGGTGAAGTTCAACTGCATTTGTGAAAGCACAGCCTGTCCTTGGTTTTGGAAGTGGCAGTAAACAAACAGAATACACTGTCAAATACACGTAGCAGTTAATTAAATGAATGCACAGATTAGTGAGGATGTGAGTGAATATTTTCATCAGAATTCTCTTAACTTACCTCTCCTTCTTTTTTCCAACGGTTGCAACTTTAAAAACAAACAAAAAAAAATGATATTCAAGGATTCAAGCTGCTCGGCCTGAAGTGGCTGCCTGCATTGACTCGACTTCAGGCTCAGGAACAGAGTCCATATGAGGTGGGAGAGCAGCTCTGTAAAGACAGCCTGGAGAATCTGATGTCCTCTCCTGCCCTCGTGTGTGCTCTTAGACGGGTGGATGTTTTTTCTTCCCTGAGGAAGCTTCTGCCACGCGACTACCCCGGTAACCTCAGTGTCCTGATGTCACCCACACCTGAAGTGGCTTTCAGACAAGCCTCCCTCTTCTTCTTTGAGCATGAGATGATTCCTGGTAAGTGTGTTGAGTGCTGTATACAACTTGCAATCAGATACCAAGTCTAAAATCAATCCTCTTAAGGGATGCTACAGTTTGAAGTATTTAAGCCTATCGCAACATTTAAGGAGAAATAAGAGGATAGTCTTGTGTGTATACGCCGGGAAAAGGCTCATCAACCCACTTCTATCCTCTACAGACCAAAGCGTACTCCCAGTTCTGAAGTTTCCGCCCCAAAACTGCAATATAAAAGGTTTATCTTAAATAGCATCCTAACAAGTAGATTTCTAACAACTGCAGAGCACATCACAATTGCAGTTTCATATCGTAATTTGCCAGAGGGTTTTTTTTATTCTATAAATCTGAGGAATTAAACTGATAAACTCCCTTTGACTCTGCGTGCACACAGTTTTCTGGCTCATAAGCTCAAGACAGCACATACAGTATAGAAGATCTGTATGTCTTCACGTCACAAAACAGATAATACATTCTCAATATGAATCTGAAAGAGAAATCTTTTGGTTAGAGAGTTGTGTTTTATAATGTGTCATTGCATGTAATATTGAACATTCAGCTTTCTGTTCAGGTCCACAGATGCTGCTCACTGTGTGCCTGTTCAAGCCAGGAATCTGGAATCACTCTCTGGCTAAAATAGGCCACAAACTGCGGCTGAGTGGCCTCACATTGGTGGGCCTGCATGTAGTGAGCCTGGACAAAAGCAATGCTACCTCACTACTACCTGCACAAAGTGTAACCGATAATGATTACCTGTCTGAAGAATAAGCTTTACTTTCATTCAGAAACCTAAGCCTTGATCATTCATACAGTGTTAACTGTTGTGTGCAGGACCCCTCAGACTTGGAGGCCCATGTGGAGTACTTGTGCTCTGGCTCCTCACTAGCTCTCTGCCTCCAGGGGGAGAATGCTGTGAGGAGGATGCTGGATGTGCTGAGCCAAGATGACTCATCCCTGTGGACCTATTATGGTATGGCTCATTTATTCAGTGGCATCTATGGTTCTGTGCACTCTCCTGCACACTGGTACACATTCAAGATCTGAATTGCTATGTATGCCACAGTACTAGTGCATTATGTGAAGCACTTTGAATTGCCTTTGTGAATGAAATGTGCTATACAAATAAACTTGCCTTGCCTTTGTTTTTGTTTAAAATGTCTGTAACCAATGTTATAGCATCGGGATCATATCAGAAAGCAATTCAGGATGTGAAGAGGCTTTTTCCAGAGGGGCTCTGCTGTACTGAGACCAGCACAATGAGACAGGAGCAGGTATGCATGTCACACACAGGACTCAGGACTTGGGTTGCACGTTTGACTGACTAAAGACAGACATCCTGTGTTTGTGCTTGGTTTCTTGTTTCAGATACTCAGCATGCGTTCAGACCTTTTAGCCTCTGTGGAGCGCAAACAGAGCTGCACACTGGCCCCTGTGGACCAGGACGGTCTGTCACCTTCACTGGTATCAGGAACAAATGGAGGTTTGGACAACTTTTCTGGTTTTATTTTTGATAAACAGACAGTTATATGTATTGATAACGGTATTGATCGTTAAGAGCAATGCTGTAAACTGCAGAACTAGGCTATGCCCCGTATTCAGGTTGCATAAGTGGTGTACTCACGTACGCACGTTTTCCTGACTGTTGTCATTAATGGACTTACTTTAAAGTCAAAGCATTGGACATCACATGGTTCAATCATTTACTAAAGCAAAATGGGTCCCTTCGAATTATTTAATCATTTATTGTGACTTTGGCAGGGACTCCTCTGGAATGGATGTTGAAATATGACTCGGTTCCAGATGACCTTTGTAAAGAAAATAAATGTCCTGTTTTGCTTGTTTACTGGTACCAGAGATACGCAGTGCCATCTGGCAGACAACTTGTCTGCTGATACCCTTAAACGCTTCACCTCTCAGCCAAGTGCCATCCCAGCTGGACATGCTTGAGCAGCTGCTGAGGTCAGGCTGCCACCTGGTGGCAGGGAGGATGAGCATACTGGATAACGAGCAGAGGAAACACATCGCCGACACACTGGAAATGTCATCGAGAGGAGGTGAAAAGGTTAGAAGACTGTCTTTGAAATAAGTTGCTTTAGATTTATCACTGTCTTACAAACAGAGCAATCAGCAGTTGATTTTCCCTGGTCTCATGTTTCCTTAAAAGATGGCTCATCTTTACACAACGGCACCCTGTCTCATCATGGCTCTGCAAGGGAAAGCGATTGCGACATGCTTTAACTTGATCCTTGAAAGGTATGGAAAAAGACAACCCAAACCTATTGTGCATACATGTTGAATATTTATATATAAATAACTTTTTTTTTTCCCCTTTTCCCTGTGTCTTTCATTGTTACACTAGCATTTACAAGGAGAGGTCAGATCTCGAAAAAGTGGGGGAAATGATCATCTACCCGGAGAATCAGAAAGAGGTAAATTATGAATATAATTCATGTTTTTTTTAAGGCCTTTATTTATTCCTAATAGATTAACATAACATTAGCTGCTTTATGTAAACCACCCAGGTGTACTGATGTGTTAAGATGTGTTGTATTGTCATAACATATTGTATTTATAGATCAACAAGGCCCCTTTGAATATATTTGTTGTGTTCTCCCCTCCAGGCCAAGCAGCTGATATGCTACCTATTTGATGCCTTGTCTCCTGAGAGCTGTGAAACCATTGTGCCATAAAGTTGAAATGGGTGCACTAGTACAAGCATGCCAAAGGTAATGCTACTTCTGTTGGCATTTTCATATAACTGTTCTAAGGAGATTACATTTGTAATTCCAATTGTTCCAGAAAGACTTGTTTTGTATAATAAACCTATTTTTTCCAAGTCACTGTAGTGTAATAAATGTTCTGCCCCCCCCCCCCCCCCCTTAATAATCACCTTCCCCCTCCTCTGGTGTCCACTTGACTTTTAAGGCACAATCAGTTGTTTTCTGAATTTTATTCAGTAAGTTGTGTTTGAGACCAAAAGTATTCACACATTTCAGATGAAAAATTATTTTAATTCTCAAGATGATAAAAAATAATTTTGTGAACTCTGTAAACCATTGCATAACTGTAGTGTGACAATTTAACAAGTGTTAACAAACTAGTAATACACTACAGAAAATACACAATCCTCAGTGTAGAAAAGAACAATCTACCATTCTAAGACTTGCACCTATGTTTGTGTTCACAACACAAAAAATATCAATATACCGACAGAATAGTTTCTACGATTATCAGTGAAGAATTTCCTACATATCCATAGAGCTCGTCACAAAATAAGGGACATATAGTTTAATCTATAAATGTCTAAACCCACTGACATTAAGAAATGAATGCATGAAATGCAGTTTCCTCAGATTTAACACATTTTCTATTAACTCACTGTATTACCCTGAGAAAAATACATTTCTTTCCTTATATTTCCTCAGTATGCTCACAAATAGAAACTTGAAAACTTGCATTTGTTTTAGTTCTAATACATTTTATTGAATAGCAGTTCACAGCTAGATGCTACATCAATATGAATTAACTGCGCTCCATAATATCCAGTGACCTATTCATTGAATATCTAATTTAGAACAATACATTCAATATTTCAGGGCTTCAATGTTAAAATAACATTTCTACTGAAATGTTCTAAAGTATATGGAACAAATGGTTCCACATTCAGATTATTTACTTTTGACAACAGCTGTTGTACTAGTATTTACTTAATTTGAACAGCTCCATACATAATACTCCTATACATGTACAAGATTGCATAAATCTTCAGGCTCCATTTTCAAAATATTAAAAACAAAAAGACAACACAACAACTAGCAATAATGCAAAATAGAAACTATTTCAATGCTGAGCATAATGATACATCTATTACAGTTCATTTACAAGATTCTTTCTATTTGGTGCTTTTCCTAACAAACCATTTTTTGAGAAAAGTTTTCGGTGCCAAATGACTAATTGAGATCAAAATGGTGTATTCAATGGTTAAGTATTGCTGTGTTGTTGTTGTTGTTTTTTTAAATTGTATGGCAAATACAGACTGAGATAGACGTGTATCAGTCAATTATAACCTTTGCTTCCTCCTGTGGAACTGGTGAAGCAAATCTCATTAGGTCAGCCTTTTTCCCCTTTCACTTTGAGTGGCCTGAATCCAGAGGATCATTTACCAATCACATTCTGGTCCACAAAACTATTGTAAGGCACTGGAATTTTGATTCCAAATAAGAATGTTATATTTTGTCATCTGACTGAGAGCAAATACTGTCTTAGAGACATATTCTCTTAATGATAATGATACCAATCGACATTATGTAGCTATTAAAGGCACAGATGTACTTGAAATGGGTCCATTAGAGATAATTTTAACACATCTTAAGAAATGTAACCTGTGCTTATCAAGTGAATGTTTCATTACTTTTTAGAAAATTTGAATTGGGGCGAATAGACCACTAGGGAGACTGACAACAAATTACCATAACGACAACTCAGTTTTAATTATGTCTGTATCTGCCATTGAGGTTTGTCACAATCATCATCTGTCCTGTCATTTTCCAAAACCAAAAAACTAATTTGGACCACGGCGTTAAGAAAAAAAACGAGTCAGATAGAAAGAAAGCACCTTACAGTCATGGTAGGCCTATCATAACAGCATATAATGCATAACCACCTATTTCCAAAGTGATAGAGATTATGTAGTTAAGTAAAAATCAACAAACAAAAGTTTATATGGCCACTTTAGAAGCACAAATGTCATTCACCTTTGACATTCCTTTACTGTAGACACTTAAACTGAATCCTCACGTAAGCTCGGCATGTGCTAGCCAGTATTGCACAAACCTGCCATAAACGTCAATGTGTACTTAACGCAAAATCAAATATACAAATACAAACTTTTGTAAGGATCTGATCCATGCATTTTTGATCAATTCTGTAACAACTCACTACAGCTAAATTTAGATAGAAAAAGATGCCATTAATTACCGTTAATGAACATTATCTATTTAAGGTACTAGGTGATTACTTTTTTTTTTTTTTTTTAAATCAATTTAGATTTCTTACTGAAATAAAACAAATGATGAAATGTAGTACAAAAGAAATAACAACGCATCAGGTCTTTGGTAAAACTGCAAAAAAGGGGCTCAAGTCCATTAATGTTGTAAGCAAAAGCCATCGGCATAGTCCTGTTGTTTACTCACTACGAAGATATATGTCCTACTGAATGAAATATTAAAGCAAAAATCCATCCAAAAAAAAAAACAACTCCTGCCACTCCCAATGCTGTCTCAGTTTTATCTGGATGGCCTTGGTGCTCTGACCTGCCAGACCCGTCCCTGTTCACAACTACAGGCTGATCTGTCCAATACCTTAGAAATGATTTTAACTCTGGGTGCCCAGATAGCTCAGTTGGTAGAGCGGGCGCCCATATATAGAGGTTTACTCCTTGATGCAGCGGGCCCGGGTTCAACTCCGACCTGCGACCCTTTGTTGCATGTCATTCCCCCCCTATCTCTCCCTTTTCATTTCCTCAGCTGTCCTGTCAATAAAGGCCTAAACATGGCCAAAAAATAACCTCTTTTTTTAACTCTGTTCAAGGGTAAATTTCCCTTTAGAATAAATATTTGGACAGCTATTGGAACACTACTTTGGTTGATTTTTAGATTTCCACACTAGACATCATTCATTTTAATTAACCTCCCAGGCAAACCAAAACAGACCAAAGAACCTTGTGAAGTTAGCTACACCGTGCACTGCTATCCAGTGTAGGGGGGGGCGGCGACAAAAATACATTTACCTTCCATCAATTCAAAAATGGGACAATCTACAGCAGAACATGTCTATGACATCATTCATCATATACAAAAGAACTGACACTTTGACTCAAATGGATTTACTAATCAATAATTCAATTAAAATAAGATTTAGTCACGTTAGATGCAGAAGACTTTTCAGAAGATTGTTTCATGGTTTCTGAAATCTGAGCAGTGGATGCACGACGACATTCAAACATCTAAATGTATTACAATAAACTACATTTATACCCTTTTCCAGTAGCAGCGAAGCTTGCAGAAGTTATTAAGCCTTTACTATACTAAATATAAGTCAATACAAATATTCCGGCAGTGTGACCCAGTGCAAACATTTTTTTCTTCTTCTTTTTTTGTAGCTGGTTAATTATAATATGCAATACCAGAAGTGTTTAGCCTGCCTTTTATGCTGCAATATGATGAAATCACGAATCATGAAAACACTTAAATACCAAAACCTTTCTTTATAATTTTCCTCTGAGTTTCTTAACTGTCATTTATGTGAATGTAAACAATGCATTTTCCCATATTTAGAAGCAAAAAGTGTACCAGGAGATACATGATTTTCTAATGAATTAAACGCACAAATAAAAAGTTTTTTTTTTAACACAGTAGAAGGTCATTTCAATTAGAGGAACCTAAGCACTTCCTAAGCAAGTCCTTTCCAACTTACAAGTCAACTACGGCATGCTTCATTCACTGCGGAACTATTACAATACAACAAATTAAACAGTAAACTGTTTAAAAAGCTTTTTGTTCCATATGTTGCTATATAAATCCATGTGACCTATGTTTGCATACTCCCAAATGTTGAATTGAAAAACCTAATTTCAAAGAGTGAAGCTGCACCAAAAGAGCACCACGACCAAGGAATGAGTGGGTGGGTGGTTGGGGGCAAGGTTCATTTCTAAAGGTCAGGACACAGGCACTGACAATGCTTGTTTTCAATTATCTTTCGCAGAAATACCTAATGGGATTGGGCCAAATACACTGGTATATATATATATATATATATATATATATATATATATATATATATATAGTTCTACACGTCAATGCTTCTGCAAAATTAAACAAAACATGTTATGCAGAAACCTGTGCGTAAGCTTCAACTACTTGTGTTTGCTCTGACAATTCTACACTTAACTGTTTTACCTAAGGCAAGGCACTTTAGAGTTAGAGGCCGATATGTTCTAGACAAGGTCAAGAGGCTAGATTCCTACAAAAATCACCATATCTGGCTTTTAGCAAATACAAGACATGCTTCTCTAATAGGCTAGGCTATATAAATCTCTACAAAACAAAACTAACTGATTGAATAACAGCCTGAACACGTAGCATGTGCCTTACTGATATTACAGCTGCTGGTTATGCCGGAAATGCATTTTAAATTTGCACTTATTTGATTGAAATTTTATAAATCGAACTATGAAAGTAGAAACTATTAAGTATTCTTTTTTTTTTATGAAATCTTAATAATATCTAGAACCATGCCATGATTTAACAAGAGGAAATATCCAAATAATGTTTCACAGTACACACAAAAGCTTCAGACATTAGCTTATATATGTATTAATGTAGAAAAAAAAATTAGAAATCTAAAAAAAGACAACGAAACGAATACCTACAAAGTAGCTCAAAGCAACAATTCTATACACCCTTTAATAAAGTCCCAGGTCAACAAAGTGCTTTAATAAGAAATGAAACGTCTTCAGAGAGTTGGTCAAAAATAATGATGCTTGACTGGTTGCATTAAAATGTACGTTAATGAAAACGTGGCTTTACTTAAAGAGGAACACTAAAATGTGTCGTGTATTTGTCGCTTTCTTGGTTAGTCGGATGTCCTGCTGCTGATTTACAGACACAGGTGTGGTTCAGCAGTAACACCTCATTGGATGGGAAACATTTAACAAATCTGTACATTCAGTCTGAAATGTTGGACAACAATTTGGCCCAACAGATTACTATTTTTAGTGTTGAATGCAAGTGTGTATGAATTCCTCAGAGCATGGAGCTTCTGAACGTTCAAGTGCTCTCTGGCACAATGAAGATGATCAGCGACCCATTTCACACCTCTGTTTTTGGCAGCATGCTTAGGTTAAACGATGATTTGCTTCCAAAACGCTCCCGAGTGAATTCTTTGCCTTCGATGTATTCCTCTTTAATTAAAGAAAAAAAATCAGCTTGGAGTTTTGCCCATTTCATGTTTACCATCACCGGACTTGTTGAGTGTGAGTGAACTCAACATTTCCTGGCAGTACGTTTCAAACATTTACACAGTGATTTCTTTGCATTTGAGAACCTGGAATGTCTATGGCACTAGCTATTTGTGGTAAAATATTAACAATGGCTTTGTCTATATTTACGTAGTATTGTGTGGGATGGTTTTGTTCCACAACAGCGACATCTATGAGATCAGTGGGCTACAGGGCAACTCCCCTTGATATTATTACAAAGAATACTTTGTCTATCAGACTTTTCCCACCATTGGGATGACTGAAAAATGACCTAAATACTTACAGTATGACAAGGACATGAGTTTTTTAATATGTCATTTTAAAACTAGAACTTTTCAATTAAGATATAATAATACAGTTACAGTGAGTAAGCTTTCCTTCTTGTATTTCTTTCTTCAAATACAAGAGTATGTGATGTAACACATTCACTAAAACCTTTTGATTTAACACACATTTCCACAGTATTTTCTCAAAAGTAACGTGGGATTGAAATGCCTTGCGTTTTTGCGTCAGGTGGACTTTAAGTCCATTAAGTTAAAAGATCAGAGATTTATCCACAATAATTCCAAACTGCAGTGAAAACTTTTCAATCTATAACAAGCTAAACATGAGGGCAGAAATACAAACGCACACTTATTAATGTCTCTGTGTAAACAGCTTTTAACCAAGTTTATTGGTCCTCTTTGCAATTCTTTTGAATAATCTGTAATTTTGGATTGATTATAAGAGCAATATGTCAGCTTGGCAATGCATGTATACATTTTGTTTCTGGAAAGCAGATATGTGGACACATTATTTATGTCTTTTAGAGTGTCCAAATCATGATTGAAGATTTGAGAAAGGGCACTGCAAGGAAATTTGATATTCTAATTTGAGTGTGTGGCTTTTCATACAGAAAGCTATCTGGATGAGCAAGGTAATGTGCACATAAAATGAGCAAAAACTATAATGATTGAATCCACTGCACATCGTACTATGTGTTGTCAGTCAAACATCATTGCATCCTAAATTAATTCAATCACTGTATAAAACAGACATTGCTATTTAGAAAATGTAATATCTATTAGTAGTTTTTCCAAATGGCTAATTCTTTAAATAGTACCTCGAGTAATTGTACATCACCACTTCAATATTTTTGTTCTACAGTAGGGACATTCTGTTTTACTAGGTGCACAGGTCTCACATAGTACATAATGTTGGCAAGGCTGCAGAACAATGCAACGATCATGCTTTTGGCAAACTATACATTTCTTTGACTGAAGCTGATATATTACCTGTTGGGAAAGAAAAGAATGAATATCAGCTGCAACTTAGGATAATACAGTTCATGCAGACTTTTCAAATAAGCATGCTTGATGACAAAACGTAGAGCTGAACGATAGACTGATAAACCAGTTTAAAACTAGATGCTACAAACAAAATTCTGTGTGTGATCTAGTCCGTCTTACCCCGTCTATAAGGTCTAGGTCATTACGCAGCTGACTCTGGATGGAGTGAAGCTTTGACAAGGGGAGCTCGTCCAGCTCTCCGTAGTTACGTAGAAGAGGTGTTCCAGGGGTGCGACAAAGCACATCAAAGTCCCCTTGGAGCTCCTTCAGCTTGCGCTCCATTTCCTCCCATTTTTGTTCTGCCAGCTGCCGCTCCGTCTCGGCCGTTTTCGCTTGTTCCTTTGCTTCGTGGGCGTCTTTCTGGCAAGCTTCAAAGGCCTGGAACAAAGTTGAATCGTGTGATGAAAATGTTTTGCCACCTATGAAAATGGAAATCATTCTGGTACGCTAAGACACGTATTGAAATGACAGTTAACTTATAACACTGACTTGTTTGACCTGATGCCAGGCCTCCTCCCATTGTTTTATTTTCCTCTTGGCCTCGTCCAGATCTCTAAAAAGGCGGGCCAGATCAGCACTGCTGGTTCCAGAGGTCAGGCTGCTGAAAACTGGAGATGGACTCGGTGAAAAGCTGCCACTGACAAAGTCCCAAATGCTGCTAGCCCCTCCATTCAAGCCTACGTGTTGAAATCACAAGACCAAGCACAAAAGTCAATAGCTAGTTGGGACTGGAAAGTTGCACTTCATTTAGAGCTGTTGGATAATTCAAAATATTTGAATCAATCCTAAATTAAAGAAATCGACAACTCTCTTTCTAGTTGCTTCATTGGGAAAAATATTGTTCCTTACACAATCAAACTCTAACAGCAACACTTCTCAGCTTAACTTCTGCATATGGAACTCTATTAAACATTTAAGTAAAAGTGAAGGAAGTGCTCAATACTCAGCTAAAACAGGAATATTATTGAACAGAGGAGTGGTGTATTAAGTCTAGAAGAATCTTAAGATATTTTTATTGACATATACGTCTCTGAGATTACAATCTGAAGTCAAGTGCTTTCTTTGCTTGGAGTACAATGTCTGATGCTATCAGCTTACCCAAAGAATTCTGGGAAGAAGAGGTGGGTGTTCCCAGGAGGCCATGCTCTTGCTTGGCTAACATGTTTGAAGGTTGATTTTGCTGCGATAGCGTCCCAGACAGCAGGGACTGCGACAGCAGGGACTGCGACAGCGACTGGGAGAGGGAGCTTAGCGGGGAGGTGGAGAGCGAAGACGAGGAATTAAAAGAGGACGATCGTGCCAGCGAGCCAGGAATGTTGACTGGAGCAGATCCACCTAGCACCCTTTGACCTGTGGGGACAAAGTAAACACTGTTGTTTCTCTAAAAATAAAAAAAAATGTACAAGCAAAATTTGATTAGATCAATTGTGATTGACTGCTAAAACAACTGAAAGTACTTTAACGAACTAGCTGTCCTTACTTGCCAATCCTACACTGTTGTCTTGCTCCTCAAAGTCCTTATCAAGAGACGCAACATTAATGTCACTGAAGTTAAGGTCCAGAGCGGATCCTGAAGGGAAACAAAATACATCGGGCTGACATTTGACGACAAAATACAGTAGTCCGCTCAATTGGTTCACAGCTGACTTTTACATACACATACCTATGACAGACTCCACTGTGTTGCTCCCTGGATAGAAAGGAGTGGCTTTTGCATTCATGGTTGATAAGGTGGTGGGTGAAGAACTATCGGAGCCAATACTAGAGGCCAAGCTGGATGTTATACTGGAGGTAAAGCTTGATGCCAAAGGGTTAACCGCAGAGAATACAGTATGCTGTGTCTAAAAGGAAAGCACAGAAGGCATTTGTTTAATCCACAATGTTATTAAGTAAATATTTATTTCAACACTGCACCGTTTACAAGTAAATCCTAGTATTTTAAATTTGCAATTAATCGTGATTAATCACAGCCCACGACTGTGATTAACTTGATTGCATTTTTTAATCGATTGACAGCACTAAAATAAACACTATTTATTATTAATATCATCAAGCTATTACTAAAGCGTGATTTATGGTTCTGCAGAGGCTCCACGCAGAGCTTTTGCCATAGCCTACACAAGTGGCCTGAAGTTTATACTTGTGCATTGGTGTACGCGTCAATCTCTTTAAGAGAATAGCAGGCGTGTGTGTGTGTGTGTGTGTGTGTGGTAGAGCGAGTGAGAGCGTGACGGCGATTAGATTCGGAGCGAGTACCGACTAGAGGCATAGTGGGAGAAACAAAGTGTCTCCCCTGTGCTTTCTGATCACGGTGGGAAATCTGTAGCAGGAAAAGTTAACCCTCTCCTTGATTTGTTTATGGAGAAAAAGAACCAGAAAATGAGTAGGGGGAAATGCAAAGCTACCAAGCCACGGCCGAGCGACGTGCGTCGCTGCAATGTTGCATTTTGGTTACAGGTGCTCATCAGGCTATGGCATAGGGTCCATGTCTCCACGTACCTAGGTACATAGCCACTGCCGAGATTTAACGCAGAAGCATAAATCACGCTTAACACCACAAAGTGACCCATTTAAACACAAACCTGTTTTTCTTGGTCCATCAATTTCTGATCCAACTGCCCCTTGTTCTTAATCTAAAAGTCACCAAATAACACAGAAATTGCACATTTCAGTGACAAAACTTTAGATTTTACCCCCAGACAGATCGCACTGCAATAAGCCACAAACTAAATTAAACACTGATTTTTTTTTTTTTTATGTTTTTCACCTTAACCGTTATCTACCTTCCCCAATGGAGCCAACTGTGAGTTGATGACGTGCTCTGGAGCAGTGTTAAATACTGCTGATTTGCAGTAGGTCTTGTTATTGTCAGAATTTATGTGGTAATTTTTCTAATGAATTACATCAATCAAAATCCGAGGTGTGTAAACTGATCATGTAACTTAGCTCTGTGTGCCACTTGTAGCTCTAGGAATGACTCAAACATATTGCCTTTGAATACAGTATGTCCCCATTGATAGGAATAGACACATTTTACTGTGAGTGGGCGGCATTCTTGAGAAAGCAGTGGAATCAACCTAAGGGGTATTCTCAGTGTAGAGTTAAAAAATACTTTACAATACATACTGGTTGAGTGAACATATTTTTTAGGGAGTCTGGTTGCAAAATTGAGCTTCTTAGAATGTATACAAAATGCAACATTGATTATAAATATCCCCAGAAAGTGTGGTCAAATCACCCAGGTATAAACTACTTAATACTCTAATTAAGTGATAACATACTATGGAGTCTTTTGTTAAGAACAGGCAACACATTAAATGATCCAATACCTAAAAACCAAGCAATTCATTCAGAAAATATCTCAAAGTGATAAAATTAAAATGACATGAGAAAAATGAATGAGAGTGATACATTAAGTGTAAAGCCCTAAATTGTGTCTATGTGTTATATTCTTCCTAAAGCTGAAGAGAGCAGTCTGTATACCTGATCCTCACGTTCAAAGCCCGGAGCTTTAGGATAGTTAGACGTCAGAGATGAGACACTGGATGTGGTGGACTCTGAACATAAACTACTATTAGTTAAGGGTTTGGACCTGCTGACGGATCCCACTGGGGATAACAAACTGTCGTTTCCTGAGCTTGGAGTTACAGTTGAGCTATTAGAACATGAAACCTGAGAAAGAGAAGTGCACATGATCTTAATAAAATGATTTTGCAAAAGATGAATAAAACCATTATTCTGAATGGACTAGAGAATCTAGCTTAGATTGAAAATCTAACAATAAATTAGAGACCAGCTGTTTTACTGAATTATCGTCTTGAATAATAATAATTGCCTGTTCTTTCGAAGCAATGTCATGAAATGTAAAACAGTAAAGGAAATAGTAATAATGACAAACCAATGTATTAAAAAAAAAAAAACACGCCAACAGAAAAATGAGAGCATGGTAGACAAAGTGTTGACAAGTAAATGGCTGAATTGTGATTTAGGTATTTGTCTACTCTTGAAATCCAGCACCCTGGATGAGTGGGTTCTGATACATTTCCTATTTAAAGACTGACATACGCTTCCTACTTGTCCGTTGCTACTGGTGGTGGAGCTGCCTCCACTGTTCCACTCACTGACTGGACACTCTGAATACTGCTGAGAGCCCAGCTGGGACTGGGAACTTGATTGAATCACTGTTAGCAATGAGCTCATGGTCTCCTCTGTAGAGGGAATTCCTGAAAGGAATAAAAGAAATATTAAAATCATAATGGTGTATGAGCAAGCAGGTTGCCAACAGCCAACATCCGATAGCATTGCTTGTGGCTATGTTGAAATCAATCTGAAGGGTAATGTTGCATTTTTTTTTTATTTGGAAAAACCAAGACGATGCCCTCATAAGTGTGTAGTAGAGCCCGACCGATAAAAGGATTTTTTTTTTTTAATCCAGAAACGTGTAAAAAGACATAAACAGATTTCCCTAACATGGTATTTGTAGTTATTTATGAGTCCTCACTAAAATAACATGATAATGCAGAACATCAAAATATATTAAAGTTCTGATAAATAAAATGTATAAAAATTAGGGCTGTCAATCGATTAAAAAATGTAATCAAATTAATTACAGACTCTGTGATTAATTAATCTAAATTAATCGCATACATAATTTTTGCTGTGAAAGTATTTTAAATATTTCAATTCAAATGAATCAATGAATAATCAGCATTAGTGACATTAAAGTTAAAAAAAAAAACTCTTTTTATTATTATTTTCACAACAATCAACAATATGACCTAATATGCTGAGGAAATAAATTCAAAAGGGTATTTTACAATAAGTACGAATGCACCACGAGGCTGTAGATTACCAGTTTCATTGAACGCACCATCTCCGTCTGTGTTTTTCCGACAACGGCAGGAACACAGTCAAACTTTACACCGTTTAGCGTTAGCTGTCAGCATTTTAACCGTGTTTAATCCAGCTACTAGCTAGCAGAAGGCTAGCGTTACCTGCTGTTGAGTGTAGTGTTAACCATAGACAGTTAAAGAAACTAGCGTGATGTTTCTGTTGCGCATTCTCTCGTCTCCCTCCTCATTTTACAGTCGAATGATGGCTAGAACGGCTCTGGGTGAAAGGTCAATATGGAATGGATTAATCTGCGTTATTTTTTTCAACACGCTATTTTTTCTCAGATTAATTAATCGAAATGAACGTGTTATTTTGACAGCCCTAATAAAAATACAAACTTAAGATATGAAACTTAAAAACCTTACACACAATAACAAAACAAAAAAAATCTGTGTTGCCAACGGGCAAGAGCGCCCTCTGGTGGACAAACTATGCAACGCCAACACTCATAACATGGTCGAAGGGTGTTTTGTCCGTTTTTATTTCATTTTTTAAATATTCGTTTATCGGCCATTATAAATGCTGATCCCGATAGTTTGGAAAATGCCTAATATTAGCCCGCCGATATATCGGTCTGGCTCTAGTGTGTAGCCTATATTAAATCTAAACTGAACTAAAGACAGTATTTAGACAAACTTTCACTTACTTTCTACATGTGCAAATGCACAAAACGGTCCTCTGGGGCAGTATCCTGTTTGTCGCATATCATTGCATTTGGTAGATTTGTAGATCTTAGAGAAAGAAAAACAAACCACAAGCCAATAAGATACAAAAAGGTAAGACGTCTGCCCTTAGAAAAACTAGTCAGCCTCAAAGTTACATCAGTGAAGCTACAATGATATAAACAAAACAATAAAACCTCATAAATACAATATCTTGGACTTCCAGCAGAATTACATAGTTCAAAACACATTTCTCAGACTACACAATCCCTGAATTAGGGCCGTTTTGGTAACCAGTCAGTTTTAGGGCTTGGGTATTATCATTAAAGCAACACTATGTAACTTTTACCCCTACAGGTTGTCTCATTGAAACTACAACTCGCGTAGGGGACCGTCCCACTACAGGTTGTCTCACTGGGACTACAACTGCAGCTAAAAGTTACATAGTGTTGCTTTAAAATGTATTATTGTGAAGAGGAAAGTTATGATGACTACCTGTTTTTCAGATTAACAAAATGAACTCACCTCTGGGTGAAACTGCTGTTCAGTGCGAGAGTGACAATACTGGCAACTGTCTCCACTGTCACACTTTGAGGGTTCGCCCCATTCATCCCCATGTTTCACATTAGGGCACGGAGTTGACCTGCATTCATAGAGTCAGAACCTTTAACCCATTACAATTACACTACAATTTGTTCTTCTCACCTAAACAAAGTCATTTCTTACCTATATTTGAACTTTCTAGGATTTCGTCTTCGATCTCTACTGTTGTGGTAGTGGGGGCAAGCGTAGCCCTGTCTGCATAGTCTTGGGGGCTTAGTACACTGATCTGTTTTATAGTTGGCTAAAACAAAGTTGGTATCTGCAAAAATGGCACAAAGTATGAAGGTCTTTTTTTCCTTTTGTTTTGCAAGAAACTAAAAAGTATGTTATTTGGTTTCGCATGCGCCCATTATCATCAGAGTGTGGCTTACTCACCTTGCCACCGGGGGTCTTCTGTCAGGGTTTTCTCAATCATAGCTTGGCTGGCTAATACACCAGGCTGCAGATCAGGAATACCTTCCCCAGATCCTAACTGTCCATTTTGAAGGGCCTCTTGTGCTTGAATCTCTCTGTGCACATAAAACAATGCCGTTTTTATCACCAATTCCTTAAAAAAGGAATTAAGCTTGCTTGTTATATAAAGCTAAATTACTAAATCACTGGCATTTCTCACCAGTTACCACTGATTTTTATCATTAAACTGCAAATAACATTTAACATATTTAATGTAATTTAACAAGATGATATCAGCTGAATCTAAATCTTAAAATGCTATACAGGCAAATACAAAGACAAGCGACAACTTATACTGGACCATCTAACATACCGTATGTATACGCTGTCATAACATCAGTTATAGGCAGGTGTAACAGCATCCTAATATAATTCATTCATAAAATACATCTTGAAATAACAAAATACCAAGAAAGCCAAGAAAGATAATGTAATAATTATACAGAGGTTTATAAATTTAACTCCATTTAACATGTTGCTCATGAAACCCTTTGTTTAAAGTCTTGGTATCAGTTTTCACTCAGACTCGTTCAGCAGCACAGAGCTCAATAAAACGTGTTTATCTAATATCAGGTCTTTGCATTTTTTTTTTTTTTTTTTTTTAATTCATTGAGTCGAGTGACAAACCAAAATGTGAGTCTAGTGATCCATTAAACCCTTTTAATACAGGTTTTCTGTTTACATGATGTGTAAATTGGCTGATTTGTTTGTTCCATTGTGAGGCTTGTGAGTGAAAAGTTTGGCAGAGAAAAGAGAGGTCACTGTTTGCTTTGTATGTCACCTGATATCATAGACTGGAGGTCGGAGATCATGTGGCCCGTGAGCAAACGCACAGTGGAGGCCATTCTTCACACAATGCCCTCGAGCATCTGTCTCATGGATACAAGTGCCAGTCTTGTAATAGCGTAGATGGTACTTGCGCTCTGTGTCACCAGTTGTCCGGTGTAAATAAGGACAGCTAAAGAAGCAAGGATACGACAAATAAAAAATTAATATAAAATGATTTGCAATTACATTAAAATAATGCTGAAAAAGTGCAGCCCACACCTCAAATCTGTCCAAAATAAACAAAACACATGATCCTCCTTCAGGTTCAAGATATAATTGTACGGTGCATCGCTAAAATGCCTGTGCAGGCAGAGTGCTTCATATGACAGCATAATAGCCAAGCACTGCACTGACATTTAAAACATGGTCCAAACTAAAAAAGGATTATAAATTGTAATAACATGAGAACATGAGTTCTTCTAGTTGCACACAATTTTATCAGGAATAAGATTTTACTGTGAGTGCAGGGATGACACATCAGCAATGCTTCAAGAAATGTATGGCCAATAAGCCTCTTGAACAACCCAAATTTCCCTTTCTTGAGTAGCAACAGTTGCTATGGCAACAGATAAGGTCATACAAAAATAGTTGCCATTGGCAGAGGAGGAAGTGCAGGGACCGCAGTCGTTCATTTTCCATTAGTTCAATAATCATATTTCTCAGAGAGAGGCTGCCACCCCTTTTGAGAATTCACATATCTAGTTTCTGTGCGCCTTGACAGTTTAGTCAATACTTATAATAATAATAATAATAATAATAATAATAATAATAATAATAATAATAATAATAATGCTAAAGCCACAAGCCTGTCAAAAAATATTTAGAAACCATTTGCCCGTGTGATGACATATGATGCTACATGCAAAACAATGGAGACTATTTGATCACATATAAGAAAAACAAAACTGGCATCTTATTGTCGGGACACTATGGGGAACATACATTTTTGGAAAATATGAAACTAGAACAAGATCATGTTCATGCATCAAATTACATGTTGCCATTAGCTGAAAAATAATAGTTGCACCAGTGACTATAATGCTGGAGGGCACCCAGAGACAACCTGTCACGTAGCCTAATCTCAAAGACAAAGAGGTGTGGTCATGCGACAAGAAGGGTGAGTTCAATCAGAAAGGTTACATTTTAGTACATAGACCTACTCTAGATAGAGAATCCATGCAACACAAAGGGCAAAGAAGTGGCACTTGCAATATTGCATATATAACATGCTGCCAACATCTGCTGCAACATCACACCTTTCAGATAGGGGACACTAAATGATTAATACCGCCAGTGTATGAGCAAATTTGCCTTTGTATATAAATAAATTGCAAGCAACACAATCATATTCTTCATATTGCACTCATAACTTGCGTAAAGAATACACACAGATTTCCAGCTTAAGATCACTCTTGTTTGATTACAAAAGCACACAGTCCGGTCTTGGAAGTCATTTTAAAATAAACCGCTCCTGCATCAATTTAGCTTTTATAACCATACTGACAGTTTATAATCTGAGTTCAGGCCCAGCTGAGCTCATGTGCACATATGCCATTAAACAACAAAGAGCTTGTTATTTTTTTGTCGCAATAGCCACAGCAAGCTGGTAAAATGTAGAAGTTTTTTTTATCTATAAGAATGTATCTCAAACGTAAATAATAAAAACACATGCTTTTAGTCCCTTGCAAACATCACTACGAACAGTTAGATACATAGTGGTTCCTCCTTGGACTGTATACACAACATAATGAAAACGTCCTACAGTTCCGTAAAGTTTGTTTCAGTCGCTGTACAACTCACTATATGAAGGAATAAAGTACTACTTCAACAAAGAAACCAGTGGTATATCCACACAATTCCTCTCAATGAAGACACATCACAGCCAAAAGCCACATAAACAGTTCTCTACCACAGATAATATGCCCTGTAGTGATTTGTTTCACAAAGCTGCATCCCAAACATGGCCAAAACATCTGCCACTTGTCTGCAGCTGCATCATGATACATTGGCACTAGCATGTAGCTGAAGGAATGACTGAAACAGAGACTTACTCATCCCCATCTGGGCAAATGCCGGTGGTCTCGTCGTACTTCGTGCAGTACACGTCCGGGCTGTAGTTAAAAGTTCCGTCTCTTCTTCTAATGGGTCGTCTTCGCCGCTGGTTGAGAAAATGCCAGTGAAAGCACGTAAACGGTCTGTGCTGCGTACACTTGTGCTGGAGGAACAACGGACACTGCTCTGTCCTGAACTCCTTCAAGTATCTGAAACAAGGGAAAACAAAAAAGAAGGTATTTTTAGGAACCGCGTTTTAAAATGACTATTAACCAAGAAATAAGTCGAAAGCAAGGGAAAAGTTAGAGACTGTGAGTCGTATTATGCTGCTAGTTGGGTAGCCTACTATTTTGAGTCACTAACGTTAGCTCGCTATTCAGAGAGCAAATTACGTAAGTATTTTGACCTAACGCTGGTTGAAAGTCCGTGAGCGTACGTGTATGAATGTGCGTAGCAAGGGGGAACTCAAAATAAGGCCGAGGTATATACAAGCAGACTGGTTAGCGAGTTCCTGGCTAATCATTTAGCAGACCAAGTTGACGGTATAACATTCAACGGATTATTCAAAACAATTCACCAACTCGGTAAAACTATTGTAAACAATTCCGTTAACACTTGGCTTGTCCATTAAGTGATGTAAGATGTCCGCGTTTCTTACATTACGGCTGATGTCGTTAGCGTGCAGTCGCTGTTTGCTATGTGACGTTAGGTAGTCACAAAGCCTGGAAAAGCACCATGTTTTGAACTCACACATAAGAGTTGACGAATGCATGAAATGCAAACGGACATAGGTGCACGTGAAAATAACATTTTCTACAACGAGCGATGTTGTTGTTTCTTTGCAGCAGCTTTACTTACGTATAGTGGGTAGGTTTCTCGGTTTGAGGAGACGCATTGGCCGCCGTTTTCGAAACCGACGGCATTTTCAGTCAAAACAATGAATTGCGCATGCGCTCGGATCTATTGCTTGCGTGCATGCACATCCGCCTGCACGCCAGCGCACACTGTAAACAGATGCAGGGTGCGCGGCAAATATGAGACAGTAGGGACATATACTTCTGACTAATAATAATAATAATAATGAAATTAAGGAATATGTTGCCCTCATTCATAACAATGAAAGATCCTCGCAGACTTGAATTTAGAAACTGTATCTTCCAGGCTGTAGCCTAATGGTGGGTCTTCTGGACAGCATTTGCATTTTAGAAACACTGAGGTCATCAGTCAAAATTCTACCAATGACCCCCAGCCCCCAGCCCCCAGCCCCCACAAAATATTTAATGAGCCACCATTTGTTTTTGTTTTTTTTTATCTCAGTGCTAGACATCCAGTAGGCCAATATACATACTGCATTTAGCATACAGGCGTGGGCTAAATATAGCCTAACTCATTAGTTAACTCATAGTTTTATATTCATTTCACGCTCTTATTATTGTTTAATGCACGTGTTTATCATAACAATCTTTGAGAATAACTGATAAATAAGAGATCTATTTTAGTAAAATATAAAGCGTTGTTTATGGTTCACCATGAATGCATTGGTTTATTCCAAACACTGCATCATTTGCCTCCAGTGTGAATTTTCAAATTTGTGTTAAGTTTCGGTGCGAACATTTATTTCTTTTGAGTGCTTTAATTATTAGAAATTAGCAATGTGATGGGGTCTGCCTGCAGCATGTCAAACTGCAATCCTTTTTCTTCCCTTCTGTATCTTGAAAGCTAAACTGTTCTATGCAGCTCTTTTTTTCCTATAAGGGATTTTAATTTGCAAATGCAATTATATGTCTAATCCATTATTCAGCTGCTGAGGTCCACCGAGTGCATTGCCTTGTAATTATGCATAAACCCTGGACTGTCCTGTTGTAATTACTTTGACATGCCCCACCTCCACTCAGTTTACAGTTGGACAATGTCCAGGACCTTTCTTAAATAAGAAACATGTTTAAGGTGCTCACCTTTATGTTGAATTATATTTTTGCTTGCTTTGTTTTCGACATATTTTAAGCAGATCAAGCAACGTTAAAATTGTCATAAATGTCATGTTTTTGTAGACTTCTCATCTCTGATGTTATGAAAACCTAAAACACTAATTTGTTCAACCGATAAAGAATTGGAAACTGAATTTAAGGAATGTACATTCAGTTACCAGTTCATTTAATACATCTGAACAATATAATATAATCCAGCTCAGCAATGAATCTGAAGAGTCAGAAAGATGTTGATTCAACTTGGACTTGACTGAGCTATATGTAAAGATGGTTCTATTTTTTTGTCCATCTTCATCTGCATGAATAAGAGGGACAACATATTAACATATTTGACCATAATGCAATTATCCAATACACCAACCCAACCTGCATCCTAAACTTACCGTAGAGCTGAGTACACACTTCTCTGTACAGAAACTGAACATATATTTATTTTATTTTAATTTTCTGCATTATGACATTATGTTGCACCCAATAAAGTGGTCACTCACTGTGTATTTGGACTTTGATATGTTTGAGCAATGGCAGCAGGGGTACAATGAGGAAATTGTGTCCTTATGCCTGTTAATGATTTTTACCAACAACTTTTTCATCCAGCTAGTCAGTAAGAAAAAGCTCCAGGATTTGTCTCTATATTACATTATCATCATCATGTGGCTGCATGCCAATCTTCTCAATATTATACACACACGTAACCTAAAGATATGGTATTGTATTGTTATTTTAGTATTGAACCAACTTTGTTTTAGCCAACTATAAAACAGATCAGTGTACTAAGCCCCCAAGACTATGCAGACAGGGCTACGCTTGCCCCCACTACCACAACAGTAGTTTAGTTTAAGTATTGAATGTACAGTAAGCAAGGGGAAAAGTCACACCCATTTTCCTTTCTGTGACGTGAGTCACCACAAACCTTTAACCTTACTCAGTAGTCTCAGCTGTACTCTCACAATCCACTGTCACTCCTTCTCACAGCATTGCGAATGTGTGTTTGTATGCATTTGAATGTGTGTATGTGTGATATAAAGATGATCCTTTGTCTCTTCCACAGTGTTGACCTTCGAAGGGTCTTGGTTGTGGTGTCTAGGTGTTGCCTGTTTTGGTCATTGAACTTGACAGCTGTCATTGGATTATCACTTCCCTGTCTCTGTGCCCTCTGTGGATCTGATCGAGCCATGTTCTGTTTCACACACACATCTAAATCCACATACAAAATAGAAGCTATACTTAAACCTGTTCTTGTCAAGGTTTAAAAGAGAAAACTGTGAAAAGAAGAAAATATTGACTTCTTTCTTGTCTTGCACGGTAAGAATATGGGACATAGAATTGTGCAATGGAAACACAATGCAAAAGAATCCTTAGTGTCATGTACCACAACAAGTTCTGCATTTTTGCAGAGACCTCTAATAAACAATCACTCAAACAATCCCCAGTGCTGCTTTCCCAGGCTGCTGGGACTGTTACAGCTGGAATAACAGTTTGTGGTTTGGACTGTTGATTCGCCATTATCTCTGGCTGCCTTATGCACAAACACAGCTCCAGCCCACCGCAGGCTGGCAATACATAGCTTTCATTTATTGATGTACAATCCTCAACCTAGGCGTTACTGTACTCTTTTTGTTTTTGCTACATAATATATCTACCACTTTAGAATTCCTAATGCACATAACCTGTTGAACATGCAGTGTTTCTTGTTGCAAACGTGAATAAGAAAGGGATTATTATGTAAACCCTTTTATATTTCATATATAATGCAGATAACTGTGAGCACTATTGAATCTAAAGGAAAGCAGTGCATTGTTACAGAACAATAATTCATAATGTGTGCTCTGACCTATCAACAAACAATTTGAGGCTGTTGGCAACTTGACCACTTAAAACCTCTGCTTTCGAGCCTCTGATGGGAAACAATTAACATGTTTAAACTACACCTGTGTAGCATGGTAATCTGCATTACATTAACCTGTGATCATTGTGTTAATGAGCATCTTTGTTCTGTCAAAAGCGTCAAAAGTGATGATGTATAGGAGAATCCACACGTCCAGTGACAGAAAAGCAAGCCAAAAATGTGCAGATGATGTATGTTTTTTTACTTGGAAATTTGTCACAGGCCCACGTCTAGGGTTGGCCATTGCTGTTTATCAGTGTGAATATGTTAAAGACGGGTAAGAACAAAAGTTTGAAGCAGCTTCATGTTCAATGTCAACATTGAATAATGTGTTTACTCAGTCTCATCCCCTTCTGGCAAAACAACACCTGCGTCTTTGCTTTACCATCATGCTAACAGGAGCTGACAAGTTAGCACTCCATTAATCCTGCATTAACCACAATATATAGGTAGAGTTCAGGCATTACATTTTGGAGATTATCCTTCAGAAATTGTGTCATTAATTAACCTGAGAGCATGACTGTATAGCAAAACGTCCAGTATACCAAGTAAGAAATGAAGGGTGTAGCTATGTTAGCACTTATTTATTCCAAGGCGTGTACAAAACGAGCTAGGTTTATGTTAAATGTTGGGTCTTTTCAAAACACTTTATATTCCAGGAAAAGTGGGACATTTTCTCTAAAAATAAAACACATTTTGTGAAAAATGTTCTGCATTGTGCAATGAATGTTTAGCTATACATAAGACCATTTTCTTTCAACAGTGGGAAAAGAAATGTTAGCTGGAATGCACAAAACAAGGGGTACAGTAATATCGACAGGGACAGTCACTGCTACATGTTGTGTCTTTGATTTTGCCCCCTAACTGTGATGTCCTGGACAGTTACCTTTGTTTTATGTTGCATTTCTACTTGACAGATGACAGCAGTAATTATGTCATGGGTTATCAAGGTGGTGTTGATGTGGATGGTGGGTATGTGGTAGTTTCTTGATAAATGCATGTTTTCCTTTTTACATAATACAGTTGAAAGTACAGTAGGTTTTAACCGAAATGACCCATTCTTTTCAGATGATATGGATAGCCTGATTAGATGTAACGTGATGCATTATGTCCTCTATGCATGCTGTAATGAAACCTATTTCTACAGGTTATCCCACATACCCAGAAAATGTTCTGGAAGATTTGCATTATAGATCACATAACATTAAACGTCTCATTCCACAATGGCTGGTCTCCTCTGGCACTCATCTATTCATTAGTTATCTTTGCCCACTGGCTGTATACTTCATTTTGCTTCTCACATTTTGTTTCCTGTTGACTGCCTTGCCATCCAACTAACTTTTTGAAGAAAGAACACACCAAAATAGACTTAAAGCAAACAATCCAACATGCAGATAAACATGATGTATGTGCATTGTCATCTACTTAAAGGGATGTATATTATTAAGTCATTTTCATCCTTTGAGTGTACATCCTTGGTGCTTTTGTGTTTTTGTTCAGAAAGTAAGCAGGTTAACTAAGACACTGGTACAACTACGAGGCAAAGCTAAATAACAGATAAAGAAAGCTGAGGTCATATTTCACATGGGTGAAGAATCTTTAGCATAATCTGTGGACTCAGATTCATAACAATTGTCACTCTTCTTAACAGTCACACCACGGACACTTCCCTCCTGACAGGGAGGTGTAAATCGAGGCTGTGGTGGCAGAAGCGGTTCAATACTGACCAGCTGGCCTTCTGCTTAATGAAGAGACGCAGCTTGTCCCTGAATGTTTCTCCTAGAAAGCTGTAGATAATAGGGTTGAGGCAGCTGTTGGAGAAAGCTGCCAGGTTAACAATGTGGCCTGTGAGTGGGTAGTCATGCCACAGGGTGGTAGCAGTCCTCTGCGATGGGTCAGCTGTGCCCTGCAGCAGTTGGATGCTGATGAAGACGTTCTCTGGCAGCCAGCAGATAAAGAACACCAGAACCACCACCACGATCATGAGCAGGGCCTTCTGCCGCCGTGGCCACAATCCGCGGTGCTTCTGGGCCCTCATAAGGATTCGCCCAATCAGAGAGTAGCATAGACCAATGATGGAGAAAGGCACCAAAAAGCCAATGGTAACCTCCAGCCACTGAATCTCAAAGACATTGGCGAAGCAGAAGTGCACCTCACCCCTGTGCTGGGTCTGCACAATGGTGAAGGGTAGAAGGGTGGCCAGGATGGAAGCCATCCAGATGAGGCCACAGCTGAGCTTGGCATGCTGCATAGTCCTCAACGGGCTGCTGCTTATGGAGCTAGCCAAGGCAATGTATCGGTCAATGCTCATCCATGTGAGAAAGAAGATGCTGCTGTACATGTTGACCTGCAGGAAAAGGGACATGAAGGTGCAGAGGACAGCGTAGTCATAATACTTCTCATTCAGATTGAAGACCTCGATGAGGGAATCTGCCACCAGGATGAGGTCAGCTACGGCCAGGTTAACAAAGTAAAGGTCGGGAATGGTCATCTTCTCTCTGTGGTTCAGGTTCACCACCAGGATTAAGATGTTACCAATAAATCCAATAGGAAAGAGGAGGATGGTGTACAGACAGGACAGGAAGAGACCAATGATGTAAGATTGGTATTTGTCTGAGTTTTCAATCAAATCCGTTGCGTTGTACTCATCTGAAGTGTTCAGTGGTTCTGTACCGTTAACATATATCCAGACCAGAGACGTTGTCTGCACTTCCATACTGACTGTGGTTGGACTGTCTTGAATCATAGGCCACATTTAAGTCACCTGTAGCTGCTACATCATTAGACCCTGCTAGTTCCCAGTGACGTCTCTTTAAAGGGTGAATCATCTATGCAAGTGAGTGGAACAAAACGGTTACCGTTTCTTTGACCTCATGTTGACATCAAGGTTCATTTACCAATAGATTCCTAACACAAAATTGAGGTGCCTCCATCTCTTAAAACCGTCTTTGGTCTTTGTAACCTGATGACTCACATCATCACAAGCAGTGGTCCTGAGATCAGAGGGTGGACTTCTTTCTCCTCTTGTGAGTCATCTGATATGTCTGTCCAAATCCATGTGCATCTTTATTCAACAAGCCACGGCCAGAGACGCTATTGCTGTGACACCTGAGCTGTGGAGAGGAGAGAAGGGGGGGACAAAATCTGAACATGAAAGACAATTAGGTGGACAGATTAAAAAAAGCAGAAATCTTGTGTGCATTTAAATAAGAATAACTACAAGGTATTGTAGTTGTTTAAAAAAAAAATAAAAATCTTAAGATCAAGTATGAAAATGATGCAGGTCCACTTTGGAGAGAGAAGTTTAAAAGGGGTCTAAAATGGATGGCAGACAACTAAGCGAGCACATTAACATTTGAGCTTCAGACTTAAACAGATGCATTGAAATCCTCCAAAGAATCCTCAGCCCATCCCAGCTCACTCGAAACGGTTTGTCCAGACTTGATGACTATTAATTGGCGAGATGAAAACATATTACGCATTACCATTTAACAAACCTCTGTGTTATCCCTTTGTTTGATGGCTCCAGTCGACACACATCACACTCAGTTTTGAATGCATATAAGAAAAAAATCTAAGTTTTATATTCACCGCAAGCTTTTACATTACTATCTTCTTTCTTGGTTGATGATTTTCAGTCCCAAAATCTGACTTTGGTGATGGAAAGACTGTATTCTGTTTGGCAAACATGACCTTTAGCAAACATTCACAGCCAACTAAGGGTTTTATTTCCTCCAGAGGAAACCATCTGCAATATTAATACATTCGTATTAACAATAGTCTTCACAGAAAATCCGTGTACAGGCTTGAAATCTTACCTACACAAAATTCTACCATACCAATCATCCAATAAATAAATAATTATTATCACAGCATGAGTAGCATACAACCTTTCTTTCTTAATTATCAGGGAGAGTTCAAAAGCCCCCAAAAAGCTCACATAGATTTATATTAATCACTTTATTTATAGTCAAATATTCCTGTAACTGAAAACATTATTCAGAGAAATGATCTTGTCACCAAAAATCTTGTTTACTCTGATATCCGAATCCTATGTTATCATTTTGTATTATAAGGAAAGGATATTTTAACAGATTGAAATAAGTTTTGAAACAGTTCTTCTGAGCTTGTTTTGATCCGAATATTTTCTACCAAAATCAGTGAGACCTGAGATTATGTAAAAGTGCTTTTCAAGGAACTATTAACAGCAACTTGAGACATGTAATGGAGCAAGATAAATAGCTAGTTGATGACATAATATACAACTCATTATGCAACTGGACCCTACTCTTATTTTGTTGAACCCGATCCCTAACCCAGGACATTGGGGAATGCCCTATCTACACTGAAATTGAACAGACATATTAACTATAAATGAACAAATTCATACAGTATAGTCACCTATAATTTTAATGCAAATTAAAAATCCTTGTTTATAAGACTTGAAATTGACATAAAACCCATAATGCACTATAACATAACCACAAAAAGTAGCAAAGATGTCAATAGCAGCACCTACTTTTTAAAATGTGGGATTGTTTGCTCCTCCATGCTTGTCCTTTGCAGATATCTGAGAGCCAGAAATGTGTAAATCCCATATCCGGGCTTCTCTTCTGCACCACCTGCTGTTTGGCCCAACCCTGTCTGGAGAGGAGAGGAGGGCGGGAGAGACAGAAAGGCAAGAGATGATCTGTCGCCCATGGTTTGTCATCATGCTTCATCAGCTTCCCTTGTCTTTTCTGCCCAGTTTGTGATACCAGGTATCCACTGAGCATTTAAAAATATGCAGAAACTGAACTACCTGAGATTTTAACATAAAGCAAAGTATGGGCAGCAAATAAGTAGCAAGGATTTTGCTTTGACCACGTTGTGTTGTTATGGAAACCACTTATATTTGTTCACCTGGGTGGTCTAGCTTTTAGTCCTAAGGGCCATGTCAACACACCACACATGACCTTTCTTAGTTTTCCATCAGTATGTGAAATAGTGTACCTATACTGATCTGTATCGATTATTGATTTCCACCCACAACAAAACACATTGGCCTTGCTTTTTTACTGTTCATTCTCAATACTACAATTACATTCAAATAAGCCTTAAAACACGGTGAGCCTTCACTCTCAATAAAGGGGAAACAGAACAGACTCTTTGCTCCTGGGCAAGGCACATAATTTGAACTAATCTATGTGTCCAAACTGTGGCTATGGAGACCTATTTGATGTGGTGTAGGCTAGTGTAGTGCCTTTTTGATAGCCAGGAGGCATTAACTGCAGATGCCTGCAATAATTGCCGACCTACAATAACCATCTGCTACGACAGAGCTCTCTTTCTCTCTCTCTCTCTCTCTCTCTATATATATATACAGTATATATTTTGATATTGAGCAGACTGCATCATATCAAAGCATAGTTGTAAAACTAAATCATTTTAGAAAATACTGTTGATGTAATTGACCCCTACATAATATATTTATATCAGTAGATTTATTTCCAAATGATCAGCTGCAAACACAGCAGTGGGTAGGGAAAGTCCCTTTGGAATCATCATATAATATTGAATGAAATCAATGGGAATAGAGGCATCTATCAAATAAGGATTAAAGGAAAGGAGAAAAGCGTCCACGACAACAATCATTTTCAGTTGGCCTCCAAAAGACAGAATGTATCTTTGAGGTCTTCACATGGTGGAAAGGTCACTTAATCCATAGTCTATATCCACGGCCTTCCACTTGCCATGTTGCCGCCGGAAATTCCGCTGTATGTTCTTTTTTTCGACCGTATTTCCGTTACCTTACGCTTCCTTTGTGTTGGGATCACAGTCTCTGCCTTGAAACCAGAATAGTTGGGGTCTCATGGTAGTGTGTTTAAAGCTAATGCACAACTATTTTATATAAATGAACGTCCGTTACATTCAACCCATTGCCAAATGAGTTGATACAAAGCAAATTAAGCCTATCAATTCCACAAAACTCTCTCTGTATATCTCAGTATGACTATGTTTACAAAGTGACATTCGCGCACAGCAGCTCGAGTGATGTGTTTTACGTCACCGCTGAGAAAGGACAACAGCAGTGTTCAGCTTTGGAGACGAAGAGGACATAAAAATGACCAGATACCTGGTCCGTCATGTATTTTTTATCCTCCGTGTTAGCAACTGTGTGGAGGAAGGGTGGGGGTGCGATCACCCGAAGGCTTGCGTCATGTAGATGCGCCGACAGTGTTGTTACTTTCTTTATGTGGGCGACAGAAACTACGCACTATAGCTTTATAGGACCAATGTTTAGGATGTAGGGGAATCTATTAGCAGAAATGGGGTATTCAGTTGGTTGCAATTTGATATCTCACCGCTAGAAGCTGATTTTGGGAACCAAGAAATGGTGCAGCAAAGCAGCAGTGATGGGCTGAAGGAGTGGACATAGTCTATCAGGGGCGTAGCACAAAATTCTAGGCCCTGTAGAAAGGCATTTTCTATGGACCCCTCCCCGCATCCACAGCTATTCATTCTAGCATCTTTTTGGGACCTTCTCACATGAGGGCCCTGGGCCCCCCCCCCCAGTCCGACGCCCCTGGAGTCTATATGCCAGCTGGTGGCCTTGCTGGCACAAACAAGTGTGGGCTTCGACAAGAGAGGGGACAGCAGAGAATGATATCTGAAAGTTAGAAGAAGAGGATTTTAGTTATGGTAGAAAGTCGATTCAGCAGCTGAGATGAAGATAGAAGAGTGTCTGAGAGGTCATTCAGCAAGCCTGATGTGTGTAATTGTCTCTCAGCTACCTGAAATCTCAGTTATTCTGTCCACGCGACTTCACACACAAAAATGTGGGGATGTGGGGTTCAGTCTAGCGGAAAAGCGCTATAGAGGAGATTAGAGGAAAAAAGAAATTAAGGAGATTGATATTTCCCTGAACAGTGATGGCATGAAATAAGACCAAGTTAATGAAGTGAGTATAACGCAGCACTCAAGCGGAACAGGTCACACTGGTTATATCTGATCTTAGTTTTTTTTTTTAAATGGATCTTACTATATGTGACACCACTGTTTGAAGCCCAGTAGAGAACAGTGATGGTGGTGCATATGTTGTAACCATAAAAACCTTACCTAATAATAAATAATAATGAAAAAGACTGGCCTTTCAGACTCCTTTTGATCTCTATGACTGTGAATTTACATATTGTGCCTCAACTACCACTCATTTGTGAGACCTTTCCAACTGGATTCATTTGCTTGCCAGTTAGCGAGAGGATGCACTCCCTGTTTACGCCCACTGGGTGGCCCACTGGCATAAACGCTGAGGGAACATCACTGCACAAGCTCTGTCTGAATCAGAGAAATGACCGATGTGGTTACGAGGATGATGTCTTTCAAAGAGGCTGAAGGTTATATAATTGAATCATATGGTAAATTACAATGACAATCCAATATTTGCTTTGGTCTCGGTTCTGTATGATAATAACCATGAAATCATACCATAACTGTGAAAACACATTATTGCAATAGCTTTTCTTTTCTTGTATGACAAAGAGGCTATGAAAGAACAACAAAAAAAAGAACAATACTTCCCACCTAGTGACGTCTAATCAACAAGACAACATTGGCATAGTTGTTAATGGGAAGTTGTGGGGTTTAACTGCTTGTGGTTGGGTGAGTGAAAGTGGGAGGTCTAGAGGAGGGAGGGTACAACACCATCATCTGCCTCCACTTACCAGTCTGATGTGCTTCTGGCTCCATCCAACATATCCCACAGCCACAACCACAACCTCTGAATGGAACATCCTGCACAGTCCAGCTCCTCTGCACTGCTTCAAGGGCCATGTTTGATATTTAGCTGATGCTGAAATTTTATTGTTAGTGTACTTCTTATTTATTTATTATTCTCTGCTCCCATTTTCTGAAGAGAAAAAGCAAAGAACAGTGCTGGCAGGGGAGTAAGGGTGGATTGTTTTTAAAACATCTGCTCCGGTCCACTTGTCTCCCCAGAGCTGAAGTGATGTGGTGGGTCAAAGAGGAAGGCTCCTTTCTGAAGTCTATGCTCTGTTCTGTAGGATTCATAGGAGCTTTTTTAAAGGACAAGAACTATAGATGTTTTATTATGTTCACTAATCATAAGAGTATGTTTTAGATGCAGGACAGTAACCAGTTCAAACGATGTGTACCCGTTTTATCTGTGTTATGCTTTTGGTTAAATCCAACTTGGGATCAAAACCAGCTTGGCTTTACATCATGTGGTCTTCTCTATTTGATCTCATTCTATCTTATTTGCATTGGAACACTTCCCCCTGTCCTCTTTCCAGTGTTTACTCTATGAAATTTCCAACCTTTTCTATTTTCATTTCTTTACAATTATCAGTTTTGTTATGTGAATATTTTTCAGTCTCGAGGGGTCGGACACTTCTACTCTCTTCCTGTTTCAAGTATTCACAATTTTATTCCACTGCTGCCCTCTTTCTGTCACCCTGGATCACAGTGTGAGATAGATTTCTAAAATACTCACTGTAACCTGTCTCCCATTGTTCTCTTCTTTAGATTCCGCAGCCCAATTTGACCCACATTAAGAAAAACAACGGCGGTTTAAGGGTCTGTGTGTGAAATCTGGTTGACAGCCAGATAAAATATTTGAAGCCACACAAGCCAAATGTTCTGGCTTCATAGGTGGTCTGATTTTGGATGCTGTATAATACTTTTGGTCAGGCTAAACCTCTAAAGGAGAAAAACAACATTGACACTAATGTAGCACATTAAAAACTGTGCTTTGTCAGCGTTACCCTACACCCAGACAGATGATTGTACAGTTAAGAACTTTTCCTGGTAGCCTACACTTTGATTCAGTGCAACCTGAGGAAAACAACGCAAAACCTGTAGTTTTACACACAGTTCATTTAACTTGCATACAACTTTATTTAGATTTAGTTAGATTTATCTAATCAATAGTTTCACATCATGGGGAAAAAAACTATTAAACTATTATTAGATGAGAAGATTGATACCACTCATGGGTGCCAGCAGCCGGTTAGCTTAGCTTAGCACAAAGACTGGAAACAGGGGAAAACAGCTAGCCTGGCTCTGAAGTTTCTGCTGATGGTTGCCTAGCAACTGCTCCCAGCCAAGAAACAGCCTGGCACATAGCTACACACAGCAACAATTAGAAAATAAAGACAAGAAAGTAACTAGTAGCTCTTTTTTTATACGAGTTAGTACTCTATTGGTCTATTTGCTAGCTAGAAGACCTACATCTTGTGACTAGTGCATTTACATACTAATGAGGTCATACTTTTTTTAGCTGTATTAAAAAATTAGCTTAGAAAAACCAAACCCTGTTGCATCATTAGCTTCCTGCTCTATCAAAATGGAATAAATACAGATGGTATAACTACACTGTCTGACTGATGTTTTGTGTTCTTTGTGTTGTTTGCTTGAGACAGAATCCCCCCCACCCTCAGAGGAAAGGGAAATGGCAACCATGACAACCATGTTCAATTCACTCTATTATCATATCATTTCCAGATGTAGTACATATAATTCAAGGCCTCCCCCTCCTCCTGCTGGACCTCTTATGTTTGCTCTATGTTTTGGCTCTAAAGATGTTAAAATATACACACTATTATGCAATCAAATATTACTGTTGCTGGGTCTGACTCTAGCAGTGACAACAGCTGATGCATCATGATTACTCCTCACTGCAATATGGCACTTTACCTCAGTCTGTTGAGCTTTAATTGTAACCCATCTCATAATTAAATATGATTTTCAGAGTGCTATCACTTCATCACCTCAACCCTGCTAGCCTCCTGTTGCAGCCTGTTTTCCCCCCAGCTCCTCCAAACAGCCAATCACACAGCTCTGTGTGCAGCATTGTTATCAGATGTAGCCTACACACATTGTTTTCATTGAGAATGGCAGCAGTATTGGACTGTCAGACCCACAGAAGACAAAACAATTCCCAGAATGCCTGGAGCGCTGCTATTTTCCCCAGTCGGCGTGGCGTGGTTGAATAGTCTCGCCACAAGCAATCTGCTGTTAGCGGTGTGGCGAGCCGGAGGAGAGCTGTGGCATCCCTTCTCACTCCAACCGTCACTGCAGCTCAGAGGGAGGGGAGAACCTCGACAACCTGCCATCATCCTGACCTCAAGAGCTAGAATTAACAGTATTTTGTTTTTTTTCATACTTGAGTTGTAGATAAAAGCAAAACTTAAGTCAAGCAGTCTGTGTTTTTTAGATGAAAAAGTAAAGAAAGAATAGTATTTTCTATTTCAAGGGACTTTTTTTTTTGGGGAGCAAAGCACCAACTCCAAATTCTGTTTCACACGACTTGTCATGTTTGGTTAACTTGTTTCAAGAACAAAGAGGTTTGGCATTAATCATACCAAGCAGCAAGCAGATAAGAAGGAGTGGTAATATCCATATTAGTTTATTGTTTAATCAGTCTTTGACTCAGTTGACAATAGAGTAGATTACTTACAGAATCTAAATATATCTCTCAGAAAATAATACTGGGTTTAAAAGAGCATGGTATCTTCCTGTAAATCTCTCAAATACATTATATACACATTATTTTGTATTATACATACACTTGCATACACAGACACAAACGCTTCACATCTGAAAGTGGATTCATCTGGACTTTTGAGGTTTTGTTGTTCAAATAGCTAAAATGCATCTGCATACATTTGACACACGAGAACTTTGAGGGTGTTTTTACACCTGGTCTGTTTCAGCAATTCAACTCAACTCAGTGATTACTGCTCAAATGTGATGTGAGATTATGGCCCCTCTGTAATAATAAACCAAACTCAGACCTGAGCAGTAATCTGAGTTGGTTGTGATTTTGAGCTCAATTTTCTTGTAATCAATCTTTTCTTTTGCCAGTTGTGTGCATTTTGCGGTCAGTCCATTTGTGGTGATTGCTAATTATTACTTCTGCCAAGGAGTTGGTTTTAGGTCCTGTGTCTTACAGTACTTAAGATATTTCAGCTGCAAAACGTGTAGGAAAACTAATTGGATTTTGGTGTTAAAAGTGAGGCCATCTTTGTGTGATTGCAACCAAATTTAGATGGCACATGCACTATCAACTCCAAGCAATCTTGCAAAACCTGAAGGTATTTCCCCTACAGGTTGCGCTGCAGCGACACGGTAAAGTTAGATGGTCATACTGTAACTCTTATTTAGCTATTCTCTAAAAAGCGGCACAGTTGTCATTCACCTTTTGTAGTTTGATGCAAATTCAGAGTCAGATTTTAAAATAAATGTTCGAGAAAAAAAAGTTTTGAGTTTTGTCGAGTGCCTTCTAGTTGGATGTAGTAAACTGTCACATAATCAAAAATCTGGGAAACGTTCAATTCTATTCACTATAATTCAAGTGTCACTGTTGGACCTATTGATTAAATAATGTGATTTGAGTTTTGTCCAGCAGTACCAATTTGGGCCTAAAAATGGACACCACCTTAACAAATGCTACTTAAATTTCCTCCATCAGACTGTCACAAGCTTTGATTGAAACCACTTATCATCTGACCATGTACTGCTGTTTGCTTTAGCATTAGGACTTTGAACTGAGTTCAAATAATGATTAACTGTGTCACGTTACGTACAAGTTTTTCTTATGGGGCAGCACATACTGTAGCACACAATGTAAACACAGCCTCAGTTGAAAATAAACAGTACTTTTCTCTGATTGATTGTAAATACACATAGCAAGGGTGGGGCTATGCAGCCAACATTAAAATGTTGGACACTGTTTCATACCTCATTTGTAGACAAAAATATCCATAGTCACGAGATGTTTCAAAAAATACACTATGTGTTTGTGTGATATACTACTATAATCTTATAATAACTTCATATATGTATGAAAGGCATCAAATCTGAGTTAGTAGATCTGCCAATCCTTTACATTTTACGCTGAAAGCCAAGCACACTGGTGAATGTAGTTCACATGTTGTGCCGAGGGACATCGCAGAATTGTTTATTTGAAGGTGTAAATTAAAACTGTCTACAGATATAAGTGATTAGGATTTATTGATGTCTGTAGGTGGACTATAACAGTGTGCCCACCTTCCATTTCTCTACAAGTGCCCCACCCCGCTGGTGTATCTGTTCACAGGATGATTGATAAACTGGCCCTCCAATTCAGAAAGCAAAAAACAAAAACTAAACTACCGCAGTGGTGCAACAGACCTCATGCAATAACAAGTTTAAAAAAATATACATTTTTCATTTTATAACGTGGGTTCATCACTATTAGTCTGTTCACTTAAAAGTATTTGTAAGCGGCAGCCAAGAAAGCGAAGCAGCCTTACCAATGATGTGCAGATTACCTTAGTGGATCTGAGCAGCATTACAGTTCAAAATCAGCGTCAAAAGCGCTGTTTGCAGGTGCTCGACAGACGAGTCATTTAAAATTTGTGAAGGTTTTGATAGTGCCTCTAGAAGTGACCAAGTCCGGCTTCAAATTTCCGCTGGGAAAAACATTCCAGCCACTCATACAATGTAGGGAATGTACATGACACCTCCTCAGGGCCCTTCACTGACCTTATGTGAGCATAATTCCTGAAGTCACATACTAGGCTGAGGCTCAAATTAATGAGCTGATTTTTAATGAGTGGATTTGAACTGCTTATGGTTAACAGATAATGTGATTTCAGTAGAGATCACAAGAGGTATGCCGGTTATGTCTGAACCCTGAATATAAGCTTTATATAAGCATTTCATGTAGCTCTATATGATGTTAAAGTGGTGTGGATGTATATTAATGTATTCTATGATATTTGTTGTGGAGCTTGACTAGCAAGAATAATCTCTTCATGCCTGCGAGTGTATCAAAACCTCAGAACTCAATTAATAAAAGTGAACTGAGAACATCTCTTCATACCAGTACGTCTAGCTACAGGGTAGTACTGGTGTTACGAAAGAAAACAGCTTTTGAAGTTAAGAGACCATTAATATGTACTCTACCTTTAAAATGTGAAGATTATTTAGGGAGAATCACGTTCAACACGTTTAAGTGAAAGCAAAATTCAGCTCTGGAATGGTAGAACTGACTTCTCATTCAAGTGAATGAGAGGCCTCTAGTTTGAGGGCAGTGAACACTGATGTTCACTGGCAGCGCAACATGTTAGTTTGCAATGTTGACACACAATGCAAGTTCATTAGCTCTGGTGGGTCGCTGATATACCAGCCACCATCCAATAATGCAGGGTTTGTAGAGTTTTTTGAGGAAACAAAATAACTTGGCTTCACGTAATAATTAAAGTTTTATAGATTACTGCTTCTGCATGTCTGATAGGAGAACGCGTCATGCATCATTTGGTAATTATTTTTGTTAGGACTTAAATAGTATCTAGTAACATATTGTGACTCAACACTGAAATGTAGGTGGTCATGCATAGGTCAAACTTGCACACTGCAGAAAATTCATAACACACCTGGACCAGGGAAGCTGCACCCACAGCAATGATATAGTGCTTGGGAGTTCCTGGCTAACAGGATACTGAGTGTGAAACTCAGAGAAAACACTGTGCCGGGTAGTTATCTGATTGTGCCTATTTACCGCTCTCGAACTAGAAGCTCAAGTGTCTTAGTGGAGAGTTTCAAAAAAATATATATAACAGCACTTAGTGGTTTTTGCTTGGCGTGTCCTCTAGCTGCAGAACTGGAAAGATCAGATCAAATTCTGGAAGGTGACAGGAAATTCCACAGTTAGCTACGTCGCTCTTAACACAGTCCAGAACAGCGAGGGAGCCCACTCAGACACTGGCTCCGTGGGGGGTGGGGGGGGGGGGAGAGATAAGTGCCGGCCAAGAGGTTGAAAAGAGGGAGTGGGAGGGGCGTAATCTCCCAACGGGGAGATCTCACGTCACCACTTGCTGCACTGTTGAGCGTTCATTAGGGCAGGACTGGTCTCTGCAGTGCAGCCTCCTGAGCAGCCGCTGAAGCTTGTTGGAGAAGTTTTTGTTCATCTTCCTATACATGAGAGGCATTGCAAAGCTGCTTGAGAAAGCCAGCAGTTTAGACACACATCTCAAGAAATAATAAGTAGGTAAGTAATGTACGTTGCTAATGTATCCTGGTGCACCAGCTACAGTGTGCACCAACAGGGTCATGTAGTATGGGGTCCACAGTACAAACTGTACACAGACTGAGGCGAGCAGCAGTCTGTGGATAGAAGGGTCCAAGCGAGCCGAATCCTGGTCTAGAGGTGTAGACTCCTTCCTAATGCGCAAAATGAGCACAAAGGCATAAAGAACAGCCACAGCTGGAACAACGTAGCCGATGAACATCATGATGGCGTCTGCTGCTTCCTTGTTCTGCATTTTGGAGCACTCGACCATCTTAGTGGAGATGTGGTTGCACACATAGAAGAGCAACGAAGAGAAGCTAGTGAGCACCGCGCCGCCCCAGATAAACCCACACACATGTTTGGTGTTATACACACTGGACATGTATGTACGAGGCAGCGCCCGCTCTATGTAGTAGTCCAGACTGAGCAGCGTGGTGGAATACATGATGACCAGAGAGGAGATGTTGAAAAGGATGATCAGGGTGATGTAGACCTCATTGTTGTACTCCCACGCGTGCCAGCGGGTGAAGGTGGAGTCCAGCAGCTCCACGGGCGCCACCAGGTTGAGCACAAGGCCCGCAATGGCCATGTTGACGAAATAAACATCCGGCATGGTCATAGACACCTTGTTAGAGAGGTTGACCACGACCAGCAGCACATTGTAGCACAGCCCCAACGGGAAGCACACCAGGAGGTAGATGATGGAGAAGACTGACAGGATGAGGCCAAAGTCCTGGCAGAGCCGGAAGTCCACGCTGGTGTCCGTCTCATTGTAAACCATGCAGAGCCACATCGCTGGGCGCAGGTCCAGTCTCTCAACAGGCCGACTGCAGACAGAGAGTTAGGGAGACAGAAGTTAGTTACACAACCATAAGCGTGATTTACAGGGGGGGTGTGGGGGTTACAACCCCCCCCAATAATCAAAACTGGCCAGTGCAACCCCCCTAAATATCTAATAATAATTTGATTTACATAATTAAAGACATTTGCACTATAAATTGATGCAGAAAAGGCACAAATTGTTGCAGAAAAATTCACCGGAATGCAGGAAATGAAGTGTTTGAATTTTGATATTTTGCTCGAAAGTGGAGATCTCAACCCCCCCCCCCCATGTTGAACCCAAAGTTACGCCCTTGTGTAATACAACAAATAACAAACGTCATAGCTGTTATCAATAACCAGTAATAATAATTAGAGCTGGGTAAAAATCAACAAAAATCAAATATAGGTAGAACTAATGGTAATTTCATTTAATTTAAAGTTGAAAAATCTTTTGTGGAGGCCGCTCATTGTTCATTTCAGTGTGTAAGAACAATGAAATACGTTCAGAACATTGTACGGTGTATATTATCATTGTTTTAGGAACATGTGGAGAAAAAAAAGGGAAATTGAAGCAACAACACAATTACAAAATAACCAAAATCACATCGTCATTTTTGTGAGCTTATGTGGAAATGTTTGAGAAAGTCACCCCTCCACCACATTCAGTTGTTTTTGTATGCGTGAGCAAAATTCAACCCTCTCTGTTATTGGTTTCTGTGCTGACTAGGGGAACAAACAAGGCCTCGACACAAAAACACGGCAGCCACGGCACAGCTATTATGCCCTGGGTAACACTATTAATTTCACTTCACCGCATCTGACTGGCTGAATACAAACGCCTCACAATATGTTTCATTTGCTAGCTCGGCTTCAAAACCCACTAGTTCTCCTCTTTGAGAGCCACACTGGGGAGAGCAAGTGTTTAACGCCTCTGCACGCTCTTTCTCTCTCTATCCCAGTCACATGCACGGCCACTGCTGCCTGTGCAGTGCTGCCTTTGTGCTTTTCACATGGTCAAGCAGCCAGATAAAGAAAAACACTTTTCTAGCCTGACACTTCACAAGTCTGCTTTGGTTGTACTGTACTACTGTTCTGAGTAAAGCTCATGCACCTTCTGTTGACTGGGGGTTGGGCACGTGGTGATGGGTAGATTTATATAAAGAGTGAAATGTGAAGCAGGCTCTGGCGAAGGGGTCAGCGAGGATCGAGTTGCGGGGTTGGAGTTCAGGGCAAGGTCAAAGAAAATGACCATGTGCGCGTCTGCAGTGTTTGGGCTCAAGCTTGACGGGGCTGCACGTTTTGAAAAAGCTTATGTAATGCTGCCTTGCATAATTAACCCAGGTCATTTTAAATAAATTATTCAAAGAGCTTTGGTCAAGGAAATGGAAGATCATGAGGCTATCGCAGGATTGCAGTAATAAATCAACAAAGTTCACTGTATTCCATTTCCTCAGTGACAATTTGGCAGTTCTGTTCCAACGCGTTTGGCTTCACTTCCAAAACTGCTTTGCAAAAGGATGATTCTCTGAAGAGCAAATAAACTTAAAAAACAAAAACTGGAGATGTGCTAATCTGGTCAGAATTTTCTGGAAACCTCTTCCTTGGAAATACTGTGGAACAAAGTGCAGGAAGGCAGTTTTGATTTCAGGAGGATGAGTAACAATGCCAGCAAAGGGGAAACATTCTTCCGTTCACTTACGTAACACCACTACAGAGGGGCTGTTTTAGCCTTAAGCCTCAGACACAGACGGATATACACAAGGGCTCAGTCCCTCCTCTATACTACTCCAATTGGCTGTAATAATACTATGGTGGGGGCTGGAGCTCAGACTTGGACTGGATCAGGATACGGAGGAAGAAAGTGTAGAGTTACTCTTTAAAAAAACAACCGTCTTCACCAAGACAGGAGCACTGGACAGACCTCTTGTAAACATGCTCTCTATAAGCAGCTAGGTGACTCATTTACTAAAACAGGCCTTGACACAAGTACATAATGAGCTATGGTCCTCTACCATGGATTATGTGCTTGTCTCTGAATGTGTTGTAGATTGGAAGAAGTTTGTGTACCCTTCACTCCTTCAACAACCTGTGATCGCTTAAGGAGAAAATGACTTTTAAGAGAATTTGGGCATTTTTAAAGAGAGCACACACTGCATTGTGGCTGGCTGTCCCCATTCATTAGCACCTGCTGTGTAAAGACGTTTCAGCCACCCTTTCATTATCACATTGGCTTACACTACTGCTTCCGAGAGCTGCAGGGTTCCTACAACTCTGCATTCATGGCTTTGTGATGCACTAGTGTTTGATTACTTTAACAGTTTGTTTCCAAATACTTTGTTTCCTGGTTACTCTATAGACAGTATTAGCCTAGTATTTGTATGGCCTTGACAATGACAAAACAATGATGAAGTACAGATGAAAACTAACGCCATGGCATTTATAATGCGTAGTGGACAAAAAGGTAAACAGTGGAAAACTTTGGAATTCCCTGTGTTTACCTACTGAAAGTGACAGAAATGTGTTAGTATGTTAAGACATTTTATTTCATGCTAAACCATCATGCCCTTTTTTTCTTTTTCTTTTCAAATCATCGGCCAGGATTTCACTCTTTTAAAGATAGGCCAAACCAATCAAAGCATAGTTACCACACAATATAGTTGTGGCACACGAATAGAGAAGAAAATGCTATTACAATATTAGGGCGCAATTAGTCCCCTCTGCATTTCCTCCATGTCACTGCAAAAAAAAAAAAAGAAAACACATTGGGTTTGGGTTGCTGTAGCCCATACTAAAAAAATATTTTAAATCATGGTTTTCATATTAAACTTGTGAACAACCACTGCTAGCTTTGCACTGTCTGCGTCAATTAATTCTAGGCAACTTTGCACAATTTGCCAGCAGCCCATGATAATGAAGTCTCTAGTTTTCCACTCCGGGGACAAACAGGCGAGGTGAAAGAAAAAGGTCTTCTCCTATTCATATCGTATGAGCTATGTTTGTTTGAACTCAGAGTAACCAAGACCATTTCAATTTAAAGCCCATGTCAGAATCTGCAGAGTGAAGTTCAGAGACGCAATGTTCACGTAAGCAAAACAAAAGGCACTATATGCTGTTATTAGAGCATGTGTACTACCTGAGGCATATGAAGTTGGGGGTAGTTCTCGCTTTTTAAGGCAATATTTATGCAGTAATTTAGGTATGCAAGTATGTGAGAAGAAAACTGGGAGATAGATGGCTTCTTGCTACCTGCTTCTTGTAAAGGTGCCATATGTAAAATGACATGGCTAAGTAAGAATAGCCTAAGCTGTTGTCAGAGTTCTTCTTTCACATCTTTGACTGCAGCTGTAGACTTGGTTAAGCCCCGTCTGAACTTTCTGCCTTTACTTTAAGACAAAAGTGGCTAAGTTAAATATTCCCAGAGGGGCAGGCCGTGCTTTAGCATGCTTCAGCCCCACCAAACATGATGTCGTTGAGTGACGCACACGTGCTTGACGTCTCAGCGTATTGAAGCCAGATCTCGCAGGCTGATGGGAGTAGTGTGACATACTGGTCCCACACCCCTCATATAGCCTAACTGGAATGTACAGGCTCTTCTCAGAAAGTACTGAGTGAAGTCACATGATTGGCCACTTGTGTATGCAGCAGCATGCAGCAGAGCAACAACAGAAATACTACAGGGGAAGAAAACAAGGTTGCATGACTCACATTTCTCGGCACACACATGCTGTGACGTCAGAGGTGCGACACAGTGACATCTGATGCACAATTAATAGTGTCACATTTTAAGTACTTGCCTACTTACTACTACAACACCAGAGGACATTAAGATGTAAATGGTTCATTAAGAAGTCTTTTCTGGTTCCAGTGCGTTTCTCAGGCACCTTTTATATTTGGAAAGCAGCCCATTAACTGAGAGTATTCATGAGAAATCTGACTTCGGGTGAATGCTAATGCTGCATAACATTTTGCAAATTAAAATTACTAAGCTCTCAGGGGTGATTAAAATACTTACCATCAACTCCATTTCTGTGGGAGGGTTTTATATAATTTCAGAACATTTTCCCCAAATCATCATCAGTCCCAACAGAATTGATTCACAGCGCTGGAATTTTGTCGTAGGGAAGATGACTTGTTTTTGAATGGATTCCTCACAAACCACATACCGGTACTGTACTGTATACAGGTCAAGTCTCTACCTGCCTATCATCCTTCTTGTATATCTGTTAATCTACAAACATGACGTGTTAGTTCCAGAAAAACTAAAAGCTCCAAAATGTTGATTTCACTGACTCACTGCTGCACAGAGGGTGTTGATCAAGGTCACATCCCCCCCAAAACAGTATTGCCTCTTAAAAAGTACTTGTGTAAGAGACTCTGGTCAAGCACAAGTCACAGACAATCAAGACAACTTCTTCAGCGTCTGTTCTGGAACTGTGACAGGTACCAACAAAGTCAGAGTTCAATGGTCAGCACAAAGCAGGCTTACTGCCATTAAGCCATGGCACACATCCCATATCCTATTTGGTCACATAGATGAAGTTGACGACAACAACAAGCGCAAAGCCTAAATCTCAAGAAGCATTTAATTTGGTGAGCGGTATCTTGGCAGAACTATACTTTGTCACAAAGTAGCATTCATACAGTCTCCTTGTTGCTGGCCATCATTAAGTGGTACATAATTAGCAACCAAGGTAAACATCTGGTTATTAATAGTGGCTTTAAAAGCTGATCAAAAGTCTTGATACCATTTATCACAACAAAAAGAATATATTAATGTGCCTGTGTGGAAAATCTAACATTGGTATTATTCTTTAAGCGGTTTATGAATGATTAAACTTCACAAACATAACATAAAAAAAGTAATTATTCATTGATGGCCTGGGATTTAGTAGATGTACTGATCCAGTAAGAAAGGCTGCCTTCTTCTTGCAGTCTGCTAGTTCTAAACATCGCATATGGTTAATTAACAGACTCACCATGGCATCCGATCAGCTCTAGGTCCCAATGGCAGATGTCATGTCAACAAGACATATAGGTTATTCATATAAAGAGCAGTCTACCACAGCTTTAAAACTACACTTTTTATTGCCAGTGAAGGGGCTTTGAACTTAAGAGACCTGATTAAACTGATAACAACTTTTCCCCCCCAGCACCCGAGGAAGCTGATCCCGTGAGAAACATCTCTTCAGGTGTTGTTTTTCAAATATAAACGCGTCGTTAAAACTGCGGAGGTACTACAGCTGAACAAGGGGAAGAAAAACTACCCTAGCCTATCGCAGTCTCCATTTATTTTTGCGGACATGTCTCTCCATCACACTTGACTGCACAGATCACAGCGTGGATAGCTGTCACGGCTTTACAATTATTCTAACGTTACCAATTCGGCGGCTATTGTTGGCACAGACGCTTAGCTAATCTCGCATCTAGCCATCTTCAAAGGGGCAAATTCACTTGTATACCACTGTAACGATTACAATTCAAGGCAACCGCATCTCATTAGCGGGTCGAAATGTTAAAATAAAAAAGGGGGTAAAACTCACCAGAAACGTATAGATTTGGCTGGGTGACAAACCTACGGAGGCATTGGGTTTGGATGTAGCATTTTCACTGGCATTTCTCAGTCGTTTCATTTCAACACACGTAGTATACTCGCTTCGGTAAAGAAAACAGCAAAAAGAACGGTTTAACTGCGTTACGGTGGAGAACTCATCTATCAACTTTTCGAACGAGGCTTGTTCTGAAAAGGGGCTGTCCGTTGCAGACTTTACTACTGCTGGAGTGCTGCTGAGCCCTACAGTGTGTACACACGTGACCCTCCCCCCACTGTCTCCCGGCTCTAAGCTCTACGGTCGCGAGGCCCGAATAGCTGTTCTCTGCTCTGATTGGACGGGAGGCAGGGAGGTGGGACGCGATTGAGACCGAGGGGGACACACACACACACACACACACACACACACACACACACACACACACACACACACACACACACACACACACACACACACACACACACACACACACACACACACACGCACACAAAGCTACAGGTTCATCAATATTGAAAAAAATATTTAAACAATGGTTACTAAGTAAACATAGGTAGCCCATCAATGCCATTTCCTAAGTGGTGAGTTTAAATGGTGTTAGTGCTGTGACCTTTAGTTTGTTTTAGTGTCTGCTCATAACCGACTTGTTTGCGACCAACACATCACTAAATTGTTCCTTATTTTCTTACTGGCCCTGAAATGATCAATTCACAAATCAATTCCAATGTAAGTGGTGGGGGACAAGGTCTACCTAGCTTGTTTAGTGTAAAAAAAAAAAATACATTCCAACAGCATGGTTGTTATGCCCTGACTGAAATAACTTCTTCTTTTTAATGGTAAATTGCAGCTGGGTAGGGCATTACGCCCACCTATTGTCGCCTATAACATACTGTATATACTAGGTTGTTTTCTCACATCTGACTGCAGTATAGTGGCACTGTTGAAAAAAACACATGTATATATTACATTTGTACAGTATAATTTGGTGTTTGTCGTTTCAATAGCAACTGCTGCCGCTTCCTCCAGCGCCATTTTCACAAGTTTGAAAATACTGTACTGTACTGTACTGTACTGTTGGTGGCCGCATAGCTTATACTCCGTAGCAAAAATGCCCCCCATTGAAGGCGAGTAGTGTCCAGTGTTCCATACTCAACTTTTTGACCGCTTTGAGTGCAGCATACAGGTACTTGTATTGCATTTGGCCATACCTCGTCAGTGTGAACACACTATGTACTCAAAATAGCAAGTGTATGTACAGAAGTGCACGAGACACAGCATAGGCCTATTTCTTTATTTTGCAAAGCCTGAGACGTATTGCATTTTAATAAATCCAAATGATTGGGTTCCCATACTGATATATATAATCCTTACAGTACAGTAATACCACAAATATTAGTAAGTGCGGATAAGTCAATAAGCTAATGGCAAGTAAATGTCATGTCCAGTTTTATGTCACTGGAAACCTATAAAACCTTATTTGGTCATTGCTAAGCTCTATCCATGGGTCTGAGATAACATGGCACATGCAGCATGGTAACATCAGGTCTTAATCAGTCCTTCACTGTGTACAGATCCATCCCTCAATTTCCTGCTCAGCACCCGAGGGGATGGAGGGATACAGCAAGAAAGCCCTAAAGTGAAAACCTGAAGCTACACAGTGTTAAAAGAACCTGGAAGCAGATATTTCATGAACACTAAATGTATCAGTGCCCTTTCAGCTCTTCTCACAAGTAATGGATTAGTTCTAGGCCAGCAATAGAAAAGAAAAACGAACTAATGAACAATTTATGGAATGCACTGTTTCAAAACAAAATGCATATGGCTCAGTGAGCACACTCAAGCATTTCAGAGAGTGCGTAGGAGTGCATAACATAAGTCTCTTGTACCACTTTGAAAGAACTGAAGCAAAAATATTGAAAGGGAATAATTCAAGTGCAGCATATTTCACTGATCTTATATTCAAGAGTTAGCGTAACCAGAGTCCTGTTCAGTCTATTAGATTCAGTTGTTAGCCTTTTCCTCACTCAGATATGAAAATGTGTTACCACAGAACTGTAGACTTTGAGAATATAGTGTATAATTTAATGACCCTTCAGAAAACTGTAACTCAGACTGTTCCCTGATCATGAATCTAATCAGCCACATAAGAGCAGAGAACTCTGTGCTATAAATGCAAAAAAGACAGACATTCAAATTCAGATTAGAGTAGTGGAAACGTACAATCTTTCCTTTTGCATATGCTATAGTGATCACAAGGAGTTCTGCATCTCAGGAGTGACTCTTAAATGTCAAGCGCTACACTTTCCACAGCTGCAGCGGTGATGGAGCCAAATCAGAAGCAAGCATGGTTAAAGAAGAGTATTTCCTGTACATGAGTGGTGAGATATTCACCAATTCACTAAAGTATGTTGATGATGGTGAGGCTCTGCAGGTTCAGAGACAAAATGTTAAACTGGTCAATATGACGGTGATGGTTTAGGAGCTTTAAATGTATGAGTCTGGTCAGCACACAATTAACAGGCTTAAAGAGTGTAGTTCATTCAGTTCTGCTTGGTAATGTTTAAACTGTAGCACTTTAACATTTGCAATAGCCCAGCAGTTTGACAGCCAAATGACGTTTCATTTTAAGTCTACATAAAAGGAAGATCCACCTTGATTTCTGTCCTATATCTCTGCTTTTCAACTACTTGAGACACAGCAGTGGAAGACAGGTTTCTCATTCCTGCAAAAACACCACCCTGGAGATTAGATTTGTTCAAGCAATTATATCATTGACTGTATTCACGTATTTTTTATCAGACATTTTAAGTCCATCACCATTCACATTGCGTTGTATTATGTAAAACTCACAACACACAGTATCTCAAACTTCCAAACGTTTTTGTCATGGAATTAAATTAAATGGTAGATTATTGATAATGTTTTCAATTGATAGAGGAGATTGAAATGTGTGCTTTCTTTGATTTCAGAAAACAAATAAGATGATCTGAAATAAATACCCAAGCAATAACAAACTCTTCATCACTTACAGTCTCAGTCACTTGTGTGTGAAGGTTGGGTGTTAATGCAATAATCCCTCAAATACAATCTTCAAAGTTCTACAACATTAGTCAGACTAACTCTACTGTATGCTAATGCACAGCTTAAAGTTTCATTTAGCTTGTATGACATTTATGAAAAGCAGGGCAGGTGTTTTTTCTAACAGAGCTATAATACAATTCACAATTCCATGCTTTTTTCAGTGATCTTGTCCATGCAGATTGGTCACACATTGTATGTGTCAAACTAGAAGATACTATTGTCATGAATCTTACTTATTTTAAATGACTAGGTTTCACCTAATTTAACCCTCACAGCTGTGGTATATTTCATTAATACATTTAGTGCTTTAGTGCTTTGTTTATATTATTCATTTGATATTAGTTATTCATTGGATATTGTGCCATCTGAATGACAAAAGTTCTTATTTAAGTATTGATCCTATGTTTAAATAAGGAACAAATGTTGATTTATGGTTTGCGTGGCAGTGGCTGTAATGTGGTCATTTGCTGCAGCAGAAGAGAAAGTGAGCGTTAGTGTTAGGGGCAGAGTGGACCATGGGTCGGAGGACTAAATCACAGTTTATCCCCAATCAAGCTCTGAAATCTGTTCCTATTCTTGGAAGCCTCAGCACCACTGCGAGGCTCTGGTCTCCATTCACTTCCCCCTAAAGACTTTAGGCTGAATGACGACATATGGCTTGTTTACAAATGAAAGTCTACTGTACGCTCGGCCTCAGTCAGCACCGGGTGCATGTCAGCTGTTTGCACTTTGGCACCAGATGGTCACAGACACATAATGTGAGTCTAATGATAATGACTAAACCACTTTCTAAAACATTTCATAAGATCATGTCTGTAAGTCAAGTCTTTTCTCACAGAGAACTGATGCGATACTAGAGACGTTACTGTATACTGAAAGATGATGTTGTCAGAAAGTTATGACCAATGACAGCAGCAGACACACCTCAATGCTTGTGCGTTTGATTTTCTTTTATGTGGAGAATGCACACGGACAGAGGCAAACAGTGCAACACTGCAGTACAGTGCATGCAGTGCACATGCCTTTAAGCTCAGAGGCCTGGGAGTGCACATTAAGCTCATTAAGTCTGTGGTGGATTATGGTGTGTTGCAGACCAGGCACCAGCGTCCAGTGGCTGGGCTGTCTCCTCATTTTCAGATGGCAGGGAGGAAGTAGATAAATAAGGGGTGGAAGAGCTCCTCTAAGTCTCTATCAAGTCAACATTTACAGCTCACACAGATGGATGGTGCAGGATCCTGCATGCTTAATTAATATAAAATTAGACAGCATGAAGACTTCTGCCTTTTAATAGAAATAACACATCTAATTTAGATGTAATTTAAAACACTTTCTAACGATTGAAAAGCAGACTTAATTGCAATGCATAATGCATTTGCACACACCCGTACTACTCAAAACAAACAAGTGGAACGCAATGTAAAATGTTGATATGTACAGCTGGAGAGCAGAGCTTAGGTACTTCCATGATAATCAAAAACAAGTTCATAATATAAACATCAGGATAAAGCCTGCAGTTTGTTTTTGTTTTGCCAACTGATTTGGCGCTACACTGGGGTCTGTCATCCTGTCAGACAGCTTCCTGGAAAAAGGTTTCCTCTGTAGCAATATGTGTTTGTGTCACCAGGCCTGGTTGTGGAGGCAATGCATGTGTGTGTATCATCCAGTTTTCTAGTAATGTAAATGTGAACATAAATGCAAATATGCCAATGTTTTAAATGGCAAAATAATGGTGTTGCAATAGCAGTGGAGCCCGGAATAATATTACCCCACGGAAACCTGTCTCCTAAACTGTTGAATTGATGAACTGATGAATTTTTATATCTCCCTCCCATCTGTCTGTCTCCTACTACTTCTTCTCAACAATGAATTAACCTGTAGGCTTTGCAAGCCAAATAATGTCATGAGCAGTTGTGGTTTTTGCTTGGTCCTGGCCATCCTTTTTGTTTATGCTCAAGTGAGCATTATGCCTTGGCAGAACATGGCAAATAGCACATCTGCTAAACTGGAGCTACTTCTTCTAGTCTGAAAAACAGCTAGTGCAATAAAGGATTATATCTTCAGACATGCTATGATTTTCTTTTAAAATCATGTTCCTTTGAGCAAGACCGTGCATGTCAGTTCTGTGTGCATGCAATTCAATAGCACCTAACAATAGCAAAGCCAACTGCAGAGGAAACGTTATATTGTTGCCTTTCGCTCTGGTTTCCCCTTTGGGCTCCTTTCAGTTTACCTTGTTCCTACCAACCCTTGCGCAGATAAGTTATACTTTTATAAGGTACTGTATCTATAATCACTGCTATGCATATGATGTCCATTTATTCATTGCACACATATTTGCATGACTTGTTGAGGGGTAAAGATGAGTTTTCTGCAGCTTAATGCAGGATAACATGAGGTTCTTATTTGTGCCACATAGACTGTTTTATTAAATTGGAACAATGTATTGGGTCTTTTTTCTTCATTGGTAAGGTCAATTGTTAAAAAATGTAGGTGCACTTTTGACTAGGTCTTTATCAGCATGTCAAATGATTCTACTATTATTACTATTATGTCAAATTATTCTACTGTTATGCCTTGTAGGTAGAAAGACTGCATTTATACTGAATAGCGATATGTGGGCAACCCACTCTACTTCCTGAACTCTACCTTCTGAGCCACATCAGGCTCACGTAGGCCATGTAGATGTTCTGACTGAGGTGTGTTGGTTGTCCCTGTACCCAAAAACCTGTCACCCGATGCATTGATTTTAATATCTGTAATATCTAAATTATATTATAGTATTGTAAAGAAGTTCATGATGTTTGCTCACAAAGGTGTGAATAAACTCACTTTTTACTTACTAACTCAAGGGGCTTTCTTTGGTTGCCTATCCTACAAACACAATGTGAAGTTTTATTATTGCTTGATTCATGAGCAACCCTGACCCTGTATACATCAGCACGTAGATATGATCTCCTGCAGTGCGTAGATGCAGAGAGGCCTGCATAGCTTTGTAACATTCATGTAACATTCCTGGAGTAAGTGAAGAGGACTGCTCATGTTTTGGTAATGGGCGTGTTTGAAAGGAGGATGAAGTGTAACTGAGGTGGTGCTCAAGTGCAGGAAAAAAAACAACATGCAGACAGCTGTTTCCACCCACTGCTCTGCTGTTAGCTTGTCCCCAGCGAAGGAATGAGCCCTGACCTTAGGTCAACCTTGTAATGTATCCTTTTCAATAACATCCACCTCAGCCGTATGCTTAAACAGTAGTTTTATGGCACGTTCCTTGGATTTTCTCTGTTTCTCAAGGGACATTTATTAGTTGCCTTTTGTCACAGAATATGAGTCCAAATCAGGTCAGCTCGCGTGAAGCTTTTAGTGTAAATACAATCTAGAAGATTGGGGTGGACTCCATTAGGAATGTGAGTGATTAAATAGCCTCCTGATCATGTGCTTTGTCTCTCGCTGGCACATTGATCATCACTGTGATTTTCGGATCATCTAGAGGCGCTTACATTGTCCTCATCATTATTTGGAGTGTTGTTCATATGTTTTGGGTTCCTTATAAGCAGACCCAGATGGAATCTAGGGATTTCTTTTCACAGTTCTCAGTGGTGATCCAGAGTGAAAATTGAATGAAGAATTTAGCTGAATGTGTTTTGCTTGGGGTAGAGATGTGTTAACATTCTGAGTTTCATCAGATATATTTTTTATTTGTTCAAAATTTGCGGAAAATTTGCGGAGGTATCAATGGAATTCCATGTGGGCCTTCTAAGTTATTGGTTAGTGGTAACAAAACATCTCTCTGTTGGTGGTTTTTGGTGTCTGTGTGAAAGGCGCATATCAGGAATTGTTTTGCTACTACATATCTGTTTAACTTGCAGAAAGATCATACTGAGAAAAAAAAGTGTATAAAGAGACTGTGTCCTACGGTCATATATTCTTAAAGAAAACTTAAAGATCTTATGGGTAACTAACTTGTCAGTAGTCAAATTATTTTATAATATAAAGTCATTCCTATTATAGGGGAAAAGAAAATAATTTAATTATTGTGTGCAGATAAACATGATCTTCAATTTTCAAATTCAATTATTTGCTTTGAGTTATTAGAGCTGCTGAGTCTGGGGCAGCCATGCAAATCCTCTTGCACCTAATCTAGTTAAGAATGTATTGGTTTTATTGCATAAGAGTCTGGTTGCTTTGTGTTGCCCTTTATTGTTTTCTACTTTTTATAACAAATATATAAACAAATTAGTGGTGGGCATAGATACATTTTTTTTAATCTAGATTAATCTCACTGTAATCTTGGAATTAATCTAGATTAATCTAGATTAAAATGGCTAATTTGAATTCTGCCCGAAGGCATTCAGAATATGTGTGCTACCCAAATAATGACTAAAAGTAAGTCTTTGAGAACGGGTTTCTCAAGCCAGGTGGCGCTTTAGACCAGGGGCTCATCTCCTGTTTCCAAAATGCATCACAAACTGCTTGAGAAAGCTGTTCTATGATAATTGGTGATGAAAATAAATCATGTTCAATAATATGTAGCCTACTTGTGTTTACTATAGTGTTTCTGCGTTGGTCTTTTTCAGTCGCGGAAAATACTTTTCAATACTCATCTGGGATGAAGCAGCAAACATTCAGTGTAAGAGTAAAAAAATGACATAACATTATTTATAATACATTTATTTGATTCACAGCTGCTACGTATAGTGTTTTGACCTCGACAATCCAACTGCATTTTATTGCAAACTTGCGACTAGTTAACTTTCTAAAGCGGGCGAAATCGCTTGTTTGCTAAGAGTCGGGTCGGGACTCTAACATTAAACACTGGCAGACGCAAGTGACAGAGAGACGGAGGAGAGCATGGAAGTAAATATGTAAAGTAAAAAAAATTAATAAACGCAAGTGCGGCGGGTGGTGTTGATTGTGAGGCGCACCGCCGCACATTAGTCTATGTGTGGGAAACACTGTTACTAACTGTTTATTCATCCATCCATCGTCATCCGTTTATCCGGGTGTCGGGTCGCGGGGGGAGCAGCTCCAGCAGAGGACCCCAAACTTCCCCACATTAACCAGCTTCGACTGGGGGATCCCGAGGCGTTCCCAGGCCAGGTTGGAGATATAATCCCTCCACCTAGTCCTGGGTCTCCCCCGAGGCCTCCTCCCAGCTGGACGTGATGAACTGTTTTACATTCAGTAGGCTGCATACATACGCGCTAAAATATCAAGGTGAAAGTCATCATAGCTTGCGTAGTATCCTATAGACCCAGCTCCCAACCCAACTTTGAGAATAGATTAACGGCGATATTTTTTTTATCGCCCGATAAGAGTCTCACGTTAACGCAGCGCGTTAACGGCCCACCACTAAAACAAATATAACTTGGAAACAATTATATTAAGGCATCAGTTGACCTCGATGGATACTTCTAATTTGAACATTATCCTCACTTGAATGAAAAAACAACAACAACTTATACACATGTGCAGGGTCCAAAATTAGCACCATTTACCAGCCAAATGCTGGTAAAATATGCAAGTGGCTGGTAGATTTTCTTCACTCACCAGCCAAAAAAACAATGGTGATGTATTGAGTGGCTGGTACAATTTGAACATTCACTAGTCACATGGCTGGTGGACAAATAAGTTAATTTTGGACCCTGCACATGTGGTTGAGGTCCATATGTCCTCACAACATCTTTTCTTCTTTCATGTTTTTTCTCTCTCAGTGGGACAGAGAGGAGTGGTAGGGGATCCGGTGAGGGCCCTCAGGACTCCCACCTCATAGGCCCCCTGCTCCATTCTTCTGCTGCTGTAAGGCAAGATTATTCCGCTGTTTAGTTCCACCAGATGCGGCAGCGCCACTGGATGGGCACTGTCTGGCCCTGATGAGCAGATCTAAGAGGGATTAGTGGGCTGTTGTGGTGGATCGGCAAGAACAGTGGGAGGCTGTCCACACACAGCTGTGTGTTTGTGTGTTTCATAATGCTCTGGCCTCTGGCCTGTATCTGGCTTTGGCTCCAAGCCTGAGCCACCTTTCCCTCCCACTGACCTCACAGTTCAGGGAGCTCGGACTGCAGACAGCAGGAACTCCAAACTTTCTGGAACGGCATGAAAGCTTTTAGAGAAACACAATTCTCCCTCAAGGATTGTGGGAGAAATGTGCTCAGACATTTTTTTTTTTATCATTGGCTGCAATTGTTTGGGACTTCTACAGCTTTACTTTTATGTAAAGCATTCACCAACAAATCATTTTAGAAAGTATTTTTTGGAGAAGAAAGCCATTTTTGTATCAATACTATATTAAAAGGTATATTTCCTGAACAATGAGTCAGTGTAATTCTTGTCTACAAACTAAATAATCCTCTCACACAGAAATAAATCCTTGTTTGGACCTGAGAAACTGTGTTTATGTCCTTTCAGTGACATTAGTCATATTTCAAGTCCCCATAGCAGCCACTGTTAGCTGGTGACAGGTTTATTGACAGACAACAATCCCCGTAGTCGTAGACAAAGATTTGGTGGAAAATGTCAGGTGATAAATGTCTCATGGAAAGAAAAGTTTCAACATTCCAGCATTAAAAAGGCCTGGAGAAGTAGGAAACATATACAAAAAACACTGCTACGTTTATAGGCTTTGCAAGTGTTGGAAACCAGCATAATTCAAATAAGTCACGTCATCACAGAAAAGTGTTAAAAAAACATCATGTGTTCTCACATTTGTGATATGTAAGATATGGAAATATTTTTTTGTGGATTTTATAGAGCTTTTGGAAAACCTGATCAAACCTAGTCAGCTTTTTAAACATGACCAAACAAGATTACTTACTAAATAAATGTGAGTATTCATTAAGGTCAAGCCCTCTGTGACTCTAATCAGAGAACTACACAAAGCTGATGACCTCCTGCTCTTAGTATGTTTAATTTCACTGAACTATTTCCTGTTATGAGACTCGCACTAAAATAGGAGCACAAATACAAAACCCAGCAGCAACATCAGTTCCCTGTCTGATCTCATTGCTTTGTTGACCTAGAGTTTTTTTTTTTTTGGCGTGGGCCGCATTGTTTTCTCCTCTCTTTTTCTCAAAACACTTTTCCTCAAAGACTTCCCCAATGAATCGGAAAGTGGAGCGGTCAAGAGAAATTGGTGTCCTTCCAAACTTTTTCTTGAAGCCCTTTTAGTCTGCACACAACATTGCTAACAACTGTTTGGATTCAGTGTCTCTTTCCTCTCACTAGCTCTCCGTGTGTGTCTGTGTGTTTGATGTAGTGGTTTGGCTGTCCTCTAAAGCGTTCATTTCAAAGTGGTTACTTTGGGCCTCATTTTGACTCACTGGCTGTCCGCCTACACCCTGTGGTCCACCATCCACTACAGCAACCGCTTCTATGTGTGTGTGTGTGTGTGTGTGTGTGTGTGCGCGTGTTTGTGATTTTTTCTTTTTGTGTACAAGTACTGTACATTCTACAATAAACTGTCTCTGCTATATACACTTCATGTTGTTCTCTCTGGAATATAGGCTTGTTTAGTCTGGAATTGGTGGTGAACCATAAAGAAGAGCCCCTGGCTGTCAGTGTAACAACCGACCTCCAGTCAGCTGATGTTTTTCAGCTCCACTCATCATGCAGAAGCATGCAGTATATTGCTGTCAGCTCATAAGCCTATTAATGTAAGGATGAGGAGCGTACATGGAACATGCTCATTATTTTTTAATGATATCCGTCATCTTTAATCACAGTCAGAGCCGCACTCTATGCTGACTGCTCCTATACTGTAAGTGCAGAGCTTATCTTGTTAAAAGTGTTCCCCATTCACTTTGTCAGATAAAGTGACTTCTGCTACACTTCCCCTGATGCCTTCCAGACACAGAAAAGCCAGAAGTCTCTTTTAAATTAATTGTGCAACAGGAATGTGCTACTGTATGATAAATTACGGCTTTATGTTTCTGGACAGCCATGAGATCACTACTAAATCAGAACTTTGCAGCTTGGGAGATAATTGTGGAAACGTTAAAATATTACCTATGAATCCTGTTTGTAGGCAGAAGTAGACAGACTGTCCTAAATCTCCATACTTATTAAATCCTCATGTTTTGAACAGCATTTTGAGCAGCTTGCAGACCTTGAAGGTCTGAGCAATATACCACTACCCTGCATATCTCTTGCTAGCTGGGTACAAGTACTTCCACTTTTACAGTATAATGTGTTAATCAAGTAATTCCTATAGGTTAGCTACTCCACACAAGCTTTTTCACATCCATATTTCAGTGTTCAGCCCCGCTCTGTTACTGCAGTAATAGTCTAGCTTTGCCAGACCATCCACACGCTGTGGAGCGGAGGAGGTTCTGACTAGTCCACACAAAATTCCGGGATGGGAGAAAAACGTGCTCTGGTTTATTGGCATTTCTTTAAACCAATCACAATTGTCAAGCTCCCCACGGAAAATAGTCGTGCAAGAGAAAACTCCGATTTGACAGATCGTCTAGCTAGCTATCTCAATTTAGTATGCCGAGATCTGAGGAGCAGTCAACCATAGTCCTCATAAATCCACCGGAGTTTAAAATTCCAACACAAAGGAAACGGAAGGAAACAGACATTGGCAAAAATACATGCATCCGGACGAATTTTCTGCGGCACCGGAGCAATCCCGGAAGTGGAACGTCAAGGATATAGACTACTGCAGTAATCGAAGTGTAAAAGCGTAAGTGTCTATATCAGAATCACCTTTATTGGCCAAATAACATACAAGCAAGGTTGACTCTTGTTCATATCGTCACCTTCCTAAAATAATGGCCTATGTCATTTTTTCAGGTTTTTCAGAAAACCCAAAAAGCTAAACAGCCTAAGTCACACGCTTGACATTATACTAAAGATGTAGAATCACAAGACCTGTTCAACTGAGGATATAGGAAATGTTACCAAAGGTAGCCAGCACCAGGAGGAGATGATTTAGGCAAAAAAAACAAAAACATTTTTGTCAAAAAATTACTTAGGCCATTATTTTAGGAAGGTGACGATATGTTACATGTCATATATCAAATACTATTCAATCATACCTTTCCACAGGCGTCGTCAACATGCTGACATTATGCCTGATAATGTGTTACATGAACATGCAACAACGAAAAGGCTAGAACACAGTTTTGGTAACAAATACATACTTTTTATTCGTTTTTTTTTTTTTTTTTTTTACTAGAATCCTCTTTGACAGAGACACACGTTTTGAAAAACAAAACAAAACAAAACAATGGCGTCTTTTTCTTTTCATGTGTGATGCCTTAAGGAAGTTCAGGCCTATTGCCTCTGAAAACATTTTTAGAATAACTGAACCAGACTGACAGGAACTGCGCGGGGACTGACTGGAAGAGAGAAAGGAAGTGAATCGAGAACAAAGAGCCCATGGACCTCGCCGTTTATGACTCTCGTTCTACGCATGGAGTTTGTCTCTGCTGCGTGGCTGTTTGAGCTACTCACTGTGAATCAGGCCTGGCTCTCTGAGTGTGGAAAATTGAATTGGTGTGGATGTTTGTACAACTGAACAGAAGACAGCAGGGGAGGAAATGCTAATGAGCTTCATGGGCAATAAACAGAACATATATCTTAAGGTTGATAGATGCACATGACCTTTGGGGTGATTTAGTTACACTTAGGAATCTGAGTGTCTGGGAAGCCTGACGTCAAAAGGCATTTTTTAGAGTCCTAGTGAAGAAGAGTTGACAAAACACAGAAGTGGAGAAGCCCATGCCTCAGAAAAAAAGTAAAGTCTGGTCTCAATCTTCTCTTTTCTTCCAGGAACCAGAATGTGTCTGCTTGACCTCAGTCCAAAACTACAAAATAGTGTCCCAACTTCCACCCTGATTCAGACTCCCAGTGACTCACTAACATTAATACAGTATATCCCATTTTGAATACATTTGTCATTTGTGTGTAATATAATGTAATGTGTAATATAAAATACACCAAACATGTGTTAGCAAATGTATGCAAACATGGCCCAAAAATACATATTTATGTCACCTCTTTTGCCTTATCAACCCCTGTGGCACTGGGGGGGGGGGGGGGGGGGGGGGGCTATTTTTGCCTAACCATACTTGTATGTGTACTATTGTGTTTATTGGTTTTGGTTTTACAATACATCAAACAAGACATGAAATACCTACAACTAAAACTCAATATGGTGAAAATAGAATAACATCTTTTACAGTTTACATAAAATACAGGCCATACAACAACTGGAGATAACACAATACACCTGTTAGTGTGTGAGGAGGGAGATGCTTTTGATTGTGAATGAATTTCTTTGAACTCGCTTTCCAATGGTACCAAGCTTTCTTAAGCCAGAAGACATACAGTGGGCTGCATTTTTTATATAACCAGCTTCAAACACTAATAATCCACATGTATTATTTATCAACCTTTGTGGTATTTCCTAGTCTTTGACCTGTGTGTATTTGTGTATGTTACAAATACGCATAAAGCTGTCTGTGTTGTACTATGTGATCAAAGCTGAGGAGTTTTACAGGCAGAAGACTGTTGGCGGCAGCCTTCACGGTGGATATATATATATACCTCCCTCTGCAGCTCTTAATGGAGCAGAACCGCCCCCCACCACCTTTCATGTTTTTCTCCTTCACCTCCCATGAGCCTCCTCTACCGCTACCAAGCCTGATGGCATGGCGTTGGGGCCCCTTCATCAGATAACACTGCAACTGATAAGGCTCGTCTGCTGCCCATAGACTACTCTGTGAGGGGGCCTTCCTTGTAAAGGCCAACAAATATTCATGTACGAACAACTGTGTAGTAAACTGGTATTTTAAACTTGAAGAGCATTCTAAGAGCGTAGACCTCAGCCAAGGCATGCAGTGTGAATTCTCCCGGTCAACACTTAATTTTTCAGATTATTCTGAAACCAACATTCAACAAGTACGGTTACTGGCTTTCTCGCTGAGAGTTACATGAGAAAATTGATACTATTCTCATATCTGTATGGTAAATATGATGCTACTGCCAGTTAGCTTACTTCAGAGACTAGAAACAGCTAGCCTGGCTCTGTCCAAAGGTACCAAAGTTTGCCTACCAGCACCTCTAAAGCTCACTAATTAACACATTTGTCTTCAATGATACAGATTAAACAAAGAGATATACTGTAACATGTTCATTTGTGAACTTTCGAGGTGCTGGTAGACAGTACCAGACTAGATATTTCCCCCTTTCCAGTTTTTATGCTAAACTTAAGGCCCTGCCACACCAAGCCGACGGCCAGGAACTGATGGTGACGAAGGCCGAATGCACAAATAAACATTAAACTTGTAATATAAGAAAATATGTCTTGGACCAGGTTATAGCAACAATTGCTAATTTCCACCTGTAGTATCTGGGCAGGTATGACAATTATAAAAATAACAATTTTAAAAAGATATTTAATAATAATAATAATAATAATAATAATAATAATAATAATAATAATAATAATAATAATAATAAGTTTATTTGATATAGCACCTTTCACAGACAAAGTCAGAAAGTGCTTCACATGATAAACATTGTACAAAACATAGTAAGTTCCGACACAAAAAAGAAAAAAAATGTTGAAAAGACTAAAAACAATCATTAAAAGATTAAAACATGACACCCAAAAATTACATACATGAGTCAAAAGCAAATTTAAACAAGTGCGTCTTCAGCTGCTTTCTAAAAGCTTCAACAGAGACTGCAGAATGTAAAACAATAGGAAGGGCATTCCACAGGTTTGGAGCCACCTCTAGTTTTTAAACGGGTGCGTGGGACCACCAGTAATCCCTGGTTAGAAGACCTGAGGGACCTGTTCGTAGTGTACGAATGGAACAGGTCCGAGATATACACAGGAGCCTGACCATGCAAAGCTTTATAAGTCAGAACCAGAACTTTAACTTTGATCCTGAAGTTGATCAGAAGCAGGAGGATTAACAGGACTATTATAGATGACGTGGTGTCCATAGTAATTAAAAACAAGCAGTCTAGCAAAAAAACAGGGGCGCCGCCAGCCCACTCACTCTCTCTCCCCAGCACATACACTCAGAAGCAGCAGCTTAGGCACATTAGAGTACAATCCAACTCTATACACTCATTCATACACGGATACACACACACACACACACACACACACACACACACACACACACACACACACACACACACACACACACACACACACACACACACACACACACACACACACACACACACACACACACACACACACACACACACACACACATACAGTATCTTATAAATGTGTGCAAACTTGTTTACTCAACAACCAACTGTTAGGCATGAGAAAGTGTGGGAATTTGTACATAAGATATATTCCGTGGGAAGGGCATTCCACTGCCTCATGGGCACACATAAGAAAGACGAACTCCCAAATTGGGTTTTATGTTGTGGGATGCTACACTACACTTCGAGTAGTTATTTATATTATTTCGGAGCAGAGCGTTACAAACTTTTTCAGAGGGGGAGCCGTAGCACTGTGTATGATTTTAGGTAGTAAAGACACAATTGAGTGTTTTATTAAATTATCAAAACTAAGTAGATCATATTTGACAAGTATATGACCGTGATGATAATGACGTGTTTTTTTGTCATGGATCTTGAGGCAGTTTTTATACAGAGATTCTGCGTTTTCGGTGTTGGAGAATAAATAATATGTCAATTTTTAACTGCTGCGACAAAAATGTTTCTGACACCTGCTGATGTGTTTTTGATAGAGTAGTGGTCTCCTTCCTTTTAATCACTGATGGTGGATTTCTGCAACAATTTTGTACTGTTGTACTACATATGACATCCACATGTATTCTAATCAAAATGTTCTATACCTTCTTGTTGTGGTTATAGCTCATGTTGTAGCTTCACCACCAGATCAGGCAAGAACCACAATTTCTAAGAGATTTATCTTTCTCCACCCTTGTGGTTTACCAAATGGCCGCCATCAGGGGATCTAACTTCAACCAGCCATTTGTAGAAAAAAAAGCCGCAGCATAGGACCACATGTTTCACAGTCGCATGAGGTACACGTTGGCTTGAAAGTGTTTGTACAGCAACGGCTCAAGTCATAATTTCTAGATGGGCAAAATATACTGTGTAATATAAAATACACCAAACATGTGTTAGCAAATGTATGTAAACATGGCCCAAAAATACATATGTATGTCACCTTTTTTGCCTTATCAACCCCTGCGGCACGGGGGGGGGGGGTATTTTTCCTTGAACTCGCTTTCCAATGGTACCAAGCTTTCTTAAGCCAGAAGACAGTGGGCTGCATTTTTTATATAACCAGCTTCAAACACTAATAATCCACATTCCTGCACTAATGTTCCTCCAAAGTTCAGAGAGTACCATTCTCCCTCTGGGGTTATTCTATGTAGTACTGCAGAACTCAGAGAATATGAAACTGCACGCTCATTGATCTTGCTCTGATTCAAATTAAATGGTTGACTGGACACCTGAAATCTCTCAGTACAGTGGGAAGGGCTGTGTTAGTACACAAAAAAAATCTCAAATTAAAACTGTTGTGTGTGTGATGTACTTGAACTTTCATGCAGAATCTTTAGTGTTCACAAAATGTATTTAATATTTAAAATGTGTTTTTCTCAATTTAGTATTTTTCAAACAGGGGATTGCTGCTTAAAAATATCACTTAAAGTAGAGGAAGGAAGACAAATAGATGTGAAACAATAACAATGATAGTGTATTCTTTTTAGACTAGGTGGGTTTCTGTCTAAATGGTTCCAAAAAACAGCCTCTTTACAAAGTACATAATGCTGCTCTGACTCACATGAGGATTAAAAAAGAAAGAAAAACAATACCAGCTTCTCTGGCGTAGTTAGATGTGCTATTAAATCATCATCTTGGCCGCAGGGATAATCTTTTGTTGCGTGCCTCCAGCCACAATGATGGAGGTCTGCACAAAGTAAAACACTATAGGAAAAGGGCACTGATGCTGTGGGCTTTTGTCATTATTCAAACATGTCTCTATTGTGCAGTAACAAAACTTGTGCCAATGTGCAAACAATAATAGATGACAAATGTGTTAACCAACAGTTAGAATCCTTTCTAAAACTTACTGCAGCCATAACACTTTGGCCATTTTGTCTTGATGTTGTCCTGGTATTCTGTTAGATAGTTCGGACATTTTCTAGACTGCTTTTTGCTTGTTCCTCCCTTCATATATCACCATCACCGTTATTTCAGATTCTACAGACAAACTTGTGATACAACTTGAGGGAATCATGCACCACATCACGTTGTTACATGGATCAGCCCAGGGGAATACTGAATTATTAGTTTCTTTGTTTCAGTGGGTCACGTACAATAATAAAGACGTAAGCTGTTGTCAGCTTACGTTGTACGCTTTGACGTCAGGCTGTCCTATTTCAAAGACCGGATCCTCCGAAGCACGCAGCCAATGAAGGTAGGTCATTCAGAGGCCCTGAAGGCCAGGCTGAACCTGTACACCCTCCACAAATGAGACAGCATAGCCCCAAAACTGGCAGTCCATTAGGTTGCTCAACTTGTAAAGTAAAAAAAAATGTTTATCACTAAAAAGATGTCTTCAACAGGCTGACAAAGTATAGCAATGGGGTTAGCTTCAGCCAGGGCATTTTCTTTATGATGACCCATGATGGTGGTAGCCTGTGTAGCTTTCATCCAAATGCAGGCCCACCATCCAAAGGTACATTGTATTGAATTCACTGTATTCATTATTTCATGGAGGGTGTTGGAGTTTCGCGTCAGATAGAGCTGACATATTTGAAATCTGATTTCATTCATTGTTCAAAAAGCATTGCCCCCCCAAGATATTTATGGTACAATTTCTAGATTTTGTTGTCACCAATATGTCTGAATAACAAAACGTAGCAGCTGATCTGTGAGCTGGTGAAAGATGACGGCAAAACACATTTGCTGTGCTGTTTTCAGAGTGGTGCTGTCAGCATGGCGCTGGTTGCCTCCCTCTCTCTCTATCCTGTTACACTGTGGGCCTTTCAGCCGCCCCTCTCTGGGGCCCCATCCCTTCCAAAGCCCTGCTACTCTCTATTGTTCTTGTGTGTGGTGCTTTGTTTGAGGCCTTCCCTTATCAGATGTGCAGGCTCCAGCTCTCCTATTTATAAACATCTCAAATATCTTCCCGTTCTGACTTTCTCCTCCCTGCTCCCTGAAAAAAGAAAGAAGCAATCTTGAATATAACATTAAACAGAGCTAATCGTCTGACAAATCTACGGGCTGTGTCTGTCTGCTTCCATCACGTATCACCATCCTCTCTCTACTCCCTGGACATTCCCCACTCTTTGCCTGCCAGCAGCCCTGTTTATTGGCCTTTTTAATGCATTGTGGGAGGTTTGTGTGGAGGTAGAGCTGAGGTGGCCACCCTTGTCTGGAAGCCTTGTTTTATGGGAGGTCTACATTCACCACACAGGATTTTTAAGAGACATGCGGACTTTAGCAGACGGCAGAGCATTGGGACATACCCACCTCCTTTTCCCCACACAGAGCTGCAATCAAGACATTGTTAGAGCATAATCCATTGTCCTTATGTTCCTCGTGTGTACAATATTTATGTATTCAAGGTGGTAGAAGGATGAGTTGTGTGAGCATAGTGAGGTGGGACTCTGTGGTTATAGCCAACACATGGAGGACCTTGGGTAGGATCAGTGAACCACAAGGGTGTCATTACATAGTTTTTCTTACATCAACCACATTTCCTTCACACCCAAAAATACACATGACTGTAGCGAAAACAAAGAGCATGCCTCTGCTCTGTCCAGAAACACCAAGACATATGGACTGCTAGAAAACCGTCACCACAAAGTTTTCCTGGGTTTGTCCGGGTGACATCTTGAACTTGAGTCACTCTGCTGCAGCTGTGTGGGAGATTTAACCTCAGGCTTACCCAGCTTGTATTAGAAAGCCTAAATAAACGCATGGGCCTCTGCGTGCTTTCAATCAGTATGTCCAGGGAGCAGGCATGGAGCATTCCTCTGCTCCTACACACTAGGCAGTGTTTGTCTGCCCTCCATATCTGTGGCCACTATTCCAATGGCAATGCAGAATGTATGCTGCTTATTAGATGTAGAAGCCTTTAGTCACTTGCACCTAACTAGATCCCGATGGGATCAGAGCCTACATCTACTGTAGGTACATAATGGGCGAGCCAGCCAGCCATAGTATGTGGCATTACATGACATGGAGATAGCAGATAGTCAATCACACCCTCTACATATTATGTTATCATTATGTATGGTTTGTTTACACCTCTGCATTTATTAAGTTTTTAGTGTTTACGTTGCTGCACTTACTGCTTGCAGTACAACTGACCCCTATTTTCCATTGGGTGCGTCGGCGCTGCGATCACCGCATCGCTTTTGAGATGCTCCCGGCGTGGGATGGCGCGTGGCAGGGGAACAAAACCATGATGCAGCCGGAACGCAGCACAGACGCGTTTAGTGGAAAAGAGGAGTGAGAAGGTCCATCTGTCAGTATGTGTGAGTTACACCACAATAAATCTTGAGGGGCTGATATATTGCAACATATGATTTAACTGAAGCTGTATGAGGTTAATGGTCTCTACTGGGACACACAGGGAGAAAAGGTATCATTATATCTGCAACGCTCTAAGGCATTTCTGACTTTCTACACCTGGATCCATTAAATTCAAAGCAAGTATGCTGCAGAAGTAAAAACACTGATAGAAGAAAGATGATTTACATTGTGGTGGTGGATAGAGTCATCTATACTGCCTGCAACAGCTATTTATGACTGTGGCAGACAATAGATTATTTTAGCTCATCATGATATATGTCTCTTAAGCACAAACAAAATGGCAAAATATGAGCTGGGTCATATTGAAGTTAATGTGTCACATTTTGAATAAAGATTTTAATATGAATACAAAATGTGACTTTACCATGAAAATAAAACAATGTGTTTTGTGCTTTGAACATTTGGGCAGCTACAATTGATCCTTCCTCCTCCCTCCACCTCTATGACTCTGTCAAGTAAACTTATTCCTGCCTTTCGACTGCAATTTAATATTCACCAATTAATTAACAATCTGTATACATGACCTGAAAATATCTCCAATAATCCATTGCTTTATTCTCAAGTGATGTTTGAATAACACTGCTTGCAGAAACAAAATACTTTCAGCTTCTTAATAGGGATGCACCGAATCCAGATTTTTGGGGTTCGGCAGAATACTGAATCCACTGGTTTAGATTCTGCCGAATCCGAAACCGAATACCGAATCCTACTCCCATCCTCAGTCCATTAACACGGTAAACACATTAATGAAGTAAACAACGTCCACAGCCTCTACAATAGTTAAATGTGACGACTTAATCTTGAATTCACACGCTCTTTTCACATCGTAGGAAAGCACATCGCTATCGCCAGATGAGTGACAATTGTGTTTGGCAAATTTTCACTAACCAGTGTATGATGAAGGCATGTTGGGGGGTCCACCTACGTAAACACATTCCTGTAATCAATGGCGGCGTCATTACGTCGACCAGCGTAGCGCGCGTAGTACAAGCGCAGGGTTCATTGGAAAAAAACTATTCTAAGGTTTGGCAGAAACCGAACCCCGTCAAAAAGCCCAATATTCAGCCGAATCTGAAGCCGAATCCTGGATTTGGTGCATCCCTACTTCTTAATTTGACTTGACGCTAATTTCCATATGTTTAAATCTATGGAAATCTTTACTCTGTTTAAAAACAAACAGTCACAAGTTTGTTGTCAAGCTGCATTCATCACTAATTGCCTCAAACTATTTTTGTTGACGTTGTTGCACTTCTGAGGTTTGGCTGGATGGATTAAATTGTCATGAAGTATTTCCATGCCATTAATATCTGATGTCATTATGTTGGCATTTCTCCTTTTCAGAATTAGACCTACCATAAATAATACCTCATTATGTCTAATGGCTTGTTTACTGGTTTTGGCTTGGATCAGAGTTTGATGTATGGCTCTTTACACTACACTGTAATTCAGCCACTGCACCACATGGCCAGAGATTTATGACACAGATTATTTGATAAATGGCCGGTGATGCAAAAAGGCTGGTGTACTTTTGCAAACTGTTGTCTCTTTATACTGTAAATAAGAGTAAGTGATGCATTTGGTATCTGCTTGCTCCTGCTAAAACCACATATACATGATGGAGGAGAGAAGTTTGGGATAGATAGAAAGATAAACAGACAGACAGACAGCATGGTTTTACAGCATGAGTTATTTCCCGAGATGAACCCATCTTTCCACACTTCAAAGAGAGCAGTGCACTCTGGGGCAAACTGCAGGATTTTGCTGTTGTGTAACAACCAAGGGGTGTTTCTAGGATCTGAGCGAAAGGGAGGCTGTGTGTGTGTGTGTGTGTGTGTGTGTGTGTGTGTGTGTGTGTGTGTGTGTGTGTGTGTGTGTGTGTGTGTGTGTGTGTGTGTGTGTGTGTGTGTGTAGGGGGGGGGGGGGGGGTGGTGGTATATGTGAGTGTGTGTGGCTCAGTGAGTGCATTTGATCTGATAAAGTATAGTCTGTCTGCTCATGCACTGATTATCTGTGTGGTATTTTCCATAGAAGGTTTGATATGCATGCGAATGCCATTGGTTAATCCCATACTACATTATATTGTGTGTAAAAGAGGCTGTTCCCATATTCAGAACATTAATATAGCAGGAAACAACTATTGGCTATGTAAAGATATAGTGGAGTAATGGCGTCCTGAGCAGAGAATAAGGTCACAATCCCGCTGTGTGTTGTAATCCAAGCTTCTTTGTTCTTTGTTTTGATAGTCGGTCCGGCTATGCATGCATGTGAGTGCCTTGTGCGTCGTATCAGACGCCAATGGGAGGGCTGTGACAAAGCATCGGTATTTCACGAGTTGGGAAACTGTCTGCGAGAGCTGTGTGGAGGCAACAGCCCCTTTAACACTGGAGCAAGAGAAGCAACAGAAGTGATCTTTATCCTACGTTTAAGTGGAATCTAAAAGCAACACATTCTCGAGAGCTCCCTTTAGACCATGAGCCCCATTTCTCACAGCTCTCTCTATTCCTGGACCCATGCTGCATGTTTTCAATATCATTTCAATAAATAAATAAGTAATACATAAGATCATTTCAATAAACTTCCACCAAAGTCAAGACGTGTACATGACGGAGTGCTTTACTGTCATAAGGGGAGTTCACCATGTTGTTGATGGAAGCCAGTGAGGAGTATAGGATGAGACAGTGCTGGTGTTGCCAAATAGCAGGCATCTGGATTGAGTTTCACCCTGTTAGGGGTACAGATGGTGCTCACCAAAAACAGGCAACACAACTCTGATTAGAACCAGAGGGGCGGTTCTTGCACTTACGTGCACTCATTTTACTGCATGCTTGTCAAAAGGCCAATTTTAATAACATGTACTTTGGGGAGAAGAGTGCTTCCACACTGTTCTGTGGTAGGGCCAGGGAAAGCTTCATCTAATGTAAAAGCTAGTGCCAATAGATCAACATGTGTTTCTTCCTGCTTCTGTTTACCTCAAGGAGAACCTCCAAGTGCTTAGTCTGAATATGTAATTTAGGTTTTAATTCATTCCATCGTGGGCAGAATTTTTGCTCAGAATAGAGGCAACCAATTTGTTTGCATGTAAGCAAAAGGAATTTGGGACATATGGTGTTGTGTAAACAGTTCAATTGAACCAGCTCTGCAGTAAAACATCTTCATCAAGCTTGCCAGGGAAAAAAAAAAACAAGCCCAAGGCGACATCAGAGTGAGATGTCACCTCGCTGCAAGCTGGCACACAGACTCACAATATTCTCTTCTTTTCATCCAGACTGAGTGTACCCTCGAATTACCAAGCATTAGCTCCTGGATCATTTGCAAAGGAGGGGTGGCTGAGCTACTGTTCTGCTGGAATACAGGATGGCAGGTTCTTTTGAAAAGCTCACCACATGATGTCCACATGATACAAAAATCATGCAGTGCTAACCCACAATGGCCACAGAGTGTACTAGCTGTGTGGGAGCTGAGGAGAACAGACTGTTGGCAGCTGCCATGGTGGTCCCAGCGACTCAATGATGACATCCATCAGGCTTTGAGCAGACTAAAGAGGCTGAATGTGAGATTTTGGCTAAAGAAAGCCTACGTGTAGAGGATTTTGGCATTTTGAGGGCCGTATGGTTTGCCTTGCAGTAAACTATCACCTTCAATTTGCTTGCCCCTCCCTGCAGTGGCATCTTTGTTCTGACACACTTGGGTACAACAGTGTTAAAGACAAGATCCACCACTACAGAGACTGTAGTGACTGAAGAGGGAGTTTACTTTTTATTTTTAAGTTAATACTATATTCAAGTGGCTAAGTGGTCATATATGTTTAGAAGAGAATGTGCATTTAGGGAGAAGGAATGTGCTGGAAACAACAGGACTATTTAAAGGAATACTTTTGATGGCCCTCAATTTTGCTTTTGGCTGATGTGGAATAATTTGTTTATTTCAAAACAAGTAAGGAAAGTTAGAGTTAGTGGCCATTACAAAGCAAAATGGGCAATACATGTTTTATCAGTAAACAGAAAAATGTGTGTTGGTTTATATGCTAGAATACACCGTATAACCTCTACTAGAATATATTCATATACAATGGTTTACAGTCGTTTTGCATCCCACAATCAGCAACCAGCCCCTTGACCACCTAAATAGGTGGTCAAGGGGGAGGTAAGTTTGTATGCAGAGACTCAGTTATCACCTACTCTAATAATGTGTCATGTTCATTTCTGAAAGCGTAAATGGACTCTCAAAGTTAAAGTCAAGATCACAGGTGACAGTGAAACACAACATGGGACAGCAGCTGAGCCAGTTGTGAAACATCATGTGCTTGGACAGAATGGTAGGATAACATTTTAACAGCTGCTCCTGTCCTGAAAAAAAAAAAAAAAAAAAACTTCAAACAACTTCAAAGTGCCAACACCCCATCACTGATCCCCCCCCCCCCTACTACCAGTGTGCGCTGTGCACAGCACTGCTGATGTACTGCATGAGGGAGGAGTGGTGGTGTTTTGTCAGAGGCTTTGTCGGGGAAAGCTGATGTGATTTATGCGAAGGTCTGGGGGCATGAGAGCGAGGCCGACAATCATACACTGTTCCTTTGACTCACATACTGTACCCACAGGCCCCGTGACCACAGAGGCTCTCTTTAGATTTGTGTTTCTCACCCTTATTCCCTTTGCGGAGGATTCCATCGGTCCTTTCCCACAGCCTCCATGTGAGGGTCTAGTTAGGAGAAAGACAGAAAGCGCTACATACAGTTGTACCTCCCAGTCAGTGAACTTTGACTGTGGAGAATTTTAATGAACCACCACAAAAAATTAATTATATTTACGTCCTTTGTACAATGCTTCACATCCAATGAATGCATGGAATGAATGTGGCAGGATATCCTTCAGTAGAGTGGACATATTCCAAGGAAACTGAATAGTTGGCACTGGAAGACTCTATACAACACTGCAATACATGTTATGAAATATTTGAAGCCAATACAAAAGTATGGAAAGTGCAAGCAAGGAAGCACATTGTGTCTAAGTCGGCTTTAGGCCCAAGTACAGTATGAATCATAACATTGGCTTCCAAAGGTGCTGCAGTGTTCTGGTGCAGAATGTGTTTCTTGTCCAACAAAGTTTGGGAAGTGTGAAAAGTCTGCTGACCTTGAAGTGAACCGGGATATTTTATCTGTGGCAACTGGCCACATTCTCCCCCTTTCACCAGTGGTGGCCATGGATACAGTCGTCTTTGTTGGTTAGTGGCCATCAAAGACTTCAAAGACAGAGCAGTGGACACTTTGGCTTTGCGACTGACCACTTGACCCTCGGATGCCCCGCTTGTGGAGAGCTGTAATAGGAAATGAACTAAAGATTACTCCGAACACAGTCAGTCAGGGGATGAAAAAGAGCTTTGCACCAGGGGATATTAGCCTTTGCAGCACGGAAAGAGAAGAATACACAGGCCATTCAGAGATAAATGCTAGGGTGGTGGTCCTTCAGATTCAATTAATACTGACTTTGGGTGGCATGGCTGCTACTTTGAAGAGTTCAGACTTTGGCTCTGTTATTTCGTGCCTTTGAAAATAAATGACCACAGGATTAAACAGCTCTGGTTCTAAATGTCGTCTTTACTGTCACCATTGACGCAATGCTTTGAATAGGAGTGGATACAAGTATTTTCCCTCCGCTAAATCTTCACCTTTTGTGACCTTTATGCTCTCTGTGTGTAATTAAAGTGGATACAGTTTGTGTATTTCTTTTACGAAGAGAAGAAAGCTATATTACATCCATCACTGCAGTCAACATTTGTTCGAAAACAGAGGTTTACATTTGCTTGTGAATTGGTAGTAAAAGCAAAACTGTGTCACACTGTATGACTAATGTGATGAAAAACACACGCAGTGCAGAAGAAAAATTATTCTGTTAGAACTGTTTCATCAAGGCAAGATTATTAGCATGATCCCTAAATACAGTTTTCCTTAATGTCTGCCATTGTGCTCTCGCAGCGCCAAAGCAAACAGTTGGAGTGCATAAAAGCACAGCAGATTTAGTAATACACAAAAATGTCCTCATGAAGAGAGAAAGAATTGTATCCATTTACAACCTTGAATCATCCTTCCTGAATGTTATTGTGATATTATGAAATTGAAACGGTAGCTTTTTTTCTTCCAGTATCATATTCAACATTCGCAGCAGTATACAGTTATGCACAGTCTCACGCTAACTTCTTTTTTAATCTCAAACTTTCTCGGAAAGTTATCACACATAGCACATTAAATGTTAAAGACAGCTTCCTGTTTAGTTAAGGAAATCGTGCATGTGAAGTAGGATCTCACCATATGGCAACAAAAGCGTGTAGGCCGATGTTTCTAGGCAAGGTATCATTTTCACACCAGTTGGCAGCTAGTCTCCTTTTACACACATAAAACAAACTGCCAAGAGAAAATGCATACACACTTTCCATAGAAAAAGGAGAATACCAGGAGAACTGATGAAGGCCGTCTAATGCCCTCTTCCAATCCTGTAATCAATGTAAACATAGGCATACAATGAAAAATTTCCAATGAAGGCACCCTGCAGTCATCAGAAGCAAATAAAGCAAACATGAACTTGAGCAGCCAAAATGCTAGTACTCAAATTATTCCACCATTGTGATTTGTTTATGAGTTTTGAGGGAGTACACACTGCTAAGAAATAAGTAATTTGTGCTGTTGCAGAAATAGCCAGGGATGGATGTGCGTGTTTGGGACCAACCGAGGGAACCACAGTTAGTGTGCTTGCCAAACTGAGTGGATAAACAGAGGATTCATGACGACATTCCCTGCCACAATAATGACTTCTTCACAGAGCCCTCTGTAAAGAAAGAAAACAGTTCTGTTTTCATTTAAATCCCAAAATGAACATTCTTCTCAGAGATCAAACTATGATGTTGGCCAGCTTCCAATGTATGCTCTTCTCTCTACTTGTCACGCTGTTTTTTGTAGAACCTCCTTCTGTGCGATGACTCAGACATTCATCGTCTACCAGCAAGAGAGCTACAAATGACACAATAAGTGCTTTTAAAGGAATCAAAGACTCTGGCGGATATATCAAAGGCTGTAAGGAAATCAGATGCTGTTCATGTCATAACTACTTGGGCTACAGCATATACTTCTTCTTTATGTACTTTGCATATGTTTGCTGTACACAAGCTACTTTGTGCAGCTGTCATAACTAATTATATTGAGCTCTTCACAGTTTACAGCACAATTAACTGTGTGGACGCTGGACGTCCTGAATATTTTTGACCAAGAGTATGCATAGAAAGTTGGGGTTAAGGCTGGGAGCCAAACTTTGCAGGTGCACCAGCAGGGGAGGAGCTAAACAGTGGGGTGTCTGTTTGATTAGTTTGTTCATGAAACAAACTGTCACCCTCTCCAGGAAAGAATGGGGAAGAAGTTAATTATTACTGCAGTTTCCAGGGGCTATTGTATATGCTGTAACAGTGGTCAAAGACTGGGAACACATACAAAGAACAAAAAGAGAAGAATTGTGTTGTAGCACTGAGCCCAGACTTTACCTAACATCAGCTCAACATCATTTCTTTGGTCTCTAAAGTGTGGCTCATATATTTTCATGTAGTTAAATATGAGTGTTACTCAATCTAAGTGTATTAGCAAAATCATACTGTTATTGGCTCAAATCATAAAAACATTTGGAAATTGTTATTATTGGAAGCACAACACACAATGATTGCTACTGAGCTATGTACATGTTGTTCTTGCCAAACAGGTCTGGATTTTCCCTTTTTAAAAATGCAACTATGCTATGAATTGTGGGTAATTCTGTTAAGCGAGGTTGGCTGAATTGTAGGAAGGAGCCCTCAAGCACTTACTGGTTTTACAGTGGTGTAAACCTAATCAGAGCGCGTCAAAGCGTGTGTGCAGGGAGTGGGATTGGACCACTCACTGTATTGACATCAGTTGACACTGCTCTGTGTGACTGAAAGGATGATTCTGTGATGGGTTCTGTTAAAAGACTCAGTGGAGTCTCTGTCTTTGGCCCAAGCACCGTCCCAATTGCATTCCTCAGGGGCAAGCTGTCCAATATTATCTCTGCTCACTCCTGAAGCCACAAAGGACTTGCTGTGTTGGCTTCTCCTCACCCAGGGTTAGTAGGAAAGGCACCAATAAGAAGTGCCAATTATGTGGTTACCAGCAAAGGATGCACCTGCAGACAACAGGTGTTTATGTCCTTAGTCTGCGAGAAACCTTCCAATATACTAAAGGAAACCTATCATGCCTTGGTAGTAGCAGACATTTATTATTTGGCACATCTGATGTAATCTCATTTCACTTGAACTTCCAAAGGAGGGAATTTTTGTTAGTGCATCAGAAGTAGTCCTTCCTTCCATTCTTTGAAGACACTTAAAATAGCGTAATGCATGCAAGCAAGCACATGCAGATATGCAGGCATACTGTACACACTATAGCTTGGATAGGTTAAATTAATGATCTTCCTTGGCAGATGTAAATTCATCAGGGGGAGTGTCATGACTAAACCTCTGCTGTCAGTCTTCAAAGGAAAGGCACACAGTGCCACGTCAGGGAATCTGCAGGTGTGTGATCTATAATCTTTAATAGAAAAAAAAAGTGGAAGGAGTGTCTGTGTGGGGGCTCCAGGTTGAACTGTTCCAGTGGGAGGGGACAGGCTCTGCAGTGTAACATTTCGGTGTGGAGGATTAGAGTTGTTTGAGGGGAGATAAGACACCGCGGGATCACAGCGTTGTTAAATGTATCTGCCAGAGCCAGCAGAGGAGCAGCAGCAACGCAGAGTCTCTGCCAACATTCCTGGGGATCAACACCAGCTGAAGGCTCCGAACCTATCTCCCCTGCGGCCAAAACCAAGAGAACACCTGATAAGGGAGGCTCACTGCAGCCTCCCACATCACAAGTACTTTTGAGTACTCTTTTTATTTTTGTAGCAGTTAGATAAGGACCTCAAAAGTGCATTAATGCAGTTTGTCCATATGACAAAATTTGTTGCCCCTCTATTTTCCACGATATAAGCTGCAGTATAGTGCCACAATATGTTGGATATAGTTGTGAGGCATGCTGATTCATTTTCATGTAGCTTAAATAATTAAACTAGCAGCAGTACTTGGTAGTGTTCAGATATTTGCTTTGTAAACATATAGTGGAGTAATGGTCTCCTGAGAAGAGAATGAAGTCCCACTCCCACTGTATGTGTTGTATCTGCACTTCTCTGTTCTTCGCACTGATAGCTGGTTCGGCCTCGTGTGCATGTTAGTGCATGTGGTCGTGAAAAAACCCAGATCCATGGAGGTGTTGGGGGTGGTGCACGATCACTGAGGGCTTGCGTCACGTGGATGCTCCGACAGTGTTGTTGTCATTACTTAGAATTCCTCATAGGGACAACAGAAACTACGCACTATTACTTCAAAGTAGGGTACCAAAAATAAAAGTTATCATTATGCAGAATGGCCCATTTCATTATTGGATCATGATTATTGATGCATTAATGTGTACACCACTTTAATGTCACAGGTGGGAATGGTAGAGCTAATGAAGTTCCCCAATAATCAATCAATCAATCAATCAATGTTACGTTTTCCTTCTGACAGAGATGTTATTCTCTGTCTGTTTCCTGCCCAGGGACTACAGATGAAAATTAGCTTATAGCTAACTCTGGTACTGCTAAGGAGCTGTGCATTGTCCCTGTGAAATAAATGAATAAATAAATCAAGTCTCATCTTAACCGATAAAATACATTCATGTATTGATTATTGGCTGTATTTTATATTAAATACTCAAGTACAGTACAAGCATCTCAAAAGTGTACTTAAGTACAGTACTTGAGTGAATGTTCATAGTCTCTTTCTACCACTGCAAACATTTCAAATCAGAGACGTCATCCCTGGATGAGGATGGTGATCATGAGCCTTAAGAGGCTATCTGGGGATAGAGTCTTGTTTTGCTGCTCTGTGCTGCCATAACTGATGGCAATGTCGTAAGGAATCAGAGGACTACCAGCATGACTCACTCTCAAGAAAGTATTTGTAAAATTACGAGGACATCTAGTGGTTAAACTCAGAAGTCCCTAATGAAAATGTATGTCTCCTGATCCTCTCTCACACTCACATGCATTTTATCTGACATGAACTAAGTGCAGCTGGTATTTTACGATCCAGAACGGATGAGAGGGAACCAGTGAGAGCATTATTAACCTATATGAAGCTCCTAGCTGCACAGATACATTTAAGCAGCAGAGAGCTGTCAGGTGCACTGATGGATGCAGTGTGTGCAGGCGCTGACCAGAGGGCACGATGTCTGCACTAGATGAAAAGGTCCTCTCCACACCTGAGCCAGCACACTATTCAATACCCTTTTGAATTAAAATGTATCGACTCGCATTCAGAATACCAGCGCTCATGTCCTCCAGCTATGAGAAACCCTTGTCTAATCTACTATGACAGCAGCTCTTTGAGAAACGTGGACAGTAAAATTGTTGTGTCAGGGTGAGTCCTCTGGCCCTATGATCTCTGGACATAATAACACTCCTGTTTCTCACTATTTGTATGTGGTCTTTCTCTAGGGTTGCTTTGGTGTCACAGGATGCGTTTGATCTGCAGGTATACCTGCTGCAGAGGGGAGGTAATTTTAAAGGTCGAGGAGAGACGGAGAGACAGAGGGAAGGAACATGGGAGATTGAACGGGCAGATGATGACACTGCAGGAGAGATGAAGTTTAGAGAAACAGGTCAGTGACATTTCTCTACACTGAAGCCTAGAAACAACAGGTGCATGAATCAGGTGCATGCTCTTGTAAACTTGTTCATTTAGACATATTCAAACTATTATTCATATATCCACACTACTATTCAAATGCTTTATGCTCATGTCAGTGAAGGCAGCAAGTTCAAATTTAAATACAATCTTTATTTAAGGTGATAGACATCTCCCAAAGGTATAATCCAGTAAACAGCAACACAGGCATTTACAATTCAAGGACAAATAATTCACTTTTACGATAACAAATTGAAGGTCTTTTGCTTCTTGAAGATACATTTCAACAGCTGTTGCCTTTAAAAAAAAGGTATAATCGAGGATTTTCCCAAATTTTAGAAAAGAACCGCCCTCTCCACTTTTTGAAAAAATGCTCCCGAGAGGGAACGCCTATTAAACGTGTGCACGAGAGAGCATGCACGAGCCTAGTTCTCCTCGTGCACGCTCTGTTTACAAGTTGCTGTCGGCATGGCTCTACAAGCCTACTTTCCAAAAGAAGATTTGCACTTTTTCCACTATGTCAGACTCGCCCCCGGTAAGTGGAAATCTATTTACGACAAGCATCTCTATAGCTAACTTTAGCATGCTACAGGCCAACAAACAAGCTATCGCCGAGAGCGGGGAGACAGCGGTCGGAGGCTTTTATATACTTTCTATGGTCGGACGCGTTGACTGTCTGCTCGCTGACCTGTCACGGCACGTACGGCCTTACGTAAACATATCCCAGAATGATTGACAACTAGGAGGACCAATAGTCTTGATGATCCACCTGGAAAAAGAAAATCCTCCACTATACCTTTAAATTTGGACAGCAGACGACAAAAACCAAATACTCAATTCAATAAATATTTCTATATTATTACCTTAAATAAAATGTGTCCGTGTCAGTGCTGACGGTCATGACATTACATTGTGATGATATTCTGTTAATTCACAGTCTGATATCCTTTGCCTTTTTTAAATTATGGCCAGCAAAACTAGTCTTTTAAGAAATCCACTTATTAGGAAATGAATATGATAATACAACTGACTTCACTGAACATTTAAAGACTAGAATACTTTCTTTAAATTTTTGAAAATCACTTTACTCAAGTAATACTGACCAGATTGCCTGTTCAAGGGCAACATAAGGACATCTACAACACTGTGACTGAACATAGACAAGTGCATTTAATAGGAAAAGACCCTGTGCGTTCCTCGCAAAGAATCCATTTAAAAGTGTCCCTGTTAGAAATGTGTAAATTACCTCTGAAAGTTTTTTTGTGACCCTAGTATAAATTTTGGTATACAATATTAGCGACCTTTTTTATTATATAATGGTTTAGATTCAGAGTGAGGTTGAATTTATTTGTGTAAACATCGGGCCAGAATATCTGGTTTTAAAGTAATTTAGAGAAAATATCACTGCCACTCAATAAATCCATTAACTATTCAAATATACTGATGTACTTCTGTGCTTGTTTAGGACAGTATTGTTAACAACAAAGATGGCAGCGGATATTACTATACTAACAATGAAAGAGTTCAGTAACAATTGTTAAGACAAATTCTGCCTGCGATATCTTAAAAACAAAACGTAAAAGGCCAAGTGCTGTTCAGATGGACTGAAAGGATTCCTCGCTCCTGTTAAGTAAGGCAAGCTTCTTGATCAACTGAACAGTCCCTGCAATGCAGCACACTCTTCAGGCATAGATATGTTTTTTTTTTGCGTGCTTCATCCTCACAACTTCACAGAGTTACGACAAAGCACTACACAAGCAGCTACTGTTAAGTTACATCACTGACAAAACGCTGTCGGTGTGAAATCTCAGGTGCTAAACTCTCGGTACTTGCTACAGTGTTTTTCCAGTGTTTCTTCACTACACATCTGTTAATATTTTCTGTTGTTTTGTCATTAAGGTACAATAAAAGTGCCACATTTAAACTGGCAACATTCATTAACAACTCCTAAAGGCCCAATTTGTTTATATTACTAAAATCTTTTTTAAGGTGCAAACGGAAACTCATCATCATGATACCCATTTTTTCTTATTTTTGGGTGGTTTTAAGTAGGGTAGAGAAGTGTTCCTCTTCTGCATTTTTTCCAGATGCATAGGACTGCCTTGTCTTTTTCCACTTTTTCCAACTTTAAGCTACATGTGTGACAGTAAGGGCCAGTTTCCTGGACAGGAATTAATCTTGAATATACTACAGATTCATTTAAATTAGTCCTACATTTAACTCAGTTTTGCACTGGAACAATTTCCTGAAAGGAAGATTAAAAGGACTAAAAGGGGCTTAAATTAAACCTCTAGTTTGGCAGGTCCAATACATTTTCTGTCTGTAGAGACATGGAAAGTACTTTTTAATGCTTTTATTGTTTTGTCTGTTTTTTTGGGGCTTTTGGAACCAGTTTCAGCCCAACGACACAGGTGATTGATATTAACCTCGTTAGTGAGATCAGTGCGCTCTCACTACAAGACTAACACAGCTGACTCAAATTAAGCTCGTTAGTCCAGGATTTTGTATCAAGTTAAATTGTTTTTACTTGTTTAAACATGATTAACTATTTTAGATGTAAACCCAATTCTGCTTTAATTAAAAGCCTCTGCAGGAAACATGGCCTTTAGACTTGCTACGATAGAATTATTTATAATTTTTTTTGTGCAAAAATATGAATCCTTACCCTTCAGTCACAGACGAGACACACAGCTTTGGAGGACTGGTGAGAGCATGGTGTTGAATTATACCTGGCAGGCCACAGAGCTGGTGCAGGCAGCGAGGTCTTGCCTTACCCCTTAAGTATAATTATGCCACCGCAAAGGTTCATTATGCTTTTCCTTTCTCTTTATCTCAATAGATTAAGCCCCACACAGAGACTGAAACTCAAATGTGAGGCCTGTGATGAGCCTGCATTGATTTCAAGTTGGGAAAAAAAAAAAAATGGGTTTGCCACATTTAATGGCTGTTTCCAGAACTTTCTGAACACTACATGAGCTCATTAGCTGCAATTAGCTACCATCTGGCCACACACTGTGCAACACACTGTGTAATCGTTGGGGACGCCAGGATGTATTTTCTCCCTTTCAATTATCAGGAACAGGGTGTATCCCCATAACCATGAAAGTATGAAAGGTTCTGACTATAGCTTCTGCTCCCCGAGGAGGAGAAGCTAGGTGCAAAAGTGATGAATTATTTCACAAATGAATTACTTGTTTAGTTGGACTGTGTTCTTGTTTACACCATAGTTAAAGTTGACAAAATAGTAGTTTTTCAAAATTAAGTAATTAAAACTTGAAATAGTATCTTAAATAAATAAAATCTTAAAAAGCAAAATAACCTTGTTGGTAATGACTTTAATGCTGGTTGGCAACATTTTGGGAAATACACTTATTTGTTTTCTTGCTGAGAGTTTAAGCTTAAGTTTCCCATCTGGGATAATAAAGTGACTGAACTGAACTGAGAGTTTGAGCCGTACAAAAGCTGAAGTGTAAAAACAACACATGGTGGTACCACTCAGGGTGGCAAAATCTAATATTTGTTTTGAATATTTGTCTATATGTTATAATTAGTCAGTTCTCTAAATTAACCTGTTCATTATTCAACACATTCTTAACATATGACAGATTGATTTGTTTCTCTCAATGTGCTGATTTTGTATAACTTATTTGTGCACTGCTGCCAAAAAAAAAACAAGCTGTCACATACATTTCTGCACAGATGTTGGCTCGCTGATGTCTGACAGCAAGAAGCGACTGAGTTAAAATAATTGGTCCTCCCTCCACAAGGTGTTGGGCCTTTTCAATGACCCATCATGAGGTTTGTGAAGAGCAATCTGAAAAGTCGAATGCAGAGCTGTGGCGTGTGCCCCAGGGGAGTATTAAGCCTCCCTGTTGCTGAGCTGTCTGACTGGCCTTAAAACACTATGTCTCAGAAAGTGCAATCCCCCAAAGCTGCATGTGTCTTCATGACTTCCTTCATGACAGGTATTTTTACACATAGCTGTTTGTTCATAAGCCACTGTATGATCAGGAAATGCAACGTTGGTTAAAGCTTTCACATCTTAAATAGGCTTTCATGCAATGCATCTCCACAATGTCCATGGAGAATGAAAAGTCTTGATGCCTATTACACTCCCCTGCAACTAATGAGCATATCTGAGGTATAGATTTAGACTTTGACTGAATACTTTTGGATACATAAGCTACTTCCACAAAATAGTTCTGAAATGTTAAATATATATCATATCAAAGATCATACAACAAGGATAACAATTACCTCATTACAAAAAATATAGACTAGTAACATTTAGGATCAACTATCCATTAAATTCTAAAATATAGTTTAACTGAGACAGCATAAGGTTGCACAGTGACAGGATGTTCATTTCCCAGATAGAAAACAGCAATAATCTTTACTGTTTTCCTTTTTTTTTCTTTCTTTCATTTTGGTATAATTACTGAACAAACAATAACATTGGAAAAAATATTGTAAACATGATACCAGTACAAAAGCACATACTGTATGTCGCAAGACGTGGTCAAAAAACACCAACACAGGCAGCGCTGACAGCTTTTACTCCTCCTCCATTGATTTCTCAATCTCCTTCAGCCTGCGGACAAACTCCTGAGCCTCCCTGTCGCCGACGCGAGCGTCCAGCATCCTCATGATTGGCTTTTCTGGAGGGGAGAACAAACAGATCAGAGTGGTTCCGACACCTGATATCTCTAGATTGAATGGCTTTTCATGTTGTATTGGAGAAATAATTGGAAACTCAGTCCAACACCCTCTGGTCTTCCAAGAAGCCCAAATTATGTTTGTGTGAAACAAAGAACTTGATACAGCCTGGAGCTACATGTACCGCTGGGTTTACTGCGAGACAGGTGGAGGATGAAAGGCTGGACGCTCTTTCCGGCGGCTGAGGCGTTCGGTCGCCCTGGCCAGCAGAAGTCGCTGAGAGGAGCCACGGCTTCACCGGCGAAGTCGTTGGTGGAAAGCCAGTCATAGTCCATCACAGTGAATGTCAAACAGGCAAACCTGTGTCTGTACTGTTCCGGACTGACGTGGCTGGAAGACACAAGAACAAATCAGGCTCAGGGTATGCACAAACAGTAATAGGAAGAGAGGAAAACAGTACTCACAAGTAAAAGAGTTCGTCGAATACTGGGTGCAGGGTCTTAAGTTTCACTTGCGTGCGTTGACTCTTGGCCATAGGGAACAGGTGGTGAGGACAGAGCTCCACTATGACAAATGGGTCACTCAGACCTGAAGAGGACCAGAAACATTGAATAAAAATAAAAAAATCAACTTTAAAACAACAACAACCTGCATTTTATTTTGACTGTTACAGTATTACCGTTAGCATCCAGTGCAAGGATATCTGCAGCGTGCAGAATCTCCACCGTCAGTCTTTGCTCCGGAGCATCATAGTAGCACTTCACACTGATCCGACCATAACAGGTATGTTTGAGTGTTTTCTGAAACAAGTATTGTTTATTTTTTTTTTTTAATCACAAAGGATTATTATAATCAGGATGCAAAAGTAACATTGAAATTATGTTAAAATATGATGTAAAAGCACAACTCATTTTGAGTTTCCTCCATCAGTTTGCATGTTGCTTCACCTGGCAGAATCTTGTTTTTCAAGAGTCCAGAAAAAGGCAGACTTTTAATCAGAGGTAAAACAACAGAAGACAGAGTGTTGTACTGTCCAATCAATACACCTCTGTGCACCTTAGGGCTAAAATGAAAGTGTCAGCCTGGTAAGTGGAAACACACCTGTTGGGAAATCTTCTCCAGATAGTACTGTTCAATCAGCTCAAAGGAGGAACATTTATTCAGCCTAAGCTCTTCATCCAGAACCTAAAGCAGCACGGTCAGAAAGGGAAAACGATAAACAACACCTTAGGTAGGAGGATATAAATCCTAAAAACAAATTGCAAGAAGTCCCACCTTGTAGTCTCCACTCTTCATGTCTTCCAAGGAAAGACCCTCTCCCTTGACATGCAGGAACTGCAACAGGGTCTAAAGCAATCCAGTAAAAAAAATAAAAATAAAAAAATGTGAGCTAGGACTCACCACATTCATCCCTCTAATTTTGATAGAATGAAGTCTCAGCATAGTAGTGAGACATGTTGTTCACACAAACAGCATGAAACCTCTGGCAGGCAAACACCAGATCTGATTGCCAAACTCAGCCCTCTTGTGTAGCATGACTTGACATGCAAATCTGTCATGTCCACCACCAGCTGGCTAAATTGGCATTATAATACATACAATAGCTCCCGCATTGTAATTCATGAGATATAACTCACTTTGGTGCTGAACTGCTACTGAACAACTTCATAAATATCTAATATATGTTAATGATTGCACAAGAGCAAGCATAGAGAGCTAATTAAAAGGCTGACGGTAACAGTAGCGATGATTATCTGTACAGAGTTGACACATCTTTTAAAGCAGACTACTCCTCTTAGTCAAACTATGCCAGACTGGAAATAGCTATAAACCTGTATTGTGGGATAAAATGCAGTTGCCACTGACCTCCACTGTGTACTGGAAGCGGTTGTAGAACTCCACCTGAACACCCCTGTTTTCTGCGACCGCATCTAGGATCATCCGCAGGAGCAGCTCCCACATGCTTTGGAGAACTCTACAAGGCAGCAGACACAATGAGACACCCACACGTTTGTGTTTACCAGCTCTTCTAATAACACCCCAGTACCCTCACTTAGCCTCATGTATGTTTTCACAGATAATAGCTTGATAATGGTAAGTTGTAACACAAAACATGTCTGAGGGGTATTATTATTATGGCAAAGATTACACAATTACAGAATCTTATTTGCTGAACTGTTACAGTTTTCACCTGGTACTATCACAAAATGTAATCGTATTTAGAGAAGAGGAAACCGTGAGTATGGTGTATGTATGTATGTAACTTGGCGTAAGGATATGTCCGTTATAAAGTTCCACAACAATCAATTTCCGGTGTGCTGGCATTCTTCCTGGTTTACAAGTCAAATGTATGCTGATGACGCAGTGTTATATTTGTCTGCTAAAAATAGGCAAACGACTGGACAGGAGACCTATTCTCTTGTTTGTGTTTCATAATTTTGTACTAAATGTTTAATTTGAACTTTTATCATCAGCTGCACAGGCACACTAAATGAAAAGGAGCAATTAGGCAGAATGTGGAATTTATAATTCAGACAAGTTATTAAAATTAATTTGCATTCTCCTTGTCAAACAGAAAATAAATTAATTCATATTTATAGTGAGGAGAAAGTAATTACCTAGTCAGATTCTCCTTCACAAGTTTTTCAGTGAGGATGACCATAGTGTCTTGTAAGTATTTCATAAGAGGCGACACAGCCTGGAAGAATGTCAAATTAACATACATTACATACGTACTGGGGCTGCAAACACCATTGATACGAGAATGAATGCTCTAGAGAACCACTACAAGGCCTTACTTCATCATTGTTAATGGAGTCTGGGGACAGGCTGATGTGCTGGATGTACCTCCGCAGCTCAGGCAGCATCTGCACAGAAATATCCTCTCATACATGTGCATGCAGGTGCATACACATACAACTATGTGCATAATGCATATACATGAATTAATTAATTAAACCTTTATTGCACCTAGGGAATTTGCTTTGCACAAAGAGCATATATACATGACAGCACATGACAGTACAACATAAAAACATAAAAAAAACATGAACATCATAAGAACATTCACTAAAAAGCAGAAATCGGGAAATCGAGACATCAGCATTTCAGACCATGTGGTCATAACTTCTTAAGCAGCTGAATGCTGTGTGGGTCAAAGGATGTGAGGCCTCTTTTAGTCTGCATCACGGGCATGCTATACCTTCGCCCTGAGGGTAAATATGCATATTCAGGCCTTGGAAGATGCAGTGGATCTGCTATGATCTTGTGTGCTAACTTCATGGTGTACCGGTCTGTCATGTCAGTAATACTGCACATTTGTTTCCCAGCTATATTGCTACCCAGTTACAACCCTTGTTCTGTCCTCATTAAAACTCCTAAGTTTCCTTAAAAAATAGACATACAGACACAAAAAGTTTACATATACAAAATGGTGCAGTGTATTATTCCCCCATGCAAAACACCCAAGCACATAGTATGTCCTCTGCACTCCATAACAGCAGCAATCCATCACCAAAAGAGTGGACTAAAATTACTGGAAGCTTGACTCCCATTATGGCCAAGTTAGATGCAAACTTCACAAAAAAACAAACAAACATTTTCATTGTGTCAATTCTTCAAAAATTAAAAAAGAAAAAAACAGTCTTCCATTCAGAGAAGGACATGCATTTTTTGTCCAATTTTTACAGTGTTTTTGAACATATTGCATTAAATCACTGCTTGTAGAAACCTCACATTGTCGAGTGGGGTCGAGAAATTGCTATATACAGTTAGGTCCGGAAATATTTGGACAGTGACACAATTTTCATAAATTTTGGCCCTGTGCGCTAACACAATGGATTTGAAATGAAATCATTGAGTGAAATTGTAGTGCAGACTTTCAGCTTTATTTTGAGGGTATTTACATCAAAATTGGAGGGTTTATGAATTGCAAACATTTTCATACATAGTCCCCTTATTTCAAAGGACCTAAAGTAATTGGACAGTTGAGTCAAAAGCTGTTTCATGAGCAGGTATGGGCTATTCCCTCACTCATCAAAATTTCATCATCAGTTAGGCAGATAAAAGGTCTGGAGTTGATTTCATTTGGAAGCTGTTGCTGCAAATCCACAACATGCGATCAAAGGAGCTCTCGATGCAAGTAAAGCAGGCCATCCTCAGGCTGCGGAAAAAGGAAAAATCCATCAGAGAGATGGCAGAAACATTAGGAGTGGCCAAATCAACAGTTTGGTACATTCTGAGAGAAAACTAACGCACCGGTGAGCTCAGAAATACAAAAAGGCCCGGACGTCCACGGAAGACAACAGTGGTTGATGATCCACGATAAAGAAGAACCCCTTCACAACATCTAGTGAAGTGAAGAAGACTCTCCAGGAAGTAGGCGTATCATTATCCAAGTCTACCATAAAGAGAAGACTTCACGAGAGCAAATACAGAGGGTTCACCACAAGGTGCAAACCATTCATAAGCCTCAAGAATAGAAGAACAGAACAGAAGACATCTAAAAAAGCCAGCCCAGTTCTGGAACAGCATTCTTTGGACTGATGAAACTAAGATCAACCTGTACCAGAATGATGGGAAGAGAAAAGTATGGAGAAGGATCGGGATGGCTCTTGATCCGGAGCACACCACATCATCTATAAAACATGGTGGAGGCAATGTAATGGCATGGGCATGCACGGCTTCCAGTGGCACTGGATCACTAGTGTTTATTGATGATATGACAGAAGATGGAAGCAGCTGCATGAATTCTGAAGTCTACAGGAACATTCTGTCTGTTCATATTCAGCCAAATTCAACAAAGTTGATTGGACGGCACTTCACAGTGCAGATGGACAATGATCCAAAACATACTGCAAAAGCAACCCAGGCGTTTTTCAAGGCAAAGAAGTGGAATATTCTACAATGGCCCAGTCAATTACCTGATCTCAGTCCGATCAAGCATGCATTCCACTTTCTTAAGACAAAACTTAAGGCACAAAGACCTGCAAACAAACAACAGCTGAAGACAGCTGCAGTCAAGGCCTGGCAAAGCATCACAAAGGAGGAAACCGTTTGGTGATGTCTATGGGTTCCAGACTACAGGCAGTCATCGGCCTGCAAAGGATTCTCAACAAAGTATTAAGAATGGACATTTTATTTGTGATTATATTAATTTGTCCAATTACTTTCGGTCCCTTGAAATAAGGGGACTATGTATGAAAATGTGTGTAATTCCTAAACCCTTCCTCCAATTTTGATGTAAATACCCTCAAAATAAAGCTGCACTACAATTCCATCTCAATGATTTCATTTCAAATCCATTGTGTTAGCGCACCGGGCTAACATTATGAAAATTGTGTCACTGTCCAAATATTTCTGGACCTAACTGTATGTGTACCATGTATCATACTATCAAGAAGAATTGATCTGCAGGTATCCATGCTTTGAGCACCGCACCTTGTCGGTGAGCAGTGTGATGAGACGTTTGGCTTCTCTCTGCAGGTCCAGGTCCATGTTGAACAGCTGCCCATTGAGAGCCTTGTAAACCTGCTCCTTCCCCTCCACCCCACAGGACTCCTCCATGGCCCGCTCCACACCTTGCCAGTCCAGGTCACGGGGCAGGTGACCCAGGAAAACGCGCACAAGTTCTGTGTTGTTCAGGGCGATGCAGAGCTAGCAGAAAGCGAGGAGGAGCAGAAGAGGAGAAACAGAGGGTGGAGGTGGAGAAACAAAGAAGGAAAAGAAGCAGGGCTACAAGAAGTGGAAGGACGGGGTAGCGAGTGTAAATGATTGATGACGACAAGAGGCGACTGCCTTTTTTTGTGTGTGAACATATCTGATCGCCTGCTGAGCCCTTTGTGTTGCCAGGGAGAACACTTGCTGACATTTACTTCCCAGGTCACTGCGTAGTGCGTACCCTCCCCCCCTTCTGTCTTGCTACAGGCGTTACCTGCACTGTGAAGCTCTTTTGGTCTCGGCCCAGCTGGTTCCTCTCAATCTTGCGTGTTATCATCTCAGAGTAGCACACAGCCTCGCTGCAGAAATTCTGTGGAAGATAAAATAGCAGCCCTGTTATTACAGTGAAATTCTCAGTTTCCGGTAAAATCTTTTATTAATCCCGAGTGTATGTATGTGTGCTCAGAGTCATGTTTTGATGTGTGCAGGATGTGCGTACTTGTGTGTGGCAACACTAGAAGCAGCACTCACGTCTGTCAAACGAGTGACAAAGATGAAGGCCCCCGCAGAGTCTGGCCAGGCCAGCTGGAGCCAGATCTCGCGTACCTGGCTGAAGCATGTTGTCACCTCCACTGCTGAGGAGCTGTGTTTGGCCTGCTGCACAGGCTCGAGCTGCTCACAAAACACATGCATGGTTCATAGTGGGTGAATAAAACAGGACTATACAACAACCATTTTGTTTAATTTTTTTAATTTTAAAAGTTCAGCAATACTTTATTTCAACCCTCTATTTAGCATTTGTAAGGATTATGTAAACAGTTAATACATGATTAACAACTATTTATAACACACTAATATGTAGCTGTGTCCAGCTATAAAGAAATTCTTTTGAGTGTTTATAAATGTATTTGCCAACAACTCTAACTACTTCTACCGTATGACGCATCTATCACTGATGTACTGTATAAAGAGTTAATGAAAGCTTAATAACACAGTTTAACACAGTTGTAATTACATATATATTTCTTTAGTAGTTTTTAATGCATTTACAGTACATACTAGTTTAAACCTGCTTGAGGATGATTTGCACATATGTATAAACTGCTAATAAGTACTTTATAACATGCTGAGGAGTTGTTATGAATCATTTATTACCAGTTTTATCGCTTGTATTAACGGTTAATAAACTCTTTCCAACCCACTAGTAGTTATAAGCCAATCAAAAAATATCTTTATAACAGCTTATCTAAAAATGTCTTTAAAAATCAAACATATTGGGATATTACAAAGAATTTTACATTCTACCTACAACGTATTTGTATGTGTATGGTCGTTAATGAATGTATTAATAAATGCTTTATAACACTATAACTGTAGTAAGAAATTAATGAATAAGGATATCTTTATATTAAATATGCATACTTTTTTTTAAAACTTCAAATACAAAAAAACTTAAAAAGTGCCCTCCTATCTGCTAACGACTACATTATAGTATATTTGAATGGTAGAAGACTCTCACGTTGTCTGTTTCCACTGCTTTACAAATTCTGTCACAGGATCTGTCATGAACGATCTGCAGCCACTTATGAATCGAGGACTTGAACCAGTTATGAAAGCTTGTCAGGGCCAACATTTTAGCATCCCTGTTAGAGAAGAACACACGTCTTTTAAAAAAAAAAAAAAAATATATATATATATATATATATATATATATATATATATATATATATATATATATTCAAAGCAGACGAAAAGGTTGAATTCTCATCTCCTGGCTGACATTTCAAACAAATAACCACCAGTCAGAGCCTTTTACGCTGCAATATAAATTGACATGAGAGTAAAACTGATAACCAACTTGAGAGGAAGAAACTCCCGAAAGCCTTTGAGGATTTTCAAGGACATGAAGAGCTCAAAGATGGTTTCTCCCATTGTCTGAGTCAGTCTGGAGCTCTCCTGCTCCAGAGTCCCACAAACCCGCTCCATTGTGACATTTACATCATCGGCTACCTGAAGGATCAAATAAAGTGCGTGTGGGTTCACGTACCTGTGTCAAAGTTAGCAACAACAAGACTGTATGACTCACAAAAGGCTTTATAAGACTTGTTTTACGAGGACTTTTTTTCACGACATTTTCAATGACATACCTGTTTCTCCAGCTGCCTGTACGATATGCTGAAGAAATCTACTTTCACTGTACTGTGAGGACAAACAAAGGACGAAATACCATCAGTCCAACAATAGCCAAATCAATGTTTCTGTGCTATAGCACAACATTTCGACATAGTCTTTTTCTTGATGAGATATATAGCGTTGATGTTCACCTGTAGAAGAGTTTGTTGTAGATGTTCTGGGCTCTCTGTACGTCTGCACACGTGGCATCAACCACCTGAACCAGCTTCTTCAGCTGCTCCTCCAGAGTCTATGTTGCCAATACAAAATGAACAACATTCTGTATTTCCACTGGATTCAAGCCACAGTCGGTAACATTTAGAAAATTGGATGATTTTTAACATTAGGACTTATATTAATCAGTATAAACGTACCCCGTCCTCTGGTTTATATCTTGCAATTAGGCTCTCGTACCACTCCACAGTCCCTTTCTGTTGAAATAATTACACAATTTAAGGAGGATGTTGCAGCTGTAAGCAGTCCAACAAAGTGCTGCCGTGAGGGACTAAACACTGAGAGATGCATAAACACACTGTGACGCGCTCAAGATTGTACTGCAATGATTTATTCCTCCACACGTAAAATACAACTAGCAAATGTAAAGTTACTTTGTGAGTCGAAATAAGTGCGTTAGTGCGGCGGTCAACAGAAAGTGTTCGCTCCCAGGCTCACCCCCTCTCTGTCAAAGCCCCAAAACCCGGGTGAACAGCCCACCGCCTACAGTATAAGTGCACAATATAATAATTAATAAATAATATAAATAAGACCATAAACAACATACAATATGTGGCTCCTACAGAGGATACATGTGTTAACTAAATTTGTCCTGTAGAGGACATTACTGTAGTTGATATACATGTGTGTACTTCATGCTGCTTTTCATACAATACAGACATATACATGGACCTGCTAATCAAGCCATTCATCTACAGCAGGGGTCTTCAACATCTTTTAAGCCAAGGATCGCTTAACTGAGAAAGACAGACCAGGGATCCCCTACTACATATATTGTATAAAATTGAGTTGCATATTAAACTGCGCCTACAATAAAGTGTGGGCTGCCTAACTCCTTTATACATACCTTTTTAGTGTATAGAATTATAAGCTATTAAAATAATAATTGTTGCCATGATTTTATAAATCATGTTTTAATGTTAAACGTACATGAGGCACAGTGAATCCTTAGGATTAACTGTATCTGTGACTACCTTACCTATAGGCAAGTACGCCTATCAATGTTTTTTTTTCACAAATAGGCTGATTTATATTTGCTAATAAATTTGTTAAATTTATGTAAAGACATTTCAATCTTTGAAAAAAAAACCTGTCAAAAAATTAACAATAATTTGGTGGACCCCTGCAGTAACTCTGAGGGTCCCGGACGCCCTGTTGAAGATCTCTGATCTACAGCACACAATACCTCTAGTGGTCAAAAACTCCACTGGGGTACCTTGATGTGAAACAACTTTGAAGCAAATGTTTGGTTTTTAATTGTTGTTTTAATTGTCATGGTTACCTTGGCAGCAGTCGTGATGTCCAAATGCAGTTCATTTCGAAGAGGACACACAGACTTAAACGCTCGCATGTTCTGCATGTAGCCAATCCCCCTGGCATTCACAGACAATACAAGACTAGTTTCAGGTCACATTTCACATCAAATTGTTCTTAGAATATAAAATAAGCACAAAAGCTTCAATCTCACTAAATTATTTCCACTTCAATTGTATGCAGGCTTCTGCACTGTCTCTGCAGTAGAGGAGAGATGCAATTTCAACTGTTAGGTGAGTCACTGTGGGTGAGCGTGTTTCTGAGAAGTGTAGAAAAGATCTCCCATGAGGTGTTGATCACTGGGCAGAGCTGGACTTTTTACTAGGAAAATTAGTCATCATGAACTTCAATAATAAGCTGATTTTAATGGCTGGCATTTACAGAATCTTTAAGTTGGTGCATTCCCCCGCTCTAACTTCCTTCTTTTGTGCCATGGTAAGTCAAAGCTAAGTCGGTCTGTCCAAGACTTTGATTCGGAGAAGAATATCTCCGCAGTACGGCCCAGATTGCCAAGTACATATATCCATGGTTTTCCATGGATTATTTCTCATGATTTTATGGACACCTGGTCAAAATTTCTCGATAGTCAACACACTGGATGGGACAATGTGTCTAAAAATGTATGTATGGAATTCCATAAACCTCACCATGGATCTTCATGTTTCTCCAAAAGGATGAATGCTTATGATTTGGGGATTTTCTCAAGCTAAAAGTTCCACAAGCACTATCAAAAAATATATCTAAATATACTATAATCTTCAATTTGCTGAGCACATCCATGCTTTAAAATGGTAATCCTTTCAGATTTTCATGACTGTATGGCCCTCATAGCAGTGTGTATGACAGGATTTGGTCACTGATTTTACCAGTCGAATGGAAGCATAATATCATATAGGAAATAATACATGTTACGTCAGGCAAAACTATCTAAGTTGTTGCTTGCGACCACAATATGTTGCAGCAAATAATATTTTTGAAGGTTTTATTATACAAAACAATCTGTGGTCAGGAACAAATGTTTACCATTTTGAAATGAGTAATGAGCAATGATAAGGATATTTCTGTTTGAGTTGGGAGCTCAGCACTGCATGCTTCCTCCAAACAGTGTGACTGACTGGTTGAAGTCTCTCTGTGGCTGTTGGGGTGAGAGGTTGAGCCTGTACCTGGTATGGCAGCACAGGCTGTTTGTTTGATGTGATGTGATGGCAGTGTGACTTTACCTTAGCATGAGCTCGTAGCGTGTAATGGCAGCAACACTGGTGCAGGGGAAAACCTGACGCATGTTCTTCATCAGGCACAGGCAGTGCTCTGTGTACAGCCTGAAGCTGTCTGAAAGCTGCCTCTCCTGGACACAGGAAGGGCCCTCAGTTATAGCTTCAAGTACACTGGCTGTGAGACATTTTTGGCTGGACCAAAAACCTTGATGCATGTCAGTGAAGAGCTGAGCTAATGAGGTGACTGTTTCCAGATAATGAAAGGTTTTTGTTCCTACAGAGAGGCTGATGGCTCACAACCTACCAGGTCTCCCCTCACAGCGACGGGGTCCCACTCTGCATCGATGGTCCTCAGGAGGCGCAGCAGCAGGGAGTAGCACACCCTCTGGGTCCGATGGTGGCTGCTGTAGCACTGCCAGCGACTGGGTTTAAAAACAAAACATGCACCTTTTCACTTGATGCTTACGTTTTCATATTTGATTTGATTTGATCAATTGTATTCCTCCATTAACACTCACATAATGGCCTGTTGGAGAGGTGAGAGATCAGTTTGCACAGCATGGTGAGTCAGTACAGTCCATGCTGGAGGACAAACTTGCCCATTCCAGTTGTACGGCTCTCTCTAGAATTATATGTGGTAGATAACCACGTCAGTTCAAGAAGAATCTGCTTGTGCTCATCAAAACTTTTAGTTTGTTTTACAAAATGGCATATGCCCATAAACAAATAATGCAAATTATAAACATAAGTATAAACTAATGAACTATATATATATATATATATATATATATATATATATATACAAATATCTGCATGAAACTCACTTTAACATGACCGTGCTCATACTCCACAATCTGACTCAGCAGTTTCTTGTGAATGGAGACATTTGAGTCTTTCTTAGACAAAGCTGTGTCCCTCTGAAAGAAGAAATCAAGTATTAAAAGTCGTAATTCTTTGTATCCCATACATTCAAAAAACAAGAGGATACTGTAATCTGAATACACTAACCTGGCTGGTGAAGAGCTTCAGTATCAGGTGACATTCTCCCTGAACTTTGGACGTACTCGATCGAGGCTCCAGCTTAAACCAGGTGTCATAGCCGACAATTGGGATCTCCTGCAAAAAGGAAACCAACCAGATTAACAACACTGACATACTTCCAGGGAAATCCTACACATTGTGTCCTTCGAAGAATCTATTTGTGGTTGTGTTTGATCTGTCACAGTAGCTCTGACTAATGAGAATTTGTTCTGAACTTCAAACGCTCACATTCAAAGGGATGTTGATGCATCCGAGGAAGTCATCAGCGTTCTCCTCGGAGCCTGATGATGCAGATCCATTGGAACGCACTGACTTTGCTATTTGCTTAAAATACCTGACAAGAAAGAGCAGCGGAAAAAAGGAATCTCGTTTGTCACAGGTTGAATTCACATGTAAATGTATTGTGAGAGCTATAATCTAACTATTTAGATTTATTTATTTATTACGCATTTACAGTAGCTTATGCTTTCATCCACCTTACAATTAGAGCATCGGTAGAATGAGTTTCATTTGCTAATGGAAGTGGGTTATTTCTCAGATTTTTTGTTCAAATAGAAATTGCACATTTTCCACCACAGGTTTATGATCCTTTTGTCCTTGGTTATGATTGACATTCTCAGGTTTACATTATACATGTTTGCTATATATTAGTCTCTCTATGGCCCCGGCTGAACTCTATGTGTTCTTTATTGGCACTGGGCTTTCCTGTATTTTCTTGTTTAAGGTTAAAGATCAAATAAATAAAGGGTAAATAAAATTACCTTTGATTGAATAAGATGCATCTAAGACAGTTGCATCATTACACTTGATTACATTCAAGTTAATTCAAAATGACACAACATTGTTTCTTCTACCTGCCCATTCCTCGAAGTCCACTGACTTCATTGAGCTTTTTGCAGGCCTCGGCAACAGACACATCATCGTCATGATCCCTGAAGAAAAGAGGATTCAGAGGTTATTACAACTTCTTGTTTCCCGCAAGGACATGCTTCAATAACTTTGCTCAACAATGGACGGAACTGAGAAGTGAAGGAGATCTACAATCTAGCCCCACTCAAGAAAAGCTTTAGCCTACTCAACTTTTATTGGAGTCAGGAGTGAGCTCTTGATCTCTTTTAACGGAGCTGAAAAAAAACCTCTATAACAGCTAAATAATGTTCATTTTGTTAAGCAACATGGCTCCCTCCAGTTTGTTACAAAGTACAATTGTATAGTTTAGAGCTGAGGTACAGTAAAAAGGCAACTTCATTGTCAAGTATAAACAAAATCAATCTTCTTTTTTTTTCCATCTGACTTAAAAAGACCTTTTCTGTTTGCTAGGCGATTGAAAAACTGTGACTGCAAAGTGAGTGTGTTCAAAATCTTTTGAAAAACTGTCATATTATTAAGATTTGGGGGAAATAAATTATTGATTTCAAATGGTTTTGCCAAGTGATTGTAAAATAAGTATCACAGCTAAAGACATTTGTTGGACTAGTCTTTCTATTTGCATATACAGTATTCTGTATGCATTTCTTTTGTCATCTGTGATGCAAGAAAAAATAAATAATAATCTGATATTAAAGGTGCTGTTGGCAGGATTGGGAAGATCCAGGATTTAGCCCAAAAATTTGAACATCGACAACTTCTCAGTCCCTCCCCCCCTTTCCGTTAAAGCCCAAAAACGGTCTCCTAAGCCCCTCCCCCCACAAGGGAGAATGAATGTGTGTGCATGAGCAGTGAATGACATGCAGTTAGACACCCCCCCTGGCCCTGATTGGTGCATCTGAACATGGAGCGGTGGATTTTTGCAAATCACACTACAGGCTGTAGGTGGTGCCAGAGGAGCCGGATTTCTTTTTATATTACCTGCTTCATGTAGTTCTACTCGGACATAGGGTTTCAGCAAACATGACAGAAAGTTAGTTTTATAAGTCTTACCTACTGCACCTTTAAACTTAATCTAATATACAGTGCTATAAAGAAAATCATTAAAAAAAATCATTCTTTGTCCCTCTGGCATGGTGACATTCAAGGGATTCAAGGTGTTGCTGCGTACTAATCTTACCATATGTCAAGATGTAAGAGGTCATTGTGGACATCATCTATGTCACTGGGGGAAAAAAACAATACAAAAACAGGAAAATCGTGAATTGAATTATCATTATAAACACTGATAATAAACACATCAATCCTTTAGTGATCCTTCCACAGAGATGACACTGTGCTGCACTGGTCACATACAGTATCTAACAACTTTAGTGTGAAACAAATGGAACTGTGAATCCTGCATGTCACACATATCACAATGTTCAGCACTGTGCTAAAGGTTAAACTGCTGTACTCACAACACAAAGTGCTCGTCCCACACTGGGTTGAGAGTCTCTGGTTTGACCTCAGTCACCTGGATACACCTGGCAGGTAACACCTCCTTGATGCTGGAGCGTTTCTCCAGCTTGTCCTTTCTCTTCCTGAAGCTGAACTTCCTCTCCTTCTTCTCCTCCATCTCCCGCGGGCTCTGGCCCAGCAGGATTCCCAGCATGCAGTAGGGGTCGCTGTACCCTGGCAGGCCGCGGGTTGACACATAAAAAGGATTATCACACACATGCACACAAAACTGTTTATATCACCCTGATGATGCTGTTACAGCGGTGAGAAGAGTGAAGCCTTTGGGCGCATTTGTGATTTCAACCAGTCTTGTGTTTTGGTGCTCATCAGCAAAAGGAGTGCGACTGGTTGTCAATGGGCTGAAATTAATATCACCTCGAATGGAAAGCAGCACAGGTAGTTGGCTGTGGATGGGGGACGTAACAAAAACCTGCAGCCATTTTGGACAGACAGAAATAATACAGGAAGTCCAATACTTGCGAGACCTATTCATTATTAATCTTTTATATATTTAATCAGGTACGAGTTATTCAAATGTCATTGATGTGGTTGATGTGATGATGTATGTCTGGCTTTTTGATGCGCTGGGATTGAGAATGCGTTAATAGGACACATACATACCTGTGTATTATATACTGTACATAGTGGATATGCATGTTCTTGTTTTTATAGAAAGGCCATCGAAGTATTGCCATCTCACATTAAAAGAAATACTATTCAAATACCACCCCCCATTATGCAGCTGTCAAATATTTACATATATACTGTACATACATAGAGAGATGAAAATAAGAAGGGATGCATACAAGATATTGACACTAATGATGTTGGGTGTGTTAGACTCAATTAGAATATGGGACTCAACATTTATACAGATTTTATTTTATCTGTATCTGAAATGTTACGCTACAGAGAAAGTATAGAGGTATCTAATGCTTGAGATGTCTTACCATTTGCATCTTTGGCCATGAGACTCTTTGCTTTCATGACAGAAACTCTCAAGGAAAAACTGGCCCGCTGTGAAAAAAGGAAAGTAAGAAACTGTAAATGTGACAAATCAAGGGCATGCATTGAATACATTACAATGCTCCTGTATCCCCATTTAAATACATGTCAGCATGCAATGTAGAGTAAGAATGTGAAAAATGAATTCCTGATTGCTTCATGAGATATTTTATATATACTAGCTGTGTGAGTCACAACCTAGAACAACTCAATGTTCCACCAGAGGCAAAATAACTGTCGAGAATATTTAAATGGCAAAAATATTTTCACTTTGGTCTCAACATTTCCAGCAGTCTATCATAATGGCTAACACTTCTTAACAGACATATTTGAAAGGTCTCTGGCAGTCAAGTAAACAACACACAATCATACAGAATGGGGCTTTCAGGTGTTACAAGTCTTACATCTCTCTCTACTCTCCAAGGACATCAGATCAGTGGGCTCCAACTGTTTCTCTCCCAGCCATGCTTTAAGCTCATCACTTTCGAGCTGTGCAAACTACATGAGTATGAGAAAATACCAGAAAATACACTAAAATACCAACTGTGGCTGCACAACTGAGGAGTTAGGAGTTAGTTAGTTGCCTCTAAATCTGCACGTTGTGACCACTGAGTTCACATAGTTCACATAAGTTCATTCTATTATCTATTTTATTAGCTTAATAAGGCAATGACTTAAAGAACTGTACCAGAGGTTTTACACATCATTTAAGTCACATACTGTTGCAAACCATGCTGTATGTTAAATATTTTTTTTTCTATTGTTCCAGGTCCAATTGGTTTCCATATACTTCTGTATTACACAATATGACTGAGATGAATATATTAAGATATTCTTAAATTTTAGATTTTCATCCTGAAATCACTGTAATGGAACCAAAGTCTGCCTGGAACATGACAGGGAAAAAAGATAAAACTCTAAAACTGAACAGCATTCATTAAAAAAATAGAAACTACTGTAGTGTAAATTCTTCCCTAAGACAACTGATGTCAGCTGTCACTGCCACAGTGTATCTGAATAATATTGTTAAGGCAACATTTGAATGCACTGTGGCTCACCTTGGATTCTTGAACTTTTTGGAGAATGATGTCATGTTCCTCTTCGCCCATATCAAATACCTTGGATGGTCAGAGAGTAAGAAATACAGCTGAATAAATATTCTAGAAAAACTTGATTTCTTGTAACAATTGGATGGATGGATGGATAGATAGATAGATAGATAGATAGATAGATAGATAGATAGATAGATAGATAGATAGATAAATAAACACCTTTAGCAGGTAAGCAAACAGCTCTTCGTCACTTGTCACATGTTCAGATGAAGGCACTCCCACCCGGTTGACCACCGTGTACACAGCTTCCTCATAAAGCAGGTCCAGCTACATGAAAACACACTCCACTTAATAACAACCTTTCCAAAATAAAAGCTCATGTTCCTTTGCTTTCATGCTTTCTGCTCTGCTGCACATCGAAAGCCAGGAAGAGTTCTGTTATTGTGACTTTTAAAATGTAATCCCTGCTGAAATACGATGAAAACAGAGAAGCTGACGCACCTCTGTCCTTCTGCTTCTGTCAGGGATAAAGGCCTGGTCCACATGCTCTTGGGGAGGCGGCACTGTGCAGGCCCCTCTTTGGCACTGTTAGGGGTCAGAAACAGTTCAGCCAAAACAAAACCTGCCTTTCTTATGAGAACTGGAGAGAGGGGAAGCTGAGGTCGCAGTAAGATATTATTGAGAGTAGACTCTCAATCATCTCTTGGAAGTATGGTAGTTTAGTCCAGTGGTTCCTTATTTAGAGTCGGGCCCCCTCCAAAGAGCCACAAGCTAAATCTGGGGGGTCGTGAGATGATTAATGGGGTAGGAAAGAATAATAAATAACAAATGTGTATTCATTTTTTGGACATTTTTTTTCTAATCTTCGCTTTTGTAGAATATTGGATTTCTTTTTTTTTTACCACATAGGGTCTCAAATACATATTTGGTTTTATGCCTTTGCAATATATTGTATTGTATAAGCTTACATGTTATTTTTTGTGGCATTTAATTCCTTTATTTCATAACAATAGTGGAGGGAGACAGGAAATGTGAGGAAATAAACTAATGGAATGCACCCTAACCGTTTGGCTATTAGGTTGCTCTATCATGTGGTTATTATGTGAAATACTTATCTGAAAAGTAATTGGTCATTGTAGCTGTCAAATAAATGGTAGTGGAGTAAAAACTTCAGAAGATTGTATTATGTTTTACCAATTTTGACATGTAGATTGGATGTTTCTTATCTTTTGATGATGACTATCATGTGTTGCCTCTTTTCTAACTCATCTAACAGCAATTTGGAAATGAAGACATCAATTGTTCTCAGCAAAGATCTTAATACAGCATCACTGCCTTATTAGCATTGGCAGCAGGAGGAGCTGGACATAGCCATCGACAGCAGCTTGTCACGGCTGAGCTTCCAGTCTTCTGAGCATCCAACTCAACCCGGCCCTTCTGTCTATACAAGTCATACTGGTACTGAGGCCTACTCGCTACAGTACATGAACGTGTTTCAAGGATGTAACAGATGGAAAGGTGAAAGTTGGGTGTGGGTTACCTCAGCCTGGGCAGCCCGCAGCATGTTCTCTTGCTTCTGAAGGATGGCATTCACACGCTCAAAGAACTCCAAGCTCTCCTCGGAAATCCTGCCAAGAAGAGGAAGCAGATTGACAAATCAGCCCTAAAAAAAAAAAGATTAAATACTTGGAAAATATATTTCATTTATGAGAAAAATAATACGTGGCATGCATGTTGTGTCATGGTAAACAGATGCATCATCTCATCAGTCTAATCACAGTTAAAAAACAAAGTGGGGTTCAGTGACATTGATGGGATCACGCTGCATCCTGTTTACAGACACTTTGGAGAAGTGTCTGTCAATAACGATCTGTTTCCTATTATATGACAAACTACTAGACTCCAATGCCCGCAGTGCAGCAACTTATTAGCTATCAAACACCTTCTTATCTCATGCACTGAAAAAAGAAAAGCAGGTCTAGACCAAAGCTCTCAGCAATCCCACATGCCTGCACTCTGTGTGAACCTTGTTAATCTACTATGATGAGCAGGGCTGTGTGCAAAATGCAAATGATGTTTTCGGTTTCCTCCAGGTGTGAGTGAATCCCCGGACTCTCTCCGGCCCCAGTTGTCATGGTGATACAGGCAAATTCCGGGAGGGAGTAGCTGGCTGAACGCATTGGGAATCCCCCCCACCACCTTTACCACCACCACCACCTCTCACCCCTCCCAAATCTCACACTGGGTGTCTTCATCCTGGCCTGTATGGAGATCACCTGGGCAGGCTGCAGCTCAGATGTGAGCTGTAGCTGAACCGTCTGGATCAGCCATGCCGTCTGCCTAGAATGCCTCACCCCCACAGCTCCCACACCTCCCAACTTCTGTCTCCTTCCTCATCTCTTAGCCAACGCCATCACATTATACAGAGGAGCCGTCCACAGAGGCCCTGTCATGCTCCTTTATTAGCGTCATCACAGCAGGCGTGTGGCAGCCCATCCCAGCACCCACTGGCTCGTGCCAAGGTGGGGGAGCGGATGGCAAACCCCTGAGGTATTGATGAGAACTAATGGCCGTCATGCTGACAAAGTTGGTCAGGTTTCCACAGGCGTCAAACGGAGCAAAACTTGAAAGGTGGATGTATTCTGTTAAAGGATGGAGTTTAATGTTTTAATTTGTTAGCATTAAAACTATTTTGCAACAAAGGCATGGTTTGCCTCACTGGTGCGTTTGTTGATTTTGCCAAATGCTGATCAAAATCTGAGTTGCTATTCTGATCTGAAACCCCTCAGTCAGTGTTTGAAAGCTTGAAGCCACAAGTCGAGTCTACATCTGTCATATCTGTGAATGCCTCCACAAACAAAGCCTGTTCCGCGGAGGGGAGGCTTTGTTTTTTGGAGCTTACAGTTTTCATTTGCACATATAGTAGAAATAAGCTTCATTTGATTGTAATACTTGTGTTATGAGCCACGCAATTCTCTCCACATCAGTTGTCAATCGTCCAGGGCATCCTCTTATCCAGAAATCTGTCCCATCTTTTATCAGTCAGATTGTGAATTTGTCCAGACAGTCTGGTAGCTTTTCTTTCGAGCTTTTAGACGATATGCTCATGAGCAGAAATAATGCCCAAATGATGAAAATCCAGTCAATCCTGATTTGATACATCTAAAAAAAATATGATGCCGATCTCTTTTAACCTTTATTTCTCATGCATGCATACATGGACGGGCGGACGGACGCACGCGCACACACACACACACACACACACACACACACACACACACACACACACACACACACACGATGTTGCTAGGAAACAGGTCCTTTTTATTGTCATTGTATATCATTTATTTTCAGAATTCAATCAATTATGTTTTCATGATTGGAGAGTAAATCAGAAGGAAAACATGAATACAAACATGAACACTGAACTATCTGTGACAATATGTGTTTAATACATTTTTTGTGCATGCATTGTTTTAGTCCAGTGCAACACCCGCAGCACCACCGCTAGTTAACTTAGCGTAGTGAATGGAATTCTATGTTGCCGGTTAGCATGTTGTGAGAAAAAGTGAGCCAACAAAAGACAAAAACCTAATTACATGCACTGAGACAAAAAATACGTTGGCCCACCTATCTACAGCTAGGGGAGACCGTGATAAGCCCTATTTCAACAAACGGTGGCGTATCCCTTTAAACGTGACTAATTGTGAGTGTGAAAGTAACAGCAACCCCTCACTTCAACTTCAATTGAATATGGCAGTGTACGTAGTAATTAATAGTGCAGACATTACTGTTGTCTGCAGCATGAAAGGCAATGTGACGTCTGTATGCATTCTAATCAAATAAGCAATTAGTTAATGTGATTGATCACGGTTGTCGGTGCATAATGTCTGCCTGCAGCTCCTATCATTACATAGGATCTCCATGACAAGGATCCCCTCCTCAATACTACACACTAGACTGTTTGTTTTACACATGTTTAAGCAACAAAACATTACAGGTGAAAAGAACCTAATGTGGAGATATGATTGCAAAATGTCTTCATTCAACAACTTATGAAACAAACAGCAGTCTTGAACTACTGACAGACACAACAGAAGATTAGTGGGAAATTAGTTTCTTGGGTTCTTCACAATGGTGATTAATAGTTTTCACTTCCTCAACGTGCAGGAACATGACACATTTATAAACAGGCAAAGGGCAACTCCAACAGGAAGCTCTTACATGATCCCTGACTACAAGAATGCCTGAACAGTGGATATATGTTCCTCGTGTTTTATTTATCAGTATTAAGGGTGGGGAGTAAAAAAAAAAAAATCGATACAGCATAGTATAGCGATATTTTCCATGACAATACTGTATCGATAAACAGGTGCTAAGTATCGATCTATTATTATATATGTGTTGGTCAGTTTGTCTGCTTGACAATCCCATTTTGCAGCAATACAATTGAAGTGAGGTGAACAAACAGAGAAATGTATATTTTTAGATAAAACAGATGTTGACTAAGTTTCCTTTTGGGGACATACTGTAATTTAAAATTGGGAAAAATGTTAAGTTTGAAAAACGATGACAAATTGCAGTATATCGCAGAATATTGCAATATGTTTAAAATCGCAATAATATCGAATCGTGACATAAGTATGGTGATGATATCGTGTCGTGAGGCCTCTGGTGATTCCCACCCCTAGACAATATAGTACTGTACAGTATTGTTATGCTATAACTTAAGTATTGCTGAGCTAAAGGAAAATGACTCCTGGATATATCTTACAGTATTAGGTCATATCATAAAAAACAGCAGTATTGTATTATTTGATAATACCAAAACCAACAATGAAAAAATATTACCTGCATGTGTAACCTCATATTTCTTATTCTTCTGTGCCACTGAGCTCCCATTGTTGTCCCAAAACTATTAAAAACACATCAATGAGCCACACTGTTGAATGTCCCTTCACTACAATGAACACCTGCACTATAGTTTATTTAAAGTGAATCACACATACACCATTCTTGTGCCTTAAGTTGTCGTTTATAGGCAATGGGTCACTAGATAAATCCAAGGGGGCGAGAGGAAAGGCAAAAAACACAAAGCAGAGCAATCATTTGTTGAACTTTTTCTGTGATCTGTGTGTGTTTTTTGTGAAATATGTTTTACCTCTTCAAGCCTCTACCAATTGTTTAAATGACAGAATCTGAGATGTTTAGAGGGGAAAAACAAACAAACAAAAAAAAACACTTTGGTGGAACTCCTCAATAGGCATAGACATCTGTAGTAAACTGCTTTATTTGAAGGGGTCAAATGCCAAAAAAAAGAAGGTTTGGAGCCTGTGCACAAGAGCACCAAAGGCCTATTAATCCTCGGCTAAAAATAGTCCCCAACAAATACACCGTTTACTCTTGTTTGATTAATGTTTGCTAAAAACTACAGTGCACAGCAGTTTTAGGATATCGCTGAGCCTTTAGAAAATTTAAATCAAAGTATTGGTTTTTAAAGATTTGTAAATTTAGAAACAAATGGGCTTGGGGCTGATTGCCACACACAAGCTGGGGAGATCAGGAACATATTGTGTCGGAATAACACATGTTGGGCTTGGTGTTTTAATTTGATTAATTGACAATAAGAAAAACACAGAATAACACCAGCCTTATCCTTTAAATTTATAATATATCTGTCACTCATAATTACTGTAATTGCATGCACATTAGGGTTTTCTGTTTAATGTCACTCTAAATAGATTGTGTTATTCTGCATCAATTAAAAAATGAGAATGACACTACAGCAAGCTCACAATTCAAAACAGAGTGAAGGCAAGTGTGAAATATGAAGTCCACCGCTGTTGACAGATGGAAAAAAACAGTGAAATACAATAATAAACCAAAATATACATTTTAAATATAAATCCCTGTGTGCTATAGAACGCCTGGTAATCTCCGACAGTGTCTCGTGCATTTCCACAGACTAAACAACTGGCTCTCATAGAGGCAAAAACATAATTTGCTCAACTGAATTAAAAGGTTCACCTCCAACGTGCGGGTCTCTGCTATGAGAGCTCAGCTCTGACAGCCGACTGTACTACTGGGTCAACAACTGTGGACCTTTCCGCACAAAACTACCTGGCCTCATTTTGCAAATTCTCAATTAAAGTGAAAGAGCAGGCAGGCCAGCAGCAGTCTGAATGGATAACAAAGATCAACAGCCTGCCTCTAATGACGGGCGCTTAGGGTATGTGCACAGCTGAGACTCAGTGGGAAGGATGTAGCACCAGGGAGCTGGCATGGGAAATGAGGAAAAAAAAAGGTGAGATACTGACAGTTCGAATCAGTCTTTAATGAAGAACACAAATAGGGTCCTATTGGAGCAGATTTTACATTAAATTGCATTAAGAATATAATTAAAAATTCTAAAATCAATAAAAACATACTGAGGCAGGATCAGGAATATGCGTTAAGTAAGACACATTCATATAGTCATTCAAATTCAAGATTGATCCAAGAAATCCAACAAAGCATCTGAGGTGATTTTCCACATTAAAAATAGACATCGTCGTCAGTACAAGTATTAAGTTCACACAGCAGCAGCCTGTGTTTAGGTTGCTATAGAAACCTCATGTTACTTTTGGCTTCAGATGAAGCTTCAAAACAAGACTGAAAAAAACCCTGATGAATGATATTAACTGTGCCACTTTATTTGTTGCTACGAGGCGGAAAACTCCGCAAGAAAAACCTTTAAAAAAAGAAAAAAAACAAAAAACGAATAAACCTTGACAGAGATCAGACGAGATCAAATCCACTAATCCTGTTCATTCTCCCCCAAGATCTCAGCGCTGTCAAGCTAATGGTAACACATGACATTAATCAATACATTACAAGAGAAACCTAAAGAGCCTACAGACAATAAAAAATACAACAAAAAAAAAAATACATACATAAAAAATAAACAGATTATATATCCACATACATACATACATACATACATACATACATGTACAGGAATACATACACACATATAGTACATGCATACAGTACTTACATAAAATAAATAATAATACAAACACATAAATCATGGGCCGTGGTCAAACAGTGAGCAGCTCCTTTACAAAAATGAAGAGGTGGTGTTGAATTTGACATTAATGACAAAAAAACAACCCTACAATGATATAAGAGAAGTGGCATCTGCCAAGAGTAATATCTGGACTAAATCCAAATGGTGTACATTTATTATAATAAAATACTAACATAGTAGTAAGAATTATGTTTTATACAGTTTATCCAACATCTTCATATTCCTGAGATCTATTTTAATATCTGGATGGCATGTTTGAAAGATGAAAAGTACATTTGTCTAGTGTTCTTGTTTAACTGATAAATAGCAAATAAATAAATAAATAAATAAATAAATAAATAGCCATCGCAATCTTCCAATGCCTAAAGTAGTGCTTCTTTTGTCCAACCAACAGTTCATTTACTAGAACTTAGGACAAGGAAAAGCAATAAATTCTCTCTCTCTCACACACACACACACTCTCTAAGGGTTGATCGGTCACCGATCGGTATCGACCGATAATGGCTTTAAATGGTTTGATCGGTGGTCTCCATAAATGCCAATCAGATGACGCACTACCATGGATGTATTAAGAGCGCACTTTCTACATGGAGCTAAAATGGCGGCCTCCCTACATTCACCAGTCTGGCAGTTCTACAAGGTGTCTTAACGGCGGCAGAACAGCAGTTGGCCCGCGGGCCGGCCGCGGAACAAAGGCAGTAGGAAGGCGGCTACCGCTTTTAAAAAGCGGCTGCCACCGGTGGTGCGCCGGCAAACGTGTTTGCGATTACGCCATTCTGACGCTTCTACTGCCTCTGGAGCACCGCTGGTGGTCCGCCGACTCATTGCTATCTGGGGAAAAAGACAATACATTAGCGATTTGCAACGTGTGTGCCAAGGAAATACCACGAGGCGGAAAGCTCCAAAGACGTTTCAACACCACCAACTTCATCAGACATTTGAAGGTTAGTCATGGAAAGGAGTATGAGGAGTTTTCAAAGTTAGCTAACGCTAAGGCAGAGCGGAGGGTTGCAGTAATTCCCCGTGTGTGTGTGACGGTGTGTGTGTGTGTGTGTGTTGAAGAAATGTCTGCAGTGACTGAAAGGACATTTTTTAGATTTTGAGCTAGGACAAAAAGCCAAACAATTACACACACACACACACACACACACACACACACACACACACACACACACACACACACACACACACACACACACACACACACACACACACACACACACACACACACACACACACACACACACACACACACACACACACACACACACCCCTTTATGACCCAAGGAAAAGCAGCAGTGTGCCGTACTATGGTGCACTCACATGTTGAAGGAGACGTATGGACATCAGAACCATGTGGTGTGAACTGATGCACAAGAAAACAGTAGCATTTGTGATGCCCTCAGAGCCTGACTGTGCATGTAATAGTGTGGTTGATGTGTCCTTGGGGGAGAGACAGCTTGTGCATTTCCTGCTCACAGCGAATTACAACTCTGGAATAAATGTCAAACGCATTAAAACATTCTGTTGACAAGAAATAATGACCTGTGGCTTCAGCTGGACGGCCAGCCGAAAACAAATGAATGACAGACATGAATTATTTCTTATGAGCGTGTGCCGCCGTCTTTGAAAGGCTGTCATCTTCCTGAGCTACACTGAATGCAATTTAATTTTCCTTAAAAAAACAAACAAATGTAGACTCTTATTATGGGAGCTTTTACTTGTCATAAGCAGCAACAATCAAGAAAATAATAACTTTAGCTAGAAACAGTAATATATTCACAAGCAGTCTGGCTCGTGCTGCTTAAACTCAAGTGGACGCTTAATTTGTGCTTGACAGCAATGCAAGGAAAAGCAGAGAGTGCATCACAACTTTACTTTTAATATCACAAGTTCAGGCAGAGCTCCTGCCACTCAACGTGCCCGGAAGGATTTCATTACATCTCTACATTTTCATTAGTTAAACTCTGAATGACAAGTAAAAACATTTATGAAAATTAATTCTGAAATCCCAGGAAAATTGTTAGACAAAACACCACCAAAATCCTACCAAAGCCACATCCACGAAAAAAAATTATAATAACCAGAATCCAGCTACAGTGCTTACGGAAGCGTGTGTGCGTTTGCACACCAGGGGACTCACCTGCGAGGTAAGGGCTCAGGACAGTGCGTGAGGGGGCTGCTGGCGGTGGGTGGCGGCTCCCTTCGGCTCCTCAGCGACTGGCTCCTCTGCACCTGTCTCAGCATACTACTCTTCAGGTCCAGCAGCGTCGTCATGATCTTTCACTGCCAGAACACACACACACACAGAGCAAACATTAAGACGCTGTCACTCTGGTGAAACCCATGATTGGCAGCATTTGTGTAATGCAGAAGTGAGTCAAAAATACATTCAATTTCAGCTGCGGGATCATATTTATCAAACCGGTTGTTTCTGGAAATGCAGTTGGCCCAGGGGATTCTTTTAGTCTAATCAGCTGCATAATCACCCCCCCTCCTTTTGCTCTTTTAACATAATTACACTCTTCCTCAGCAGAAGGTGTGTTCTATTTCTGTCTGAGCCTGACTAATGCCGCGGGTGTGCAATTTATCCTCCACCTTTTGGTCTGGTCTGGTCAGAGTCAATCAACCTTTATTTTTGGGGATCACACTTTGTGCAAGATATGCAAATCAAGGAGCCTCGCAGAGCCGAGAGCCACAGGAACCCCATCACAGCCATGTCATAAAAGCTGTCATACCACTCAAATTAAAACGGCAAGGAAATAGAGCTAAGTAAAAGCTATGTTTAGAAATGATTTCCTTGAATGTCTTAATCATAGACCTGTAGTATCTGCATGGCAACACCTAAGAGGATCTAATAACTAGACCTAGAATATGTTGCAAAAACAGCTCAGTCAAAGCCAGGTGATGTGAAAACAGAGAATATTAAGATTTGTACTGAGGGTCAACAAAATAGGAGCTTGTAGGATGTGTACTGCAATGTGGGCTTTGCAGAGAAGTAGTCTAATAATAAAGCACATTCAGTAATAATTCCTGTACCTACCTGTACAGCAAAATTATTATAATCTATAATAAAAGTGAATTAACCAGTTATTGTATAATTTACTCTTTAAACCTCTGGGTAAAAACATGGTAGCTTTGCAATCAGTGGCAGTTAAATGTTGATTGTGTGCACTAAGTAAGTAATATAATTAATTTCACAACAGGAACCTTCTATCAGGGGTTGCTAGCATTGTGTCAGTGTTGTTTGTAGTAACCACATTACTTGTTCATTAGTGAGCATTATAGGTGCTGAACCAGTAGGTGGATTTTCTTACCTTAGGAGAGAGCAGAGCTAGTTCTTTCCAGTCTTAATGCTAAGCTAAGTTAGCCTGATGCTGGCTGTATAGCTTCATATTTATCAATATACTGTACAAGTATATACAATATTCTCATCTAACTCAAAGCATATAAGTGTATACCACAAAAGTAAATATATCGTGCCCTTTGACCGATCAATTTGAACGTTTACATTTTTTTATTAATGAATCCACCTGGGCCTAAAAAATTCAGCTTAATGAATGTTGACTAACAAATGATCGATCCCTAGTAGCATTAACCAGAATTATTAAAATAGAAAGCAATTTAGGATAATATTGGACCACAGGCATTCTATTTAATAAACAAATACAATATAAAATCAGTTCTCTCTTCTTTTTAATTTCTACAATTGGCAGCTTTTCACTTTGACAAGGTTCAATAGACACAAGAATGTTATCCAAGCATTTATAGAAAAAAGGTACACTTGGGTTGTTGTGACTGAAATATGAATTTAGAAAAACTGATCCTATCTGGAGACCTTAGTGAGATTGGCACTGTGTTGCTAAGCAATTCGCTGAGAAAGAGTGGGTATTTCTCGGAGCCATTTGCTATGAAGTGAACTCTCATTTTGGCTTCATGGCGTCTTTAAAGTATAACTGCATTATATGACTTCATAATAATATTGAGCACCGTCAGTGACCCCCGCAGTAGAAAAGCTAAAGAATGAAATAAACTGTTCTGTTTAGGGATATTTAATGAAACTGTGCACGTCTGCATGTTCCCTAAGAAAAGAAAGTCAAGAAGAAAAATGTAATTAAAGCAGACTTTACAGTTTATTTGCAATAGCAACAGCAAATGGCTTTTATATCAGCTGGAGTTATCCTCTTAACAATGACCAGAGCTGAGTCTGAAGGAACAGGAATTCAAAATATATACTGTCTGTAAATAAGGTATTCCATGTGATTAACTCAACCACATAATTGGCATTAATATTATTAAGTGTAAGCCCCTTTCTGACTTTTTTTTTCCTTCAGTATATCTACCCTCTATCAGGAGTTAATCCTTTCAATCTCAAGAGAAGGTTGGGCGTTTATAAATACCCGGTTCAATGTTGAAGTCGGTCACTAAACCCTCACATTCAGAACACATGTATCAACTGCCATATTCTTAAAGTAAAACTTAACATTTGCATTGCAGGCAACGTTTAATTTCACTATCCATTTCAAGTCAAAAAGCATGAAGATTATCTGATTGCGCGATCATTAAATGTCAAGAGTCCCTACAGCAAAACACTCAGGGATGCTCACACATCTGCCTAGCAACTGAGGAAGAGAATGAAGCTCAAAGAGTCTCCTTAACAGCCTCCAATCGCTTTTGTCCCTGCTTGACCAATTTACTGTTGCATGTTAACGGTGATGGAGCTTCGGTGACGGTGGCTCCACCTGGAGACTTTTGAGAGCTTCCAACAGTCAGCGTGCTGATGATCAGCAGCGAAGAAAGAAGAGATTCAAAGAAAGGAATGACAAGGACACAAGAGAGAGGCTTTGATTGATGGAAAAGTAGTTTCAGAAGACACAGACAGTCAGACACTCTTTTCAATAGTTGACAGCTGATGTCTGTACATCTGTGTGAAAAAGAGCCCATTGACCACGGTTGCTGGGAGCTTGTTCTGATTTTCCTACCAACAAAAAACACACACCAGTCACTGTTATTAACAAATAGAGGACAATTAGCTCAGTGTGCATGTGAAAGGAGATTTTGAGACGATGCTGCACAATTTACAACCAAGGTTGGTTTTTCTTATTTTATTTTTTTTGGGATGGCACTGTTGAAGGTTGCCTGTTTTGAATTGCAGCCTTACACCAAATGGATCTAGAAAATAAAACATATTTGCACGGATGACTGCTGTCATTCGGTGCTCCAGGACAATTGCACAGCGAACAGCGTGCAATCAGCTTTCCATCTTGGAGTAAGCCAGAAATTTGTGATACAAGTTGCACCATAGGCTGAGCCAAAGGACAGTATGCTATCGATCCAGGAGGCTGACACCTGTTACCCACTTGGAGCATCCACATTTAACTCCGTTAGACTGAAGTGTCTGTGCTTCTTCTTCTGTCAGACATCATCAATGTGTCATTTCCAAGTGAGAAACTGTTGGAATTTCCTCTTGTTCTACTTTACACAGTAATTTCATATATTTTCTAAACTGTGCGATGAATGGTGCAAACTTACTTTTTTTCAATCAAAATGTGGTGGATGTATAAACATTCAGCTCGCCAACTACTTGCCAACACATCTTGAGGCATTGATTCAGGATGTATGTAGCTGCCGCATGCATGATGGATTTATTCCTGTGTGGTTTTTGAATGTCACTGCTAAATGTCTTGAGAAAGCTCTTGCTGTTAAGAGTGTGACTGAATCTCAGAGTTGTTGATACTTTCTGCAATCATCCTCCACTGTAGCTGTACTGGGAATATGTCATAAATAAGAAGGTGTAATGGCTATGTTTCAAAATTTATATTTATCAACAGGAATAAGAAACAGTGACTGTTTTCACCTCTCACAAAAGGACCATTATATTTGTTAATGCATGGTGCTTAAAGCCCCAGTGTGTAACATTTGTAGTTGTTCATTATCAAAATCTGTATTGCCCTTCACAAACTTGTCCTTTTTTATGAATACTGACCACCACCATCAATTCCAAGTATTCCTATTGGCTTGAAATCTTACATTTGCGCTTACATGAACTGGGGTAGACGCTCCATAGCCATGCGCCATCTTGAAATAGGGTAGCCCGTAAGGGACATACAGGCTATACTGCTCCGCATTTCGCGCTTTTCACGTCATATAGTTGTAACACAGACTATCTACAGCTAGAACAGCGGTGTGTAAACGATGGTGATACTAAGAGATCATTTCAGTTTCATTGACATTTTTCATGCTGCTCAGAGAAATATATTAAAAACACAAACCTCCGTTGCTTCTCTCCTACGCTGTAAACATCGCCTTACACTATTAATCTCGTACAATATACAGAATAATGATAGCACTGATACTTTACTAACATTAGCTTGCATATGTTTGGGAACCTGAAAGCTGATGTTAGCAATGCAATGGTATCAAAATAACGTTAAACTATTATTACACTGGAAGGGACACTCACGGACGGTTGTCGCTAATTTCGGGTTTGGCCACCGTAGAAGTTATAATGCACTTGGAATGGGGGGGGGGGGGGGGGGGGGGGGCTACAAAGTGAAATTCAGTTGGTTGTCATATACAATTTCACCGCTAGATGGGAGAAATTCTTACACACCGGGGCTTTAATATATAAAAAAAATTGTTTTGTATTTTGTCAGGTTCACCATACAGGTCCTTGTGGAAAAGTTTAGTTACCACTTCAATATTCACTCTACTTATTTTAGTTGGGTCAGAGGAAGTATTCTGATAATTATTTATAACAGACAAACAACAGTGCACTACTGCTAAATGTCAAGGAATCACAAAGGGTTACCACATTTTGGTGATGATTTGATTCAGGCAGTTTTATTTTTTGTCCAAACTATAGATTTTATGCAATATTACGATACAGGAAAGTCACAATTTCTCAGGCCTTAAGTTGCATTTTTGTACATTGTCTGACTGTCAGAGGCTTTGTAAGGTGAGAAAGTGTTCACTATTTTATGCTCTTCTTACTGGGTGACTTCTATTTTTATCAGTGCTATGCTCTCTTCATGACATCTTTAAAAGGCCGTGCAGCTGAAATACCTGAGGCATGTTTTCTCGCTGTGGTAAACAGGTAAAATATTTCAAACACTCCAGCTCAGAAAACACACATATCCACCACATGCAGGCTCCAACTGTTGACAGCTAACAGGCACCGCAGAGCAGCTGTCTCCCAGGTGAACTCATTTCAATTATGGGAGTGGATCTCTCCCAACTGGATAACACTCTGTCTCAGCCGTCAACCCATAGTGACAAAACGGGTCGACGTGCCATCGCCGGTGGGGCGCCGGCTGCCAAGGAAACACTATCAAAGCCAAGGAAATGCCTTTCTCGCTACATTGGTGTTGAACTCCGTACCAGGGAAACACTTTCTCTCTCCTGTGAGAGCCAATGAGCCCGGCAGCCAAAGGCGCCTTGCTGATAGGGATGGAGTGTCTCTATGGTAACAGCAGAGGAAAGGAAGCTGGTAAATACAGGTAAATGGAATACTACAAAGTCTGAAAATAAGCCCCTTGGTGCGTTCACCTTAACGCAGTAAAAAACAAAGACCATCGTATATACAAAGTCACAATCTTCGTCCCCTAACACAACTGTGATAGAGATGATTGGATAATATTTCAATTTGACTCATGCCTTTGCACATCTCATCTTAACTGCTGTTCACATTGGTTTCCTGTGTGATGTGTATGTGAAGTCGGACAGCAAGAGAAACTTAGCATGTCAATACAGAAACAAGATTGGCAATGTGTTCCGCACCAGTCTGTTCTTAGCAGCTTCAAACAAACGCCTCAAGATTAATCTGCACGGTTTTCAGTAAGTCATTCGTTTTTTGTTGTTGAGCAATTCTTCAACTGTCTGTCTGAGCGTGAAAATGTCATCCTTTAGTGTTATTGAGTGTTTCAAATGAGGGGGAGACACAGAGAGAGAGAGAGAGAGAGGGAAAGAGGGGATTATGATTTTCTAAATGTCTTTGTCTTATAATCAATGCAATTAGGAGCATGTATTTAAATCATTACATTCCTCCTGAGCCGCCTAAATGAAAAGGAAATACTAACCGTCTTCTTTTACGATGACATTGACAGTTTGTGTAATTAAATGAAAGAAGCAGAGCACATTTTCAACTTAATTTAACCACATCAGCCTGAGGGGATGCACATTCAAATCCCAATTGAAAGTAGATTATCCCGTAGCACTGATGTTAAAAAAGCATGACTATCATAACCTTTATGACAAAAGCAAGATCCTCATCATTGGCCATCTATGTTATGGCCCTTGGGGACACGGGCTAAATGGATCCAGCTGCCAGTTATTTGTCATATCTTTAACAAGCTTTTCAGTTGAATAGAAGTGAGAAAGCGTGGAAATCACTGTGATCTATGTATACACCTGTAGATAACACAATCTATAATCCAGCAGGCCCAAAGAAACACATAGGCTGGATGCTGTTATGCCCAAAAGATCCCAGCGTCTAGGTTGTCAAGGCACAACATGACAGGCACTTTGGGTTGGAAATTGATTGCAAGAGAAACTCCAAGGAATTGATGGTTGTGAACTATTGTAAAAGGGAATCTGCACCACAGCCAGAAATCACTGACAGCCACGTACAAAATATAAACCCTAATCAATAGCACAAATCCTTGCTTATTGTACCACATATAATACATCCTTTGTCACCCTGAAAAACACTCACTCCACCAATTAACACTGCTGTCAAAAATAGCAGCCGTTGAGTCTTTATGCAGAAGAAATAATGCCACTTCCATAGTTTACGCAAAAACATCAATCTGCATCTACAAGACGCTGTGCTGCAACACAAGTGTCATACAACTTCAGCTCGCACACAATCATTACTGCCGTACTTCCGAACACAAAAATGTACTACTATATTTCTGCAGCATTACTATAACCTTTTGTATGAAGTCTCTTTAAATGTGTGGCATAGGGGAATCATTGGGAAAGCTTTTTATCAACAGTTTTGACCACTGCTTTACTGTATATTAGGATGAAATTATTAATTCCTGACTAAAGGAGTCATAATTCATCTAAAGTGGAGTTACGACCTGCACCAGCCAGCTTCTTAAGAAGAGAGGAGAAGCCACACATATACAGACATTCACATTGATTTTGTTCTGCACATGCTCCTGTTCTATGAGACTGCAGTTTCACGCGGTTGAGGAACATTGAAAAGTAATGTAATTGTATTACCCTTGTAATCTGCTGCACTGTGAATATTAAAAGCAAAAGGTAAATTGCAGGCTCAAAATTGCTGTTGCTGTCACTGGGGGAAAAGATAATTCTAGCTGAGAGACGTTGTGTGACATGTGTGTGTGTGTGTGTGTGTGTGTGTGTGTGTGTGTGTGTGTGTGTGTGTGTGTGTGTGTGTGTGTGAGAGTGAGAGTGAGAGAGTGAGAGTGAGAGAGATCACCCCATGAGCGTCTCCAGAGGGCAACATTGATTTATACACAGTATGAAGCTAAGCAACCATAATCTGTCAGATGGCTTTATTTTCACGACACTTGTTATTTTTATTTTCTGGAGACTAGACTAAAGCACATCTTCCAAAATGAATAATGACTAATGTTACATTCCACATTCCATTCTGTGAGAAGTCTGAAGAAAGTCGTTCTCATCTGTTTTATTTGTATTCTAAATTGCAACACTGTTTTCCTATCTGTGTGAACAGACCTTGAGACAATCCTTCCGCCCATCCTGACTGTCTTACCTTACTACACGTCATCTAAATGAATGGAGCGGTCGTTAGACAATGTGTATATCCTTGTGTGTCTCATTAAACCTTTAGAACATTGTTAGCTGAACCCTGCTTCGTGTCGCTTTGTTCTCCGAGATCTCGCCACTGCATTCAGAATCAACTCACAGGGGTCAAGCCGGCAGATGAGGATCTGAACCACGTAACAGTCCTGATCGGACTGTTTCACAACACAACACAAGCCTACAAATGTTTCAAAAAGTGCATTTAAATAACATGTTTGTCTGTATCTGATGCTGCTCTGTTACACCTGTCTGTGTGTGTGTGTGTGTGTGTGTGTCTGTGTGTGCGTGTGTGTGTGTGTGTGCGTGTGTGTGTGCGTGTGCGTGTGTGTGCGTTTATTCTTGATGGGTGTGGGGCGTTTCTATCTTATGAAATGTGCAGAGTTATAGATTACATACAGGAAAAGCATTTTCATAAAACACACAAAAATGGTAACAATAAAACCGTACCCACCTGTCAGGTTTTGGTGAAGCCAACGTTATGTTAACATAACATTTTACTGAAATCAACTTCCAGAATGTGTGTCTGGCCAAATCTGGTTCTTAATAGTGGACAGAAGGGGAACTTTCGGCCATATGGCACACAAAGTGTAGCATTTGATCTCTCTTCTCACAAAAAAAAGTGAAACAGCTGATCTGAGCTCACCAGCATCATATATGACAATCAATACTTATTCCTGCACTGAAATGATCTGGGGTATCAACAGAACTTCATCCTCCGTCAAAAAAGGCTAATTTCTATTTATATTCAACTAACATTACAAGGAATGCTGATCAACAGGTGCCAGTGGATCATCCTCCCTAACAATGACATTGTGAGTGAGTAAAGCTGATGCATGTTTTTGCTTTAATTCATCTAAACCAAAGAGGTCATCTTCATGCTGTTAAATGATAGAAATCCAGCTCACCTGTGTCTCCAGACAGTTTTCCAGTGTGAAATGTTTTTTTGCGTCTGCGTGTGTCAGAGTTCCTGTGAATCAAAGCTCTGAGCACTGCAGCAGCAGAAAGGACGTTGTTTGCTTCTGTGAACGAGGCGCAGTCAACTTCGGTGAAAAAAAACGTTGGGATGTTTTTCTTGCGATAGACGACAGACACAAGCTCATTTTGGTCCTTCGAAATGCTTCCTGAGCTCACGCTCCGCCGATGCTCACCCAAATATGGCCATAGGAAGTGCAGCGATACTTTACAGCCCTCGACTACTGTCGGAAATATCGCAATTACGAGTTGACCAAACGACACAAAAAAAGGCTGAGGCTAAAGGTGAAATGGAATTTGTTTTGTATAAAGAACAATTCTGACGTGAAGGGGCGGAGCTGTGTGGACAAATTATTGTTAAAGTCATATTTTAGGATCTATCCAGATAGCAAATCAGTAGGCTACACCGTACGTGTAGGCTATTGTTGTGTGTAGCCTAGCCTACTGATTTTACACGTTTTATTAAATAGCCGAGCCTCGTTGTAGGCATAGTTGCCACATAATGAAACAAGTGATTTCACTTGACCTATAATGTGATTTATTTGCCATAGTTTGATATTCAATGTAAAAAGTGGTAACATAGCCTACATGTTGCCTATGACAACTAGACTTTACAAGAAGTGAAAAGAAATGCAAAGCAAATGGAATTTGGTGTAAAGATTGCATTGTCTTTTTTCTACAAAATAAAAGAATACAAAATACAGCCTAATACATTTTTTCACGTCTATCAGCCTACATGCTATAATTACTGAAATGAAACTGAAAAATAAATCAGTTTTATGATTTCAGAGTTATTCAAAAACGAAAAAACTGTTTCACTGATTTTCTTTCGTAAAGTGAAGTAAAAAAAAATGTAAACTGCATTTCTCATAGAGTTGAGATTATCTTGTCCATAAACTGAACAATAATAATGATATCAGCTGGCCAAGAGAAGATGAAAGCAATCTTGGCTTTGCTTGTTTTGTATTTTTTAATGTTACTATGTATTCATTTGTTTACAGACATGTTTGACATCAGACCATCTTCCATATTGTAATTGTTTTTATTTTATGTTAGAGTAACTGCATTGCAATTTCACGTAACTGTTATTTCATCAAAATCACAGTTAAGGTAGGCTATTTTTGTCTCTCCATGCCAGGTTTGCTCGGTGGAGATGATTATTACTTCTGACCAACGGTGCTTGACTGAAATGAAAAGGAGGTTATGATGTGCACATGAAGGCATCAGTTGTCTCTTGCTGAGGCATGTCACTGAGAAAAATCCCCTCAGCGACAGAGGAGGCAGGTTCAGCTGTCAGTCAAACTGAGATTCATTTAGCCTACTTTTACTTTGTTTTGCCTAATGAGCTCATCAAGTGCTTTACTAAAACACTTTGATATGATCTAAATGTTAATGGGCTACTCTGGAGACAAGGACGCTTTCACAGACTTTACAAAAAAACTAAAAAGATTTCCCATTTTTCACAATCTGTCAATGAACTTGAACGTCCTTACTTTATTTGTCTTATTAACAATGAGTGAAAGCAGGAGTAGCTTAAATGTGCCCCTTTTTTGCTTTACTGTGCTTAATGTTTATTTTATTTATGTATTACAAAACATTATAATGACACAGCTATATTCTGTTTACTTTTGAATATTTCCTCCCAGAGGATTAAGCATGGGGTAAATATGTAAATAAAGAGAGAACAGAATTTCCTTCATATTACCTGTGTTAAATTGACTCCAATATGTTCTGTGTCAGTTCTTCGTTGTTTGACACTCTTACAGTGATATTTACGGCACATGCAAATAAGATTGAGCAGATTCGGAGGCCTTGTATCATAGGACTCGTCAGGCTTTTTCTCACTCCTCCTAATGTTTGCACATTAGGAGACATGAATGGAAGGGCATGTGCACAAATGCTTTAAATAGACACAGGGACATTAATTATATGCTTGTAGGGTATAGAGGTGCCTCTCTTCAAGCATAGAAATTATTTCACACATGGCCATTATAACAGAAGCTGCAGTCAGGCGTGTAGGACTGACAGTTCACAAATGGAACCCTTCATTTGCATCAACACAATCAAAGCACATCAGCATCCTGCGATTAGGGAGTTTCCTTATCACTGTTTACCTACAATAATCTACATTGAATCCAATTCTGACGCTTTGATTGTGTCATGTGGAACAATGTATCCAATACTGAGAGTGAAGTTTGTTTATAATGCCCAGGTGACATAAAATCAAATCAGCTCTGTTATTTGGAAATAATGCGTGGCATTGCAGATCCCTGCTGCAAACACCAGACTGCTCAATAGGTTTTAAAAGCCATATTCCAGCCACTTTACATTCCTGTCAAAAACAATACCACAGTTCAGCTGTATGTATTGGGTAAACACAGGCATTTAAGGAGATAACAGCTGCAGTTCAGTGTTCAAAATGAATCCTACATCCATTGCTTTTCAGCTCAAAGTCGATGATAATTAATACTTGATACTTAGGTGGCTCATGACTGGATAATTGTCACATTGAGGACTTGAGTTGTTTACTTTTCAACTTTGTTCGGTGACTTGTCATAGATGCATTTTAAGAGAGGGGCCTTTCTCTTTGATTGTGAGTGCCTCCTGAGCTGTGAACGAGGATGAAATAACAGAAAGAACAGACAGAAGAGGAGACTCAAGCTTGGGTCTGGAGAATTACATCAGACACCGTCTCTAATTCACTAATGAGGAAAAGCAAAAGCTGGATTTCTCTCTGATTTTGATATGTTTTGACATCATTTTAAAATCTCAGCAAAATTGAACAGGCTTTTCCTGTGTTGAGTGATAAGCCACATGTGACCCTTTGCCTTGTTTCCATGGACACATCATTAGAGAACTTCCCCAGCTGGCCCCAACTGTTGTGTTGGCGACAAATAACAAGTGAAGGATTGAGTTATTACCAAGAAATTAAAGTCCTAAAGCTGTGACATAATGGAACAGTTACAGAAGATATATTGGAAATCATGCTTTACAATTATATGTTTACTCTTGTTTGTTTATATTTTGTAGTTTATATTTCTTAAAAATTTCATTAATCTATAATAATTATGTATTAATATTTTGATGCAATACAATGCAGTACCAATCAATGTCCAGTCACTGCACTTTCTTACCTTCAAATCACACATATAAAGGTCATTCAGACACTATTAATTTCAATCAGGAGAGACTTCGTTTAAAGGTGCAAATAAAAAAATGTCATTACAACGCACAGTATTGAAATGTCTTTGCCGATTAGACTCCATCGCTATGTAAATCATTTTATATGGGGTCGAGAAGCCATGAGTAGGCATATCTCCCCCGATGGAGTCTAGACACTGGTGATGGTGAAGGAGCCTGAAGACTGGATGGAAGTACAGGAGCGGGGCTTTTGGAGGAGGACCCAGGGTGCCGTGGATGACGACGACCGGAGGTGGATGGGGTGGAGGAGGGTTGCGCGATTTGCCTGAATTGACAACTGACAGCAGCCAGAGAGAAGAACAGATTTAAAGCAGGGATGCAATGATGTGATTGGCTCGTGGAATTCAAGGCCAATTCTGGTTGGTTTAAATGAAGAGCATCCCGAATCAGCTGATCAGTTTAGGAAAGAGAGAGAGAGAGGTGAATGAAAGCTTAGAAGTTTTCCTGAAAGAATTCACGCTGAGCTTCAGTTGTCTTACTATTGGAGAAGCAAGTCAGTCTTTCTTCATTTCTTTTCTTCTCTCTAGTACATCTGAGATGTTTGACACCAGTGCAGAGAAGAGAGGCTTGCAAATTGCACAATGGAAGCAGCAACATGTTTCCCGTGCTACCACTCAGATTTGACCCACTTAGTTCGGAGATGAGCAGTTCAAAGCTGCTTCCAAATATCACTTTGATCTAATCTGGATGTGTTTTGGGGCACAGAAATCACTGTTATGCACCAATCCAATTTTCTTGGACTTGTATTAATCTCTGACTGTTGGAGCACTTCCACTGTATGACATCAGACAGAGGTTCATCTCTACACAATAAAACTGTGGGCCAATCAGTGTTACCAAAAAAGACGAGTAGAGTCGAGCAGGTACCATGTAAATGGAAAAAACGCGTGTTAGTGTTTACAGTATACAGTTCACTCCATCGGCGAGAACAAGCAGCTATTCAACACAAAACAATGATCACTCAAAAATCTAAACTTATTTTCTCCAGAAAATGTGCTGTATATTTCGAACCCATTCCCTCCGGCAGGAGGCTGCGGTCCATCAGGGCCAAAACCTCATGCCACAAAAAAACCCTCAGCAGTAAGCCTCACCTCAGCCACTATACGTGCACTAACTTAACCTATATATTTGTTTTTCTGTATATATTGTTGATTTTATATTATGTGTAATATGTTTGTTTGTTTATTTATGCACCTTTCACCAAGGCAAATTCCACACAAGTGTACTTATTATGGCAATACAACCTTTTCTGATTCTGTTTCTGACATGAGTTACTGTATTATAAAGAGATGGAACTTTTATATAACATTATACAACAGCAGCACATGTTAAAAATCTTGACATAATGGGCATATTTATAATATTATGCATGCCATCTTTTCATCAAAATTTTTCCTTTTAGGATTATCACTTACTATCATTTGTTTTCTGTTGCAGAATTCATTCTAGCTATACTGTATAGGACGAGGAAAAAACTAATACTAAAAACTACTATATATTACAGTGTTAATAGGATGATCTATCTTGAGGTTATAAAAGACGAGTGCAAAGTCTATTTTTTTCCATATTAGCTTCATTTGGCATCAATAATTAAATCCTTGTGATACAGTAATTTTTTGGGTGTTTTTCTTCTTCTTCTTTCTATCTTTATTCATATTATCCACGCAATTTCCTGAAACGTAAAACATGCATTATCTGTCCAAATGGTTGATTCCAACCTAGTCTCATGGGATAGATGATTCATATTGATTAAAATACTTATAATGTGTTAACCACTGACTCAGTGTTTCCGCTCTCATACTCTCTTATACACTAATCGTACATACCCTGCCAATAAGGCAGCAACGTTCCGACTATGTTGTTTCACACTTAAGACGTGCAAAGAAACACACACACACACACACACACACACACACACACACACACACACACACACACACACACACACACACACACACACACACACACACACACACACACACACACACACACACACACACACACACACACACACACACACACACACACCTTACTCAATATTTAGACTCACCGTGCCTCCCTCAGGCAGAAGAGTGAACTGACAAAGAGCAATGACACAAAGCTGATTTATGCTACTTACATTTTTGACTCAGGGTAGATCACAGCTGTTTGTGTCACTACATCTGCTGTAATGTGTAGCTTACCTATGAAAAGCAGAAATAAATGTCCTAAAAAGTCGAATAGTGGTTATTGATCATTTGTAGTGGTGCTTTTAAATTATCTGTTTCTGACTGCAATACAGGTTGAAATGAGAAAAAAAATGCACAAATGACAGTTGAGTCAGACTAATGTTTGTGTACTAGGTTATACAGCATATACAGCTATACAGCATATATCCCACAAAGGCAATTCGTATTGAATTATTGTCAGTTAAAACGGTTGTCTAGCTCTATATTTAAAGAAAGGGTTAGTAGGAACTTCTTACTGCCAGGCTGCTGCTGCTCTTACTCCATCCCAGTAGGTGGCGGTAATGTAGTTGTAAACCACCTCACCAGCTGCTAACACAAACAACAACAAGAAGGAGGAAGAAGAAGAAGAAGTATAACGATTCTGCTATTTGGTAGCTTAGCCCGAATGTGCCTCCAAAAATGTGACAGTGAGTTAACCAAATTGCGGACACACTCTCTACTTTGACTGCCATGACCTGCAAACCATGGCGGAATATTATTTTCTGTTGAACATGGGCATCTCGGCCGAAAAGGACTATTGCTGTTTCTGCTGCTCTTGTTGTTATTGTAGCTAGCGCTAGAGTTAGCTAACGCGGCTGTCTTCGCTCTCAGCATAACCGATGTCGATTCATTGCTGCGGGGCAGTAAACCGCAAAAACAAGGTAACTCTGGAGCAAGTTGCCGGCATCGACAACTGACCTTAGCAATGTTTATGTTACGCTTCAGAAATCATTAGGTACTTGGCCTTGGTTGTATTGCACGATATGAAAGCGTTATTTGACGAGTGAAATTAAACACCGAAGTTACAGCTGCATTCTTTAGAAGAACACCTCCATTTAAAATGATATTTCTAGCTAAGGTCAGCTAACACCAACCTAACGCTGCCAGCACTTATTGCTGTCTGCAAGTTTTGAGATGCAGCAGAAGATAGCAGCAAGTGAGGTGGCTCTCGTTCTTCGCAGCACCTCTGTCTGAGTTGTAACGCCCGTGAAAGAGAAATCATGTCTTGCAAAGCCGCAATCAAGGATAAGAAGTCGAGCTTCAGCAAGAAGCTGTTCAGGCGAGGCTCTGTGCGCTCTGCTGGCAGCTTTATGAGCAGAGTCCTGAGGACACTGACAGCGCTATCACACTTCGGATCTGAAGTGCAAACAGAAGACGACAAAGATGATGGGGGATTTTCCACTTTTAAATCCGGTTGTAAGGATGTGCCCATGGATGATGGGGACCTCGCCGGTCTTCTGTCCGGAGAGAGAGTTCCTGGAGTGTCAGGTCTCAAAAACCACGGGAATACCTGCTTCATGAATGCAATTCTGCAGTGTCTCAGTAACACTGAACTCTTTGCCGAGTACCTCGTTTTGGAGCACTACAAAGGCGAGGAGCTGGATGAGGACAAACCAAAGACCAATGGTGTACTTCTGCAGAGGAAGGGTCCTCTGGCCAAAGGAGAAGTCACAGAGCAGCTGTCAGGACTTGTGCGGGCTTTATGGACGTTTGAGTACACCCCGCAGCATAGCAGGGATTTTAAGGTACATTTATCATCAGTATGGAATAGGGCTGCACAATATGAGGAAAATATCTGATTGCGATTATTTAGACCGTGATTGCGATATGGTTCACGATATTGGAGGGGATGATAATTGTTGTATCATTATTTTCATTTTCATTGAAACATATTCCAATTAAAAACATGTTTAAATGATAATAGTGCGATTTTTTTTTTGCAAGGGTCTGTACCAAACAAAGATTTTTCTTGAGTCTGTAGGATATGATTTGTAGGCTGGGACGTCTCTGCAGCGCCACAGTACTTAATTCAAAATAGTTTTACACATATTTTTGCCTTTATTGCGCCCCCCTTGCAATTTTAATATTGCACTAGTCGATATTGCAATTTTCGATATCATTGCGATAAATTGTGCAGCCCTAGTATGGAACCACCGCCTGTGGAAAAAATCCTTTGCTAATGCATGCTGAAATTATGGTCAGGATCTGCATTTAATACAACTTCATGAACATCATATTTAAGTTCACACACAAACAGTGCCGAGATGTTGTCGTTGCATGCAATGTAACCTTGGGACCATGCTGTTTGTTGCAGAATGCTGTGTCGAAAAATGCCACCCAGTTCAAAGGGAATGCTCAGCATGATGCTCAGGAGTTTCTGCTGTGGTTGCTGGACAGAGTACACGAGGACCTCAACACAGTCAACCCCAACATCCGGCCTGCTATAAAGGTGTGTTTAGAAGACTGGTGCTTGTTACAGCCATAGTTTGTTGTTTTTTTTATTGAAAAATGTTAATGCTTTTGTCACATTTCTCCCTCATTGCTCAGCCATACATCCATTGGTGTCTGAAAAGCTGAAAATAGATATTCCAGTTTTTATTGCAGGTCTATGTTGTTACTTTGCATTATAACTCACAGGTGTTTAGATCATTTTGGTCACTCAGTGTATCTTACCAATGAGCTGCATTCACAGTCCTGGTAAGATAAGCTAGGCTTGCCTGGTCTTGTTTCCTCTTGATTCCCTGTAGCTGGTTTATAACAATAAAATATATGAAGGAAGTATGGATTTCGTATGAACCCCGATAGACTGGTATTATTTAGCCCGTGACTTATAAATCGGACTAGTAAAACTTATTTGTGTTTGTTCAGCCACCTATTGAAGAAGACGATCAAAGCATAGAGGGTCCATCTCCTCCCCTCTCCGCTGGCTCGTTTGTACAAGAACTGTTTCAGGCTCAGTACAGGTAGGCTTTATGTCCAGTAAAACTTCCATGTTTTTTTCCAGTATGGCCACATTATCTCTCTGTCATATTAAGGATTTACACTTTTTCCCAACAGGTCTTCTCTTACGTGCCCACATTGCCAGAAGCAGAGCAATACGTTTGATCCCTTCCTGTGCATCTCCTTACCGATCCCACTGCCACACACACGGTGAGTTACTGTCTTGCAGGCACGAAAGCCTGATCAGTTAACAATGCTCAGTTGACATGTTTTTACATGTTTATGACCAATGTATTACTGGTTTATAAGGTGTATACAGTAATCCCTTGTGCATAACTAAAGTAAACATTTCCAGGTACAACAATATTTTACTAATGTTTTCAAAACGGTTGTTTGTTCTACCACTTTTTCTACCATCTAACAATGGGCAATGCACTTAAGTTCGTCAAAGGGGTGACACCATTCAAGGTTACAAGAACCAAAAGCTAATATGTGTTGTTGCAGAAGAAATACTGTAGCCTGGTGTGTAAGGAGCGTGTGTGTGTGTGTGTGTGTGTGTGGAGGGGGGGGGGGGGGGTTGAGGGGTTGAGGGTGCAGGAGCAGCAGCAAACAGGTGTGGGAGGAGTGTGCGCTTTCTTCTTTTTAAAAAAAAAAAAAAAATGTATTATGATTTTCCAGGTCCATACATTACAGTCAATGATAATACCTATCATACTTCTCATTAAGCCATCTGTAAATGTACATTAATAGCCCACAGAAAAGTATCACATGTTCCGTAAGCAGAACAAAAGTGAGCATGGATCCATTAGGCATTCATAATGTATTATAACGCATAAGAACGAAAACTAAATAAAGAAACATGTTGGGGTAAACCTCAATGACACATAAAGCCCTCTACAGACGGAAAATAAAAGAAAACAAAAAGGACACAAAAATCCACTTTAGACAAATGATGGACGTATTGGTGTGACATACGTTATCCATCTTTCCCATCTTTTCAAAAAAGTTCCCTGTTGCAGTCTCAAAGCAAAAGTAATCCTTTCCATCTTAAAAACATTGTAGATAATGTCAATCCATTCCTCCAGAGTAGGTTTTCCTGGTTTTAACCACCTTCTAGTAATAGCTTTTCTTTTCTTTTTTTTTTTTACTTTCCTTTATTGCTTTTTTAAAGTATAGTTAAAGATGGAAAGAGAGCAATAGAGAGTAAAGGATGGAAGTTGAGAAATTAAGGAAGAACATTGAGAACAGTGCCTGTTGGGGGACATTATACATTACATACAAGCAATATTTTACACTTATGTCTTTTTTTTTTGCCAAGTACATTTGCCATTTACCCCAGCGTTTAGAAAATGAGTCTTTCGTAGTTTTTAATCTGTATGTGAGTTTCTCCATTATTTGAATGTCACTGATAGTGGTCAGCCATTGTTTGTGTTCAGGTGCATCAGTCTGGAGCCAGTTCTTAGTGATGGCCTTTTTTGCGGCCGCAAGAAGAATCTTGACCAAATATTGGTCTCCTTTATTCACAGATCCTTTCAAATATCCAAGGTATAGAACAAGACAGGTTTGGGGAATGTTGTAACCTAGTACCTCACATATCACAGAGGGTATACAATTCCAGAAAAGTTGTATTTTCGTGCAGCTCCAAAACACGTGCGTATGGTTTGAATCCATATGATTGCATTGTCTCCAGCAGGGTTGTTGAGTATTCATGCGTTTGCTAGTAATCTTGGGCATGATGGAAAAATCAGCGAACTTGTTTTTTCCAAGTGAATTCTCTCCATCCGTGTGATTGTCTGGTGTACTTTCTAGTAATAGCTTTTCTACTACCAGCACTTAGGATCCGAAATAAGCATTTGACATGAGAAGAAACATTTTCTGATGTTAAGGCACCTAAATATAAAGACTCAAATTTAAATTGAATGTCCGTCTGAAAAATGCTTTGCAAAACTTTATAAACCTCCCGCCAAAATGGAATCAATGATGCACAGGACCAGAATATGTGAAAATGATTTGCTTCGAGGCACCCACACTGTCGCCAGCATGCCGGAGAATTTGTGTAGTGCCTCCTTTTGAGCTGGAGTAATGAAAAACCTTGTAAGGTTTTTCCAGCAAAACTCTCGCAATAAAGATGAACTGGAAGTTTTCCACTGTAGCTCACATAAGTTCTCCCAGTCTTCTTCCTTTAGAACAAGGGTTCCTTCATGTTGCACTTTCAAACTAAAACAACAGTGTGTTCATGTTAGGGGAGTCTTCAGTCCAGAGAAATAAATCTCTGACAAACAATGTGAAGTATGGGGGGGGGGGGGGGGGAGCTAACCTATTTAAACTATAATGAATGTGAACCATAGCTTCAAAGCAAGAGAAACCCTGGTAGCATAGTAAAGTATGTTAAGAGAGTGTGTTAGAATATTTATGTGTGTTTAATGTGTTTTTTGCTAGGCCCCTGTATGTGACAGTGGTCTATCAGGGGAAGTACTCTCACTGCATGAGGATTGGAGTTGCTGTTCCCCTCAACAGCACCGTCTATCGCCTCAGAGATGCTGTGGCACGTGAGACCAAGATCCCAATGGACCAGGTGCTATTCCTGTCTCTTATCAGCTCAGGGTCTGACACAATGGGACTATATTGTTACTGTCACACAATGTTAGCTCACTGTTCCTAAAGGCAGTTCTACCTCTGAGCAGTAGTTTGTCATGAACCCAGTTTTACTTTATGAAGTGGACTCAGTATACAGGGATAGACCGTTTTAAACACAGTTGTCCTTAGGGGATGCAACAGCTGAGTGCTAACATTGATTGAAGCTGGCAGGATGAAAATGCCACAGGAGTAAATCAGACTAAAGCAGTATAAGGAGTGATATTGTTTTTGGTTGGGTATTTTGGTTGTTTCCTTGTTATTTAGTTTTATACGTAGATATTGTATGTGTCATGAACTGTTTTAACATTGTCTGATTTTAATGTTGTCTTTGACCCCAGGAAGACTAGCTGGTCGTCTAGGCGTCAGCTAATGGGGATCCTTATAATAAACTAAACTAAACTATATTATGATGACTGTTTAGTTTTGCAATAACTGTAAAAACATTAAAGAAACCGGACACTTCTTTTTAAATGTACTCTTTTCTTCTCTTTCAGTTTATTTTGACTGAAATGTACTATGATGGTTTTCATCGTTCATTTTGTGATGATGATGATGATCTCGACATCATTCAAGAGAGTGATTCCATATTTGCCTTTGAGACACCAGAGACCTTCAAACTGGAAAACATACGCACAAAAAGAGGTAAAACTATACTTAAGATTTTTGCAAATATACCGCTTTTTTCACATTAAATTGATTGAAGGATATCGATCTGGGCTTGTTTGTGTGTTTCTCAGGAAGTCTCCTGGCAAACCTGAATCATAACAACTTGAAGTATGCGACAGAAATCAGCAGGACTCCATCTTTCATGCAAGGGGCCATGACTCCTTTAACTGCATCACCTAATAAAAACCTGGGACCGGAAAAGATTATCCTTCTGGTGTGTAACAGGGCTTGTACCGGCCACCAAGGAAAGAGGTACTACAATCCCAATATTCTATGTTCTGTCGTGCTAATTTGTCCTCACATGCCCCTTTCTCATGTTCTCTTCATTCATTACCCCATTAACACATTATCCAGTTTTTGGTAGTTCCTAAAAATGGTAACAATGGGTTAATGGGCTACTGGTGTTCAAAGCTTCCAGGAGAAATTGATAACCGCTGACAAAGCTACGCACATTATATTGTTTTAGGTTCGGACTGCCTTTTGTACTGTACATGGAGTGCACTGTGACCTGGGATGCTCTACAGAAAGAGATCCTGGAGAAAATGCGTCATCTTTTGAGGCCAGGCGTGTACATTCAGGTAGGAAGAGGAACAAGAATTTATCTGTATGGTAAATAAGTTGATGCTACACACAGTAAGCCGGACAGACGGATGGATAAAAAAATATATTTCAAGTATGTGTGAAATTATTGTGAAATTACTATTTGCCTATTTCTCGGATTACACCTTTAACATACTAGTCTCACAGAAGTACTAACAGTGGTGTCTCTGTATAGGTTGGACCTTTCAGTCTTCGGGTGGTCGGCGTCGTTGGTATCACCTACCTCCTTCCTCAAGATGAGCGACCACTGTGTCACCCAACTGTGGAAAGGTCAGTTCTTCTGTTTAATACAACATCTCTTTACTGCTTGATTAGGGCTGAATGTACCGTCCAAAAATGTATATCGTGGTTAATTATGAATATGTGATTTTGAAGTCTTGCAGTTACTAATGCAGAATGTATTTGTGCATATAGTGTGCTTTCATACATTTCAGCCTACTGACATAATAATGCATTTGCAGCCATTTATGTTGAAAAGGTTGAAAAACAGTCACAATAAGATTTGAATGTTATGCTAGGCAAGTATGTTTACTGGAGCCCATTTTAAGTTGCATGTTAATATTGAATCAAATGTTTGGAGGATCTTGTTTACATCTACTTTTTCCAATTAAACACTGTATGTACAAAGGTAAAGACAGGCGTGATCTTAGGTAGGTAATGGGGTGAGGTCAAAATGACATCTATCTTGTTAATCTTCTCTTTAGACATATTCCCCCATCGGTTCTTTTTCTCTCATAGGCATAGGATGACATGCCCTAACATGACTTTGACTGTTTGTTAAAATGCCAGTTAAGCACGTTTGGCTACAAGTCTCAACATTGTTGCTCAATAGAGGTGCATAAATCAAAGTGAAATCAAAGTTGTTTTTGGCATTACTGTGATTGATCAGTAGGTTCTTTCATGACAACTAAAATGTCTCTGAATTTATGATCGCAGAAATATATTTCAACTTTTATATTATCTTATCTGCTCCTCGAGAGTAACTAAATGATTTAATTTACCATAATGGATTAACCCATCCTCTAGAGCAGCGGTGTCAAACTCAGTTTCCCAGAGGGCCACACTGGAAAATGAGAATCACATCAAGGGCCAGACATGTAGAGTTTATTGACATGCGTTTATTTAAGAGAAAAAGTCAAATCTTTTGACTGTATTACTGCATGTCTCATATACTGAAGACTTCTCACTTACATTTTGGGCCTCATAAAGCTCCAAAAAACCTCAACCAGCGACAAATACGTTGAAAAAAGTGCCAAAAAGTTGGAGAAAGGCCGAAAAAAGCGTCAAAGTTGTCTGAAAAAGTGAGAGAAAAAAACCCAGAAAGTGCCAAAAACATCGTAAAAAACGCCAAAAAGTTCCTAAAAAGTGGCAAAACATTAAGTAAAGCATCAGAAACTTTAAAACAAAGTGCTTGCAAAAACCGCCAGAAAAGGCATCAAAAATGATGATAAAAGCAACAAAATGTAAAAAAAACAACAACAAAAAAAACCAAAAACTTTGGAAAAAGCGACAAAAACTAGGTGGGTCTAAATTTATTGTGAACCTAAATTGAAATTCGGGCCGGATCAGAACATGCGAGGGGCCGGATTTGGCCCTCGGGCCTCGAGTTTGACACGTGTGCTCTAGAGAAATGTCCTTCACACTGACCCCATTTTTAAATTCCTTGTAATTGCACATGTACGCACACGACTTTTCCCAGAAAAAGCTTTTTTCACACTGGCCTACAGTGACATGAGGGGTATAAAATCCCATTTATTAATGCGAACTGCCTAAATGACTTCATTTGTTTCCCACTATAATTGTTTCCACTGCAGAGCATACAAGTCGTGTGGACAAGGGGGGCCACCACATGTGAAGATTGTGGTAGAGTGGGACAAAGAGACCAAGGACTAGTGAGTGAAGAAGATTAATATTTGCTAGAGCTCTGTAGTCTGTTTATTTTTATCTACAATATGATTTTTTTGCACTGAATGAAAAGAAGCCAGGTGTTGACATTTGTTTACTGTAATCTTCATTTGAAACAATATATTGGATTTCAGAAAGCTTTAAAATTAAACCATGGAACTCATTTAAAAGAACGGGTTAAATCATTCATTTTAATAACGTGCCTTGTAGACATCAGTTGTATAATTTACTGTAATTTTAGGCCATTTGTTACCAGGCAGACTAACAAGTTTGTTCGTGTAAGTGATTATGTAGAAAGCACAGTTGAGATGGCAGAATCAATTTTAAAGTTGAATAAAAAAGAAAAAAAAGAAAAATGCCTGAATGTTGCAGCGGTGTGTGTCAGCCATGACAGAGATAAGATGTTACAACAATCAACAGTATGATGTATTGAACCAAAGTGTGACCTGTGAGTATGTATAGGCCCCACCTGAATTGCCAAATTTTAAACCTAAATTGATCAATCAGGTCATCCAATCCCCATACCTGCGGTATGATCATCTTAGCATAATGTGACTGCTCATTAGCTTAGAGGGCAGCAACTTGTCACAGTCACAAAGTCATAAGCTTGCCCACACATCACTGCACCTTCACGTGTCAGTTAAGAACCCAGTTTAAGGTGAGGCAAAATCTCAATACAATTGATGGTGACAGTCAGACATTGTGCAGGGTTTCTGTAGGAACTGTCAAGTTAACAAAGGCTATCGACAAGACTAAACCTCTTTTGATCCCTTGAATGTAGGTGCCTCTGCTATTCATCACAATATTAGCTTTTGGAAAATAAACTTAAAGCTTAATCTACTTACAAATGTGCTTAATTTTAAAGTTGAGGTTTCAAACCACAAGTAAACACCAGAGTCTGAAGGTCCGCCTACACAATCAACAGCATGTCTGCTCTTATTATCTCACTGAAGCTAACTACTATGTGTGGTTTACACACACGCATGCGCGCGCGCGCGCACACACACACTCACACACACACACACACACACACTCGCCACAATGTCAAGGCAGATCTTGTGATCTTCTTAAGACTTTGCTGCTGAATGAATGAGCTGCGCTTCATGTTCCCACAGTCTGTTTGGACACACTGAGGAGGAGTACATTCCTGATGCTGAGAGCGTATATCTGCACAGGGAACAACATCATCAGCCGCAGGCCTGCACTCTTGCTCAGTGCTTTCAGCTCTACACTAAGGAGGAGCAGGTGACACTCAGTTGATTGCTGCACAGTCAATAGTTTGAGAAAATAAGTCTTAGATTTGTCATGGCACATGTCAGTGGTAAGTATATTTTGAAGCATAGCCTCACATGTGTGTTCTCCCCGCTGGTTTATTATGACTCTGCCAAAGTTCAAAAAGTATTTCACTCTGTGGCTTTACTGTGTATTTGACTCCTAATTCTGTGTTTGGAATAATCAGAGCATAGTCCTACATATACGTTGTGGGTTGACTTACCTGTGATTGCTCTGGAGGAGAATAGAGGAAAATGAGAGAAAAACCCAAGGCCTTATCCTGTGTGGGACCTATTTCATAAGCAGTGTGGTTGGAGCTTGTCCTTGATGGCTGCTGCCTGGGCTGTGTGCGTGTGTGTTTCAGCTGGCCCCAGACGATGCCTGGCGCTGTCCCCACTGCAAGCAGCTGCAGCAGGGCCGCATTAAGCTCAGCCTGTGGACGCTGCCGGATGTGCTCATACTGCATCTCAAGAGGTTCAGACAGGTATTTCAGCGTAATTAAACATTGTTCAAATAGAAATGGGGAACAAGATCTACTTTCTCTGTATCAAGAGCAAGAATCACTCTTAATTTGATTATGCAAAAAGTTGTTGCTTATTCTTTGATTAGATTGTTTCTGCTTTATAATAAAAAAAAATTGTCAGTTTTAACCAAATCCATACAAGAACTTGTCACTGAAACTCAGGCCTTTGTACTGAAACTCGGATATGATGTCGGCACCAATATCAGAAATGTAATGATCATCCTCAGTAATGGTTGTAGCTACTGTGTACTTTTCATGAAAGCACAAATAAAATGAGACTCCGTTGTTCTGTCTCAAGAGTTGTTCCTTAAATGCTGATGTGTTTATCTTGGCCTCTGTTACAGGAGGGGGACCGGAGGGTGAAGATGCAAAACATGGTGAGGTTCCCGCTGATGGGCATGGACATGGCGCCTCATGTGGTTAAGAGAAGCCAGAGCAGCTGGAGTTTACCTTCTCATTGGTCGCCATGGAGACGTCCATATGGCCTGGGAAGGAACCCAGATGACTACCTGTATGACCTGTATGCCGTGTGCAACCACCATGGAAACATGCATGGAGGCCACTACACAGGTGATGCAAAAACAATTGTTACAGTTTGAAGGTTGTATGTGGCAATTAGACTGTATAGTTATTTGTTCATCATCGTGGTTGACCCATTCTTCTGTTTGCTTCGCGCTCACAGCGTACTGTAAGAACTCCATCGATGGTCAGTGGTACTGCTTTGATGACAGCGAGGTTTCACCAGTAGCTGACGATGACGTGTGTCAGCAGTCGGCCTACATACTGTTCTACCAGCGGAGGACAGTTATTCCCTCCTGGTCGGCCAACAGCTCTGTTGCTGGTCAGTATATCTTTCCTACCGTCTGTAATATCTGCTGTATTTAGAATTCCAGTCAGATTGTGATCAAGGCAAACTAAAGTTTAGTTTTATTGCAATATTCACCTTGAACATAGCAACAAAGCCACATACAGGCGATTCGCTTCTCGTTCCTCGCCTTAAAAGTTCAATTCATTTTAACTTACGGGCTGGCTACATTGCACGAGTAACATATGCGGAGCAGACCATCCAACACTACGCTTCCACTATAATAAATGAAACTGACTACACCAGGCACTGGAGCAGGGCATAGTGGTGTGTATGCTCTTCGGAGATCTGCTCTACAAGCGTAAAAGCAGGACAGTCTTCTATTTATATTTTTTATGCAATGTTTGTGCGGCCCTTTTACACAGAAATGGATCATAAAGTGTTATTATTGCTTTTAAATTAAACTACTGATATACAGCAAATTTCATTTAGTGAGTTTGTTTTTATTTCTTGTTTCCCTCACCTGCGTCCTCTGATAACAGCTGACAGTAAATTGACGTTTTCACAGCACTGTGCCAGCTCCAAAAAACTGAGGAACAACAACAACAATCCCAAAAAGCAAAAGCTCTCCGTCTCGCCTATCACTCACACAATCCTACGCCGTGTGTGCGCTGCTGGTAGTATAGCCAGTTAAAACAGAAATTCCACGGCACATACGCTCCGCTAACGGTCCGCATACGTTACGCGTTCAATGTAGCCAAAGTCGCGCAACCTTTTTGGGGGAGAGGCACCACCCACCCCAGGAAAAAAAACACTGTGCATGTACCTACCACATTGTTTGGAAATTGCCGTATCATTTGAGGAAAATAACTAGATAATATGATTCATCATGGCTCCGAACCTTTAAACTAAACTAGAGTTTTTCTTGTTTTTTACGTAGGTTCCACTAGTTCATCCCTCTGTGACCACTGGATCAACAGGTTACCTGGCAGTAGGCCTGCTAGCTTGGCCTCTGGAGCCTCATCCAGACGCACCTCTCTGGCATCACTGGCTGAGTCAGTAGAGTTTCCAGTAGAACGTAATGAAGATGATGGTGAGACAATGCTTATATATATATATATATATATATATATATATATATATATATATATATATATATATATATATATATATATATATATATATATATATATAATTTTACAGGTGTCAGATTGTAATTCTTTGTGGTGCAGCCTTATGTACATTTTTATTACACTTCTTCTGACTCATATTTAAAATGTCATAGTCATAGTTCCAACAGAAGCACAAAGCTCTCAGTTAGCTTTTGATCTTTATAGAAGCAAAACAATGTCCATCCACCCACAAGATGAGATTGGACTTTTTTTAAATTCAGAAGGCCAAAACCCCAACCCCAAAGCTAGTCTGCCTCGCCGGTGATCGGCACGCCAAGGCCCCTGCACCCGGCCCAGATGACCATCTCTCTGGGTGGTGGGTCCCCAGGGTGGTGGAGGTGTAAGCACCATGTCATTTCTTCGGGCAGTGCCCGACCGGGCCCCAAGGGCGAAGGCTCGGCCACCACACACTCGCCGGCGAGCTCCCGTCCCAGGTCTGGCTCCAGTGGGGGGCCCCAGACTGTTGTGGTGAAGAGAGCGTTGAAAAGGCGAAACTTTCGATTTACCAGTCGGTCTAGGTTCCAACCCTCTCCTATGGTCACGTGCTTTGAGTAGTGACCAAAAGAACAAGATTGTGGATACAAGCTGCCGAAATGAGTTTTCTCTGTAGGGTGGCTGGGCTCAGCCTAAGAAATAGGGTAAGGAGCTCGGACATCCAGAGAGAGCTCGGAGTAGAGCTGCTGCTACTTCGCGTTGAAAGGAGCCAGCTGAGGTGGTTCGGGCATCTGGTAAGGATGCCTCCTGTGTCGCTCCCATTGGAGGTCTTCCAGGCACGTCCAGCTGGGAGGAAACCCAGAACATGCTGGAGGGATTATATTTCTCATCTGGCTTGGGAACGCCTTGGGATCCCCCAAGGAGCTGGAAACCGTAGCTGGGGAGAGGGACATCTAGGCTACCTTACTTGACCTGTTGCCACTGCAACCCAATCTGGATCAAGCGGGGATGGATGGATGGATGGATGGATGGATGGATGGATGGATAGATGGATGGATGGATGGATGGATGGATGGATGGATGGATGGATGGGGACCAAAAGCAATATAAAACAGAACACATTAAAGTTGTAGACCAAAACGAACAAAGGAAACGGCTATAAAGAGACAGCTTTGCCTAAATTGTGTCTCAACACAAACCTTTGTACAAAGTGCATTACTCCTTCCACTGACAATATTTCAAAAAACACCACCAATGTTTACCAGAGCTCTTTATAGTCGAGAACTCTCCCACCTGAATTTACAAATCCCAACTCCAAAATTCCATTATTTATTTTTAAAGAAGGAGAATAATGCAAGAACAAGGCAGAAAGTGACGCGACATGCATCACATCTGGCTGGAACTAGCATGAAAACATGCTGTACAGAGCTCTGTACTGTGGGAAACCTAGCATACCGAATAAATCCAAATTGAGACAGATGTTGGCTTGGGCTGCAGTTTGTGGTTAAATGTAGGCTCTGTTTAACCCTCCAGAATACAGGGTCAGCATATTCCCCAAAAATGTTGGCCAGGCAAACTGGTATTTAACATTCACCGATCTCACTACGGATAATGCTTTGCAATTATGTAATGTATTTTGCTATCATGCTACCAGTTTTGTTACTTATAATACACAATTACTTTAATTGTGGCATTAATTCTGTTCATAATGTTAGTTATTATTTTATTACTTTGAAGTTCTTATTTACTATTTATTTATATTTATTATAAAATGCCACACTTTGGTTAGCTAAAGCTATTAAAATATATTTTGGCACAAATTACAAAATGTAGTCAGTGAGAGTACATCAACACATTTGCACAATGCAATTGTATTTGTAATGTGGATTCATTGGGGGTTTCCAACAGCACTTTCAACGTTCAGTTGAGCGTCTTTAACAAAAAATACATAGATAAATACATACAATGTTTCTCTGTTTTTTAGGAGGATTCTCTGTCCGCCCTTTTGTGAGGAGCATTCAGCGTCAAAGCTTGTCCTCCAGGTCGTCCATTGCTAGCCCTTTAGCCTTCAGCGACAGTGGGATAAAGCCTTCATGGTCTCTCTCTGCGAATCTGCACATGAGATCTAACTCGCCCTCACGTTTCTCCTTCGACTCTCGCTGTTCTCCTCCTCTAGAGAGGATAGGCGAGGCCTGTGATGACAAAGTTTCCACGTCCTGTTTTGGCAGCTACAGTAGACATGAACGCTACTTTGGCAGCAGGACTCCCCTGTCTATGATGGAGAGCAACGTCAATGACCAGGACAACAATAAAAGGTTCCTAGACATGATGTACTGCAGGGCTCCCACTCCAGTGGAAAAGAAGAGCTCCAAAAATGAGGCAACTGAAAACAACAACCAGATTACAGCTATAGACCAAAACATTCTACCCGCCCAAGCCACCCCCTCCAAAGAACAGAAACGTAAGAGCAGTATCGGAGGATTCGCTTTAAAGGCAGAAAGCGCAGGCTCCGCGAAGAGTTCCAGCAAAGTGGAGCAAGAGAAAACGTCCAAAAAACGTTTGTGCTCAACCCATAAGACCTGCACTGCTGAGACTTCTTCCAGTACACCTGTGAAAGGCAAAAAGGCGAGCAATACTAAAGAAAAGAGTGTAAATGCCAAGAAAAGCACCTCAACACCCAGTGGAACTCCCTCCAAAACAAAGGAGGCAACTCAACCCCTAGATGTGACGCTGCAACGTAAGCCATTCATCTGCTCCACACCTCCTCAGTCCTCAGCTTCTCCCTCACCAACTGCAAAGAAGAATTCCAGTGTCACTGAGAAAAGCACCACGAGTAGTCGGAAGAGGCTGGTAGAAAGGAGCTACAGCAGAGATTCTATGCACACTAGTCCCCTGGTTGACAGTCTCCGCTGCAGCTTGGTAGCGCGCTCTTCGCTGTCTACGAGTGGGGAAAGCAACCGGCCTGAGAGGAGATCTGTGAGGAGCTCCAGCAGCAGCTCTTCTGTCACTAGCCTGCGCTCACCCAGCGTATCCACCAGAGACCTGCAGCGCAGCAGCAAATCTGAGGAAAAAGGGTTGTCTTTCTTCAAGAGCGCCCTCCGACAAAGGGAAAGCCGCCGGTCGGCTGATTTAGGGAAAAGCACCCTGCTTGCCAAAAAGGCCTCAGAGAGGACGTGCAAGCAGAATGGACAAGCCAAGGACATCGGTGGTGATACTGGAAAGACAGGAGAAGCTGTGTCTTCAAAGACATCTATAGAGTCTTGTGGAGGTGAGACAAAGTCCGAGACAAAGGAGTCTTCCAAGCCCCCCAGCTCTCTCAGTCGCACTCTGTTAAACGTTGGCAAGTCCAAGTCTTCCACTTCTGAAGTAAGTCTCAAGTCTCCCTCTAACGGGAAGAAGCCTCTTGAAAGGATGGCGTCTTCCCGAAAGCTGTCCTCAAGCATGCAATCTCCTGCACGTACAACAAAGAGGCCTCAATGATATATCCATAGTAGTAACATTGAATTTACATAATGCAGCTATTTTCTTTGTGCCTAAGTTTCAGTGAGCACCAGACGGATTTGCAAAGAGACACATTTTTGATGTTATGGTTTTGCACACTGGCATCAGATACATATGCTGGCTTTGAGGTTTGAATATTGGCAGCCAGCCTTGAGTATTTTTTGCCGTACTGGATAAAAAGTAAAGTACTGTACATCATTTGCATATTTGGGTGCCAAACAGTTGCTTGGTATGCCGCCAGTTGTAGATTTTAAAGCAATGTGTATTGTTACCAGTTACGCCTATTGAGCATTAGGTATGGTCTTGATGCGTGCGAGACCACCGCTCGACATATTAGAGGTTTTCTGGCATGGAAGGTACATGAGCAGCATGCCATATGCATTCAGCTGTGCAGCATAACCTGTTTGATCGTGTATACTGAAGGCTTATATGACGGCTGACAGAATTCCCTGTTGGAATCTTAAAATCCAATTAACTCCCCTTCAGACAAGAAGCTTGTTATATCTTTGAAGCGCTGCAAATATTCCGTTTAGTTTGCTTGTAAAATATCCTGCTGATGAAACCATATTTAAAATGCAGCAGCTTGTGCATTAAAAGAAAGTAATCGCGTATGAAGCATTTTCACCTGGTATGCACTTACGATGCATCATTTGTTTTGTAGATTAACATTCTTTAGATTAAGATGGAAGTAAGATGACTTTTGATTGCATTAACCTCACTGCTGTTCTATAAGCATTTACTCCTCAACAGTAGTGAGAACAGAACCGTAACATCAAAAAAAGTCTCTGGACAAACACTGAAACTGAGTTGATACTCACACCTCCTATACGCACACACATACAAAAGAGTTTCATTCCGAAATAATAGTAGCTAAGCGTTCGCAGTAGTTTTCATTGATTGTTTTAAGACAATCAATCAGATCAGATGATTTAAAAAAACACAAATAAAAAACACATTATGAACTTAAAAATCATAGACATACAGAGGTGATGGCAAAACGGAAAATGATTTGAGATGAGAAGGGATTAGAATCGGTACACACAGTGAGACAAGTTGTCAAATATTTTAAAAGTTTATTTTTGTTTAATACTAGTAGTTTTTTGATAGAAATATATATTTATCAAATGCATATGGAAGTTTGTGTTTTGGAATGAAACCCTTTTAAAATGAAAGAAAATAAATACACATTTAGGTATGTGTCCGTGCAGATATTGAAAAAGTATATAGTATATAACCCATTTTTTCCTTTCCATGAGCAACGTGAAAATGATCTAAAGCGCCTTTCAATAGTGTACATGGAAACAAATAATTGCCTTTGGCAACATAGTAGTCTACTACTGTATGCATCACTGAGTAGGAATGTTGTATTGTTAGCACTTTGTATAGATAAAGTAGTTTTCACAGTAGTAGTCACACACACACACACACACACACACACACACACACACACACACACACACACACACACACACACACACACACACACACACACACACACACACACACACACGTTTTAAGACATATCGTAAAGTAGTGTCGACAGGCCTTAGACTTCAAATGGTAAAAGGGTACATTCATTTCAGTGTTTCAGGGGTCATTTTAAAGAAATCACCTCTTTACTACACCTGGTGCTGAAACAGACCGATGGTCCTCTGACACTGATATTTCTTAAATGAGCATATTTTCAATTGCTGATGTTCAGAACTGTGACCACACACTTCAGTGAGCCAGAAACCTTGTTTGCAGCAGTTACCATGGCTGCGGTACCTCATTGCAGAAGACAATGTCATTTTTCTTTCTTCATCAGGCTGAAGCAGAATATTGATAATGAGCCATTTAATAGATAATAGAACTCCATTTATACGGTCTCAGAGCAGTTCAACTATAGATGTGTAGGCTGAATTTTCTCAACTATCACACACTGCCTGGTACATTTCTTTGGCAGTACAGTGAGGCAGAGGCAGGATATTGGTACCGCAGCTGTCATGATGTTGGCCGGCCTCGTTTTGAACAATCAGCATATTATCATTGAATTACCCCACATGCTGTTGCAATACTCATACATTAGATACCAGCGTTACTGTGTTTTTAACGATTGAATGTGTTTATGCCATTAAACTCCAACCAGTAGTAAGTTTATACTTTAAACATAATCGGACTTATAGATCGACAGTATTTCACTTAACTGTTTCTCTGTAGCATCTACCAGGTTTACATTGGTTCTCAGATGGTTTCATAAGAAATACCACTCAATTTAAACATGCATGTATGTTATTTAAATGGCCTGTGCATGGTTTGAGCAAATGGGCAGCGTTAATGGGCCTGGCTTTGGATTTGTGAAGTTTGTTTTGGGTCAGAGAGGCTTTGTTTTTGGAGCAACCAGTCCAAACTCATTTTTCACATCTCATGATGTAAAAAGTTGACATTATTATTTGTATGTTTCAAAATCAAAGATTCACAACAAGCTGTTCCCCAGGGCACTATTGGCCATTTACAGTGACACTAATTCTCCCCAGCAGTGTTTTATTTTTTTATTTACCAGCCATTCGTTGAGAATAATAATTGGGCCACAGAAACAGCAAAACCCACGGCATGACTGAACATAGTGTGACCTTAGCTGTTACTATGGAGCAGTGGGAAGTTGATGTGCTGAGACCTGTGATATTGCTGTTTGTGTATTTATCACTCTCAGTAGCTGGCCAGCAGCCTAGTCTCCCAAAACCTTGTGGGACCCTTTTTAATGTCCTACCATTATAAAATAATATACTGTGTTCAAACTCATGGACTATAGAAATAGCATAGTGCTGTTTTAAATGTGGTGGTATTCCTGTAGCTGCTCTTTTCTAATTAACGTTAGAATCTATCAGGAACCTGTGCATGGCACTTTGGATCAAAGCAGGACAATTTTCATTTTGGCTTTCACCATCTTGTTTGCCTGTTTTAAAGTCTGTAATTAAGTTGTAGTGGCTAGTGTGCGTTTTAGAGCTGGATCATGCCATAACACATACTTGTTTGTCTATTTCTCCACTCGCTAAATACGTAGTTTATTGGATTACGAAGTCATTCATGTAGCCAAAACCCAGTGCATTATAGGACTTTTGACCTTTTATTTGAGTTTTTTGTGGACATTGTAAACAAGGATCAGTAGACAATGTCCGGGATACTGTATATTGCTTATATTTATATAGGGGTCCAACCAAACTTTTTATGATGCTATAGAAGAGTAATGTTTCTGTACAGAACTTAAAGCTGAACTTAACTCTGAAAGCTGCAGCCTGTTCCCTTGTTTTCCAACCATTCTTCATCCATAAATATTGTATTTATAGCCACCACATTGCCTACATTTGCGTTTACAACATGTAAGATTAGATGAGATATGATGGTTCATGCAGTAAACTCATTCAGAAAGCAACCTGGTTGTGTTGTACAGTCTAAATTCGGTAGTATGTTGCAGAGCTGTTCTAAAAAATCGTAATGTATGATTTGAACGTCATCCGTATCACCTTGGTCCTGTATTATGTTACAGGAACCTGCTGACAAACATGAAACCTTTTTATAAGTCTCTTCCAGTCATAAAAAAAAAGAGCAATAATCCAATAATCATCTCATTCCCATAAGGAAGCTGAGGTTTAAATGACCAAAAAGGCAACTTGGCTGACCTTTAAGAGCTCAAAGTTCAATTAAAGACCAGACAAGTACTGTACTCCATACGAGAAGTACATCAATATCTCCAAATACATACCAGTTAAAAAAAGATTTCTAAAATCAATGTAAAATGTACGAGAAAATGAATCATCTTTACAGAAAAGATTTTCCTCTCTACCTTTCTTCACTGCAGTTATTGTCTGTGTTTTTTTAATTTGTTGTCAATGTACAGAATTGAGAATAATTAAGGAATGCAGTTTTGCATGAAAACGCTAATGCATGTATTTCATTAACTATGCAAGAGTCTGCAGCTGTGTGAAATAGAGAGCAGAGCATGGCTGGTATATTCCATTGCTTTATTTGCACACCATTCCAATATTTAGAAATGATAAATTAAAGACTATTTCATATGTACAGTTATAAGGATTCAACTTAAAAGTATCTGATTTATTTTTAGCATTCTACCATTTAATGTTTATACATTTCAAATATTTTCTCAGTATTTTATTTTGTAATTCTGCTGATCTGTGCTCTCTGGGTGCTCTAACCAAACTGTTAGGTTCCGACCTTTTTTTTTTTTTTAGATGTTTAATATTAACTGTTGTACACCAGCAGAGACAACACTATGGATGCGATAATCTCTGTGATTACTAAATAGCCTCATGTATGTATGTATGTATGTATGTATGTATGTATGTATGTATGTATGTATGTATGTATGTATTGTGAAAAAGTCTTCCATTGATTCAGTGATAACAGTTTGTGAACCCCTGTTGAAATGTTCTCAGCTGCATCAAAGATGCGGCCAGTCTCTAATATAAAGGCAACTCAAATAAATATATAGCTAAATGCAAAAGGAAAGATAGTAAATTTGTAGTTTTATATTACAGTATGAACAAAGACATTCAAATGTAAATTCAGTTAATACTTTTTGTAGTATTTATGCAACGTCAATCATTGCAATCATGGATGTGATTTCTATTATTTTTGTATTCGAAACAGGAACAGGAAGTTTAATAGCAAACAAATGACAACTTCCAAACATGTTTTAAAGCAGCACCACTATTTTTTTTTTTTGTTCCTGATAACTGGCGGATATGAAACATAAAGCACTCTAATTGTTAAAATGCATATAGCAAAAGTTGATTACGATTAGAGACTCCTGCATTGAGTTGTTGTTGTGACACAGCCGTTTTGTTTTGTTGTTGTCAACAGGGTGACAAAATGTTTCCTTTTTTTTAAGGTGAAACCATTGAATAATGACATTATCTGCAACATTGTTGTGTGAGCATTTTACCACTGAATCAAAGTTGCAACAACCACTGAAAGTGAAATACCCAAATACTACATTTGAGCCACAGACTTCAGATTCTGCAAATACTGTAGTACTACAGCAATACAGCCGTATGTTGTCCTTAATAATAAAGGACTCAAAATAAGTAACTTGCTTTGTGAGTTTGGGGTAAAATTGTTTTTTGGACTTTATTTTTGAGCAGAAATATGAGGCTTTTTTTTCAGATGTAAACACTACAAACCTACAATACTGAAAATTTTTCAGAAGCCTTAAGCAAAACAAATTGTAATGGATAGTTTGTAGTTTTTGGGACGAAACCAAGGAGCTGTGTAATGAATGAATGTCATCTCATTTTAATGTTTTTAAGCTAACAAAGAACACTATAGTGCTAAATGCAGAGCACGTTTCCCCTTTATGCTTTTTGACTTTTACTTATGATGTCTAATGTATCATTCATAAAGCATTTTGTAAAATACAGTGCATTGCATTTATTGAGTTTTCCATTTATTAATTTTATTTTTTATTTTTATTTTTTTACTGTATTCCTTGTTTTACCTTGTTCTGTTTTGAGGACATCTGTTCCAGCATTTGCCTCTTCACTTTTCCTTATTTTTTTTAAGAGTTCCAGTAGTTCATCAGACTGTGTCAAAGTCTTCTATGTTAATTTATTTCTCTTTTGTTATCATATATGCACTTTCAATATTTTTTGTTTTTTTATTTCTCCAAAAGGACAGATATGTATATACTTTGTTGGTTTACCCATGCAAGTACAAAATGAAAAACCCTATTAAAAATGTTAAAGTTCTAGCGGTGTCTTGTTATTAAGGAGTGTTTGTGTGAGTGTTTTCGTTCCTACACTAGAGGGAGCTTTTCTCTAACAAATTGTCCCTCAGCATGACTCCACACAACATGTAGCTCTTGGATTTCATTGGTTTATAGAGACTCACTGATACAGCATTTAAAAAAAAAAAAAAAGTTACATTAACATTGAAGTTAAACAAAGCTCTGTGTGTTACTATTCCCCAGCTTCAGATTGATTCGTGTCAGAAAAGCCTGTGATCTCACACTGAGCCATTAAAGAGTGTAGCCACTCAACAGTGGGCTCAGTACTCAGATCTGCGAAACTGTCCACAATCTGTCTCCTTAAAGGCGTTTGTATTCTCGCAGCTGTCACGCGTTCTACCTTAGCAGCATAAGACATCTTTTGAAGGTGTTTTTATTTTGAATGTACAAATATCCTATTATCCCATGTATGAGCAGACAAATCTACTGCTCATTGCTGCTGCTGCTAGCTGCTGCAGAGACTGTGTATTATCTGAGACCTCAAGGCTGTGCGATACATGAGCACCTCTACATTTCTGGGAAAGATTATAATTTGAAGCCTTTACTGGCTGCATAATTTAGAGGGGTGTAGGAGCTGGCACGTGCAGATGCAAGCAGGCCTGAGCTCAGTTTTTACTTCAACAGCCATTACGTATACTTCTGTACCTATGGCTGCAACGGCAGTGAAGAAATATAATTTGTGAAGTTGAAAACTGAATGTTGAGTAATATTTTTAATAAGCAATCATATTAGATGGATACATTTATTTTAACCAGGCAGGAAATAAAAAGTAATGAGGCACACATCACAGTGCCCTGTAAAAAGCACATTCCTGGACTTTCTAACAACCAGCTGTAAGCCACTATGATTCATCAACTCATTATTTAATTGATTGATCATTATACTTTAAGATGTCAAAAAAGACAAGTGATCAATGCCAGCGCTGAATGTCTTTCAATTACTTATTTTGAAGCTGCAGCCAGCACATTTTGGCAAACTATGACTATGGAAGAAGCTCTCCCATCGTTTACATAAGAAATAAGCAAGTATCAAAGCATGTAAGTAAGCAAGTACTCATTATGCGTTGATTAATATCAGATTTATATTATCATACATATATGAGTGGATCTTTATTTTTGAACAGTAACTAACTACATCTGTCAGATAAATGTTAGCATTTTCCCACTGAAGAGTAAAATTGGAATAGTAAAAGTCAAGTACCTCAAACTTGTACTGAAGTACAGTGCTTGAGTAACTACTTAACTGTTACTTTCCACCACTTATAATTAGTCATCAGAAAATCATCATTACGTTTCTTCTGATCAACTAATTGGTTATTCAGCTAGTCATTAAAGTATATAGGATAGATTCCACTAAAATACCTTTTAGAGGCCAGAATAACTTCTTAGTCATTCCACATAGCAGAGACAGCAGCTGTCTGGCTTTTACAGTTCAGTCGAATACAGGAGTTAATGTTGTTGTCTCTCTGTCTGTATCACAATGTTGGTTCATGCCATAAAACTGGACAGCCAGTCAGCTCTTGGCTGAGATCCACCTCATGAATCATTTGAAATTTCCTGGTAAGCACAGGATGCCATTTACTCTCATTCTCCAGTGCTTTTAAATGGAGTAGAACCAGCATCTGACTTCTCTCTCATGATAATATCAGTGGAGTTACTTCAGCAATTCGCCTGTGGTTTTTATCTCCTTTGTCCCCTCTTTTGACTCCACCCCAGAGAGTGCAGCAAAATCAATATTAATTGATTTTAGAAGGCAGGAAAAAGCGGTTGGAATTCAAGGGAAGAACCAGGAGGAAGACAGAGACGGAGAGGTACTAGCAGAGAAAAAAGACCCTAAGCATAATATGCATGTGCTGGCACAGCTAAAGGTCACCAACATGAGCCTGTCTGTAACAACAGATTATGGAGTGTCTAGGCCTCACAGCTATAGGTTCTCACATAAGATAAGAATAATGGCAGCTGTGAGCCTCTTCACTGTAAATCATTTTAATCTGTAAAGTGGAATGTGGGTTGTGTTCAAGTACAGCCAACTGTACAGATTTGAAATTAAAACATTTTAAACTCTGTCAACCTAGTATAGCAGGGCAATTGTTGCTGATTAAGCTCATTTAGTTTAAGTTGCTTTTGACGTTCATTGTAAAGTGGGAAACAATGTACCAACACAAAATCTGTTTTAAAATCTGCTGCCACACCATCAACGTTCATTTGCAATGTTCCTCCTTGTAGCAGCCAGTTAGTTGCCTGTTTTCTTCAATCTGCTGCTGAGCTTCATTTCACATTCACTTTCACATTGCTTGTTTGTTATCCCTTTTTTTCCCCTAGACCACTCAATCAACCTTCACAGGGTAATGTTCAAAGCAGGACAAGACAGAACAGACGTTCACTACAGAGAGAAAAGAGTTTGATTTCTATTGCAGGATTCGTCCGGGGTCCGGTGGGTCAGAGTGTCTGACAGCTTGGAGATTGATAGTTGAGATTTTGCCCAGGCGGAACAGTGTTGGACAACATAAGCAGTGATCCAAGGCGCCAGCGGAGCGGGGTGGAGGTGGGGCGGCTGCAGATGTGAAGTGTGTGTGTGTGTGTGTGTGTGTGTGTGTGTGTGTGTGTGTGTGTGTGTGTGTGTGTGTGTGTGGTCTTTTGGCTGAAGGCCATGTCCCCCCTGTCATTAGGACTGCTGAATGGTACTCAGTACCTGCAGACTTAGATCTAAGCGCCTGTGGACCCATCAATGTTTCAGGACTAATACAAGTTATTTTCTTTTTTTTTGTTTCTTGTTTTCTTTATTGAATTTTCATTATTCCCTGCTGTCATTTCCTTTCTTCTTTATCTAGTGTTTCAGACAAAGCAAATACACCAAGATTAGCAGTGAGAGAAATCGTCACTCTTCCTGATTTTGATCAGAGCCATCCAAACATTGAGTTGATTTTAATATAGATGCGCGCACACATGGACAACCAATCACAATGCTGTTACGGTGTGGCACTAATTTTTTTTTTCTCTTATGAAAACAGGCTGTCATTTTTTTCATGTTCATGCTCACCTTTAGAGTGTGTGTGTGTGTGTGGGTATCTACACATTTAGTCATAGTAATTTCATAGTTTTTTTATGGTCATGGCCGAACGAAGAGAGGTGAGGTGCATCTGTTAAAAGAAATACTGGTACCAGAAACAATACGTTCTCATAACATGTCAAATATTTAATCACTGACATATATCAAAATATGAATGTCTAAATATTCAACTGTCATTATATGACAATATCTTAAATGCTTCATAAGTCGCAGCAGAATACAAACTAAGTATTGTGGTCCAAGTGTTTGGTCTATTTTTTTAAGCTCAAAAGTGTGGATCAGTGCGTTGCCATGGCTGTACATCCAAAGCGTTTTACATGAATAGCATGCAGTGTGGATTAAATATCCCATTATCTGTTCAGGCAATCAGGCAAGTTGGAATGACCCTTTGCTCAGAAGATTTTATGCTGATGGTACCTTCACTGTGCTTTCAGTTAATATGATGACATGTGATGTTTGGCCACATTTCCATCAAAGTGGGATAAAACATGCCTGAACCTGTCAGTGACAAGGTCAATACCTGAGTTCTTCCTTTGCATATATGTGCAGTATGCATACATTTATGGAATACCAATAGAATATAAATATTATGTTTGTTAACCATTTCTTCAGACCAGGGTACTTGCTTGTTAACCTTGACAGATGCAGCTGGACTCCTGAAAAGCAGCATTGATACCGAATGGATCATCCAGGTGGAATAAAGCAAACTGGATAATACTAAGTTGTTTGTGAGATATTTTGCAACAAAACATACACTGGACATCTTTTTAGGGCTTTTGGAACATGGAAAAGACACTAAAATACAAGCGTGTAAGGACATTTTCTGGGGCTTAAAATATAAGCCCCTTCCACACATTCACTGCAAACCTAAATTTATCATGACTTTAACAGTCGGAACAGACATTAAACAGACTTTACCCTACCAGCTCCCTAGTACAAAGTTTGTGTAATGTCCGATTATGGAATATGGATAATGGAAATGTCTGGAGAGACGACGAGATTCCGTTACTTCTGTCGGTAAGGGCCGACATGGAAATCATCAGACAAATTAAAGGAATGGCAAGAGACTTGGATGTTTATGACCAATTTACAAACCGGCCAGGTGACCGGCAGTGTAATCTGTGTCATGTCCTGCCCGCCATGTCCATGTCCTTTAACAGATGTAGCACACAACAGGAGATTGTCCGTATCAGTTGGTTCTGACTTGCTGAATATATTCTGTTTGGATTAGATTTCTTTTTCATTCTTGGATGTTTGTTTTCTTCCGGTTTTGCGCCGGTCGCATGACAGAAACACGGCCACTCGCTCGCTGTGAATTCTCCGGACAATGACCTGCTCTATTTACACATGGGCATAATTGGACATTACACAAACTTTGTACTAGGGAGCTGGCAGGGTAAAGTCTGTTTAAAGTCAGATTCAATAGATTTGGACATTTGCGTTCTCACAAACAGCTACTCTGGGTAATGTCAAGTTCAGATTTGCAGCGCATGTTTGAAAGGGGCGAACAATCTACAGATGTGTGCTACATGTGAGAAAAGGCAACTTTGTCCAGACCTGATTCGTCGGACATTGTCCCGAGTTCATGTGAGAAAATACTAAAATAAAAAACTTCATGGAAAGGGAAAGGGAGCGGCCCAGAGCTGTCACATCTGAAAGCAACAGGTTCTGCGGTATTAAAAAGGCAACATGAATCTGGAAATGGACCTAGTGGACCGTAAACAGGAATAATGGTCCTACCAGCTCTGCTAGACTGCACCAGAAGTCACCATCTTGCAATTTCCAGCCATTAAAGTTATTTGACCACCCGTTGTATTATGAGGACGACAGTAGAGCCCAAAACTGTCAAGGTAACACAGAATTATGTAAACTGGCCTGTCAAGTGTGAAATAGTTTACAAACAGAGAGTAGATGAAACTTTTCCAACATGAGAACATTCTGTTTGCAATTTCTTACCCTGACCTAGGATGTGAATGTAAAAAAAAAAAATGTATTATGGGATTAACAGGCAATAGAAAAGGAAACATTGCATGACCCTTTATTGTATGCTTTTCTACAGCAACAAAAGGCTTGAAGGAACCATATTTTAAAGAGGCCTCAGTGCTCATGAATCCTCTTTATCGTGATTCATGGTTTCATTAGCACAGCAGCTAATACGGATATAAAGCCAGATGCAGCCATAAGCTGTTTCACCATCATTTATTTATGAATGAATATTCCAACTGCACTAATATGTCCCTGGACTTAGGGAAATGGCCTAATGTATTTGTTAAGCCTGGTCTGGGATTCTTTATTACCTGTCAAATCTCTAAAAGCAACACTTTATCATGTGGTTTTAATTATTTTTCTTTTCACCCCCCTATAATACAGAGTGGATGACAGTTGAGCCTGTGGAGGTACCAAGATCCACATAAATGTTTTTTTTTTTTTATTATTCTTACCTGCAGTTACAGTATTATGTAAATTGATATGAACATTTCATGATAGGCTACTTGTCAAGGGCACAAATGTTATTTAGGATCAGAAAAAAAGCGAGTTCCTTCAATACACTGTTATCCCAAATTAGTTGACTGTTATCTTGGAATAACTTAGAAGTGATGTGAGGAGACTTTCAACAGATGACGAGTCCGGTGATTTAGATCAAGTGCAGCTTTATTCGAACAATGAACAAACTCTCGTGACAGTGAGACAACAGTGAACATATGAAATTGTATGTTCAAGGGTGTCCAACATGAACATGCAAATGGATCCTTTTTATACTTTTGTGTGTGCTTACACAGTCCAAACTATCTATTCTGGTGACACAAAATTGCCTTCAAACTATTCCTTTCATGGCCGATGCTTGCAATAGATTTGCACACTCCAAACTATTTCTTTCTGTAAGACTCTGTCACCTAAATAATAATAATAGATGAAATTCCTTTGAACACATACATGCTAGAAGATAAGAAACCGTTGACTTTAATAGAAATTTGCATGGAAACCCGTTGCCTTAATCCGTCTAAGTTTATACACAAGGTGAAACTTAACAGGTCAAGTTGTATCAACACAGATTGGTAAATTGATGCAGTAGACAAATCAAGTTTACATTAGTAGTCTTTACTAAAAATCATTAGTAAATTTACTTTACTTTTGTTCAAATACAGTAAATATGAAATAGCATGCTCTACTTGTCAAAACTATAGAAATACATATCCTCTCAAATATGTTTATTTCTTTGTTACAGAATAGTTTTAAGAACAATGTGTTCTATACAATGGTTCCATTAAAACCAAAAGGAGAATAATTCAAAGATTGTAATTTCCAATGTAATCTGCATGATTAGGATTGGCTGTATTCTACCTCACTGCCCAGACCCCATCAGTCCCCCCCCCCCCGGGTCTCGGTCATGGTGCAACTAAACTAAAACCCAGATAACATAAATGCACAGCCAAAACAATAACAGAAAATTATTATAACACACTTTAACTAGGACAGAAACCGTTCAGGATGTAGGTTTTTTCCCATGAGCCTTTGCATCGCTTCAGCCAGAAAAGTTCCAATGACCCCGCCCCTCCCTTACAGAAACTTAACATCCTTAGTTATCTCTGCTTTATATGATCTGTGCACTGCATACTTAAGGTGATTATTACAAAGAACTAATGTGATTTAGTAATGAATGTGGTTTTTAAAAAAAAGCATGAAAGAATAAGTAGTGACCACTAAAAAGTTTAATTACAACTAAATCTGGGTTTACAGTGTAGCACCAAAACACAAAATCATCTGCATTTCTTAATTACCCTGATGTAAATGTTGTGTATCCACTCATAAATTTACATCATAAACATAATGTGCTGGAGGGGAGTGAATTGGTACCTTAATAGAGTTTGAAGGGGATTTATCATTACTTTTTGTTTATACTTAGAGCGGAGCGATGTGGCTGGCAGAAAGATACATTTAAAACGGCTGTAATTTACATAGCAATCACTGGTGAATTCTGTTTCTTAGTTTAATGTGAACAAATACGAAAACAAAGAGCCCTTCCATGTACCAAAATGTGCTTATTTATGCTGTTATGAGGCTTCCATGTAGACCTCTCAATTAAAAACAACCATCAATACACACTCAAACATTTGAAGCACTGACTGCATCGTCTCTTTTTTTTACCTCTTTGTACCATTTCCTCATTGAAAGATAGCTTTTAAAACTGAGAAGTGAACTACGTATTGTATTTCAGTCATATCTCAATGAGTCAAATTTCCTAGTCACCTAATAGCTTTGTGTCATGTTCATGACAAGTTAAAAAAAAGCCATCCTCTCTGCTCCGCTAATTAACAGTAAGAAGAGGCACTATCACATTCCCCAGACTTTCAGCAATGATAATAACAATGAACCCAGCAGAATGAATTATAGATTGTCCAATACTCTGAAGAATATGAGCACTTTAGTACACAGTACATTTTGGTCACCAGTTTCCAGTGCCCACAGAAACTGACTAACAGCACTCTAATGAGTCAGCCAAGCATTGGCTTTAACCAGAGCTACACCCTAAACCAGAGCCAGCCTGCTATAGGCTACATGTGTGTGTGTGTGTGTGTGTGTGTGTGCGTGTGTGTGACTGTGTGTGTGGTGTGTGGTGCGTGTGTGTGTGTGTGTGTGTGTGTGTGTGTGTGTGTGCGCGCGTGTGTATAAAGCTCTGGTCTCCAATTCCCAACAGTCTCTGGCTGGCCTTCCGAACAGCCTTTCTTCAGTGATAAGCAGCACTGCCTTTGCTTTTTAATTTTGGCATTTAAATTTCAAAACAACAGCCGTAATTTCACCTCTGTAATAGCTAGACATTCTTGACACATACTGTAGATCCTAAGAGGAAAATGCAAAATTAAATGACACATAGTTCTGTTTAAAACAAACATTTTCAGATACTCAATGGATGACATGCAACAGAATTTCATATTGGAGATCTGCCTTTTTAAAATTATGGATGTGGAAAAATGTCATCCCTGGTGATAAGTAATGCACTGACTCTCATTCTACAGAATTCTGACCACAATATGACAGCTATTATCTTCTTTATGGAGCCGGAGTGTCCTAAAGAGTTCATTTAGCTGTTGCTCTAAGAGATGAGATTAAGCCCTCAAGAGCTGGAGAACATCCACTGCAGTCAGCTTCTCACAAAGTAAGAAATGTCAGCCGTGACTTTGAGGCAAGCTGTTTAAGTCTATCTCCATAATTATGATGTAAGGAAACACATTAATAAATAAAATATCAAACTGTGCCTTCAGTATGTCAACTTGAAAACCCTGTGGCAACTTATGAGGATATTAAAACTCTTATTTTCATGCATTTTTAATTGGTGGTAAAATAAAGGGAAGAGGAAAGAAAACATATAGAAAAATGAACCCCACTAAAAGTCTTTACATATATTGCAGAGGCAATTTACAGCAATTTATTGTGGCTGGAATCCAGTAGCCTCCTCAGACGCCTCCTTTATTTTCATAGAAGATCCAGTGACAGTAATTAATCATAGTTAAAAACATACTGCAGTGTAAGCGTGCAGTTTATTAAACAGTCAGCAGCTCATTGCTTTTGATCCTTGGGAACGTCATTGCAATAGATTACAGCCCACCACATTGACTGATCCTTCTCCGACATTCCTTCCCCTTCCATGTTTCACACTTCATATTTCTTCACAGGGAGCTCGGAGGAAAAACAACAACAAGCAAACAGATCCGAGGAGCCATCCTTTGCGATGTAAATGCAATGACCTTGGTTCATGTCATCCTCCTGAGTGTTGAGTTTCTGTGGTTGAAGGCAGAAATTTAATCATTGCATTCTTTTGTCTGTGAAACAGGTTTACTCTGACATTCTGGTGAAGGACGAGATATGTTTGGAGAGAGTTATCAGGTCCTGCGCAGAAGCAAAACCCTTTCAGTTTCCCTCACCGGCATTGTGTATCATCAGATGATTGATATTTATATCTGGTGCTGACATGGGGCCATTATTCTTAATTCTGCTCAACGTTCGCCATTATAACGTCTGAGCAGCGAGTCAGGATGGGGTTATGTTGTTGATTAGTGGGCACCGTCAATATTGGTGAGATTTGTGACATTGACAGCTCCTGCCGAGTCCTGGAAATATTGATGGACATAAATGTTGTTGTTCTTCCTTAGGAGGTGAGAAATCGTGAACGTATACGCTCTAAAATTAAAAGATGGTTGTAAATTGTTCTTGGTCGTACTGTGCAAGTGCTTGTTAGAGCACTCCATTGGCTTTTTTTGTCTCCTGTGTGCAATTTAACCCCAACTATAGGCTTATTCTGAGATGTTTCTTGCAAAGTAAGCTCTTTCTGCAGAAAGAGGTGATTTAAGCTTTCTTTCTTTATTCGACACTATACTTCATGGGCTCTAATCTTAAACGTGTTGTGGCTGTGTTAGTTAACTAATCCTCTGTAATACTGATATCCTTAGCATGTCTATCCTAAAGTACTGTTATAATCCTGCACACCTAAAGCAGTTCTCATTTTGGGCTTGATCTAACAGTTCTGCAAACAAATATCACAAAAAAGGTATACATATCCAAAGAAGTGAAAGCTAGAAGCACAATGTTGAGAAATCTGGAAGAAAACTACTGTGAATCAGCAGGTTATTGTTCATATCTGTAGGGCACTCGGTTGTCTGCACTGATTGTCAGCGTTAATTATGAATCTCTCGTAAGATATTGGTAGAAACTTAGAAATAGTTGCTTCTTCACAGAATAAAAATCACAGAAGTCACCAACATTATTTATAAAAACATTACCTAAATCATTTTAATGTAACGTTAACCTGATGTATTTCTAATATATATAATCTGATTCTGATGTCATTTCTGAGGAAGATATCTCAAACGATTCACCACCTTATACTATACTCAAGTAGTTGGTTGCAGTGCTACCACTTCTGATACAAAAACTGTAATATTCCATCAAGTAATTAAGCTGAAATCTTCCTATTTTTTTAAGTTATCTGGCCATATTAAGGTGAAAACCAATAATAACAAAACTAGCCATGAACACAGGTATTAAAAGAATGAAACCAAACTTTGGGTCTCTACACCTTCACCAGGACACCTTTTAATACGACCAAAGTGTGCACAACTGTTTTATGTCATGCAAGTGGGACACACATGGGAAATGCAGTGCAATTCAGTGTTTAGTTCCCAAGATCTTGGATCACATCGTGGAGAGAAGAACTGCATTTCCCATGTGCACAACAGAGCATAGGTGTAATTTATTAGGTCCCATTATGAGGTTTTGGATTCTAATTTGTCAAACATTTGCACTGTTAAAGTTCTGGACACAGCATACTTATTTCTAAATGGTTGCATTGTTCACAAGTGTGCAGAGCCTTCTTTATTTTATTACTGAATGTATTAAAATTGTGTCAGATTCTGGCATGTGTGAAACAGTTTAGACGCATGTTGCAGCCACCAGCTGCCCATCCATCCTTGAACACAGTAGGACGTAATGCTTCACAGATTGCAGAGCGCAACACAGAGCTTCATGTTGAACAATGAGGTCCATACATTACATAATATACCGAATACACATAACATAACAAGTACTACTCCTTCCCCTGCTCTCCCTCGGCCCTCCCAGCATGAATTTTTCCTCTGGTGATGTTCACAGCGGGGCATCGTGTGGCTGAGCCGGTCCACGCTGGTCAAAGCTTTTCTTTCATAACAGTGAGGGCCTTTGATGCCGATACTGCAGTGGCTACAAAGACAAAGACAAGTCTGCAGCCAGTTGTTGTTGGTGATATATATAGAATGTGTGCAGCTGTGAAGGCACATAAAACACAGACATATTATACTTGTATTCCTATTTTATTGCGCGTGTTTCAGTGCTGCCACTTGTCAAAAGTAAGTAGAAAATACTGTATTGCATGGGGCCTGTTTCTTCCAGATATGCATCACATCACACAGAAGGGTGTGGTGTATTGTCTCACTGTGCGTAACGACTGATTAAAAGGATAAGAAGAATCCAACCCCATCTGACATGCAATAAAAGTGGCTTTAATCAGTGTCATCGCATCCTGAGACACCTCTGTCAGGTATTATCAAGCCCACAGAATACAGTGAGACAGTCAATCCCACGCCTGCTGTGCTCAGCATAAGGATATGTGAGCGCAATCTAAAAGCTGTTCCACTAACTAAGACAGAGCATCTACAGAGCCTTGTTCCTGGGAGCATATAATTTCCCATTTCAGCATATTGGTCTGTTGTGTAATTAATCTTAATTTAGGGGCAGGAGGTGGCAGGGGAGGGTGTATATGGAGGCTTCAGAGATTGGTCTGCTGTCAGGTTGGACCTGTACTCCGGTCTTTTAATAAAGAAGAAAAGGGGGAATTGAACACAATCAGTTGTCGTCAAGGAAAACCAAGGAGGAACGATTCACGGTATCTTTCGGGATCTGAACTAACTTATTTCCACTTTTGCATATATGCAAAAGTGGAAATAAGTTAGTTCAAGATATTATGCGTGCTGACATTCTGATATATCTACCTCCATAGACAATGGTTATAAACCCCTATTTAGTCTTATTTTAGAGTAGTTTATTGTGTCATAAATCACTGGTTTTATTATATTGTTTCCACAAAGTAAACAGAAAAATACATTTTAAACAAGATGTACACTCACTTCTTTATGATATCTATTTTATGTTCACACAAGAGCAAAATAAATGAATGTAGCATGGAATTTACAGCTTTGGGGACTGAAGTTAAACTGGTGTTTATTTTAATTGCAGCAATTTATTTATTTAAATCTGTTTAGAACACATTGTGCTGTAGAATTTACCGTCAGGTATTTAAATGTCCCACTGCTTAAGGAGTGCAAAAGAATGCTAATGAGATTCACTTACCCAGCCTGTTTTAGGCTACATCCTCCTGCTCCACGACACAGAATAACAAATGTGTTTTTAATATTACAAAGATTATTAGGCTGATCCTTTCACAAGACAGCAGTTGGTTATTCTCTGACTTCTACCACAGTCTCAGGTTCAAGCTCAAAATCCCTGTGACATGTTTAAAATATCAAACACTTGCAGTAATTGTGCATATTTGAATTGATGGGCTCGCTGTTATTTCACTTGGATGATATTCAGGATATGTCGTGTGGGGGATATTAACTTCTCACCTTACTCTATCTCTTTCTGTCTCTCCTCCAGTCCTCCCTCTCCATCTCTCCCTCCTCCTTTCATCTCTCATCTGCAGCTCTCGGCTGATCTGCCACCATCTTTAAAGTCGCTCTGGATCTGGAGAATATTCCTCGCTCAGCAGCCATAGATGAACTGATCCTCACACCATGCTGCTGTATAGAGGACAGGTGAACATGTGAGATACCCACAGTTTTACCCACACTCTCTATCTTGGTATACGACATATTTAAAAATGACTACACCTCAACACCAAAAAACACAAAGCTCACTAAATAATAAAAAATACCATTTCCCCTGTGAGCGAGTAGGTTTAGATGAGAAAACCTTTCTTCAGCAAAAGCAGAGAGACTTCATTCCACTAACTGAGTGTCAACATGTCTGATTTTATTTGTCTAAACATTGGTAACGCACAGGCCTGACCACTCGCAAAGATCTGATGTAAGGCAATCCAAACAAGATAGGCCCTTTCGTCTAATTAGAGTCTTGATTGTTATTGATCGTCTCTCCTTTCTGCAAACAGAGGTTCAGGATTTTTTTCACCATTTCACAGTGAAGCCGATTCTATCTTCTGACTGGTTTAGTTCAGTAGAAGCTACTTGATTAATTTCTGAAAGCAGTAATTTGCCAGAGCCAAACTTGATTTTGTTTTTAAATATACTCAGGATGTGTGCCTGATATTGAAATCTCACACATTCCTCACAGTCCAGTTGGTTGTGTTGTGCAAGCCTCATGTCCAGTGGCGACTGGCCATTAGGGGCAGGTGGGGCACAGAAAAGAAAGAAATGCAAACAAATGTTATGCTATTTTTAATTAATTCAAGATTATTATCATCTATAATAATTTATTATCTTCTATGATTCTAACATCTTCCTAAATTGCGTGTAATTTGTGGTAGGATTTTTATTTCACATTCTGCCCCTGCCTTGCTGCTTCAGACTGCGTTTTCCCGTGTTCGCGATAGACTACGGCAGCCTGAATGTGTCAGAGTGGGGCTAGCCCCTCTCACACAATGCAATGTGCATTGTACGTGGGGAGTTATTAATATGCATCCTCAGAATGTTAGTGTGTTTAATGTAGATCACACAAATGTGATGGCCAGTGGGGCTGCCAGCCCGTAGCCCCAACAGTCTGCAAGAAGAGTGAAGAGGGGAGATTTTGTTACCGTCGCTAGCTAACTTGAAAAATGATCGAAGTGGATTTCATGCTCGAGCATAGGTTTGAACCCTTTGGAGGAGAAACTGGAATTAAAACGCCTTGGTGCCCACCAGCCTCGGGATATTGTCATTACTCAAACTGCTGGTAAAAGTAACCGTGGTTTAACATGCAGTGGTTAGCTTACAAAATAAGTCAAGTTTTCCCAGAGGAAGAACCGCTGTGTCGCCTTTTTCTTTAGTGAGCCCTCAGCCTTGGTGAGTGAAAACACATGTTATCATCCTGCCTTTGTGGTGCTGGTCCGTATGTTGATCATGTTGTGTTGGATCGATTGCTATTAGCTACGTTAGATGGTGACGAGTGTGTACATGCTCGGTTGTTGTCATAGAATGGATCTGTATGCATTACCGCATGACGTTAACTTTTTCTGGCTAAACTCTAACGTTACTACCATGGCCCCTAAAAGCACCACCACAGGCGGTGCCTGTAGCCAGGCTTGCAGTCACCTATTGACAGCTAAACAACTGCCGCTGGTAGCCGCATCACACTATGTGTTCACATTACAACACTGTCTGTTTTGTGGAACCATGCGGTTTGTTGACATGTTAACAGAGTGAGATACCGAGTATTTTACTGGTATGTAGCCCATCTTTTGAAATTGTGCCCCACCAATTTTTTTTTTATATAAAAACTGCTCATGTCCTTATTTCTTTGTAAAAATAATAATCATTAGGGGTAATGATCGTGCATCTATCAATTACCAGCTACCGTACGTAGCAGACTGTATTCCATCTTTGCAAACGCTATAGTCAGCAATTAGTCTTGCAGTGTTTCAGAAAAACATGTAACGTCCCTCTGGACGCTATTCTGAACATCAAACAAGCCGGTTTCTACCTCTAATAAATTACATAAGACATGATGCAGCTCCTCTTGGACATGTCAGCACAAACAAATCTTCTGTACGATATCCTGCTCTCATCCTTTAATAATAAGACATAAACTCTTGATGAAAAATCAATGACAAGGCAACCTACCTAAAATACTTACTTACTATATATATATATATATATATATATATATATATATAAATACATATTGTTTACCACAGTTTCTTGATTCATGTTTGTTTTCAGTTTCAATCTGACAGGGCTGAGGTGAGGATACGCTTGAGTTTTTCTGAGGGCAGTGGCCCATCTGCCTTCACTCCACGTTCCGCCAACATACAGCGTGTCACTTGGACATGTTATTTACCAGACTGTTGCCATTGTTTAACGCTACACTAGGCCTAGACGTCCCATGAAAGAAGGGCTGCTTTCTCATCGTCTGCGCTCTCTCAGAAAAGACATAATGCCAGTCAAGCATTGGACCAAGCTTTTGCAAAATAATAACACAGAATACATATATCCTGCTCTTGTTCCTGCTGAGGCCTTTCATTTTTAGATAATGAAGTTGTATTGTCAAAGCACTCACTGCCTGCAGCTACACATGTTAATCTGTAATAATTACTGTAACTGGATACCAAAGCAAAACATTACAATTATAATTGGAATTTTGATAACAATATTTGTGACATGCATGGAGGAATTGTACTGCCTCTGACTACCATAGTGTGTAAGTAGAAGGGGTCTGCTCACATATGCCTGAAGCAGCAGTCAAAGAACTTCACTTTCATTAGTTTCAATGACGGTTCATGGCTCATTTTATATTACTGTTTTAGTGCTTCTGCACTAGGAAAGACACTCTGGAAATTGATGAATGTAGTTTGACAGGAGGCATAATAATTGTAATGAGGAAATATTTATCATTATTTATAGCACCAGTAGATTTCTTTTTCACTGGTGGAAACAAAACTAGCTTAGATTAAATTTATTTGTGTAAAACTGACCTTAGATGTTGAATTATCACCAGTGATACACATCTCACAATTACTTTCTCAAGTGATAGATGATTGATGGGGATGATTATTTTCTCCACTCATGTATTCCCAATCAGTGAAATGTTTTTCAATCGACAGGTGTTCAATCAGAGCAAAAACAGAATCCCCCTCCTCTCCTGGTTGCAGCTCACAAGCTTTTATAAAATGTCTGCCCACCATTCTCAGTATATGGAGATTAGTATGGGGGCTGGAGGGTAAGTATCAGGAATTGTCAGTCACTATCACAGCCACTTTATGTGCTCTCCGACCCATGCGGGGCCACTCACATCTCAGCTTCTGGATTCCTCTCCGTGGGAGTCGGCAGCACTCCCTACTCTGAGCAGGAAGGATGCCAGTGATGGTGAGGATACACTGGTTGAAAAAACAACAACATAACACATAAATTCATCATGCACACTGCAAGTCACACACACTTGCAATCAGAAGTGTGAAGTGAGTGCAAATGAGCAGCTTGTGTGTGGCTGGTGCGCAGTCAGAGTGCTGCTATCTGATTCCTACTGCAGAGCCATCTGATTGTTCCTCCAGGCCAGTTTGTGTGACACATAAATATTCAATTTCCCTCAGATTAGCATTGTTTTCACCGGATCTGCATATTTATTCTAAACCAAGGATCAGTCCATTCCCTGTTTCTTTGTGTTCATAAAGTATAAGTGCTTTTGTGTGTATTCAGGTGTCCAAATTCCAAAACCATCTCTCCATTAATAATATATCAGTAAATTCCGTAATTGAGCTACATTGATAGATGGTTGGTTTTGTTGGAGTGGTTTGGTGGTTCCAACTCCCAGTCAACTTGAGACATTTTCATTCACACCAACTGGAGCAAGGCTTTGGTGCACAGACTGTGGAGTGGATTTACAAATCATCCAGCCTGTCCCGTTTTCTCAACATGTCGAATAGTGATGATAAAACTGTCAGGGAGGTTGCCAGAGGCTCTTTGTTTCTGGACATGAGGCGACTCAAAGTTCTGGCACAACAGGCTCTGTTGTCCAGGCCAGGTTTCCTTAGCCTCCAAACAAAATCCAAAGCAATGGCAGAAAGGACACAGACTCTGCTGACTGTGTGGGGTTCAGTCAGACTGACCTGACCTCAGTGACATCTGCGGAGCAACTAAAGTTCTTCCCTGGACTTGAGTGAGGTCTAACCCTGACTTGAAACCCTTTTCTGAAGATACTCTAACTGACACACTGACCCCAGTCAATGTACATTAGATGATGCTATCTACCACCAGCGAGTGCACAGAGGTTACTAATGCAAAAATATATAATAATAATAATAATAATAATAATAATAATAATAATAATAATAATAATAATAATAATAAGCAAAAAACATCACTCAAACGCCAGGGGGAAAACACATAAGTTAAATTAATTACATGTTACATTTACATTCTCAAATGTACATGCCAACACATCCTTATACCTGTGCAGCCAATATCAGATACAGTCAGTGGTAGATTTCGGGAATGGACTATGTTACACATGGAAAACTTTGCTCTTACACAGTACACTGAAATAACTCTCACACACCAACCTGCAACCACTTTCGCACAGTTTCGTGTGACAGTTGATTTTCAGAATTCATTCTCTCACTTTCTGTCGTTGAAATAAATACACACGCTGTTGTAATTGTTAATGAGAGCTGCTGAAAATTAAGAAGTTCTTCTGACAATAATACAACAATAGGAAGGGTACCTCTGCTGTCTCTCTGCAGCAACAAATTAGGATTTTTAACTGCAGGTTTTAAAAAGGAGAAGCATTTTTTTTGTAGGTGTGCTACACCTATAAGATGTTGCTAAAATAGAGACAAAGCAGCCAGTCCATGAGCGCTGTGTATGAGAGCAGTTATAAAGATTTTTAATTTTCATTTTACACAAACTTATCAGTATTAAAGAAGGTTATTATCACCCAGGTCTTTAGTCGGTCAGGAACACCTGTGTATATTGCTGAATTGCCTGAGCAAAGATCAGTCTGTCCATAGTGTATGTAAGAGGATCTTAAAAACACAAAATGTTCAAGAAGCTTGACCTAATTACAAATGCATTAATTTCTTGTCGCAGAGCTGTATGCTTATACATACAAGTAATTCTGTCACCTTTACTGCCGTACTCCCCTGAAATGAACTAGTGAATGTGCATAATATATATTCCTACATGCTTAATGTATTTAACATGGCAATGGCCTGGTTAAAAGCTCTTTGCATACTACCTTGTTTATAAATTGCACTAGTGTTAGTCCTTTCATTTGGAATGGCAGCTAAAAAACATCAGCATGATTAGACACTGTAGCACTCTAGATAACTATATGCAAAATATATGTTTTTGTATTTTGGGTGTACACATTGTTCAAATAATGTCTACTCCCAAGGGAAGCTTCTGATGTAGACTTTTTCATATTTTGTGTGACTGTTGCGAGCTGAAAATGTCAGCATTTCAGTTTGTAACATTTTATTATGCTGAGTTTAAACAATGCAGGCCTGCTCAAGGTCCTTTCATTTGGAATGGCAGCTAAAAAACATCAGCATGATTAGACACTGTAGCACTCTAGATAACTATATGCAAAATATATGTTTTTGTATTTTGGGTGTACATATTGTTCAAATAATGTCTACTCCCAAGGGAAGCTTCTGATGTAGACTTTTTTTTATATTTTGTGTGACTGTTGCGAGCTGAAAATGTCAGCATTTCAGTTTGTAACATTTTATTATGCTGAGTTTAAACAATGCAGGCCTGCTCAAGGTCACCAAAATGGGGAAATTACGATAAAGTTGTTCGTTCAAGCAGCAATTACAGCACATATTTACGTTTTTAGTGGCAAAGCAGTAAGTAAGGTAAGGAAGTATACGAGTGCAGAATTCTGCGTTAGGAGGTAGGTCAAACAAACACAGGACCCCCAGGAGACCGGGTGCATGTCCCATTTGAAAACAAAAGTAAACAGTATTTTTTTTTTTTTACTTTATGGAACAAACAGATCTAAGGAAGTGAAGTAACATAACTTTACAAATGTACTAATTTTTTATGGATGTTTTTTCTAAATGGGGCAGATAGCGGTTGCAGGTGATGCACGATTTATGGTGCTATCAGCAATCTATTCTTTGTAAATGTACCACGAGTCTGTTAAATTGCGGCTCCTGTCGTCTTAACATGGTGTCTCTCTTTGGATGCTCATCAGGCCCTCCATGCAGCATTATGTGTGACCTTTACATGATGAACCATGTGGGGCCACAGTTCTGACATGTCGTTTTGTCTTGGGAGTCTTTGGCAAAAAGGCTCAACTCTCTCAACAGAGTTCTGTTTTTTTTAAAAGGCCACTAACCATTTTCGGAACATTTAACAAGCAGCTAGGACACACTTTTTTGCTTGGCCCCATGAATCCTATCTGTTCACCCACATCATCCCCCTTTATTTATTTAATGTAGTCTTGGCTTGAAAAAAAAAGAGCACTATTAACTTCACCTTCGCTTATGTTTCTTAATTGCTTGTAATGTTGTTGATGTAAAGAACTGAGCCTTATTTTATTGTTGCACTTTACACTGGGGGCTGGAGCTAGGAGAATTAGATACAGGTCTAAAATTCACATAGAACTATGAAAGTGAAAGGAAAAAAAAAGATCATAGTTTCTCTTTCTAAGCAGCCATGGGCATCTGGTTATGTTTGCACCATGTACAAATCAAGAACAAGACAAGAACTGTGATATTGGACCATTAAGCAAAACTTTGATAAGGTTAGATGACAACAATCTTTTAACGTTTCATTATTTTCCAAAATATCAGCACATGCAAATAAGGTATGGTCAAAGGTATAGTTTGAGATATTATGTCAATTATGTTTCGTGGGAAACATTTTTTTTTGAGTTTGCTTTTGATGCATCACAAATAAGTTTCTAATCAAAGTTCAAATTCCGCACAGGGAGAAGGGATGAGTGAAACAAACACAGAACTTTCAGAAATCTATTATCAGCCTTTCTGACAAGAGTACAATTTTTCACGAGTTTTTGAGCATCCCAAGCACCTAAAAAGTCGTATCAAAGAGGCAAAATAAAAATAATACAAATGCCTTTAGTTTCAATAGGGTCGTAAAACCCATCAGTGCTTAGGCCCTAAAAATGTAATTTGCACTTTAATGACTTAAAACTCCCATGTAGTGCTTGAATCTTGGAGTGCCATCAGAACATTCTTCTGTTCTGATTCTTGCAGAACACGTCATGTATTTTGAGTGAGAGAAAACACATTCGGAAACCTTCAGTTTTCCGCTCCTTGAAGAAGTGGGGAAGCGTTGGAGTGTCTAAAAGAAAAAGACATTCACTTAAAAGTCGAGCAATGATCTCAGTCTGTGTCAAAGCACCAGCACGACTTCAAGAAACAGGAAAAAAAATCAGCCGCAAACAGAGTTGCACGTACTTGTTCCTGACACTTTTGTGGTAAGTCATCACTCGACACATACAGATAACAAGTGTGCAACGGTAACAAAAATAAATCACTTTCTCAGTCTCAGGACAGAAATACAGTGCAAAACTGCAGCAGATCTACTCTAAGTCTCTTCCTGTACAGTATTTATTTACTATGGAGTTCAGAAAGGTCTGTAATTGCTCGGCTATTCACTGTAACTGAACATCCAAAATGAAAATGTCCAAAATGAACGATCACAGTTTTTCTGAGAATCATTTCATCCCCTCCTCTGAAGAAAATGTACCAGTGTCCGAACATACATATGGCCCTTCATTACCTTGTTTTCTAGTTTCCAGTGTATAAATCAAGGTTGCTAAACTGAATGCTTTCACACAGAATATTGATAGACTAGTTATAATAATTCAGTAGCCTAACAACTTTGGTGCTGTAAAACACAAAGGCTGACAATTCCAGTAGCTCACTGTAAGTCCCAGTTATGTCAGCAAACATTAATAATCCTCTTACATTTTGAAACTATGTAGTGCAACTTGTCATGCATTTCAGATTGATTCTTTTGTTGCCTTCATATAGCTTTAGAGCGTCTCTGCCAACCACAAGCCGTTAAACTTTGCCCATTTTACAGGCCGACAGAACAGACGAGCCTTGTTACGATTTTTACCTTTTTCCTTAGATTTCGAGGCTACGTCTGAAGTCATTCAGATGTAAATTACTGTGCTCCCACAAGACAAGTACAGTTAAACTCTGGGGTAAATGTTCAGTGAGTGATTTTTTCAAATATACCAAGATGATAAGGCTGGCAGAGTGATATTTTAAAAGTGCATTAACCCAACATTTTCAGGTGTTGTCTCTCTAAGCGCAGCATGTGTCTATGATGACAGATATCCCATCTTTTCTTTGGGGTGGTATTACCAGTGTCTTAGTTGTCAGGAAGGAAATGTATAGAATTTCCTGGCAACTAAGACATTTGACATTGCGTGAAATGTTTCCTATAAAATTGATACTTGTGTTGTGACCAGAGATGTTACACATTGGAAATGTTATAATACTGTTTTTGTTTTGTTTTGTTTTTTTAGTGTTTGTGTTTTTCCTTCCTTTGCTAAAACTGTATTATAAGTATGTGTTTGTGTACACATTTTTTTGTATGTTCTTGTTTTCTTTTTATAAGTGACTTATAAGTTTCACAGTTTGTGGACATTTTGTGTTTCAAAAATGTATTTCATTTGAGTGCTTTTTAAGGGAACAGTTCATTATTTTGGGAAATGCACTTATTCACTTTCTTGCTGAGAGATGAGAAGATCAATACCAGTAATATCTGTTGGTTAAATATGAAGCTATTGCCAACAGCCGGTTTGCTTAGCTTAGCATAAATAATGGAAACAGGGGAAAACAGCTAGCTTGGGTCTACATAATGACTGTCTGGATCAACAGAAGTACATTTCTAGGATAAAACCTGACATCTAGTGCGTTGGTCACACGCAAGATGTCCGCTCTGTGTGTGTTGCCGTTCTCAAAATCCCTTTGCTACAGGAAACAATAACAACCTTCAAGCAAGCAAGCTAAATGCTGAAAATGACTAGTTTTGAATATAATTTGGATCGTGCAACAAGGCAGGCATCATTGGTTCTTTTGGTGAATGATTGTGACGAGTTATAAGGAATATGTTTACGGCATTTACTATCTACAACATTTCGGGACCGATTGGCAGGATTGCTATGGACGAAGTACACACAGTGATACACTGGTAAAAGCAAATTACATTTAACCATGTATCCAGCTAATTTAACTGCATTTAATAATTCATGTGGCGTTTTCTTAGCATCGGCCAAGACAATTGTGATTGGTTTAAAGATATGCAAGATATTTCTCCTATCCTAGAATGTACCTGTTGTGTAGCCAGAGACCATAGACAGTGAAAGAAATGGACACAGCGACACCATAGACTTCGACGGAGACCAGTGAAGTCAATTAGAAGCACTTTTCCGGTGATGGCTAAGCGTACTGCGCAGCTGCTACGCAGCCTCAAACTGAGCTTGACGACGTAGATGTGACATGAGTAGCCTGTCTTTAGAAATAAACAATGGACGAATAGATAGATCAATGCTTCAGATGTAAAGTTATTCACTGTCAAAGTGACACCAAAATGAATGGGAGTCAATGGAATGCTAGCGGAAGGTGATGGCTTGTTAGCCTCAGAATATCGCCATAGGAGATACGCTTTCCGGAAGCTCACTTACCCCCTTGTGCGAGACTAATCCAAAGGTCCACAGCAGATTCCACCAACTAGCACCACTAAAGCTCACAAATTAACATGTGATATGTACAAAAAACAACTACAAGGATTAGGACATGTGATTTACAGACTATTGAGTCTCTGCTGGCCAAAATAATAATAATCCTATGTAAAACAGCAAGTTGTCATTTTTTTTTTACAGATTAAAGAAACTAGACATAACATGTACATTAGTGGGCTTTAGAAATGCTGGGATTCTGCTAACAATCTCTTTGCTGTAGCTTTATATTTAACCAAAATATATATGAGTGGTCTTTCTTGAAGGGATTTCTTGAACATGTTGTTACTTGGATTTTACAGCAATAGCAGACTCAAAGGGATGGAGCAGAGTTTGTAGGAGACTACAAAAAATGAATTCAAATTAAACAAAATTAAAATTCAGCTTGTGTTTCTGTTTAATTTCAGTCTCACAAAAAGTGGAGAAACATACATGTAGATTCTCCTTCAAGACATATGGACTCAAACAATAAAACCCTACGAGGAAGAATAATCAGAGCAGAGAGCTGGCTTTAGTGAGCAGTATCTTAAAATATTAAATAAGTGGGTTGGGGGATGAGAGCTGCTGAAAGGGGAGATGGTAAAAGACAAGAGAAAGGAGTTAAACTAGACTGACGCGGACTGAATGAGCCCATTTTCTCTGAAAGCATGAAAGTAATGACACAATGGAAAAGCTTTGATGAGTCACATTACACTAAACCAGAGCCAGTGTGATTGCAAAGAGCTTTGTTACAATCTATGATAATTTCCCTCTGAGAATCTATCCCAAAAAGGCAGAAGCAATGTCAGTGGCTTTGCATTTTGCTCTGATTATTGTCTCCTGTTCTCCAAAGTAAGGTCATTAGATCCACAATTACAGAGAGTTATATTCAGGAATGATTCACCACTTTTTTTGCCATAACACATTAAGGGTCAATGAGGCATTATGTCAACAGAGCACGTCCTCCATCTATGTTTATGGCACTGCATTTTATTCCCACCCCGAAAACAATCGTGACAGCTTTATGGCTCCATTTCATTAGAAATGCCTTCATAAATCTCAACCTCACGTTAATAATTACATCTGAATAAGCAACACAAATGTGCGGATCGATCAAAAAGCCAAACAGAAGCATTAGTCTGTAACACATACAGTAGACTGTGAGGGTTAAAATACTGTAAGTCTCTGCAAACCGTTTAACTTATTATGTATGTGTACATATGTATATGTGGAACATGTATCTGACAGATCAATGACTCTTGGTAATGACATTCAGATTACCTGCTTATTTTTCCTTTTTTTCACCATTAGTAGTTAAGTAAACTCTCTGTGTTGTTCACAGTGAAGTTTCAGGAGCGTTTTGATTACCAAGAAGATAAGGCTGGTAGAGTGCAAGATTTTGATTTTGCCAGAATGACAAAAGTGGTGAAAGTTTAGCTAAGTGGCGGTCATTTGGCATCGCTCCTAATTGTTTCCCACTCTTCTGAACACGCCATCGGGCACATTCCCTCAGTTGAATAAGGACGTAATTATCTAAGTTACAGACTCAGACTGACTGCATTTATCAGGCTTCCTGGCGAGGATGTCTGTTATCACTGTGGACCCCTTCTTTTCCTCTGGTGGCCCCCTGGGCGCTGTCCTGTACACTGAATTGACATCCTCTCTGATCCCACATTTAAATGGAAGGCAGCGGGCAGAGCCTCTGCCAACACTGAATAACTGTGACTTGCAAAACTGCAGCCACCATAACAGTTTGTTTGTAATTTGTCTTCCAGTTTGATGTTCCAACAAAATAACAGTTAAATATAATGCTGTTTAGCAGATGTCTTGGAAATTCCAGATATTACAGAACTGGGAAGCTGTTATGATAACAAAAAAGCATCTATTGGCATGAATTACAGATCATTATTACACAGCTTTGTGGAATACTTGATCCATGGTAAATCATGGCATTTCTAAGGTCTTGTTTTTTCTGTATAGCAGATCATTGCTGTATAACAGACTGTTGCTACATATAGCAGACTGTAGGCAATAGTGCATTGTGAATTGGCAATAATGACTCCCTTACCAAAAACAAAAGTTAATTCATGGTGGTGTTAAATCTAATCCTGTTTGACATTGTAAGAAAAATAGTTTGTTTCCTTGCAGAGAAACTCTTTGTATCATGTTTACACTGGCTGGCTTTGAATAAAGAGGCCATTCTAATTTTTTATCCAAAATATTCAAACTGAATTGAGGATTGCATTGCCACTTTGCATGTTGAATTGCCAGTTGCAAAATGCATTGTCATTTGAATAAGGAGGCCACAAAACTTCCATAGAAATACAATATTATATTTCCATTAATACATTTTAAAGTGATTTGTGTTTCATAGAGGAATACTAAGTAGAAACACTTAGACATTAGTACCTTTTTTTAATTATACAGCTGCCGTCTTTCCTGCCTAGTATAGTTATTTTATATTTTGCATGAAAACAATGTAATGCAAATACCTCTCTTGCATGTGAAACAATATGTTCTTTAACCCTGAGGTTGGCTACCGACCGCTGCGGTATCCCAGGAGCTGGTATGCGTTTTCCACCGCTACTGCTTAATTAGTTGACTGTGTGCCTGGAGACCTGTTCTGCACTTGACCTTTTTGAAGGTAAGGCAAGCAGCACATGTTCAACAAACCAGAGGAAATGAGGTGAGGGGAATGGTGGTTATTAGAGTAGTACATACGGTAGGATTGTGTGGTTGTGTTATTCCTTTTTTTCCCAACAATGCATGGCTTCTTTAATGGGAATCTTTTGATTAGTGTGACACTGAGCTCGTCAGTTGTATTACATGAAGCATGAAACAGCATTGCAGGGACAGATCCTGAGGAAATAGCAACATGCATCTGCAGAGGAAATAAATCCATTTTTTTGGGTACATCTTTTAATTTAGAGGAACAGCTTGACGTACGATACACAGTTATGTTTATAGAAGAACCTTGGGGAATGATGACATTTTCAAAAGGTGCACTGATACAGGTAGAGGTTTGCTTAATGAGATTTCCTCTGGAGGGGTTTCTGGCTGCCAAGTTTTAAATCATGTAAAGGGAAGTCTGCTCTTCTCATTGTCCATTGGAGACAATGGGAATAAGAGAGATGTCTCAATATAAATACTTCGACACTCTTCCCCAAATGGAAGAAGTCTTCTTGGAAAAAGTGCACATTCCAGTAAGAAATAAGTGATATATCTGCTATATCTGCATTACATCTCGAAATTTCAAGTGACGTCAGTAAACACAAAGCAGCAAACCTGTTACATAACATACAAGAAGCCAATAAATATTACAAGATATTCTCTGTTTTTTCCTATCATTGTATTTGAGCATTATTTTTATGTTATTGATGCATTTCTTTGAATGAGCCTATATTTTCTGTGCTTTCTGTTTTTTTCTTTAGATGTCATCCCTACAATATACAGATTACAGACACAAGCTTGTAAAGTGTGTGAAGTTTCAGCGTTGGAGCCTGAGTAGAATTTCAAAAGGTTTTCAAGGCAGGAGTTATAAAAGACCTCGGCAGCTTTGGAGTCCGTAAGAGGCAACTGCAAAACACATATTTGAATGTTGCACCATAAATAAGCAGGGAAATAAATAGTCTCAGAGGTAATTGATTTTCTTGTGTACTGTGAGACATTTCTGATGAGTGGCAGAGTCTTTCAAAGTTCATGACATTTACGATCACTTCTTTGGTATTTACGTTGAAGGTTAGAATGGTCAGACAGCGTTTATCTACAAAGAGAACACTTTTCTTCTTTCATAATGAGAAGTTCATACATTATATACATCAATGAGCAGTTTGTTTTCATTGCCACAACTGCATGTGTGACATTGCATGTGTGATGCCTACGATACTGCAAGAAAGCATACCAATAAAATTAGCACAAACATCCAAGAAAAAAGTGTGCACAACTTTGAAAGCAGTCATTTTTTTTTCTCTCTGCAACATGTCTTGCATCCATGAATATTCCCCAAAAAGTTCACCTAATATTCTTCAACAGAAGTCACATGGAAAGTAGCCATATGCAGGACTGATAACACATCAAAGTATTCATTGGGTATCATAGGGTGGCAGCCGTGAGGGAGTTTTTCCCTCAGTGCCATGTCATCAAGCCCAAAGCATTCTTGGGGAAAAGTTTATAATTAACTGAGCTGAGATAAAGTTGAGCTTATTGCTAAACTGGCGTGTCTGCTGATGGCTCACTAAGTAGCAGGCAGCTGCAGATGACATTGGCAGGTAAATCAAAAATATGGAGAATATCACAAATGACAGTCTAAATACTGCTGTTGGCCAATGGACATGCACTGGAAGAGCACAGTTGGAATGAAAGTGAATATCTAATTTCCTTCATATGGAAGGTCACATTGTCACATTTGCACATTAGTCTAAGTTTGACTAGATAAGGCTGCTCAATTCACAGCCCTGCAGCGGGGGATTAAATAATGAAAGTGTAACACCTATTTGGAAGATGTTGCAGACTTTTTTTCATACCCCAATTAGTGTTTCATCATTACCGTAGCAAATTAACTTGGCTGTTTCAGACAGGGTGCTTTGCTTAGATTACCATATTATCTGATCTCAAATTTACCTCAAATAACCTCCAAGAATAATTAATTACAAATGAATGCATTTGCACAATTTCTTGTATTGTGTTTGCGATACTTTTGAATAAGAACATCATATGAAGCATATAGTTATTCAGATTTTTCATTACTTATTTCATTTTTGTTAGCAAATGCTCAGATTCAGACTAGTTTTCCATATCAAGAAAAAGAGTAACACCTCACATTGTCCTGCTGCTGTGTGTTTCCTACTGCAAACAAATAGATTTAAGCAAAACTCACACATCAGTATAAGTCATAAGTAAGTACCACCAAAACGCCTCAGACCAATTAGGCTTGGTAATCTAATGTTAAAGAAACAACATGCCAGCACTTTCTACAGGGTTGGAAGGTCATATTGTAGTCAGTCAAGTCAAGTTAAATCTAAAGCTGTATTCATACGGGACACAACAATTACCCGGAGACTTTGTTTGAAATAATTGCAGAGGTTGCCTGTGTTCTTAATCCTGTGCTAATCCGACATGTGTAATCTTTATTTGCTGCCATATTTCACAGAACACAGACACATCCAGCATACATTTACATACTAATTTGGAGTTTTATTGTATTATTATTACTTTTTGCACATAATCCTTGGTTTTCTGCGCTTTTCTTCCTCTTGTGTGCTGTGAATTTCAGGGGCTTCAGTGGAAATTATTAATGACAACTCTGATTGGCTTCAGGGTGCAAATTCAGGAGGTTAATCTAGCTGCTTAGCATGGGGACCCATTCAGAAAGAGCACGATCAAATCTATCAAAAGAGGAATCTTGAAAGTTAATAAGATCACTGACATGCATGGCGGCATTTGGTGAGGAACATTTTATCTTTCAACAGGCTCAATACAAATTTCTTTGTACTGGTATATTGTTCTTTGAAATTTGGTCAGGAGATGTGAGTGAATGTCATGCACTAAATCACATGAAGTCTGTATGTTATTGTAGTCATGTGTGAACAGGGCTTTACAGCTGGTGCATGTTTAGTATGACTCATCAGGTTATGCATTAACTGTCTGTACAGAGGAGGAAAACATATGCTTGTATACTGTTACTGGACACCATAAGAACAAAACACTATTTTCATTCATGTGGCAAGAAAACCAGAACATATATTAAATAAATGCTTGAATTTAAGACTTGTGTCTTTTATTTTCGATGATCACAACAAAAATACTGGCACAGAAAGAGCTGAAGTTTAACAAACGGTAAACCTCTACCATTGCTATATCATCTGTTTCTATATAGCTGTTATTTTTTTCTTCTCAGTACAGTTACAGCACATGTATTCAGTTAATCTGTCACTGTTGTCCATGAGCTTTTGTCAAGAATAAGGAGATGAATTTCACTGCAGAATAATTGGCAGGCTGATTTTTATTTTATTATTCATTTGACATTTCACTGCAATTTTATGTTGAGATCTCATTTTAACAGTAAATCTAGTGGTTTTAATTTTGAATATTGAAAAGAAAATGTCATTAATGTAGGTCTGGTGTTTCTAAATGACAGAAAGGCATTGTGATGGTTACTGGTTGAAGGCTTGGTTAATGAATTAATGCTGGTTGCCTGTTGTTGAATTCATATGTTATGTGTGTTATAAAGTAACTTGGTCTTTGTATATACTGTATATATGAAATGGCACATCAGAATGACTAAACCCAGCACGATGTGAAACCATTTATATGATTTTAATGAGTTGTGTATTTTTCTATATTAATTGTGTCACTTTTATTACATAGCTCAATAAACTTGTCATCTAAACATTAAGCTAACGATACCCTCATTCATATTTCTCTCCAGAGGGTAGCCATTTTTTAAAACAGCACCGTTTCTGTATGACACTCTCAATCCCATTTGAAGTCTTGCCCCACAGTTTCAAAGAATTTGATATTGAATGGCCTATAAAACTCCTGCAGCTGCTCTATAACCTCCTGTTCGATCTGTACGTGAGTCCTGCCCTTGGATTTGCCAAGGCAGCGTGGCTGGCTGCTGCTCTCCGGCTTCTTCAGACAGGGGAAGCCTTTGGTTCGGTTAAAGTAGAAGTGCTTGTCCGTGATTATTCGTTTCAGTCCTAGAAAGTCCTGAACACGGCCCATTTCCCCTGCCGGATCCGTGATTAGTCGCTCCCCGCTCACAAAGTGCATCTGCGACAGGCGAAAGTACTGCAGCCAGTTCTCCAGGTGCAGAATGTACATCCCGATCCGAATGGCGTTCCAGGAAGTGTCGACGAGACCCAGACTTATGTTCTTAAAGGCCAGCTCTTCAAACGTGGGGATGTCAGGCTTTTTGGTAAGAGTCTGTGTATAGTCAGAGATGGCTCTTGTGACTGGGTTACGCACTACAACAATCAGCTTGGTCTCATGGGACATGCTGGAGATGCGTCTGGGTGCCTCTCTGGTGACGAAGTAGCTGGGTGTCTTCTCTAATGTGATCTGGCTGTCTAGTGTTCGTGGCATTAGTCCCCTTGGGAGAGAAATAAAAGAATAGAACAAACATGAATGAGTCAGCAAGAGTTGATATTTTCCTGTTCAGCACCATTTCCACATCTTTTCTGTTGGATGGATGACAGTAGGTTATAAAAAATGGAGAAGTCAGAGGGAAGCAAACACAAATCCTTACTTGTATCACAAATACGGATTTAAAAACAACCTTAGTATCAACATGTTTTGTGATAACACTAGAAAATACAGTTTTATAATATTTCACAGACTATATCAAACTATAGGGATATTGTCCAGCTAATACACAGTATCGAATAATTGTAGATGTTGAAATGAACACAATGCAAATGTAGTTGGTAGATATTAATCGCAGAACATGATTCATAATTACCATGATCATGTTGCCGAGGTAATGGCTTTTTAAACTACAGGCAAACGTTTCTATTTGTCATATTAATCATGTGAGTTTTTCTTCCCAGTGTAATATGTCATTCTGCTTTGGCACGTTGCTTCAATAAAACTTGATGAATGAGCATCTGACGTTGGCTGTTGAGACCTCGGCCACAATTCATCCACACGTTCCCTGTTCTCTGTATATCATAAAAAAGGCTGTGCACAAAAACTCTGCAGTTTTGTGAGAATAATTACAAAATAGTAATATTAAACAGTTTCTTTCTTTTATGATTACAGAAGATATAGTGCCTGAATTTCTCTATTTCACAGCATGTGCATTTTAGGTACGTTACCACACAGTTCTGATGATTAAATACCACACTTTCTTTATTATTACTGGGGGAAGGCTTCGATTAAAACCTAACCTTTCTCAAAGCTTTCTTTCTCAAGGTAGGGGTAGCCATAGGTTACCTCTTAAGTCTTGAAAATATTGATCCATTTACTTTTATTTATGAATCCTGAGTTGTTGGCTTGGCTGCCCCAGGGCCACTAAGCAATTATTAATGTTTTATGAGAACAGCACCTTTTCAAGCAAACAGCTTTGCTACACACTAAAAAACGTGCAGCCATTTTCCAGGAGGAGCAGTCCTTGGCTGTGTGCTAAGGAAATTGTCTTCGCTATCTGGCTTGTCAATTCCATACATTTTCACCATGCTCAGAGAAGAAGATTGTGTAGATGAGAGGACCCTGTACGTGCTGGTTTAAAACTGCAACTGGGCTGACAAAGTGAACACATACAGTGAAAGGTTGAAGATGGTTCTGCTTAAAAATAGATACAGCTGCCTGCTGTTGACTATACTATATACCTGCTGTTGACCATAGCATGATGATACTGTCAATAAGGAGTTCAACAAAGCACACTGGTTGTTTTTGTTTGGTTGCAGAATATAAAACTCCAAGTGAGCACGTCCATCAGAGGAAGCCGCAACATGTGCTAACTTACCTTGAGTTATTGATTTTTACAGCTGTGAGTTTTAGCACCGGATAAATTACATTGAAATTATACAGCACTGAGGTGACTGATATAGACAGGAGGAAATAAAGTTGAGAAGCCAGTGGCACCACTGGGATCAATAATCAGTAAAAGTGTAAAGAAGGGTTATTATAACATTAAGGTGTTATGACAGACACTCAAAGATTTGACTTGAAAGTAAATGGAACTTTTCAAACGCACATATTCATACACACGTCACCACCACAGTCAATTCCAGCGAATGTGTGATTTGGATCTGGCTTTCTTATCTGGATAAGAACACGTTTTTTTCCCAAACATCCATCGTCCATCCATCGTCGTCCGCTTATCCGTGGTCGGGTCGCGGGGGGAGCAGCTCCAGCAGGGGACCCCAAACTTCCCTTTCCCAAGCCACATTAACCAGCTCTGACTGGGGGATCCCGAGGCGTTCCCAGGCCAGGTTGGAGATGTAATCCCTCCACCTAGTCCTGGGTCTTCCCCGAGGCCTCCTCCCAGCTGGACGTGCCTGGAACACCTCCCTAGGGAGGCGCCCAGGGGGCATCCTTACCAGATGCCCGAACCACCTCAACTGGCTCCTTTCGACGTGAAGGAGCAGCGGCTCTACTCCGAGCTCCTCACGGATGACTGAGCTTCTCACCCTATCTCTAAGGGAGACGCCAGCCACCCTCCTGAGGAAACCCATTTCGGCCGCTTGTACCCTGGATCTCGTTCTTTCGGTCATGACCCAACCTTCATGACCATAGGTGAGGGTAGGAACGAAAACTGACCGGTAGATCGAGAGCTTTGCCTTCCGGCTCAGCTCTCTTTTCGTCACAACGGTGCGGTTCCCAAACACAGTCATCAAAAAGGAGTGGCTATCCAATGGTGAATACATTTTTCTGTGTCACAACCACCTGCGAAATTACTCTTTTTATTACTAGAATTTGATAATTATTTTTCCAATAACATTTGTAATGTCTAGAAGAGACTTATAATTTTATGATTTAATGGCAATCATGTGTGTGGGGAGCTAACAGGAAGACAGATGGCTCGGCCAGCGTAAGTCTGGGGCGGGCATGCTCTTAACTGGCTTGGCTGGAGAAGTAGACCACATGCTCTATGGGCTCAAAAACAAAAGCATGAGGTAGGAGATGTATGCGCCTAGTAAGCAACTATTATAGAAATGAATGAGGCTCCATCTGTAAAGACAGTTCTCCTTAATACATCCATGGCTCATACAACAGCATTGTTCGCGGAGACTCATTGAGGGACCATCACGATGTGCAAGACAAGTGTGACGTACGTATACCTTCAGTATAAGTAACATTAGCCTTGTTAGCACAGTTCCCCTCAAAGTATCTATCATATGCCTTTGCCTGTCTCTGTCTGTCCAACAAGTCCTACAGATTAAATGACAAAAGAAATCCTCTAGAATGACACATAATCTGCATGTTAAGAAACAATCACAGTGCGTCCAGAAATGTAGAGAACGAGAATCTGTATGTGAATGCAAAGGCATGTGATCAGATGTCATTATCCAGGTGTACACAGGGTTTGGGGTGTGAATGTGAAACTGTCAGAGTCAGAGTAAACATAGTTACTGTATATGATTCACAATAAACGTATGCAGTCTTTTAAGGTTATTGCCATCGATGGATTAACAAATCCTCACTACAGTAGTATCTTGTTCTGAGTAGTTCTCCTCAAAATACTCAACAAGTTGTTACCAACTTTAATTGCATCTTCAGTTTCTGTTCAGACAAGATTAGATGGAAACAGAAATCATCTAACTACATGTATGACTCTAATCCTGGCCCTGTGGCTCATTAAACTGATACCTACAGCCTCTGTGCTCACTGAGCTATGTTGACTATTCAAATGATTGCTTATCTAGCTGAAATTGCAGTCAAGGAGAACAAGGTACAACCCAATGATCAAAGGATGTTAGTCTTTATTTTTTATTGAAATCCGAGCTATTTTTAGGGGATGCTTTCATGTCAGTGCGAGCAGCCTGGACCAATAAATTCCAAGTCATCAGTCTTGGAGTGATGTTAATGGGGAACATTTATTTGAACTCCAATTTTGTTTTCAATTATCTGGTTATAAAAAAATGATCATTCAACACATGTGCCAGCTCTGCTGCAACTGATTGTAATGGCTGCATATTAACCTTTAATGGCCATATGTGATATAACAAACAGAATGCAAGAGTAGAGATTCATTATTTTTGATAAATCATTTTCTTTGCTCACCCAAACACACCCGGCAGCAGCAGCAGCAGCCTCATTTATGTATCTGTTCATTATTGAGATAGCGGGAATCAGGCTAGAAGGGGAACATGTGATACCTGAGGCAGGTGTTTGACCCAACCAGGATTTTTCCCCCCCCATGCCTCCAAGAAACTATCAGCACTGCACACAGGATCTGAAAGTTAAATATGAAATTGAGGATCTTTATGGCAGTGGGTTCTTTTACTCAAAGCTGTTCCATCCTCTCTTGGTAATGATTACTTGCAGTTAGAAAATATACGTGATTGTAATACCAATGGAATTGCTCCGATGGTAATAAATAACTGTTGTTTCAGACCTTTTCTTTATCATCATTTCATATATATATCATTTCATATTTCATCATATATCATGTATGAGTAGAAACAACATGTAAAATGCACGTTTATATGAACATCTTGCTTTGCTTTTGCTTTGGGACATGTGTGAAACATACCCAGACACAAACCTTAATTAACTGACATTTGAGTAAAGGTGATTGATTACCACCTTTTCACTCAGAGTCAACGCTAAATTCTTTCGGGGTAATTTACAGTATTCTTCCCAATTCTTGGTGAATCTTTAAGTCAGAATGCATTACAGGCTTGGCTGTGACATTTTAATCACTCTGGGAAAATGAACTCAGATGTCGAAGATCAGCTCGATAGTGTAAATGCAACCTGTTCCTTGTCAAATGAAAGGACACGGTGAAAGCTAATTTGTTCTGGATGCTTCAGCATTGCGTTTGATGCTCTCATTGCACAATTCTTGTTTGTAATTTATGTAACACATTTGAATTGAATTTGAATTTAACATTAACTTTTAATTTATATTATTATTATTATTATTATTAGTATACATTATAAATGTTAGTATGCTATTTTATTGTAAATACCACAGCAGTTAACATACATAATAGACAGGGTCTTGGCTGGTTAATATTAATCCAGCAGCATTATAAATTAACCCTCAAGTATCAGTTTTGCTTTTGCGAAGATTATTTCAATGTCTATACCGTGACATCAATTTTGTCATTTCTTACTGTATGTAAGGCCAAAAACAAAACAGCGAGAAGCTGCACCCTCTGTGTGAACAAAACAGGAAGTCACTGAAAATGTGTTAAGGCAGTCACTAATTGGTGTATGCATGGTGTTTCTTTTATTGTGAAGGTTTAAATTTGAGTCTTCTCACAACGGGGAGAGTTTACAGTATATTTCAATGTGTGTATCACCGAATAATGTAAAGATGCAGATGTGTCTATGTAAGATGAAGCAAACACTAAAATTAAACAGACTTATTTAGATGCATGTATTCATTATTAAATATGGCTTTTTAACTAGAATTTGGACTATAAAGTAAGACAAGATAAATAAACACGTTGTCGATTTTAACTATGCTTTTTAATATTCCAACCATACTGATTTGATGAAATGTTTTAAAATAGCTTCATTATCCACTCCAAAATACAAAAACAAGCATCCTTCTGGAGCTCTTATCTTCAGGTAGTTAAGGTCAACAGTGGAAAGCATGGCAGTCATTGCCACTCATTAATGACCTGTGGTGTGCTGAAAGCTTGTCTGCATATTGTAATGACCCTGAAAGAGCCTGCTGGCTATCTTGCTGAACAAATTATCTCTGTTGGCGCAGTGGAGGAAGGGGTTCTGGAGTTGGATGCTGCTATATCATTATGGTAGCCTGGAAATCCAGACCCAAATCCGAAAGATTAAGGGTCTGGCATTGAGTAATGAAAATGGCCCAACTCGAGGGGCGGCACCAAGCATGCATTTGAAAATCTCACTGCAAGCAATTGGATAACACTATGACCAATCACAACAATACACTGGTTGACGTATGACGGATTCATCTGTTTAGCTCGCCTCTGGCCCGCCTATAGCAGATACTCCGATGTGATTGATGCAGCTCGGCAACAAGGGCATAGTTAATGAGCATCATTACTCAATGCCAGAGTGACTCGCTGAGCAAATTCAAATTGTGCTCTCGCGAGAACTCTGGATTTCCAGGGTATCATTATGGAGGAATATGCTACAAATATGGATTTATTTCAAAGTACCAATGACCCACACACAACACACCATTCTCCTGCAGCATGCATTTCCTTATTTATACCTAAAGCCATTTAACATCAATGAATTTATAGCTGTAAACTAATCCCCTGTAATGATTGCTTTGACTTTTGCCAGTTAATATCTGCAAATTGCTAAGTTGTTCTATTTTACTTAGGCTTCGACTTCTCATAGGGCTCTAAAGGCTCAGTCATTCATCTTTGGTGTTCAACATGATGAACGTTTCAGTTCTTTGTTGTCTTTGTTCTTTGCTGAACCAGTCAGGATGAGAACTCTCAACCCTACAGGGTCTGCCCTCACAGTTCACACAGGTCAGGAGAAAACCTCATCAAAACAGGGTAGTGAACACAGTGTTCTGACAGATATTAATTTGGCTGTGAGTTTAAAACCACCCGTCTGGCCTGCTCCTTTGGTTAGTTTTTGGCTGAATGCAAACAAGTTCTTCATTGTGCAATGCTGTGGTGCAGCCCATCGTGTAGCAGACGTTTGTGCTTTAATTAGACAGTGTCTCAACATTAGCAGTGACTTCAGTAACAGCACTGTCAGAGGGCTGCATGAGACGCTGACAGTCCTACCCCAGCTACAGCAAATCACCAGTTGACCTGTGCTGACAGTGACTACTGAGGGTGGCACTAGACAGAATCATACAGTGTCCAAACTAGAAAGGGTCCATCTTCTATGGAGCATGAATATGCTCAGCATGTTTATGGCAACCTGGCCATTACATTTTTTGATACTTCATCCATACTTTTTTATTTTGGCCTGTTGGTGGTGCTTAAGTAAACATTAAGGTGTGAACAAATGTAATAGGATTTGTTAAGGAGGAATTATATCTATACAAAAATGGTAGAGTAATGACCAGTAGCAATCAAAATCTACCTTTGTTTTAATCACAGATAACAATTGACAGATAAACACACCCTCCTTACACCCCTATAGCTGCCAGAGCAAATACAAAAAACTAACTAAACTTCAATCCAGCATACCAGTAGAATAATAACAAGTAGAACCTCTCTGACTCACAAACTAATTTGGATGTTAAAAGCTATTTGGTGCATGGTGTATTACAGTACTGACTGCAGACTGTTAAAATCCACGCCTGTGTGTGACCCTGCATATGTATAAATAAAAAAAGCTGCAAATTGCTGCTTCCCCTACAGCATGTGCGTGATTTGTTTCATCGTGTAAAGACAGCCAATGCAGCAAAACGGTGGACTCTTCAGCTCCAGACAAGTGTCTTGTTGAACAACTTAAACTTCCAAAGAGCAATTCCAGGTTCATCAGGGATGCAGACCATCAGAACAAGTAAAGGTCAGCTTTGAATCTTCTCCTTGTGAATGATCAATGAACTCAGAATGTATTAGTCATTCACTGTGGTTTGAACTTAAAACAGAGAATTTAAAACTAAAAACAGAACTTTAAGTTAACATTAACATTGTCAGTAAATGTAAATACAAATACAAAATTGTCATGCAACAAGGCATGCAAAGTATCTTACAAAGCAACAAACAAAAATAACCAGTAAATTTCTCTCAAACACTTTTTCACATCTGATTAATTATATTATCATCATATGCAATAGGCATCAAATGTGATCACCTCCGTAGTTACTGTCAACCTTTCAAAAGCTCATTCATGTTTTCACAATTCGCACCTACAAGCATCCAATAATCCAACTGGAAACTAACCAGTGATGAACATAATGCACACAATCTTTCCTATCACTTGTAATTAATCAAGGCAAATTGTGGCAACAGACTATTACTAATAGTTGTTGAATGAGTTAATGGATTTTAGGTAAACACTGATCTGATTGGGATTTAACTAGTGCTGTCAGTTTAACGCGTTATTGAAGGCGTTTACGCAAACCCATTTTAACGCCGACAATTTCTTTTATCGCACAATCAACGTTCTTTCGGATCTAGCTAGACCGGAAACAAAACAGACACGGCCGGCAACATTACGAATCCCACTATGGCCGCGCCATGTCCTGCCCTACGAAGCAGCTCGATTGGTTGGGGTTAGGCATTTCACCTCGAGTGGTTAAGGTTAGGATAGCGGATTGGTCAGGGGATAGGACCTGAACAAATGGGGTTACGTTACCTTGGACGCCTGGCCAATAGTAGTGATTGAAGGTCTTGGTCTTGGTTTGGGCTTGCGAGCCGTGTAGCTAGTATTGCAGGCTCGTCACGGCGATTAGCTTCGGAGCGAGTAGGGACTCTACAGTCATAGTGAGAGAAACAAAGTGTCTCCCCTGTTCTTTCTGACCACGGTGGGAAACCTGGAGCAGGAAAAGTTAACCTTCTACTTGATTTTACGTTGTTTATGGAGGACAACCACGAAATGAGTCAGGGGAAACCATAGTCGCTATGACGACGAGCCACGCTCGCCTCAGGCATGAGGCAGTAGTATCTGCAATGGAAAATCGAGGTCACAGTGTTACATTGTGAAAGATTATTAGCTCCAAGTGTGAATGTTAGTGTGAAATTGAACATTACGTATATGCCAATGTTGTTTTCGATAAAAAAAAACATTTGCACAAAGCAAGTCGATCCACTTTTCCATGTTGATAAGAGCATTAAAATGAGAAAATAAAATGGGACAAAAAGAAATCAAGGGACATTTAGAATAGATAAAAATGTGCGATTATGACATTAATGCGATTAATCACAATTAAATATTTTAATCGTTTGACAGCACTAGATTTAACATAGAAACCATTATTATGCAGGGGCAGGAGCACAGATTTAGAGAATAGCCTTTCCCTCCAGCTGGACAACAAATGTTTGTCAATACAAAGACGAATAATGAACCCTGCCCATTGAACAATATGCAGGCTCACAAGCTGACCATGGAGGAGCCCAAATCAAAGTATCCATGTGCTGTGTTTGTTTGGTCTCTGGAGTAATTTAACAACAAAACCGTTACCCAGTAAATTAGAAGAAAAGGTCTCCTGGGCTCTGATTGCCTGTGTTTTATCACAGTAAGCAGCATGCGAAGAAATAATGGTCACAGTCCTTGGCAATATATAAAAAAAGCTTTGGTTTAGAAACAAAAAAGGTGACATTTCCTAGCAGAAATAGATAAAAATTTGTATCAGAGCTACTGCTTAGTCAAATAATATCCAACACACAATCATTTAATTATTGTAATTGCTTGTATCGTTATCTTCAGACTTAATTAGAGCTACTCAAAAACATGCAACAACAGCGCTATCAAAAGGGAACAGCAAATTAATGCACGCACACACACATTAGAATGCAAATACCATGCAATTGGACTAACATATCAATGTATTTTGGTTGAGTTAGTAAAAACCTATTAAATGAGTATCTGAGTAGTGCACTGTCTTGAGAGCCTGTCATAGCAGCTTCAGGGTTATTGCTTTTTTCGGACACATTAGTATGTTTTCAATTGGTGATTTTATGTATTGGGTTTTTGTCTTTTCTTGGTTGCAGCAAATTCGTTTTTTTGGTCATTTTGCTTACATGATTTGACATTTTAATATTTTTCTTTCATAAATGCTGATTTTAGGGTGTCAAATCTGTTTGCAAACTTCCTTTCCATACTTTCAGAAACTGACTTGGGGAAATTGTGTTTCATACAAACCATTTGTCCTGAAATATCCTGAAAAGGCAATACCACACAGAGATTTGCTTCCCTGCCGTCCAAACCCATTAAGAGTCTCATAATGTCTGTGCTGCTGCACTTCCTAAAAATGCCGTCTTCCTCTTTTCTTGATACAGCATAGATCCACTGGAGAGGCTGCTTCATTATTAAAGTATCACTCACTTAGATTACAGCTGTGATGACATCTGATCATTAATCACTAGCAACAGAGGCCTGCCGCCTTGAAAGTGTATTAAGAGTTAACAAAGAGCCGTCCTGACGAATTCGACAATCCTGCGGCCAATTCAGCTAGGAGAGGAACAGAGGTGAATAACAAGTCAGCACTCTGAGAATCAAGCATCTATTTTTCTAATTTAATAGAAGACAAATTGGTTGAATATAGCAGTCTGACTGAGTAGGATTTCTTGCAGTAGAGAATTCCTGGCCTATCCTCAGCCACATAATAGAATCAAAACATATTCATAGTAAGACACTACAGTCCTCCAATACTGGAAAATAAATTGCATAATGTATCTGACCTTGAACCAAATCCTATTTAATCGCTGTCATTTCAACACCAGGCTCTTGTTTTCCTTGAAATAATAATTATTCATGGTTTGGTCTGCAGAGGGAAATGATTGACACTTGCTCTCCTGAACAATAACACGTTGAATTGAGCTGAGCTACGAGCTGTCACATTAACATGTGACACAGCAAAGTATCCACGGACACTAAAATGAAGACGAAAAAAAGCCTCTGAAATCCAAAACTGCACATTCTCAGATGAGGATTTCTGCTTATTTGTTTGTATTTTTGGGTGAAATGACAGCTGTTGGGCTGCCGAATTTAATTGATGGTAACATTATATAAAGTATGTCAAGACATTTTGCAATGATATAGTGTGGCAGCTAATTTAAAATGTTTTATAATCTTATAATTCACATAAAATGCCCTTCATTGTGAATGTCTTAAAGGAACATGCCAACTTATTGTGACTTTAGGTTATTCGCCTTATTACCCTTCTCATCTCCGTGCGTGTCGTAACTCTGTCAGACGCACCCACCGCTAGCCTCGCTTAGCCCAGATCCTGGAGGTAACTGGCTCCATCTAGCCTACTGCTCCCAATAAGTGACAAAATAACGCCAACATTTTCCTGTTTACATGTTGTGATTTGTATAATCACAGTGTGTACAAATAACAAGGTCACATGAGACACAGCCATCTTGTAACCGAATACATACTGGGAACTATATTCTCAGAAGGCGAAGCACTGCTATTTGGGCGGAGTGATTAGTGCAACACCTGAAAAGCACCATTGTTACTCTCTGCTCTTCAACATGGGGCTTCTCAGGTGCTGCGAGCAAATCACTCCACCCAAGTAGTAGCAGATTCAGTGCTTTGCCTTCTGAGATGTTTATATATATATATATATATAATAACCTCAAGTCCCAATAAGTCAGTGTGTTCCTTTAAACACAGTGATGGGCAGATTACATCCTGCCCCCTACTTCCCATCTATTTGTGCAGTTTTACAGTAGCATCTTAACTGACTGATAAATGGAGATTTCTTGAATTTTCATCAACATTGGAGCTTTAAGAAGTTCTTTCTGGTTTTGCACTACAGTCTTTATGTGCCAGTCACAGATATTTATAAATGGAGAGCGGAGAGTCCACACACCTTTGGTAGTTTTACTCTTGAGTTAGATGGTAGGAAAGTACAAAAAGAGACGGAATAGAGGAGACACATGAGTTCAGACAGGATTTGATCCCGGGTCAGTGGCGATGCATTGGGTTCACCAAGGGGGGAAGTTAACAAGCTGACAATCTCTAAGGTTGAGCTAAGGTGAGCTAAGGATTGCTGACTGCTGGATATTTCCAGAATCACAATGTCTCCAGAATGATAAAGTTAGTTTGATAGTATCATTTGTTTCAGGGACTACTGAAGCCTAAATGAAATTGTATTTCCACTATTTTCAAGACACATTAAGTGACTAACCAGATAGCTGTCAGTCATGTATTGCTTGACTTGTTTTTATCACATAAAATTACAATATATCACTAATGACTTTGTCAACAACCCTGTTTCGGAAAAACCTAAAAACAATGTTTTGCTACATATGTTTTCAAGTGAAAGTCCGATAAATGCTGCCTCTTTTATATTCACTGGGAATATTTTTTTTCCAGTCCAGGTAGTGTTACGTTTTTATGCTGCAGAGGAGTTATAGAGCGGTGTTTGGGGCAGATGATGGCTGTACAAAGCACAGGACTTTGACACAGGAGACTGGGGTTTGCATCCAGAGTAATGTGTCTGGTTCAGACTATACACAGCATGTCTTGCCCTTCAAATCATTCGTGATTTTTCTTCTTATTTCATCAAGACCTGCATCTTTGTGCAGGTCTTGCATCTAGTGCTTTGAATTGCCACATTACCTTGTCAATTGTTCTGTAGTTGACACGAGTGGATAATGCAGGGAAATCAAATGTGGTGTCAGCAGATAGGTACAGTATGAACATGTAGCGACTTCGCATTATATGCTTATTAAAATGTTTCTAGACAGCATTTTGTTTTTGTCAAAACATATTTGCTTTTTTCAAATTAGTAGTCTATAAATGTATTTTTTATTAGACAGGGTTGTTCAAAGGTAGAGCAACTCATTTCATTTTAATTTAAAGGAATAATTTGCAATGTATACATGCCTGGAAATAATCTAGTGCATTTAACCCATTCAAACTATGATCAACAGCGGTAGTGAGGACCATACGGGGTCCCCAGCCATGGGGACCATATTGCTACTACTGGACACAACTCCACAAGGAACCTTTGACATATTGTTAAAACAATTGTAGTCTTCAGCCATGAAGGCTGTGAGGCTGTACTAAGGCACAATCGTGAACTAAATGCTTGCTGATACAAGGAGGTATAAGGTTCTAATCTTAGTTTAGCATGTTAACATGCCAACATTGACTACTTAACATTTAGTACATAAGTACAGCTGTGGCTGATGAGAATGCCATTTGTTTGAGTGTATTGACTCACAAACCAGTTTTGAACAAAAACATTTCACATGTTAATGACGCTACAGAAATATTGAGGGATTACCAAAATGATTACAATAGTTGTCAAGACATTTTAGTCAAAGCCACAACTGTGAACCTCATTATGGTGCTTAAGAAAAAGTCAGGTAATCAATCACTTAAGTTATTATGATACATCCTCCGGGGACCATAATTATCAAGTTCATAAACAAATCATCTAATAATTGTTGAGATGTTTCAGCCTGGACCGATTGATGGCTAAGAAGCAAGTGGTGCAAGTTGTGAAAGCTTATTGTATTATATCAAAATAACCGACTCGCCACACTGTTGCCAGATTAGCAATGTTGGTTGTTTAATTGCATACACTTAAGCTTTAGCATGTGATTGGTCCATAATGTATGCATTATCACATTATTTCCTGAATTATTCTATTTGAGGAATAAAAGCACCATGTCTCTGCGTTTCAGACTAGTCTCATTGGGGAAACATCTCAGAAAAGAGTTGTTTTTCAATTAATGTTAACCACGATATGTCTCTGAGCCGCACTGGAATGAAGAGAGCTCATTAATAATGCAGAGATATGCCTTAAGATCCCTTGCTCTATAATGTGCAGTTTTCTGTGTTAAATGAGAACCATCTAACTTTCTGTCCTCATCAACCTTTCTGATGATACTGTTCCCGAGTTCCCTGCCTCCCCGAGCCAATTAATGTGGACCTGGAGAATATTTGTTGCTGCAGCCTATCATACAATTTCAACCCTTCTCAGGGAATCTACTGGAAGTGCTTCTGACTCCTGTGAAATCAATAGAGCTGAGATGCCCTTTTAAGTCTTGATGGTGTATAGCGACGTGTTTTTGTTTGATCTTTCTGATTCTGTGGAGGATGGAAAACGTGGAGAGAGAAGTGCAAGGGAATTGGTGGCAGTGAAATGTCTGTTTTATCAAGTATTGTATGGTTATGTGAAGACCCTTGCATTAAAATAAATGAGGCCATGTGTGTGTTCTGGTCAGGAGGCACAGTAATGAACACTGCACCATTTTCCTTCAGAGCCTAAATGATCTGTCACACGCTTAATATAATGTAACATGACAGACTGGCCAGTAAACTGACAAGAGTTAAGTTGGTGTCGCATGTTGTATGTTTCTGTTTGTTCAACAAATATTTAGCTAATAAGAATAACTTTATGTTTGTATCATGAATGACACCGTAGAAAAGAGTGAGTAGAGGTTGAAGTGTTTTTAAAGATAAATGAATGCTGAACATGATCCATTCATTAGTTTGTCTATTGTTATCTTGTGATGTGGCAACTTACATTCAATGATGAAGACCGGTGCTGCAGTTTTAAATAAGCTAGTAAATGGAGATTATTTTGTCACACCTACTGATCAAAAGGTCAAGAATAAACTTCCATGCCCACATTGCCCCATTAGTCAAATTACCCTACAATGAATCATTGGCATCTTAGTAATGAATTAATTATTGGATTAATTTATCAAGTAGCAGGCCTGCAAGGCTATCATGCTCATTACACACTAGAAAGATAAGTTTGCTCAAAGTGGAAGTCAAGATTATTTTGTCAAACTACTGTCCCCGAGGTCAACAATGAACCTTTTTAATGTTAGCAGCTGTAGAGTTACCATGTGATGCTAGAGAGTTAGTATGAACACAGCAAATCGGAGGATGACTACTTTTCACTCAATGCACCTAAAGGGAGGCACAAATTGATGTTACTATTTTTAAGTTGCATAACCTAGGTAGGGTAGGACTTTGGCGTAAACAGCAGCAAATCTTCTATAGGCATTAATCATGATCTTGTTTTGTTAGTTTGTTCATATTTTCTGTACACATTCTTTTATCTGTCTTTGACTTCGAGTTTGTAAAGGAAACTGTTACTTATTTCGTACTTCCTCCCAGGACTTTCTGATAGTTTTCTATTGTATTTTGTGGATCTGTAGCTACACTTCATGTCTCAACAATGATTGAAGGTTTGTGATTTGATTGATGTTAGATTGGTTATTTGATTGAGTATACAGATGTTTATTTGTACATTATAGTGAGTTTAATGCCTATGGACGAAATGTTGCTTTCCCAATTAGCTATTAGTGTGGGCGAGTTTACATCCTTATTTTAGGTTTCATACACTAAAAAATATGATTAATTAAAAGATAACTGATAGATTAATTCATAATAAGTAATCAGTAATTTACAGCGCATTGATGGACAGATAGAAAGGCCAACTACTAACACAAAGCAGAGCAACACATGTAGAATGTACAAATACATTGTGTTATTTGCTATAGAGACGAAAAAATGGAAAGATACTTCATGTGACGTGCTGCCAACAACCCAAACATTGTGACAGATTATCACTGAGAGCCAGTCAAACACAATGACCATCACTCATCAAGTTGAAAAACAGCTGCTTTAACCTGAAATAAACCTGCCTATGTATCCATGGCTTTAGCGTGTCACTTTTTTTATATTAATGAACCTCAGTTACATTCAAGCCGTTGTCAAATAAGTTGATACCAAGCTAATTAAGACTATCAGCTCCACACATCTCTCTCTGTATTTCTCAGTATGGCTATGTTTAGAACATGGTGATATGGTTCCACACACTGCACAATAATCAACACTTTCAACACTGAGAAGAATCATCCTCTGGGCCTATATTAAATGTCTTCATGTGTCAAGGTATTTGCTGTCCAGCTCGTTCTTTTAAGTATTACAAAGAGCGGCACCTTTGGTTCGTGAATGTTTCAAAATCAATTTAATTTGTAAAATACACAGAACAATACAGACTAACTGTCCCCTTAGGAGGTTTTACTTTAGAGTTCAAAAAGCTCCGTCCTGTACCTTCAAATAAAATGACATCCCAGTGTAACTTTAAATAACCAAGTGGAATACATGGAAAATTAACATTTATATCAGAAATTGCAATTAAAAAGAGACCTTAATGAACATGCACATTTTGGAACACGTGGTTGCTTTTTAACTTTCGCCCGGGGGACTCTGAAGTGTTTTTGTGTCTTACATTAATGCATTTTTGTAATATCTCAGCCTCCGGTTCATTAGTTTGAAGATGAAAAGGACTGATTCTCTTTTCAGGAGTGTGACTTTTGAGATAACTCTATTGTACAGACTGGATTTTTGTTTTATTTTGTAAATGTATTTTCACTCTGAAATGAATTGTCTGATAGGACAAGACTGACTATCAAGTTAAATCACATTTGTGAGTCACAAATGTAAAATAATAATCAGATCCAACTTTTTTGTACTTTAAGGTGTAATTGCATATTTTCAGCTCTACAGGACTTTCACTTTAGAAAACAGTTCTGTTTTACTTTTCTAAAATGAGGCCCTAGAAACAATTAGAATCAAACTGATGTAGTGATCTTCGTTCCATGTTCTTGGAAGAATTGCTCTGTGGTCTGTTCCTGACACACTGGTGGCAATGTGGCTATGTGATACTACAGATACTGTAACACAATACCATCAAGCCTCTTTGGAGGACGTTTGCAGACTTGGGTGCAACAATTTTAGTCACTGCGTATCTCAGTTTAGCAATGGTCTTTACATTTCTTGTTGAGACGAAACTTACATTTTCTGCTTCAATTTTAGTTTCACAGACATACAATGAAAAAAAGATGTTTTGTCTTCAGATTAGATTTATCAGTGGCCATTTACATAGAAAAATATGTGAAGAAGTGACAGAGCGAGATAGACAGACAGAGGTGGATAGGGAGTGATGCTCTGGGCTCGGTGCACCTTTCCCTTTACCAACCAATGCAAGAACATGTTCTGCCCTGGTGTAGCCCATTTCATTCAGCTGGTAACCTGGGGGCTGCCTGTGTCATCTGTGCTGTTGACTGTGATTGTTTGTGTGAATTGATCCTACATCAGCCTAATGGAGCTGTCTGTGCACCATGGAGCTCTGCTGACAGCAAACATCTGCCGCTCTGAGACATACAGATTTAAAAAGTAGAACCAAACTTGTTATTTTAGTGGTGGCGTGCTGCTTAGATATGTGTGTCTGCATTTGGGTATGTGATATCCCCAGTAATAGACATAATGCCTTTGTGTGTACACAGCTAAATGTGCCCCTTACATTTTATTACAGTATAGGCCACTGATAAATTGTAAAACATTTATATAACTGAAAAATGCCTTCAAAACGAGGATATTTGGACATATCCCTAACCCTGGACACTCTAGCCAGCAGAGCAGAGGGGTGACTGCATTGGACTGGATGAGTGAAGTGAAAACAGTGCATCTATGCAGTAATATCAAAACAAATATATCAAAGCAAGTTCATCTATCTAAACAAATACAAATGAATACTTGTTATACTTGTAATACTTGTTTCATGTGTTCCTCACCTGTACCAGTCAAGCCCTCTGTCATAGTTTCTGTCGAAAAAGTGCGGTTCTGTTCCCAGCGCGCGCACATCTGGATGTATCCGAATGAACTCCAGCACCGCCCTGGTGCCTCCTTTCTTTACACCGACTATTAACGCGTTAGGCAGCTTCTTATTCCCATATTTTTGCGCAACACTCATGTTTCTCAACTTCATGTCAGCCCAGTGGCTTCCAGACGAAGCGAAGGCTTTACTTTGGTCGCGGAGATCACTTGATCCTCGCTGGGCAGCAGACTCACCCAGAGCGGACCTGACTTCCAGCGAAGCGCAATTGTTTAATTCTCCAAGAAGTTTCTTCCCTCCTGCGTTCTTGCTCGGTGGGCATCTTTTCCCCTCGTAAGCCTGGTTTGTCATGATTGTGCTGCGACAAAAAATAATACTGTAGCATAAATAGGTGCAGGACAGTGACACAGTGAATATGAAGGCGAATCTGGCGCTAAATCTGTTCGTAGATGAGAGAAACCTATGTGCCATGTCTCCATGGGTTCAAAGTGCTGCATGATTTTCCATCGGACTCTTCCTCCTCTCTTGGTCTGCGGTCGGAGTCTGGCAAATAGGTTCCAATGTCAGACAGACTAGCACATGAGGATAGGGGTGGATCTCGAAGGCATCAACTGCGCGTAGGTCGCAATATTCCTTTTCATAGGCTGCTGAACTGTGTAAGAAACTTGGAGCGGGATATGATTACAGCAGCTTCCAAATGAAGAAATGGGTCAGTCGTACTTTAAACAAGTTTTTCTTAAGTAGTTTGAAGCGAGTCATTTTGGATCAATTAGCCTACTGCTGCCACCGTCTTAAAAAGAATCTTAGAGGAATTTGACGCTCGTCTTCATTCTCCTTCTCCTTGTTGTGCGTCGATTGTGAGAGAAAAGTCCAACGCGTCCAAAACTCTCACCATCGCGACTATTCTGGTCGCCTCCGAGGTAATTTTGATGCTCAGGCCACTTTTCCCTTTCATAAAGACGTTGTGAAGATATATATATATATATATATATATATATATATATATATATATATATATATATATATATATATATATATATATATATATATATATATATATATATATACACTTAGGTTACTGGCTATACATATTTAATCAACTTCCTGACGTCCTGCACATGATCATTATTCTATATGCGTTTTATGTTTTAAAGGAACATCCTGAGTATTTAGGTAACATCATATGTGAAGATTAAAATATGCAATATGTGGCTTTTCAATGTTCAGTGTATTACTAACATGTCTCATGTCAGAGGAATCTACCAAAACACAGTTGAAAGCAGCAACAGTTTTGTATTCAATTTTCTGCTCTGTGCAAAACCTTTGCTCTTCACTTACAACAGACAGATTGATCAAGGCTGAACATTCTCTGCATGAGCATTTTCATTACACACATACACACACACACCAGGCTTTAGCATTCTCTGAAAGTCAAGATCACACTTGACCCTCTGTGTTGCCATGATGCAAGCACACACTACGTTTACACCTCTTTCAATCTCATGGTTAAAGTTTGTTTCATTATGGAGGACTGAATAGCTTATGCAATGCCTGCATAAGATTTGTTTGTTTTTTCACTTTCAAATACCAAAATATGAATAAAACAAATTGTGATTCTGTTTCAGCAAGTGAACTCAGATACACCATTCAAGTGAACTAAGATACACCATTCAAGTGAACTCAGATACACCATTCAAGTGAACTCAGATACACCATTCAGACCTTATTAGATGTCATTGTTGTAGAAAAACGTAGTGCCGCCCAAGACGATTGTGATTGGTTTAAAGAAATGCCAGTTAACCAGAGCACGTTTTTCTCCCATCCCGGAATGCTGTGTGGACTCGCCAGACCTTCCTTCACCACGGCGCTGTGGAGGAGGGTCTGGCGAGTCCACACAGCTATATCTAACATAACTCTGTAGATTAAATATCTCACTCGCTTAGTGGCAATGTTTTTTTTTTTTAACTTAGAAACAAGTAAATGGTTTTCAGGACATTTCAACATGGTTTACCATTACAGTACACTACTATCCCATATGATTTAACCACACTCCACTCTAATGGTCATATGGATCCACTCATTAATCTGATCAGACATGTAAAGTCCCCCAAGGTTCGATGCTTGGGCCGCTATTATTCAACCTGTACATACTCCCTCTTGGTCAAATTATACATGACAATAACGTTCACAGACGGCACTCAGATGTACATAGGTCTTACACCAAATGACCATATTCTCTTGGATTGACTCTATAATTGCTTAGAGCAAATCAATATTTTGATGCAATTACGTTTACTTCAAGTAAATAAACAGAATACCGAAATCAATGCTGTGCCTCTTGAGGCTTTACCTCATAAACTGGGCTGTAGTCCCCCTTTTGAGAAATCACAATATGTATTTGATCTTCTCAAAATATATCTTCTAGGTCCTCCATGCTCTGACATGTTCTTCACAAGGAAGAGAAAAGTACTGAACTTTGCGTCTTTTGATTATAGTATGTTTTTCTCGTTTGCTTTGCTTCTTTTATTTGCTACTGCAATTTTAAGCATATTCCTGGTGTGTGTTACATCCTTCCTCATCATATCACAAAGATCAAGTCAATTGGCAAATGGGGCTTTTTTGCCAAAAAGCAAATAGAACCTTCACAGTCAATGTCTCCTTATCCAAGGTATGCAGAATAAATAACAAGGTGTGATTAAATCTTTCCATTGTGGGTAGTACAAAGTTACTTTAGAGTTTTCAATGCTAGGGGATTTTTGTTACTTGCCTTGATCGTGGTATATCTCAATAAGGAAGCCAAATTTCTAATTAAAAATGTTTACTCGTTGACTACTATTTTGGTTGCCAATAGCTTTTAAAAAAGCTCAATGCCTTTTTGCTTCCAAGGCCAATAAAATCTTTGTCTGGCGAGGTGCAAGACCCGTTCTAGCTGCAATGAAGGTACCCATTCTTTGTACTTCTCTGGAAGCCCACCTTGAGTAAAAGGTTGGCTGTCATATACACAGACACTTTTATCACGGACAACAGGCTCAGACTATCATCTGCAAGGAGTCTTACTCTAGACTTTCAGTAGTCTCGCCCAACAGATGTACATTGCTGGGATAAAGCCTGACATCGACTGTCCCTCCCCTTTCGCCATCTCCACTATCTATTTAGTAAGGGCACCGTTGCTGCATCCAGCGTACTGCTGCCCAGGATGGTTGTGATTTGTTTAAAGAAATACAAACAAGCCACAGCGCTTCCCCCCCGCTATTCCAGAATAGATGAGCGGTGTATTCAGACAATACTTCTTTTTTATGTGGAGATTGGTATGTCTGGCAATGCAAGAGTAGGCTTGCAGCAATGTGCCACGGACAGCTTATTGTGCCACCTGTTGGCAAGTGCATTAAATGTGTAACTCTGAACAAAAGAACTAAATCTATGGTATAAATGGTATTTTAATTGTTAGGTTGCACACATGCCTGAATCTTCCTATTTGCTTCAATGTGTTATTGTTTTTTTGTTGGTGACGTTTGGGACCCATTTGCTGTGGTTGTATGTTGTATGAATGTCCTGGTGTTTGGTGTTTTAAGCCCCCAATGTCATCTTCCAGGCAGTGCTGCCTGGAAGGCACTAGGATTAGGCAATGGTTAGGGTTAGATGCCTTGAAGTCGATGGTCGCAGCGCTGCCTTGAAGTCGATGGTTGCAGCGCTGCCTTGAAGTTGACGTTGGGGGCTTAAATCACCATCGAGCGAATGTCCTTTGAAGCAACATCTTAGCAACAGCAATGATGTTAAGCAGTTAGAAGTGAAAGTTATGTGGCAGTACACACTTGCTGTTTTAAGGAAAAGAGTTCTTAAAGCCCCACTGTGTAACATTTGTAGTTCATTATCAAAATCTGTATTGCCCTTTTTTATGAATATTTACTACCACCATCATTTTCAAGTATTCCTATTGGCTTGAAATTTTACATTTGCGCTTGCATAAACTGTGGTAGACGCTCCATAGTCATGTGCCATCTTGAAATACGTTAGCCGGTAAGGGACATACAAGCTATACTGCTCCGCCTTTCGTGTTTTCGACTCAGAGCTGCTGCTAATGGGTATCGTCGCTTCCCGGCCCCGGCAAGTTTGAAGAAGGAAACACGGAGGACCACACGTATTCAAAATCCAAATTTCAGGAACAGGAATTCTTCACCCAGAATAAGAAAACGGATATTGAAAAGAGCAATAGACCAGCATCATCAGAAAAAAAAGAGTGAACATTGGAGCTGCATGGACACACACACCAAATCCCTAGTTAATTATCCTCCGGACTGCTGCAGTCTCCTTTTTTTATCTCTTTCCTTTCCGTCAGGTGGCGCGCGTGCCCACTCATGGTGTGAAGCCACTCTCTGACATGCACTCCAACAACCACGGCTGATTGACGGCCTTTTGTACACTTTCGCTTTTTGAAGCGTGACGGCTACCGTAGCTGCAATACGTACTTTCAACTGCGTGGCGAGAGAGAGAGTTGATTGCGATATATGATCTCAATGCTTGATGGGAGAAATTCCTACACAATGTAGCTTTAAAAAAGGGTAAAGTACAAAAGTGAAAGAAGTTGGTTTTCTAAAGAATTATAAACACAAAAATGTACTGAAAAGTGGAAAAAATACGAAGTGCAAGGAGGTGAAGGTAAAACCACTCTTAAATAGAACATGCAGATACTCAGTAACCAGCCGCTGCTTCCTTCTAACTCTTTATTGATTCAGCACACCTGCACTCAGTGCACATAAAAGTCAACAACAGTAGTATTGTAAAATTGAGAAAACTGAGACTGTTTTCATTTTCATTCACGGCAAAACCTTCAACGATTGGTAAATATTATTTTTTCCCTTCCTTGCTCATTAACTTTTGTTTATGGCAAATTAAAGAAGTGTCTACAGCAGTTATTATGCTGCACACTGGGGTTAACTGAATCCTTTTAGGAGAACATTCAGAGGTGCGCTGTGAATATTGACACATTGTACAAGTATGGTCTCTGAGATTTAGTGCGGCTTGGCTCCCTGGGGTTTACCGTCACACTGCATGTACTCCAGGAAATAAACAAGTGGCCGTTGATTTAATTATTATTTTACATTACTAAAGCTTGTACACATTTTTATGAAGTCAGGCCCCTTGAGCTGACAACCAGACAGCATCGTTTCACCTGCAGCTCACGTAAATTATGTCAGAACATGTAAACAGGTTTGATAATGTACAGCCACATGGGCACAAGCAATTCCATTGGGTGTGTCTTTTTCATTTATTGTCTCACTGTTATCAGTATTCAAAAAACATGTATACATAAATAGATATAATAAATAAATAACAAATTAATATAATTAGATAACCACATCCCTCAATCCCACCAACACATGCCGCAGTGAGAAAACAAGCAGTGGGATGAGACAAAGTTGCTGTAATTCCTTATTACCGAGGCTTTAACAACATTTTTTGTTGCTCATGTTCAGCTTACCTTGACCGTGAAATATGATCAGCAATCATGTAGATCACATGAGTCCATCAAGGTCAAAGTAGATGAAATATAAAAACAAAAATGTTGGAGCTCAAACCATTTTACAATTCAAAGGGACAGTAAGACACTTGGAACTGCAGAAACTGTATTTAAGACAGCTCCAACTCTTTCCCACTTTACTGATTTGATGTGTCACTCTAAGACTGTACATTAGAGATTGGCCCTGGGCTTTATCAACCCTCATGTTTGTTGCTGGTATTAATGAATATGGACTCCAAAGTGAAATTCAGGGACACAAACAGAAATAATCTTTAAAATCTGTATGTTGTCTTGTTTTTCTCGATCCCCATTGTCCAAATTTGAAAACCCTTTTGCTTTATAATCTGTCTGCATTCATGGGTGAGTGGTTCATAATTGTCATTTTTATTTGCTTCCGAAGCAATAAAAATAACTTGTAGATAATGGTTAAAATACTCTAAATTGACAATTGATCATGTTAAGGGACTCGTTGCTTTTATAATAACCTGGCATAGTGACTTCATTACTGTAACAGTACTAAAGCTTTCACTCTTCACTCCACACACAGAGAAACACACACCTTACCCAGAAAATACTCCCCCACCGACTTAAACTCTGCTCACATGGACAGCAGGTACGGAAAGGGCCTTTTCAAAACATTTCTTCAGCACTTATACGTATGGACAACACTGCACTTGTCTGCCCTCACATCCTTCACACTGTGAAAGATGGACTCAGCAGCATCTCAGGACTACTTGTCCAGGCCTGCCGTAAACATACACAGCCTTAAGTTGCAATGATAGAAAACGGTGAAATTACTTGTGCACTGTATGCCACTAAACCTTAGGAATATATATACGACTGTATGCGTGCAATCCCCATCTGGGAGAACTTTGATGAAGAATAACTGAAGTTGTTTGTATTCTGTGCAAATGGATGCAATTCCAATGAATAATAGAGCAGAATGCTGTAAAACTCTTATTTGATGTGTGCAGGTATCCCAGAAATTGCTCCTAAATTATAAGCTTCTGCTATATGTGATACTTTGTCATGCAGAAAGTTTTCAGAAAATATGACATTTGTAGGGCAGCATCCTTACTTTCATGGTGCAACTTTTGTACTACTTTTGTTTGCACAGATCCTGCATCACAGCAAACACAAATATAGCACGTACTGGATTCTCTGCAAATACATAATCGTTCCATGTCACATAAATGCAGTATATCGACAAAATGATCAAATCATCAAAACCTTAAAAAAACTAGTTTCTGCTGACCACTTGCTGCTATATGAAGCTCAGCGCAAATTCTTTCAGGAAGACGTCATTAACCTAATCAGTACTCTTTCTCCGTAAATCAAATCCGCTGTTTAGAAGCGATACTTTCACTTAGACCAATCAGTCATGACCACGGAATTCAAGGACCAATCACAGCACTACAGCTCTGCTTAAATATGTTCTCCTTTGCTGTTCAGTTTTTTGTTGCAGGAAGCGCTCAACCCTCCACCTCCCCTGCCGCCTCCAGTCTTCATGATTCTCCCGGCTGGCCATTTCGTTGCCTCGTCGGTCTGGTCCCCGGTCTCTTCTCCGCCGCCACCAGTGTCTAGACTCCATCGGGGGATATGTTTCCTATTCTCTACCCCTTTAAAAAATATGAATTTGATGGAGTCTAATCTCCAAAAGACTCATACATTTTTGTCATGCAGTTGTATAATAAATATTGTTCTTTTGCATATCTGCAAACAAAGTCTCTCCTGATTGAAATGCCAATCAACTTCTCATATCTTTGCTGCTATATTAATGCTGCTAAACTGTTTCCAGCAGAGAATATTGTCCTTGGGGATTCAAATAATCTTTCCCTTTTAAATTGATATAAACCACTAAGAATAAGCAACCTTGGCAAGCCTCTGCACAGTGGCGCAGCAGAGCGCCCTGTGGTATTAAAACACCTTCCCTTTATTCTTGCTGGCGTCCTATAATGCCAAGGATATCAGGATATTTCACTTTTTCATTTAGTTTCTTGCTATTCAAAATGTATAGGATCACCGTATCAGTATGACATCAGGACTTGACAGCATTAAGTTATTACCCATTCTATGTGAAAAACCTGAAATTATAAGGATAGATGATCAGAATCAGAATCAGATTCATTGGCCAAGTATACTAACATACACAAGGAATTTGACTTCAGTAGGTGTTAACTCTTTATACATAGACAAATAGTAATATAGACAAATACTGTACAATAGAGACAACAATATACAATATACAATATAGGCACATATCAACATAATATACAACAATACAAATATAAAAATAAGACATAATATCAAGACGTGGAGTGGTATGTAGAGTGCAAAAAGTAATAGTGCAAAGTAGTGTGGGCAATATGCATATTGGAATGATAAGTATGTAATGTGAAGAGAAGTGGGTGAGTGGCCAAATTGGGGATGGCCCCACTTATCCGCAGTTCAGTAGAGATGTGGCACACTGTAGGCTGTAAACACTGTAGGCTGCAGTTTTGGAGATGAAATTGAAAAAGATGCCATCGTAAGGACAATAACTATTGTTTCTTTAAATTGTTTCAGAAGGAAAGTTTTACAGTAAAATGTGTTACTCTTTATTTGTGGTAAACACCCACTCAGTGTTTTCTACAGATTCCTATCCCATCTGGTAGCAAATCAGATCGAGAGTCAACGTGAATGCGTATCTCACAATCCTGTCACAATCCTTCTTCAACCTAAAAAAGAAAAATCCACTGGAGATAGTTAGTCATTAACTCCAAATATACTACAAGTGCTGTAAAAGCCATGTTTTGTCCAAATGCAATCTAAACTCTGCAGAAGCGTGCTCTTTGATTGGGCCAGTTAGGCGATGATTGTTCAGAGAGAAGAGCGGGGAACAAGAGGCACAAAGGGAACTCTGGGACTTACAGCAATGTTTTGATGCTTTCAGACTGCACTACTGTTTTATTTGTAAAACAAACAAACATAAGCATCCTGGATGTTATTACCCTCCACTGAATCCATAACACAGTGTTATACAACTATTGAACAACCCCAGTTCATAAAAACGCCCAAGCAGTGATATAAACGTGGGCTGCTGTGAATCAGTAGAGTGAGATGATCTTATTGCTGCTTCCTCTGGTAGAGGAGTGAGACACTGCTCTTCCCGTTTTGGTTGAGACTTTTCTTTTTCTGCCATCAGTCACTCCTGCACATTTCAAGTAATTGAACTGCACCCAAAGACTGACAGAATAGAAACTTACAGGGCAGTAACATCAAGCAGTTTTCACACCAACGGACCTCTTTTACGCCAGCCGTTATACTATGTCATCAATTTTCTGCATGTAGGTGAAACACATTTCTATCACTTATTTAGCAAATGTGCTGGAGCTTTCTCTGTGCTTGGAGGGAGGTATGCAAGTCTGCCTTAAAACAATACTCATAACCCATATACAGACAATAACGGGGAACAAAATTCTCAGGCAGTCTGTGCAAAAACATATCCCAAAGCTTATCTGAGTTAATCTCAGTTATCTGAGAGTCTGAGTTAATCAAATCAAGCGCAGATCTTGCAAAGTTACAGTTGTTTAGTGCAAAATTGGTGAAAGGGGTCACAAAGAGGCAATAAAAAGAGTGTAACTTTGAAGAACACTCACTTGATTTGTCTAGCTAGACTACTGAAGCATCATATTAGCTTCATATACACTTTGGACTGGACCTTTGCACAAAGAGACACCTATGGATTTATTTCTCCATTAGTTACATTGGAAACACATTAGGACGGGATCTCATAATGACCACAATGAACAGGACGAATGCTTACAGCAAGCTAAAACAGTTTCAATGAGCATTTGGGCACCTGACTATGTTTTAACAGACTTGAAAAAGTGTTAACACATACTGTACCATGATACAATGTTTGGTACACTAGAAGCTCTGTAATTTGTGTAACTGTGAAAAAAGTTTCCCCCCCATCAGGCACATGCTGACTTTTTAAACTAAAGAGGCTTTGACTATGACAGCTGTAGTGCCATGGATTTCAGTTAGCAAAATCAGCATCAGATTCCAATTTTGCAAGCTTGTTTTTAAATAATATGATTACTACTAAAGAATTTTTGCCTTTTTCTTCATGTTGTTATTCATGCTCTTCCTCTTCCTGTGTATTTGTTGCTGATCTACGAAGAAAAGACAACAAGAACAAAAGCCAAGCACTGACTAAAGGCCATTGAACAGCAGGTTACCTCTCTCCTCGCCAACCATGGTGTCAGCTAATTGCTGCTGACATTTTGTCCGTGTTGTTTAAATCAGGACTATTGTGATGCATTGCTTTCTTTTGTTTCTTCACAAAAAAGGAACATGGTTAAGAAATACCATCCTCTCTGCCGTCCGCTGAGCGCCTCGATATTCGACGAAATCGTCCAATTAGTACACAGTTTGACAACGCTCAGCAGTTCCATGAACCCAGTAAATACTTCTGATCCCCTTGCATGGAGAGCTGAAGTCAACACCCACAGATCTGGCTGCCACCAGTTCAAAAATACTCTTCCCACAATTCTAATTAGTTATAACTTTAGCAAAAATATGAGAAACACAGGAGCCTGAGGGCTGTGACCCCTTCACTATTGATTTGTTTTGTCACAGTTCTAATAATGGGACAATAATCTGCTGCATATTTATTTTAATACTAATATAAGAATTGATTTTAAGCATCCGTAGCTCTTGCTTGCATAAAATAAAAATTATTGATTGCAGGTTGTCATCTTTGTAATTTCTGTCAGTTTCAAGTGATGCAGAGGCTGCCTGTGTCCACGCATAATTAAAATATTCTTACACCTCTGTCACTGGCTGATTTCCATCCACTGCAGCTCTCTGATGATGGACAGCTGCCATCATCAAAGGACATGAGCTATTTGCTCAGAGCACTTTTGAACACAACTTGTTATTGATTGAGACAAACTGCGTGGCTGATGGATTTTGTGTGTTTTATTTGGTTTTCAATGACACATACAAAAGGTTGCTTCGGTGAGTGATTGATCACCGCGCATAGAAGGCTACACCCCTGTTTCTGTTTGCTAAATGCAACATGAGTCGATTGATGGCGGTGAAGTGGATCGCAATGTCCTTTCAGTGGCTCACAGATTTGTTTCCTTTGATTGTATCTCCACAGATTATTATTCTGGATGGCCAGCGCCTTGTGAAAAGCACATAAACAGGGAGTACCTAATCCCTGCTGTTGCTCTGAGGCTCAACAATCCTGAATCCAAACAAAATGAGAACTGCCCCTGAGTGGGACCCTGCATCGCAGAACAGCCTTGGACTGGGAAATAGCAAAAACAACTACTTATAATGGCACACATTGAGTCTCCATGCAAGCAAAACTGTTGCTCGGTTAGAATAAGACATTGTTAGCCTCTGTTAGGTTCTGTATGAGCCAATATACTCAATCAGTCAGTATATTTATTTAATCCAATCAATATGGAAGTCAAGAACCAGTGTTGTCACAGAAACATCAAATTTGGTTCAGCAAATTCAGGTGCTGTAACTTAGATTTGTCACCTGTTACTAACATCCCACGTCAGTGGTAGTTGTCTCGTTTACGGCCTCAAGAGAGAATTAACAGTGACAAATATTGATTGGAATGTCCTGCGGCATATTATGTCCAACAGAGATGAGAATATTTAATTTGATAATATTCTGCTTCAAGCAAAACTGTGAAGTGTTTTATTTTCACAAAGTCTGATGTGACCGCATGCACAGAATATTGTGTGAAGCATGTATAAGTTGCCCACTCGTTTCAATCAAGCATTCTCCCAAGCAATCATAGTGAGCAGGAAAAACTTTTAAAGACAATGACATATATGTTCTTTAAAAGGACTTTTGTCAGAGTGCTAGATTATATTGGTCACCATTATACAAATGCAGTATATAAGGCAGTAGAAAGGCCACACACAAATGAGGATATATGCAACATGTTCCAGGTTATAAAACTAATTTCTGACAAACAAAAAACAGAAAGTCAATACACAGATTTGCTGTCAGTGCCAACTTTTCCAGAGTGTTTACTTTTGCCTCTGTGAGTGATGTACTGTAAATGGACCTGCAGTGCTCTTCTGTAAATTTCACATAAAACATCTCTTAAAATATTGGTGCCTCAATAAATTATTTTGTGTATGTCATTTAAAGATTGTCCTCTCGTTGTTTGTAAAAACAGCAATTAAGAATATTGTGTGAAGCATGTATAAGTTGCCCACTCAAGGTGAATACCAAGAACATTAACATTGGCTCGGTTCTATTCAAGTGCCCCAGGAAGCAATGACAGTGTGAAAGTAAGTCAGCAAGTATCCACATGTGTATTACTGCGTCCCTGAAATTGAAGCAGCTAAATGTAAATCAGCCATCATTAAATGAATTATTTACACCTGTGCATTTCCTACTGTGACATGTCAAAATGTCTAATGTGAAAAAGAACATTGTGTCGTTTGGTTGCTTGCATGTAACTGTTATCCCAAATTAGTTGACTTTACTACAAATTTGCCTTAAACCATCAAAGTTTTTACACAGGGTGAAACTTAACAGGTCAAGTTGTATTAACACAGAGCTGTAAGTTGCTGCAGTAGACAAATCAAGATTACATTAGTAGTCCTTTCTAAAAATCATTACTAAACATAAATAATTTTTTTCTGGAGTCATGTTGTCTAAAATAAGCATATCAAGTTAAGGCTTTAGTGCGTAACTATTTTATATTAATGAACGTCAGTTACATTTAAGCCATTGCCAAATGAGTTGATACAAAGCTAATTAAGACTTTCAGCTCCACACAAACTCTCTCTCTGTATTTCTCAGTATGACTATGTTCAGAAAGTGGTGTCGCCCGTCGACTTTCGCACGCAGAAAATCCAGAGAAGATAATGACCTCTTCTGAAGAGTCCATCATGTTTTTTTAAACCTCCGTGTCCTCCTTGGTTACAAGTTACTACATGGAGGAGGGGTGGGGGTGGTGCGCGATCACGGAAGGTTTGTATCATGTGGACGCGCCGACAGTTTTGTGGTCATTACTTAGAATTCCTCAGAAGAGACAGAAACTACGCGCTATAGCTTTAAACATGCAAAGATACATAAACACAAACCATAAGGCTAGTTTTCACTACTGACTAAGTACTTTGTCTATATAAAAATTGTTTTTACTTTATGACAACCTAATTTTAAGAACAACATATTTCATACAATTGCTATATTAACTGAGAGACAATATTACACATGCAAAACTGTACTTCACCAATGTAACATACTGCAAGGAAAATTTCACTCAAGTAACAGAGTTACTGATTTCCAATTAGTGTATTTGCCATATAAACATTCCAGTGAACAGTACAAATGACCCCCCCCCCCTATACAGTTATCTCTGATTAATATGATCTGTGCACTGCATACTTAAGCTGATTATTACAAACAACTAATGTGATTTAGTAACGAATATGTTTTTTTAACAAAATATAAAAGAATATGAAGTGACCACTAAAACAACTAAATCTGGATTTACAGTGTAGGTGGGGCTGCCTTTTTAATGTAACTGGGAGCACCTGGGTGCAGTTCTTCTTAGGATCTATGAAAGCGTTCATCACATTTCCCACAGAGAGACTCTTTCCATGCAGTTTTAGTTTCATTATTTTTTGCTATGTCCTTTACAAGCCATTCATGAAAAAAAGTTAAAAAAAACCCCAAACACTTCTACTTAACTTTTTGCTAAAACTTAACTGGGTTTTTTCTCTGTTGTTCTGCGATAATTCCTAAACTGTCTGTTGATTCGGACAAATGAAAATAACAAGTATTGCTCCATCATGTTCTTGTGTTTGTCAGTGTTTTAAGCCCCTTATGTCTCCTTCCAGGCAGCGCTGCCTGAAAGACACTAGGATTAGGCAATGGTTATGGTTATGTTTATGGTTAAGGTTAGGTGCCTTGAAGTCAATGGTCGCAGCGCTGCCTGGAGGGAGACGTTGGGGGCTTAAAACACCAGCCGTTCTTATGTGCTGTTTATTCTTTGGCCTTAATCATATTTTAGATTTTTTTTTCAATTTAGCAGTTGATGCTGTGTGAACAAGTTTGGTAATTGTTGGTTTTTCCCTGGTTCTGGTTTACAAACATTTCTCTTACTTGGAAAATACAGTATGTTCTTTAATTTTAACTTGAGTTTTGCAGCAAATTGGCATTTCATTACAAAGAGCTGGCTGGGCAACAATCCTTTAACAGACTGATGAGTCGTCATCTCCTCCATTCTGTTCCTGCGGACCTAAACCCATTCAAATGAGCAGGTTGGCAGACTCCCGTTTACCTCAAGTTAACAGTTGGTCTAAATAAGACTAAGAGGTTATGTCCCATGCAGTAACAGATTTCAGGCATGCAGGACTTTGAACAGATGGTGTATTATAGGTGCCATAGTGCAAAGGTGTGCTTAAAATGGCAAAAACATAAAAACAGAATGGATTTTTACCTTTACAGATCTACTAATCTATACAAAATCAATGCATAGCATTTCATCTGAAATAACTGAATCATACTGACTCCCCTCCAGCGTACTCCTCCTTGAACAGTGATTTTTGATTTTCCTGAGGAGCCTCGCAGTTCATCAGTCAGACATGTTCTGTCAGTGCAGGAGGAAGCAGCTCTGCTATAAAGACCATCCCACTGTGAATACAGAAGTGCAACCTCAGTTGTCAGCATCTGTCTGAGAAGGTGTTTGTACACAACAATTAACAACTTCATATATTAATGTATATCTCAGATGTCTAAACCGGGCAATCACACCAAGAGGTATCGCGCAGTGCAGTGCAAATCTCCCAGCACTTAATACGGGCTGTAATTTGTTTTATATATTTAGGATTATTTATTTTTTTTCTGAGGTAAAACACCGTCATTCCTCTGATCATGCAGAGGTTATGCACTTGAATATGTTCTACTCCTTCATAAACAAAACAGGTGACAAACCTGAAGCGAGCTAACAAGTGTTTAGGATCAAACATTACTAAAAAGGGTTCAGCTTGAAAATCAAATACAGTGTCGTGAGTTTTATTCTACTCAACAGGTAAAGCCAGTACAATATTGAAAATGTTATCATGTAAAAAGTGATTATTTGGCATTACTCTCACAAACACCAGGGTATAAATGTGGATCCCATATGGATCGGCAGAGCACTAAACCATATCTATTATTCAAGCGTGAGGGAGAATTTTTAGAGCACTCTAAATTTCTGCCATATTCATAATTTATATTTAAATCCTTCTTGGTCTCCACTACATATTCAGATCTCATTTACTGTCATCCATGCAGACTCGCCGCCTTATCCTCCAGGAATCTGGTCTCAATTAATGTTCTGATCGAGATTTAGGAGAGGATTTAAAAGGAAAGGTGCTTGGCAGTGTCCATGGAAACATGCAGTAGAAGCAATCTGTGTGTTCTTACACAGACATTGGAATAATTGAATTGTATGGCGGTGCTTTGCTTTGTCTTTCGGATCACTCCATGTTCATCTTGTTTCCTCACCCCTGTATAAGCCCTGTATGTTTTATCAGAGCTTGGATATGACACCACATGTACACAGTCTAGGAATGTATCTGCTTTAGGATTGGTGCAAGAATATTTTACTTAAACAAATTGATTGTTGCAAATACTGATTGAGGTGTACACATTTTCTGCCTGGTTTGTCTTTTCACAGAGGTCTGACTCTGTATCCATACCAATCCTGCTGAAGGGAACTCCACACACAGTGTGTGTCTGTCAGAGGAGATAGTGTTGCAACCATATAGAAGAATGAAAAGCTTCAATCATTCATCACCTCTCCCTGCACCAAGTGTCATAGGGGTGGGGATTCAGAATTCAGAACAAGTTTCAGGGATGCTAAAACTGCAGAAACGGAAGTCAGTTCTTTTGGTGATTTGTCATAGGCAACATTGTGCATGGTAGACAGAACTGTTAAGTGCTACAATTTGGCTCGGGGATAGATCTTCCATGACCACAAGATCAGAAGTGTCAGATATATTTACACTGGTCCTAATTATCATTAAAGCTGCTTTTAAACAGCACAATGCCATTCCTTATATCACCATTTCTAAATTTGACTTAGTCTAAAAAGAATCTTATACAACAGACTCATAAATGCTCAACTTTAAGTTATTTGGTCATTAAAGCTCAGTCTGAAGCTAATTTATATTAAAATGTATTTTTGTTGTAGTTTACAAATCATTGAAGTTTCCTCTTGCCCCATTTGCTACATATTCGCTGATGCAGGGCACACCAGTGATGTGAGTGCATTATTTAACATAAGCAAATGTTATACAGTAGATTTAATTATGAATTGAAGGGGATGCATGTTTGATTTCTCCTTGTTGTTCTCTATGTACGCCCCAGGGCTTTGCTAGACAAAGAGAGCTCTAAAAACAAGAGTTGTTGATGGAGGCTGTTCTGAAGTGACCAGTCATGTCTATCAGTAGTATTGTGAACAATTGCCTCCTCCTCCCCAACTCATCAAATGGTAGAGTTTACCCTGAACACAGCTGCCAGAAAACATCTCTTAAAGCTCAGACAGCAACTGAGGGAACATCCATCTAAACACGCATGAGTGAAGTGATACAACCATAGCCAAAAGTGTAGATATTGAGCTACACTATATAAGCTATAACTGCATCTTGGCCAAAAATACACAACTGTAACATCAGCACTGACATTGCCTTTCAAGGACATCAGAAGCAGGGGAGATGGCTAAATCCTCATTACCTCAAAGGCATACAGCCAGTTTGTTTTGATAAACACAGAGTAAACTGGGGAATTACAGCAAGGTTGTGTGCTATTTAACCAACACGTCCAACTTAGTAAAGGCCTACTGGGACCTTCTCAAGGAAAAAGATATGAGAGCAGTGCACACCCTGTACCCTTCAGTAGGCAGAGGTTAACTTGAGGATATTTATCAGCGTACAGAGCTGAGTGGAATTACTACACGTGCTCAGGAGGCAGTAAAATAAAGTTTCATAGACAGACTGCAGACAGTATAGTACTAAGTGCAATGCATCAAGCAATGGTGAATGCTGATGATCCTTAAAGCGGCATTAATCAATGTTTTAGGATAACAAAATAAAATGACTATGTGACTGTGTGAAACTGGACAGTGTCGTCTTTAACGAAAAGCTCTAAAAAAAAAAAAAACACTGTACACGACCGTCTTCGCACCAAACAGCAGACAGACACAAAGCAGCTAAAGAGCCAGATATTTCCCTCAGGAGATGATAGAGACCAAAGGAGAGCTAAAAGAGAGAATGAATATTAGATTTCAGGTTGCCAGAAACACAACTCCAATTGAATGATAATGTTGCTCCGTAACCGCTGGATGTATGAATAAGCAGCTGTTTTCTAACAAGTTGGCCACATCACCTTACAGTAAAATGTGGTGATATGTCAATGTTCACAACTGTTTTTCCCACTGCCCCCGGTGGCCATAAAATCAGTTATTGCAGGTTTAAACTAACCAAAAATGATTTATTTCTTGAAACGATCCTAACATGAAGTATCACAGCCATGCCAGTTAAACTTCCATTACAGTTTATGCAGTCACCAAAATGATTACAAGTTTGTCTCAGCCTTCTCCCAAACAACTGAAGTAATGCTGTTTGTTCCAAAAATGTGTCCATCAAATGTCTCTCAGAGATTTAACCAGTTAGAACAATATACATTGCTCTGCACAATGCAAGGTTACAGCTTGTAATCAGTCTAGTGCTCGGCTAGGTTTACTACAGCTGAATATGATTTACATTATAGCAATGTCAGTTTTGGAGCACATAATGCACCCTGGCCTGCAACGTACAGTATATTCTACTCAGTCAAAGTTGTCTCTTTAAAGTGGAATTGAAGTGCATGTGAATGAAGCTCTATAGACAGACCTCAAACTGAGACCACGTGATGTCCTAATGCACAGAATGAAATTGTTTTCTATTGGTTCTCCATTCCCTATCTTAGTCAACCTGAACACATTCTATTTAAAAAAAGATGACAACTAAGATACTCCAAATGATGAAGCTGACACTTCCAGAGAGTGCAGGCTGTGATGTATCCGTACTGAAGCTTGAAGCTTGAATTTTTGCCTCACCATCAGTGTAAGATTGCTTTTGAAGCGAGTTGAAAGAACTAAACTCCAGAGACGACTGGGTGCACTTCCTTATCTGCTACCAAACTGTGAGTGAGTGTGGATACACAGAAAACCTAATGAGGATGCTTCTATTTAACTGTTCCTCTAAAACAGCCTTCAGACAGATAATGATTATGTTTTCATCATGAATATTATTCAATGAAAACGCATTTTTTGTTCTTCCACAAGGGGAATTCTTAACTTGCAGTGTGTCTGTACTACAGACACACTAAAAGTCTGTAGCATCTGAGTGGCAGGTAAATAAGACTTTTCAAAGCTCTGTGCAATTTAACCTGGTATTGGCCTTTATCGACGGCAGTGTATTGCACATGAGTGGGAGGATGCATTGTGACACATCAACTTTTCAAGCAGGGTGGACAAAGGTTCACATGGGCTACATTTACGTGTTGAAATAATCTGTTGTGCCATCGTTGAGCATATGTCACATTCAGAGTTAATAAAAGAGCAGTACTGTAACACCACTCTGGCCTGAGGAGACAAAAAACAGGCCTGCTCCTTATCAAATCACGGCACTTTGCATATCATTCAAGCAGTTCATTGTTTTTCACATTCAGAGCAGATTTCAGTTCATATACAATACTTCCACCTCCTGTTCATCTTACATCTGTGATCTCGATCTTTGTAAAAAGTTGTTCATGCTCACACATATTAACTAGACTGTCCTTGACTGTAGGAAGGCCAAACAGTTTCATATTTAAACAGGCTGGTTTCGGCAAACAAAGCATGTCATTGGGGTTCTAGACCACCACTTAGGCATTAACCTTGGACACTGACTCATGCAAAAATCTGTTGAAACAAATCTTGAACTGACATCAAAAACGTACTACTTCGAGATTCCTTTGAGAATTGTTTCCAGACATGTTTGCTGATGATATTCCTTCTTCTATGGCCACAGCTTCTGAATGAAACACTGACATGAACAAATATTGTCACATCTTAAAATAGCTGTCAGACTGTTCAGTTTTGTAGCTAACAATACCCTCAAATTAAAGCTGTCAGACGACTTACGTCAGTGTTTACTGCGTCCCAAATCTTTTTTGTCGACTGAACAACATTTCTCTCAGGTTAATGACATGCTGTTTTGTATTGCAGGGTGTAGAGGATGAGGTAAGATGGAGGGCAAAGGAGCAAAGAAGAAGTTTGGAAGGCAGAGTGCAGGAGCAGATCCATAGACAGCTGGGAGTCAGTGGTGCTAGTGTGTAACCTCACTCTCAGTGCGCTCTGATTAAAGAATGATTTATAGGCCTGCTGGAGAGCCCTCTCAGCAATCCGTCTCCGCAATGAGATTTTCTTTCCCTTTCGAGGGGTTTGGTAAATCAAGCCATCTTGGAGAGGTGGACAATGTCAATGTGTTACTGAGAGGGAGCCATTAAATGTTATAATCATGAAAGCATGGGGGGTGGGGGGGGGGTTCAGAGGTGCATACATACACATATTTGTCACATACGGTGTTGATCCTGACTCCTTCAGTGGAATAAATCAGTATATGGAGACATTTCTGCATCTATCATTCCGACAGACTGATCATCAGTCTTTTGGCTTTAGTGCTTATTTGCATGTGAAGATTTAAGATGTGTTTGATAATGAGTGTGCTGGAATATAATATTTATTTCTCCATTCTTTATAGTCATCCTATAATGTTAAGTTTATACAGTGTTGTTCACTGATTGTTCAGCCCTAAATGCATAGGACTTCCCTGTTAGTGGTACGTGTACACTGCGAAAAACTCTTCAGTTATTTTTGTATATTATCATTCTCACTGTGCTAACATACTCATGATGACAATGCTAACGTGCTGATATTAAGTAATGTTTATAATGTTCACAATGTTAGTTTAGTATGTTAGTATGCTAACATTCATCCTCGGAAAAACCATGAGCGTACAAAACGATCCAGTAGATATTTCGCAGGATAAGTGAAATCTTTGACCTTCTGGTGGCTCTGGAAGAGAGGTCAGGGGATCAAAACGTGTAGGATTCATCCTCTTGGGACCATGCACATCAGTACGAAATCAAGCCAATTCAATCAACAGTGTTTGAGAAATTTCAATCTGGACCAAAATGGTGGCAGACAGACAAAATCGGAAAAATAAATCTGCCAATGTTGTGAGATTATTTCAACTGTTTTCAAGAAAAATCTACTTTTGTAGAAATGACTGTAAGAAGGAAAATACTTTTCCTGCGCAACAATCATGTGAAATGATGCTGACACCAAATATTTGGATCGGAAACACACTAATACTTGATCTCTTAATGGACTGTTTTGTTGTTGTTGTTTTTACTGTATTACAGACTTCTGCACAGCAGCAGAACAATGGCACCACTGCATGGGAAATGATGGGAAGTCACTGCGGACCCATCAATCATTAGCAAATCATCAGCAGACTGAATCCTATCTTTCCAATGGTGTCATGATGCCATCTGTCTAAAGCGAGCTGCATGCCACTGCGATCTGTATCACAAGTGCAACAGTTATTGCAATGATGAATAGCTCTTCATTTCCATATTATCTTCTAAGTGTACAGAATGTACATGTATACATTTGGGTCACAATATAAACATTTCAGGTACCTTGCTCATGATTATGCAGCATTCAAGTTTGCATTCCATTAATGTGACGTTTTCATTAACCCAAGCACGCAACCGCTCCGTGTGATGTTTCCCAATTATCTCTTCCTGTTTACCCAATTACATTAATTAGAATCTACTGTATTTGCATAACCCAGCAATTGAGCTAAACCTATTATGAAGCTTCTTTAAAAATAATTACTCCACCTACTGTTGCCATTGTTACTCAAAGACAAGCCACCCTATTGACATACAAATGTATGTTAAAATATATACGTCATAATTAAAGCTTAATGTGGCAAAAACCTCAAATATAAAAGCATGGTATTGTTCAGTGATGGACAAGTATTCAGATCTTTTACTAAAATAAAAGTATCAATACAACTACTGTATCTAAAAATATTCCATTACAACTAAAAATCCTGTTACAAAAATGTAGAAATGTTGAAAATGTTTGCATTATAGCCTACTGTTGTTGGTCAAGGTGGACATAGATTTAAGTATTATATATATATATATATATATAGTATATACAAGCATATATACTATGTACTAGTATATACAGCTAGTTAGTTTAGTCTAGTGTATAACCTAGGGTTCAGGCCTCCTCAAAAGGTCACAAGTTAAATCTGGGGGTTCATGGTAGGAAAGTAGATAAAAAAGTTTTGCTGCATTTATTTTGGCTTTATACTTTCTTTAAAGGGCCAACAACTTGGCAATGCAGTGTATTTTATAAGATCATTGTGTCGTTTTAATGTAAAATCGTAATAGTAAAAGTATGTAGATGTGTAATAATGTAGTAATGCTGTGTGGTGGAGTAGTATAAAGTAGCATAACATGGAAAAAGTAAAGTACCTTAAATGTGTAATTAAGTACAGTACTTGATTACATCTACTTAGATTCTACACTGGTATTTTACTATAAAATGAATTCTGCAGGTAGTCAAGGAACATACTGTAGACAGAACTATAGTATGTGTCCTTCAGCTCTTTTTTACTTTTCCAAGACTCTTTCACACTTCTTAAAAAACATCACAAAAACCTTTATAGAAGGGTGGCATTACTGCAGGATTTTTCTGTCCTTCAATAAAAAAAACTCAGACGCTCCGATGTGTCTCTGATCTAGTCAATAACAATGTAAACAAAGCAAGCACACGATGCACAAAGATGTTACCGCTGTGTGCTTCACTCTATATTTTCAGATTTGGCCTTTAACAACATAGCCCATGTACAAAACTAACCTGCCTGAATTACAGTGATTAAATTTGGCAGACAGCTTGCTCATCATTATGGCACAAGGAGAGGGCAGTCAGAGAATACTTGAAGATGCTTAACAGAGTCACAGAACACAAAATGTTTCTCTGCTGATTAGCTTATATAGAGCACTGGAGCAGAGGTGATGATTATTCCTGAAGATGACAGAAGATACATGTTGTAGCTGTGCTGGCTCTATAAATGTCAGGCTAGGCACGGTAATTTCACGCTTTTAGCACTATTACCCCTGTTGCATATTCCCCCTAAAGTGAATTCACGTTTCAGCTGAAAACGCGCTGCCCTTGACTATTATACGGAAAGAGTTGACTTGGCAAAGACACAAAGGCACCTCTCAGAATGCTAACAGCCAAAAAACAAGTTACACTACATCTGCATTGCAACAGCTCATTCTGTTAGTCACATCACACCATTGTGTCTGCGTGATCAACCAGGTAGTGCATCTTGCATGGATATGACAGGCCTGCAAACATACTATGAATATGTATTTTTTTTCTTTCTGGAGCAAGTGCGTGTAGCTTCTTGCAACAGAGCTGTCTCCGTGAAATACGTGCCAATTATAATATTGAAGCTGTCTCTACTAGTGACCTTTTTGGATTTGCTCTGTATGCTATTACACTCAATCAAGAAAGGTCAGTCGTGGACGTGGGTCCCATGCAAAAACTATTTTTTTTCATCTTAGTTTGAATTGGATTTCATCACTGAAACAAACACATGGACTTTGCATTTTATTTGCTGTTTGCATATATTGATATGACTTCAATATTTAACATAAGTTGTACTGTAACATGTTGAAGTCTTTTAGAGCAAGTGTTTAACTTGAACTTTTTAACTTTGTTTTGAAAGCTCTCAGAAATAAAGTGCTGATTGTAATTCATCTGAAGCGTTCATGTTTTTGATATAAATAACTGCTATTTAGCTTTTTTTGAGTGCTATTGTCCCTCTGATAGACAGACAACTAGTTATACAGACAACATTAAGTGTTCATTTAAGTTTGATATTACTTCAGAAATTAAATGAACAATTGAACTATTGCTGTTATACTAATATCTTGACAACTTTGAAAAACATAACTTACACTCAATAAATTGTACATTTTTGGCCTTAATAGTATACAGTACAGTATAACCCATCTGTCGGACCTACATGTGAGCAAACGGCACACTGTGACTGAACAGCTCCAAATGGTTGCACCTGTTTTACATAGTCATTTCAGTGTTTGAGAAGGGAGCCCCTTGGTGGGCAAACTCAGAATTTCTCCAGTCAAATAAAATGAACAGCACTATGAATGGGCATTCATGGCATCCTCTTTTATCTTTATGACTGTCAGATAGTACAAACATTCAATGACAAAATGATGGTGTATTACAGTTAATAGAAATATTCAGATGTTCTCACTTCACAACTGACACGGCATCATTTCTTGTAGCTTGTAGTGTCAATCATGAATGGGATAAACATTCGAATGACATCTTACTACCAGCAGAAACTCAATCAAATATCCTCTGGGTACTGCAGGGATCATTTCCGATCTGGAGGCCAATTTTTCCAATTCTTGGTACTGTGGAAAAAACCTGACCTTAATATAGCAAATAGCAAATAGGCTAGCAATATAACCTCATGTCCCATTTTAGGTGCACCGTGTGCATGTCATAATTCTAAACAACTTAAAATGATGACGTTAGCATGTACAAACACATTTTTTTTTACCTTTATTTATTCAGGGAAGGTTCACTGAGAGGAAGCATCTCTTTTGCAGGAACACCCTGATCACATTCACACAGTTCCACATTCGTACCTGGAAGCTGCCCAGTACAACCACAGCATGATCCGCTGGCCACTGAGCAGCTCCACATGTACAGTGTTTCCAAACTGAGCAGCAGGATATGCCACAAATGCCAAAAATATATGTCACACATTTACATTTTTCGGATTCAAGTTTTATCAGATCAGCTCCACATACTTTAGGCACAAACACTGGTTAAAAAAATAAGTTTAGAGGGCGGCGTAATACTGCAGCTCACTGATTAGTATTTTTTCCTCCCACTACAAGAGTCTGAATTTGATTCCTAGCCCAGGCATTGTAGCCTCCTAACATTTCATTCACTTCAGTGTTATCACAGGGTCGGCTGCCTGCACTATAAGTGAGCCTGAATGAATACTCCACCACTATTGACAAACTTTCATCAGTGGATATCCGGGCTCGACCCCTACATTTGTCGCTGGCAGCTATGTTATATTTCTCTCTTTTGAGAATACATTTTGTTGGCGAGTGCAGCTCTCTGTTAGTGGAGCACGCACTTAGTGTGTCGACAGAGACTCTTACATTTTGATTCATCATTTCCTGTGGGCGGACAGCTGTCCACTGCCAAGCACAGAATTTCATTAGAATAAAAAGGGTGAATCTATTGGTCCCAGTGTGGAAGAGATATCCTCTACTACAGTGATATTTTGTCAGTTTGCCACCAAGACAAGTTTGAAAGAATCGTATTATTAAATAGCAAGTATGTGGCATTATAAACAGAACACTACTTGTTGAGAGTCAATTGAATCAGATTATCAGGTTAATCTGACTTTGTATGAAATTCAACTTAAATGTTTGATCACCTCTCAGTGTACTAAACTTTGCAGCTGAGAGATGAAATATCAATACGGTGGGCAAGGGGTCAATCAGCTGCTGTACAGAGAAAGAATCTTTGCAAAATTGATTGTGCCGTGCATTTTTGGAAATTAAAAACATATGGCTTCATATCAAAAGAGTCAAAAATAGTTTACTGAATTACACATTCTTTTAGGAAAATGAGGCTTTATTATAAAATATAAACATTTTTCTAAAACTTCTTTTAGTAAAATAAAAAACAACAGTATATTGCTGCCATCCATTTATGTAATTTTAGCATTTAATTTAGCATCCAAATTGCACATTCAAAATACACATTTAAATCAGGCAAGCATGGGATTATTAGAATTATTAGAATTATTAGAATGTGTTAGATTTGAAATATTTGGGAAAAATTGTACCTCAACATGTGATTTATACATACGTCTTGTATTTAATTACAGCCAAACAACAATGTTTCATGTTAATGGAAGGAGGTTCCCATATACTGAGTGAGGTCTATTGTTGGAAATGTGGGCGAGAGACTGATGGGCTGGAAGTACAAGCTCAATTGTCCTCGTGTTGATTTCAGTGACCTCTGCAGGGGTTCGTTCACGTCTAATCAATTCACAGATCAGAACAAGCTGAGCTCAGAATAACCCCTGCAACCACATCCCAGGCCAGTGTAATATATGCCAATAGAAATAAATGCTCACTAAGATTTAGCATGCCGTAACTTTGTGAGATCCTTGCACACTGGGGCCTTAACACAGGAAAGGGTATGTCTCTGCTCCCCCCAAAAAGTTAGTTCCTAATGGAAATCTATAGCACACTAAACACTAACATCAATTTTTAAAACACACTTCACCAACACACTTCTTGCAAACAGATGTGGTGGTAGAAAAGAAGGTACTGTGCATAAATACTGCAGTGTGTGTGTGTGTGTGTGTGTGTGTGTGTGTGTTTGTGTGTGTGTGTGTGTGTGTGTGTGTGTGTGTGTGTGTGTGTGTGTGTGTGTGTGTGTGTGTGTGTGTGTGTGTGTGTGTGTGTGTGTGTGTGGGGTCACCTGTTTGTGCAGGCAGGACTTTTCCTCTGCTGTTGATGTAGTGCCACCCATAGACAGGTCAATATATTACATCTTCATCTTCATCTTCTGTGTGAGTGGAGATGGCAAACACATATATACCAGACTGAGAAAATAGCAGCAGAACAATGCAGAACAAATCCAATGCATTTAATTGACACAACAACCTGATCTCACAGAATTCCGTGAAATTCCGTGATGGGCCCATGGACACAAGGGCTAAGAGGTAGTGGTAATGCTCTATACCAGGTATAGAAATAACTCAAAACTAAAAGTATGCAGAATCCTCCAAGCATTGAGTCAAGTGTTTAAAATAGCATGCTCACGTTACACTGTCACTTGTGTGAAAGCAACCATCAAGAGTGATTCTTGGATTTAAACCTCAATGGACTTCATGCCATTTGCACATTGTTCTTGTGTGCTCTCTTTATTTGGTTTCATGGAGGTTGCTGAGGAGTTACTCCTTGTTGGCTCTGATAAAGGCATGCTTGCTGAAAAGCATTAGCATAAGAAATGCAATGGTAAACAGAGGCCAAAGTATTTAGATTGTTTATTTTTTGTGAATGCTGTTGCTTAGTGACATCGTGTGCTTTCTTTTCAACAAACAAAATAGGAGTACAGTGCTAACATTTTCATTTGTGAAATGTTGTGATGTTGAATGTTGCATTCAATTTGAACTAGTATCTGTTCCGAAGCATTCACTATGCTGTATGTGCTCTGAGAGAACAAACAAATCTAAACAGAGAGAAATATTCTCAGCTACCTATCACTGGCATAGCTAAATTCCCAAAATGTCAGAGCGTCCATTGAGCCAAACTGTGTCAGGCAAATCTTTAGTTATTTATTGGTCATGCCTGTTGAATACTAGAGAATACAATGGTGTCATATTACAGTAAAAGCTTCGGCAATTTCTACTTCCTGTCATGCAAAGATTTCTCAGGAGAGGCATATTCCCAGACACATCGTGTTAAGTCAGAGGACAGTGTCTCTTTACCATGCATTGTGTTAGACATACATGCCTAAACAAATGTCCACCAGGCAGTATAGTTTCATAAAAACATACATATTTATAGTCAATTGTCTGCACTCCTTGCATAATGGCTGTGGATTGATCTGTTCCTGCTGTAATGGGGGGAGCATTCACTGTCAGCCTGCAGCCTGTCTGTGGGTTCCACCACATTGGTTTTGCTGGATGGTAGATGTCAGCAAGTCCATAGAACAAAATAGTTTTGAACGAATGCTGGCAAATTGAATTCCTTCCCCATTTGTTGGATGCCACAGTAAATGGATGCTTATTGACAACCGCACTGTGGAGGACAAGATGACCAACCCTCGACATCATAGATCAATAATGTTAACTGAGACGTCCCTGCAACAAGTCTATGTGAATAAACAATAGAAAATATGAACAAACATGTAATATGATATATGATTTCATAGAGTTATAGGATGATCTTCCATCTCTATTCACCAGTATTTGTTCTGTTACCTCGCTTATTACTCTTACTTCACCTTTGTCTTTGTCATCTCAGCAACATTGTCCATCGATCAATAACCACGGAGCAAAGTAGTCAACATGAATAATGTGCTAAATTAGGATCTTTAGCAGTTATTGATTATGAATTTGCCCCTGCCCTTGAACTCCCTCACAGCACCCAAAAGGTTTATATGCTAAGAGAGCTTTATGTCCTTTTATCACGACAAAATAAACGTACAGTATAGGTCAGGCTCTTTGGCGTTCCATCTATTTTTGGTAGATTGCAGATTGCGTGCATGTCCTCACACCTTAAGCACTGCCCTTTAAAAATGAGGAGGCGGGTAAAGCATACAAAGGTACAGTGATTATCTCCATCCTTGGTGAATGTAATTCAGTGTGCCAAAGAGAAAGGCCCGACGAGCCCAGAACATTTTGTAGAAAACCAGCTTTGCAGCAATCATGGCATGAAGCTCCAGCGAAATGTGGCCAGAGACATGCAGTCAGAAATTATGTCTCTGTCTCCCAGGGTAAACAAGCCAGCACACATTCATTAAAGAGCTCTCGACTGGACCTCAAATGTGTATTGACCAGCTGGGGACAAATGGGAACCATTTCCCTCTATGAATTGAAGCCATTTGTTACAGTTTAGGATTGATTCTTTGTCATGGCAACCACCAGAGTATGGTCCTGAAATAAGAAATTGCATTATCTCAACCAAAATTGATTTATGTAAGAAAAAAGAAAATGACAGAAAGAATGACTTCGCCAAGATCAGGTGGTGACCCAGAATACATGAAGGTGTATGTCAAAAACTGAGAAAATGACATTATTACTCAGTGCATTTCAAAGGTTTCATCATCTGTCCTGGACTTGCTTTTCTTTCCCAGTTATTTCACTTCTTCTACCACATATTGTATTCACCCTAATCAAAAATATGTTCACTATTCCCAAAAGTTGCAAAAGCACACGTTGCTCAATCAGATGCTACTGTTTTATTTGGCCCTCCGACACGCTGCTGGATTAACGTTATCCAGTACCAATGGGTTGTTTTAAACACAGCCTTTGTGTTGTCTTTTATATTATTGGTTAGTTATTCCCCCAAATTGAAATATGACTGTTTTGATGCACAAATCTATTGTAAAAATGAAGGATGTGCATAGGGTGTTCAAAACTTCAAAAGATACGCATCTTATTAACAATCAATAACGAAGGGTGACATATAAGTTTAAAAACATCTACAGTAGATTATAACAGTTCACAAGCGTACCATGATATCACCCGTATATATATCTCTAACACATGGGTCAAAACAAACTATTTTCTTAGGTGGTTTTCTACCCATGCATACCGAGTAAATTAAACCCAGTGCTTGTGCTTCTTCTGATAGTGAAGTCTGAAGTTCCTGCAAAAAATGCTTAATGAAATGTAAGGAAAAGTATGTCTGTAAAGGCAGAATAAACTCAGTAAAATAGTATGGATTTTTTTAAAGACTACAAATCAGCTCTTTGACAGGACAGGAATATTTGTAATAATGATTTAAGAATAAGGTATTGCTACCTGGTGTATGTTACAATACAGTGGATGTTTATTTTTTATTTTTAGACAAACAAAGTAAATTAAACCTGATTGCAATCTTCTGAAAATGAGCACTTTGCAATGGGACAGGGACATTGGTCTCGGATTAAAATAGTCCTAATATCACAAAAATCCATACATGAATACTTGGAGAACCTACTGCAGCTGCAAATACATACATATGCATAAAGTGTTTGATGTTTTCATGAAAGCTGTAACAAAAAACAGATGTTCCCAGCCCAATTGCCATCTTACTGGAACAGACCAAATACAAGGATCCTAAATCCATGTTAAATTGTAGTAATACGGGTGAGGGCTGCTTTTATAGGGGATGCGTGGGATGTACTGGGTTGTTCCCCAGCATTTCCAAAGACAAAACATTTCCAAACCATCAAAGAGGATACTAGATATGAGGTGTTACTGTACTTATAACAAGATGTCACAAACCTAATCCCTGCAAAGTCTAAATATAAACAACATTCCATCTGAATGTGTTTTTTGTTTTGCATCTAAATTTATAATTTATGTTAATGTGACTGGAATTCAGCACTGCTATATTATTGTCTGACATGAAATAATTGCATACAATAAAATTACATTTTAAAAAATTAGGTGTTTGACAGAATGAATTTAATTTGAAATTAAGCAATAGTTAGCATGACTACATTATGGCTATATTACTTTATGGATAGTAATGGGTATCAATAAACCTCCCAAAAAATATACTGTGATGTAAAGTACTGACTTTGTGTCTGTGTGAAGCAAGAATATAGTCATTAAAAACATGTACAAAAATGCTAAAACATGACCTGATCAATATAAAATTCAGATTCCTGCAATGTAATTGTTTTTCTTTAATTATTATTCCAATTCACATAATCTACACCTTACAGTTGCTGGTGTGTTGGATCATTTTTAGGGCCCCTGTGGACCCAGAATGGGGGCGATCTCATCTGGAGCTCGATATGCAACGTGTGCAACAGTCTCCTCCTTCAACACCCCGGACAGAGTTATCCAACAAAGCAACACTGACACGGAATCAGTATTACATTTAACTCTGGTTTGAGAAGCCATTACCTTGGCACAGACTAGACAGCTTTATTTAATCTAGATCTCCCTTTCCCAGACTGGCACAGCAGGTGCTTGTTCATTCAATCTGTAGGGGCTGGCATGAGTCTGGGAATTTGATTATATCTGGATGCCAAAAAAACCTGGCAAGGGCCAAAGTCCAAAGTGAAGCCTATCTGCATCAGTACTGTGTAATCAGTACTGTGGTTCCCTGATGCACTGCATAAGTTATATTGCATGTGTAGACATGTGTGATAAAAGTTGTAGCGTTTAAGCCTGGGCATATTTGAGGTTAATGTTTGTTTCAGGCAAGAGGGAAAGCGAAAGAAACACTCACAATTCATTTTTCTTTTGTCTTTATTCATTCCCATCTGTGTCTCCTCTTCCTCTCAAGTTGTGCAGATGCCAGAAATATGTAAGTTAGTCCAGTGCTGACAGGCCTCCACAGCCAATGAATAACATAGATCTTATCTTTGCAATCCACCAGTCACATCTGACTGTTCACCTGGAGGATACAAGTGGCATTTTTTATTTTTCAGATTTAAACAAGTGTAAAATGTGAGAGATGTCAGAAAGTGCATGTACAGAGAGTATGGCAGGTCAAAGGTCAGTAAGCTGTGTGTGCAGTCTGGGAATGGAGGATAAGGGAGCACATCCAGGCTAGAGGGTTTAAATCCCAACAAAGAGAGGTGCCAGAAAACCTGCGTTGCGAGCTGCACCACAGATTAGATGGGACTGTGGTAATACTGACGTGTACACATACAAAGATTAAATCCGCACAGGCTTACATACTGGACAGTAGGTTTTTTTTTTTTCCACTGATTTAAATAATACTCAAAGACACACACATCTATTAAATATTTAATGACCCCTAATGCTACTGTAAAATGCTACTGTCCTATTTATTTTCTGAACTCATTCATATTCTAAGTGCAACAAGGTTAAAGGGTTTACTATTGTATTAAGGTCAAGCTGAGGCATCACGGTCACTAAATAGTTGGCATTTTAAGTGGGAGATTTAGCAATAAGCAGTTAGCGAGTTAGCGTTCCATTTAGAGGGAGAGACACAGACTAATACAATGAATATTTTTTAGACACTTTTCGTTTCATACAGCCAGATATTCTGATTCATGTGTCCTCACAGAATTGCCACTGTGGTCCAATTTCTCTGATAGACAGAATATAAATTGAAAATTTATATTGTCTTCTGCTTTAGATCTTGAATTGTGAAAAGAGACACTTTTTGAGACTCTTGGAAAAAAGAAAGAAAGACGAGGACGTGCTGGTGTCATTTGCCATACGAGTTTTTGAATTTTTCCCCCTTGAATAAACATCTTTAGTCCTCACTGCTCAGCATTTGTTCAAGGATTTTAGCAGGTGCAGCTGCTTATACCATTACAGGTCACGTCTCTCCTCATTCTGTTCACACTAACAAATTGCACTGGCCTGACACAGTAAATAGACATAATAAGGGCTGTTCGTTTTTCAGCGACCTCTTTGAGACAAAGTCACGGCTGCTAAATGTTTGCTGTAGCTATAAGGTATTTCTCTGCAGACTATGCCTGAGGTCTGCTTAGTTTGGGCTGTAATTACTCTGTTCTATATTTCATGCTTGTTGGTTCTGCATACAATCAAAGCTGATCACTGAGCCACTGCACATTTCCTGCAGCTGTTATTGAATAGCGAAAGCGAGAAGCAGAGAGCCAGCTGTTACCGCAACGTGCTGCAGATGGCAGTAGTTGAACAGGCATACGCAGGTAAGCCGTGTTCTGCTTTTTTGTCTTGAATGTTAACTTCTCCACAGGTGACAGATGATGACATAGAGCTTTTAATCTGGTTCAGATTTATGATGTCAACAGAGGGAACATTCTCCCTTGCTGCTTGTCTGAGTTGAAATGGAATGTGTGCACAGACATTAAATAAAGAGAGGGGTGTTTTGGTGGGTGATAGAAAAAATAGGGTTTGCCTCATATTTACCAAAGTGAATGCCCTGTGCGATTCATCCCACAACATTTTACAAGTCTGACTGAAGGAAGGTATGAGGTGAACTGATAACCAAGCACTACATCAGAGAGGAATGACTTGAACGACAAAGTGTAAATTGCAGCAACTCCATGAGAGATGAAAGGCAGAGCTGAAGAAAGTTCAAATTGGAACTTAAAACAGGGCAAAGATGATGAACAGCCAATACAGATTGACTCTGTCTAGTGCCTCATTCAACATGTACACCCTGTGGCTGGCTTCCTCATTTCCATAAAAGTCTAGGCCTTCATCTGACAAGAGGAAAGAAAAAAAAAAACACTTGCTGCCGTTTCAAGAGAACACAAAGCATGAAGAAAATTGCATCATGCTCTTATCCTGCAGACACTTTATGTGGTTACACATGACATATCCATTCACGTATTAATGTGCTGTATGAGAACAGTTCCATAAAACATCTGACCGTGTGCAGTAAATCGCTGTGCGGCTGCACTGCAAAGCAAAGCCAATTACGTGTGTATTTCTAAGAAAGAAACGAGGAGTCAATCAGCCGAGTCAACGCTGGCCACAAATGAGGGGTCAACCTAAATAAAAAGACACGTTCTCAAAAGCGTTGGGGAAGACGGAGCATGAACGATTTACACGAGGGTCCGAGACGAAGATTTACAGTCCTGTCTTGACTCAAAGTTTGTCAATCCTGTCAGATCCAGCACAGCTAAATCTGTCACAATGAAACACAGCCATATCATCCTGCCAAGACCAATTGTTTGTTGCGTCTCGAAAGATCTGAGCATGACCTTAATGATCTGTGCAACATTGAGTGTTGGATTACCAAGCTACTTGAGCCAGCCACTGAAAGGCATGCTGCATGTCATATTTTGATTGTGTGGGCAGGAGCTGATACCCCCTCTGCCCTCCCCTCGTGGAACCTGACGCCAGCAGCAGGGCACTCTGGGGAGGCTTCACCAGGATGAGGCATTCAGCCAAATAGCAGCACACACAGCACTGCAATTTGTCTTCCTCCTCCTCCTCTGGACACACCTCATGAAAGCAAATGAACTCTCACCTTTGTTGCTACAGCCAGGAAGCACACAGCATTGTTGTTGAAGCAACAAGGATACCAGGGTTGTTATGGGTTCTTAAGCACCGCTCCCTTAGGGGCGGATCCAGACTTATGTACACTCGTGATTGGATTCCACGAAAATTGGCCGAAAAAAAAATATGAAGAATTGGTGAAAAAACAACAACATGAATGATATTTAGTGACCTCTGATGTCCAGTGATGTTAGGCCTGCAGGGTTTGTGGACTACATAAAAGACAGTAACAGAAAGCAAGTGTTGGAAATTCACTTAAGGGTCAGAGGCCAGATGCTGCATAAGCACTCCTGCTGCACAAAGATCATAAAGCACTGGGCGGCCTATTGATTTCAGGGCCTTTATCAGTGTTTCTATGTGGCCGGTGGCCGAAACACTGTGGGATAGACATGTCTGTCATTTTTATGTGCGCATTTACGGTGCCCAAGAGAAAAAGTGAGTGTAAGAGCCTCATCTATCTATTTTGGTCAACTGAGTAAAAATGTGTCATTTGTGCTTGTGTTTTCCTCATTTACAACAGTGATTTAGAAAAGCTTTCTCTTTGTGTTCACCAGCGGCAATACAATATAGTGGAATCAATATACTGTGGTTGAATTGCTCTAAATCAATTTCCAGCATACAGTACATAATAACAAAGCATTACTAATGCTACAAAAGCTTTTAAAAGATAATATCCGTTTATTACAACTTGGGTCTTATTACCATTGCACTCACCAAAGTGATTGCTGGTAAAACCTATGAAATAGAAGATCCAAGTTGTAATAAACCAGAATTTTCCTTCAAGGCTGTGGAGCTACATTATGCTTCTGCACTGATCTGCTGTATGTCAAGCTAAGTCAGCTTGTAATGCATGACTTTCATATGGTCAACCATTTTGACGTTGATGAAAGGTAAATGGGGGTCTAAGTTTGTCAATATTTCCCTCCAGATTTTAGATTAAATTCTGTGACATATTTCTATCAGCAAGTTAGATCACTGAGAAGCCTGAGCTTGTCTCAGTAATGTCTGAAGCGAAATGAGTTCAACAACCCCACTTCATACTCAGGTTAATTATATCTGCGTGTGTAAATAAATGCAGGTAGTAGCCTCTGTAACCTGCAGCTGCTACACCTACTCACCATGATTGACTCCCTCTGTAGGCTTTGGGGATTAGGTTGACCTGGCTGCTGAGTACACCAGCAGTTTCTGTTTACTTCAGTGGTGTGATTACGGCGGAGGGCATCGCAGCTCAATTTATTGAATACCTCAATGCTGTCATAATTTTATGCAGCGATTTAAAGACGTGACTTCTTTTCTCTCCAGCAGTCTGACAATCAAATCCTATTTTGTGCTACCAAATTACAATGTCATCGCCATTTTCTACCCACCAACCGCAACCGACGTCTTATAATTCCTATTCATTACAAGCCATAAAACGTTGTGTCAATATAATACTATACACATGTATATGTCATCCATGACAGTGGTTATGTTTAGGTTAAATATTTTGTATAAAGGGTGTATGTATTGCATGCCTTTACAGCAAGTGTATAGTTCTTTAAAAAAAAAAAGACTGTTACACTTCGAAATCTGTCAAAGTAGATACAGCATAACCTAAACTGGCTTCACAATTAATCAGCATTACTTTGTATTTAACAGTGAATACAGTGAAGGTGAATTTTTGAGTAAAAGAATAATTTTGTGTTTTTTGTAGATTCATTACGTAGATCTTTCTCATAGGTGTCTCCTCAACCCTTTCACAATTCTATATGACTAATGGATATGCTCTCAATTCCATTAAGATGGTAGATAAGGTACTTAAAGGCCACTGAGTGTCGACTGCTATCAGATTTTAATCCTCTTCTCCGCTTATTGTAAGGTAGCTCCATGGCTTAATAACAGCAGAGAAAAGATTAGAAGAGTCGAACAAGACAGTATTAGTAGTAGAAGTACTTCAGAATACAGAATATCTAATGTATTTTGTTTTCTTTACCATCCTTAAATGAAGTTTATTTGTTTACAATAAAATACATGTATAACAACAAATTATTGTGTCTTTCATATACAGTAGTGCATCATTATGGGAGTTTAGAATGAGGAATAGATGATTCACAAAGAGAATGTGTTTTGGCCTCAATGTGTGAGGTCAGAAAAATGCTTTACTGATGCTGAAATAAAGAAGAAGAAAAAACACTTTGTGTTGGGAAGGGAAGTTGGAAGCACTGATAAACAGCCTTCAACATAGACTCAGTTATCAAAAGGAAAATGTACACTGTGATTCACCAACATCCTCAACAATGTTGCTACTTTGTTAAATCTAATACATTTTCATTAGCAAGTCAATTATTCATGTTGCTTTGAGGTTGTTAATTAATTGTTTGTCATCAGTTGAGGTGCATGCCATTACAGTCATGCTTTGGTTTGACCTTAAATTCCATAGTATAGTGACGCATTTGCTGATGGAGATGTTGACAAAACAATAATATCAGTTTCATTGACACCAGAATCTTGAGAAAAAAACATGGAAAAATCAATGGCAGGCTCCCTTGAGTTTAAAGTCAGTGTGTTGCCTTGATCGTCGATATAGATATCTTGCATTGTTCTGATGGATCGAGTCCTTAACCCTGCGTTTTAATCACCGTAGTGACTGAAGATGTTGTTCAAGTTTCGGAGATTTCCAAGTAAATGTGACTGTGCAGTTAAAGTGCAATTTAAACAGTTCTGAAAAAAAAAAAAAAAATTCAACAATTTTGTTTGAGAAAAAAATCTGGTTCTGCACGGCGTGAAAAGAGCACCCACGGTAAGCACATTCAAATATTTAGCTTCACTCCGTCTCATTCCCTCGCTTCAGAGTTAGAATGAATGTGGAGGAGTGGAAGGTCAGCTTTAGTGAGTGTGCAGGTGTGCATGTGTCAGAAGTTAATAGAGGCAACGGTGGCTTTGTAACAGATTACAGCAGCTCTGTCAAAGGAAGACGGCAGGCAAGGCCTGCAGCCCATTCATCACCAGCCCTGTCTTCTCCTCAGCCCCAGTCTCCTTAAGCCATGTGATAAAGGTGCATGTCAGCTCCTCTCTGCTGCTCAACTGCATCCAGCCCCTGCAGAATCCACACCGAGGATCAGGTGCCTTTATGGTTTGACACTGTAGCCATAGCAATACCTACATTGCTGCCTGCTTGCTAATGTAATGTATATGTGGAAGGGGACTGCTTCTAATACATGGGATTTTAACTCTAAATACCTTAAAGTTCCCGCAGACTTTATAGTGCTGTGTAACTCAGGGATCTTTATTTTATGATAGGAGATTATATATGCCATAGTTTAAAGTATAAAAAAATCCCCAATCAGCTTGACTGCTCAGGGGACTCTGGTATTAATCTGGGCTGAAATAGACAGAAACTGTCTCACTCTGTGGTGTTCTTATGGCATTAAAACCAGAATGATAACTTCATTCAGGCAGCCAGTTGGAAGTCATTTCTGTTGACCTAGATTATAGCATCAGGGGATATTTTTCCCCCATTAGTGACACAGACTTGTGTTTGCTCTCGATCGGATGTGTAGGTGGCTGTAAGGTTGAGTCATTTTATGAAGGATGAGCAATTAAATCACACCATGTTTCAGTATACGAGTTGCATTTACACATATTAAGTAAAGGAAAATCACATCATCTTGATTGTTTGAAAGACTGAGTCACCCCTTTTCAACAACACATCAAATGTGTATTATCTTGCAAGTACACGCCCTTCAATAAATCAGTAATCTATGTGATAATTCCTTTTTACCCAGATAAATAGCTTGATTTACCATGTGCAGCACATGCATGATGAATCCCTATCACTTGCAACATAAGATATACATATCTGCTTGTTGCATTCAAGCAGCATTCATCTTTTTTTTAAGTTAGAAGATAAAACACAAAAGCCTGTTATGTTTTCCTAACACATAAACTGTCCCAGTGTCCACTGCAGTCGTGACTGAGAGGACAACTTTTACAGACGGTGAGTTACTAAACAAACATTAGGTCAGTCAGAGAGTTCAGGGTACTCACTGATGTGCAGTACTGATGGCTGTATAAAAGCCCTGTATGAAAACTAGGCTTACAGCTGTTTTATAATTCCATGCTTTCTCATTTGTAAAGTTCTTGACATTAATCAGAGAGTTCAGGGTGTTTTGAATGTCTAGCAGTGAGTGATAATAAATGTGAAAACCTTGTTCAGTAGTTGAACCTTTTTTTAACCACAAATGCTACAACTCACAATGCTATTCTTTATACCCAATAGATTTTTTAACATTTTATTCACAATATTCCATGTATTTATGTGTCCATCATGAAAGATTTGATTTACTTTGGATGTTGTGTTGCATTTCATGTATTCATTTGATTGGTAGTTCTGGATAGCTTTTATTTCATCCTTAAACTGTTTAACCTTAACCATAACCTTTCTGAGCTGACTGCCATCGTAATTATTTATTAAATCATATACATGGCTTGATGAAAGGCATTTCATTTTATTTGGGAATAAACTAAGAAAGTATATATTCACACTACTCCATTATTTACCCTTTTATATGTTACTGTTATACAGCTTTGGTGAGTGCAGACAATATAATATAACAAAAAGATGTATCTACTAATTACAGAAGAGAGTTCTTACAATTTGATTTTGTGCGGGATACAAAGGGTCCAAGAATCTGGAATCCAATTCCCTTGTATACTTCACTTACTCATTTTGTAAGTGTATCCCGGAGCTTATGACTGGAGATTCTTCACTGTGCAAACAAACACACAAACATTTGCAGTAAAAATCTATTTCTGACTGACTATAACCAAAAAACATCTTTGGAGCTGCATTAAACCCATAAAAGGGTCATGATCTACTGACATTCATAACATAAACAGATGAATATTGTTCAGCCACAAGACATAGCTTCCTACTTACCAGACCTCCTTAAAGACGTACATGTGGGCAGTGGCTGCCTAAAGGTTAGAGAAGTGAGCTTGTGCCCAGGAGGTTATCAGACCAACAGGATAAAATCTGGGTGGGGAAATTGAAAAGAGCAGCGCTTGTCGCTCCCTCATTACCACCACTGAGGTGCCCTTGAGCAAGGCCCTGAACCCCAACCTCTCCAGTGGCGCTGCTCAGTGGCCAGCAGATCAGACTGTGGTTGTACTGGGCAGGTCTAGGTATGAACTGTGTGAATGTGATCAGGGAATTCTTGCAAAAGAGAGGCTTCCTCTCAGTGAACCTTCCCTGAATAAATAAAGGTAAAATATATATGTTTATATATAGTTTAGTATAGTATAGTATAGTTTATATATGTAACAACTGCTATTACACACGTTGCCAGACTTTGTGCTTTGATTAAATGGATGGAACAATAATTGATATTGTCACGCTTTGCTGTTTAAAAAATTGAGATCACCCAATCTGACACACAATTTCCTCTATTGTAGATCTTAAATGCCTGGAATTAAAGCCCGATGACCAATATGCTGCGGCTCTTATTTGGACTGTTTTATAAATGCACCTATTTGTTTTAATCCTCTATTGCTGCCTTTGTGTAGGCTAATGTCTTTCCATTAGGCCTGAGAAACATGAACATTAAGATTGCAAGAAAAGACATGTGTCATGCCTTTACATACGGCCATAAATACATGCTTCTGAATTGATTAACCTAAAAGAATTAAGTTATATTTCCAGCAAGCTAAAAATATTGATTCTCCTACAGAACCACAGAGACAGAAATGCAAGATTGAATATTTTAAAGGAACAACAGTATCTGGCATAAAGGATGGGCTGCAATATGATGCTCACACCTCATAATGAAACTTTACTTTTCATTCCATTTCATTTTCACCCCTCTACTACAGTATGTCCCGGTTCTTGAGGTACGTTAGAAGAAATGTTCCCCCAGAGTGAATAAATGTCGTGCAGAAGCCTGGTTAGGCCTGCGTTCATTTTGCAGTCAGTTCCCTTCTGTGCCTCCACCATAAGAAGGGTACTTCTGTTAACAACCCTGCCAGCTGAAATCTAACCCAGCTACTTGAGATCTGCTCTGAAATGATATTCCCTCCTCCACCTAACAACACATGGTCTTAAAAATACAGCACAAATCAAAGTAGTGAGGAATAGAGACATTAGAGGAGAGGTGTACTGTCTGCCAGAGACAGCAGTTATTTGATTTATAAAATTATTTAATTTTAGACAGAGGGGGATTAAGCTGGAGGAAACTATTTCTATGATGATGGGGATCAAACAGATCACATGAATTATTAATGACGAGCATTTTGTCCCTGATACCCTGAGGAAAATGTGGCTACTGCTAGCACAATCCACATCTCATTTATTTTATGGAAAGTTATTACAGTATATACTTAAAATCAAACTGTTGGTGCAGGGAAGGAAACATAAAAATAATGAATATCATAACCCTGGTATCAGAGAATATGGCATGCAATCAGAAAACAGAGATTAACTGCTAACCTATGGCCAAAATGAAGAAAAGTATTTGTTCACCTATTTTACTCAGAACTTATCCATACAGTATGTTCATACGATGACATCTGGTCATTTTTTGAAATATACCACAGGCAGCAGAAGCAAACATAGAACGCAAACCTCTATGTGAATCTATTGTCACAGATGCCATTATGGAAGACTCTGGGCCCTAGCTTGTATGAAGGGTATATTTATTCATAATTCAAATTGAAAGTCCAAAGTGAAAACGAAGCAAGATCAAATTAAAAATATTATTATTTTACTAGGCTACAAGGAAAAATCATGCCATAATTGAATTTAAAAAGAAAAAGGAAACTGAAAAAGCAAAGTTGAAATTTAAAATGATCATTTGAAAATGTTTTCATTGAATTATGAATAAATATATCCTCTATAATCTTGCACCCGGCGCAGCGCGGAGCAACCCCAACGCAAGTGTCTTTGCTATTTTAAGACCGTCCAGCACCCATTTCGTTTAAATAGCAAATGCACCTGCTCCCATCTTTGCGCCCGTGGGCGTGCTGGTCTTACAGGGAGGTGTGTTCAGGTGAATTATTGGCGTATTGCAATCTTGAGGCAGCGGGAAGTGATCGCTCCATTGACCAACAAAAACCTGGTCTAAAGTCAATAGCGCAGCATTTGATTGTTATTTTAACAGCGCATTAGTAAAATGCACCTAGGCTTAAGCACAGCGCGCACACACTATGCTTGTTACACACACAGGGACGCGCAGCAACACACAGACATGCAAAAGATTACAAATAAAAATATTATGGTGCAAATCCACCATCATAATAGCAATGCGCCAAGGTACAAACGCACCTGGCTTTTAAAGGGAATGGGAGATGACGCTCTGATTGGTTTATTGCATGTTAAAACACACCTATGAATTAATGAAGACACTAAGTACAACCCTTTTACTTTTACGGACCCTTTTTTTTAGCAAAAGTGGATTTGGACACACCCTAATCGCACCTGCGCCACACGCTTCACGCCGTGCGCTTAGATCGTTAAAATAGGGCCCTAAGAGTCTAATACAGCTCCATGTGTCTGTACTAAGGCACAGCTGTGATTTGAGCTAAATGCTAAAGTCAGCTTGCTAAAGTGCTGATATATAGCAGGTATAATGTTTACCATGTTCACCATCTTTGCTTAGCGCGTTAGCATGGGAATGTCATTAGCTCTGTAGGTAACTGGTCATAAACTAAAGTACTGGACAGACTGAAACTGTGACCTGATAATGGCGTTAGATTAAAAGTTAAGTGACCCCAAAGGAAATATAGTTCATTCTGAGGGGGACATGGATTTTAGAAACTAATTTTAATGCAATCCATGCAATAGTTGTCAAGACATTTCACTGTGAGCCAAATGTCACCTATTGGTGCTAGAGCAAACTGTTCAGGGGATCACCAGAGTTATTAGGATTTGTACCACATTCTGTTCCAGTTCATCCAGTAGATGTTGAGATCTTCCACTGGATAATTGACCTGCTGGTAATGCTGCATGTAAACCCTGTCTCTAATAAATTAAGTTTATATACCACTAATTTGCAAATGCATTTTGAGAGAAACATGGTGCCGTCATCATCATGTTTATGTTTTCATATGTAATTAGGACATTATGTTAATGTGATACTGAAGGTATCAGAATTTTTTTCCTTAACTGATTGACTTTGCATGATGAAACCTTTTTACGTTTCTTAAAAAAAACAATCAGCAAAACAAATTAGTAATAGCCTATCTAGATATAATTTCTAGCCATGATTCCAGATGAAAAGTCAGAGGATCACTAAAGTCTTTAGGAATTCTTCTCTGAAGACCACGAATGTATGTACCAAATAGCCTACATGTCAATCTATATAATGGGTGGCACTACAGGAAATGTGAGGGAACCAATAAAGTCAAAAGGCTTTAATCTCTGGGGACTACGAATGCTTGTACAACATGTAATGGCAATCCATCCTGTATGTGTTGAGATATTTCAGTTTGTACTAAAGTGGTGGAGTGACTGACTCACTGACATCTCTGGAGCCCCAAGACCAGCGTGGATTAACAAATGAAATGAAACTTGAATAGAAACGTGATATAGCAGGTAACCTGATTCTCCTTCACTCAAAGCAGCTTCTGATGATACAGGTGCTGAGAAAATCCCTCTTGAGAACTGGTGCTGTTTTCAATATTTTTTTTTTTTTTACTGTTGCTGTTATTACTGCACTTGATCTAAATACACAACCCAAAGCATGTGAGTAAACCTTAACTGCGTCATAGAGTGCAGCAAATCATATCTGAAAACCATTAAATCAAATTGCTGCCGTCTTGCTGAATTATCATCACCCTGCATTAGCTGTGTAGAACTACATACAGTCTGTGTTTTTCTTCCGTATTCATTAATATAATAGCCTTGAGAGAAATATTAATGTGAAGCAAACATCCAATCATAGTGGCCCAGCTTGCTTGTGTTGATAAAAGCCTGTGCCGCATTACAGTGTGATGTAAACTCCTTGCAATAAAATTTAGTTTTCTTTCTATATCCACGCCGTGGGCACTTGGGCCTAAATTTTTGCCAAGGAAACATCACTACAATTCAAAGCTTTGCACTCCAGAGTATAGAGCTGTTTTCCTGTCAGCCAAAGAGTCCGGTGCTTCCCTAGTGAGGATGCGGATGGCGCCTTCAGCACTCGTCTGTGATGGGGAGAACTGATGAAGAAGTACAATGCCACGGCCAGCGGTCAGTGGTGTTTATGAGGAGTGTCATCACGGCTGACAGCCTTCCCGCTCTATGATTTATACACTTCCAATCCACCTGACGAGAACTAACAACTTGCCAGCGGAGGAGTATAGAATTGTTTCATGCAAAGGTGTCCTTGATGCCAGCAGACATAATGACACTGTTTGATGTCTGAAATTCATGCACTGCAATACTGTGCAAACATTTGCCGGGGACTCGTTTCAGACATGTCGATCATCTGATAAAGAAGATGTGCATGCCAGTCACTTTTTATTACAGTTACAGTGCCATCACTCCCATGAAAACATTTACCTTGACAGCAAACTGAATATTTGTAATAGTTCAGATGGACCTTGATACAGCTGTGATGACGTGTAGAATATATGGGCACAATCTTGTAAGTTTCCACTACGGTTAAATGAAAAGAAAATCAGTCAAACTACAAAACCCTCCTTATAAATTCCCCTCTCGAAATTGCTGTGCTGCCCATTAGGAGGTTGATTCAGCGTTTCACTCATATCACTTTCTCCAGCAGTTTAATGTGCCTCTAAGGATTGAATAACACACCTACTGGCTGTGTAACACTGTGTCTATAAGAAAGACCAGGATCATTTTCCCTCTTGAAAGCCATCTTTAATTGGAATCTTCGTTTGTCATATTGGGTACAATCGCCCGTGGCACCCCATAAAACAGACACTGACACATGCAGAGTTTTGAAATTATTTTATAATTAGGTAATAAATTGGTGAAGTATTCTGTTCTTGATTCTTTGGACAGTTACATTCACACATTTCTGTCACATTTTTCTATTAAATGACACATTTGTGTTCTTGCAAAGCACAGATAAGACTAATTGGACAGTTGAAAGTGATGGTATGGCTTGAGTTGCTTTTCATTCAAAACGTGGCATGAATTGATAAAGGTGCCTGCGCAGCTTGTGCGAGTTCCCTGTGACCTTCACTGAGCAGTTTTTTTGTTCGCTTCTTTTAGTTCCTTTTAATTTGTAGGCCATCCAGAAGCGCTCCATACACTTCACTCACACATGCAAGGTTAAATTGTGGTTAGAATGGTTTGAAGATTTCATTTTCTACAAATATATTATAAATTAAACAATAACATGAAATCACATCCTGTCACAACTTCAAGGTGGTGATTGTGGCTGTTTCTTTTATAGAGAGAAATTCAGTAGTGTTTAGTTTACTTTACTGAAATGTATAATTCATCATTCTGCTTATTATTATCAGACAATATATCAAAACACTGTTTCAATATTGGGACCAATATTGATATTATGCCTGAATCAATCATTTTAATGTGGAGATACTGCATTTATCAATTACAGCTGCATAAGAGTGCATTTTTAATTCTAATTTGTTTATGATTGAAAATATACAGATTTCCTAATACACCTACAAAAAAATACATTTTTGAAAATGTTTCTTTACATTTACACTAAAAAAAGTAATCTGTCATCACCTTCAGTTAGTGTACACCTAAGAAAGATTGCATAGTTTAGTAAATAATTCAACAGGTACAGGAGGTTCAATGAGTGTTTGTATCTCCCACAATTAATGTACTGTTGTCATCAAAAGGAGACACATTGATATTGCAATACATAGGATAATTAAATAAAAAATGTTGCCTAAGGAGACCATGGAAAATAGCGATTTTGGCAACAATTTAAATAGTATGCATCTGCATTTGTTATGCTTCAAAATACTAACTCAATGTGACACCAGTCTAATAATAACCAATAGAATCACAACCACTCTGTCTTTAGAGTGATGTCCCGACAATATTAGGCTTTCTGTTTTCCACCATGTCACACTTTAGTGATAAGAACTCAGTCCTGGAAGAAATAGAAAAACCAAACCCAATTTTTTATCTCTCGACATAGTGGATAAACTTAACCTCTGTCTGGGTGTTATCAAACTCCAGTGAGCAGGACCGTATTTCTTGTCCATGTGAACATTTGCCCTCTGGTCTTCTCTGAATGGAGAGGTACTGTATATCCTGAATTTCACTTCTGGACAAATGTTTCCTTTGCACCCAGCATGTCTTGCCTATGATAAAATCTTCAAATTACTGCATGCTTGTTCACGGGCAGAAAACATGGCAATCTTGCTCACAGTTCTGCCGACACAGAGTAAAGAAACATGACCTATATGGAACAAACTGTGGTGCAAACTTACAACCAAAATAGCGATGTGCATTATCACTGGAAAAGTCTGATCTTCTAATGAGGCGAAAACAGAAGATAAGAAATGTCTACTTTAAAGTCATTATACTATGTGAAAGAAAGGACATTTCAATTGTCAGTATAATGAAGACATAAGAGTTAAAACCCCTGTGGTTGAAAGCTTTAAAAGGTACATCAGGGAAAAAAGAAAGCATGTCAGGCACAGTGAAAAGCTAATTAGAATAGGGTTTTAGAACAATTTAACCATTGGCTGATCTGATGCTTTGGGGATGGCTTTCTATTACATAGTCTCAGGGCTGCCACAGTTAACCCTCGTAATGTGTTAGAAAACTGCACACATGTTATGTGTTAGCGGGTCAAATTTGACCCGTGATTTAACTCAGCCCCAAATATTCATGAAACAATGATTATCATCCAATAAAAGCATGTAAAAGTGTAAAAGCGTGAAATGCGGAGGTATGTCCCTCTTTGGCTAATGTATTTTAAAGATGGAGGCGCAACATGGTAGAATACATAGGAGTGAGTCGCTCCTATGTATTCTGAATGATTCTGAATGGCAGATTCTACGCTTACGAGAATACTTTGATTAGTTGGCGGAAGTAATTACATTTAATGGTTAAAGCATTTAATGGTTGTCAATCCCTTATCACACCCAAGGCAGAGCACCAACTGAGAACATCAACCCAACATCGACAATACACACCTGGATGCTAACATGGGGCTGTTGCTTCTTGCTGGGGTGTACAGATCCTTTTGTTGTGTTAGAATAGCCATGTCTGAGGATATCATGAGGCCTACTTCCAATTTAAAAAAAGTAAATGGTAGTTTGTACACATCTGAACTGGAAAACGGGTCAAGATTGACCCTAACACAATATAAGGGTTAAAGCCTCATCACCCATCAGTCGTAATCAGTATGTTAAAAGAAAAAAGAGCACAGAGATTTCAACCCTAATTAAGATGTAGTTTCCAGATGTGAACATACAGGAGAGAAAGTATATTTTAACGTTGTGTCTTTCATTCTCAGTAGCACTGCAATACATTGAGGAATGGCTGTGAAAAGAAGGAGGGGGTGTTCAGGAAGAAATGATTCAGGTTGGGTATGAAGGTACCCAAGGGGAGACTTGAATCTGAATTCTTTCTGATGCTTGCAATAAACACTGACCCTCTTGTTTTTCTGACATCTGATGCAATATGTGAAACTAAATCCTAGCCCAGCAGAGCAGAACAATTGTGGAAACCCGCTCTGCATGTCAGTTATTGGCAAATCAGGTGGAGAATCAGAGACAGCTGCCTCCACTATTCTTTCTTTGCATGAAAATGTGCAGCGCTTCTCTGGGCCGCCATCCTTCAGAAAGCACTGTCATCCCAACTTTAAGACAGATTCCGTCAGGAGATATGTAATTCTTTTGCCAAAGATTTTTCCATTGATCTACGTAAACAGACATTAAACTGTGGATTGTGAGTATATTATTACTTATTTATTATGCTTGTTTTTTGTTTACCAACACTTTATCTGAAAAAGGAAAAGTAAATGGGACAACTAACCATGGTAACATAAGACAGCGTGTCTTTTTTCTGCGTCCGTCTCACGCATCTGACGAAACAGGTATACTCCTATTTTAATCATTAAGAATATCTACACAAGCAACACAACGGCTCGCCTTTTACACGTGTAAATCAATCCAAAGCACATTTTTACTCCCCAATTTTTTTTTTTTTTTTTACGTTTTACGCATTATTGGGTTCTGAGTGCTGGCAAAACATGGGTGACCTACACTCCATATTGCGTCTCAAGGTGTCCTGTGTAGACACAGACAGAGGATTGAGGCCGTTGCTGCTAACATGCTGATAGCAAGTATAAAGTTCACCATGTTCATCTTATTTAAGCGTGTTAGCATGCTAACATTTGCTAATTACTGTAGCACTTAACACGAAATACAGCTGAGGATGGAAATGTCATTAGTTTTGCTGCTTTTCAGGGGATGACCAAAGTAAGTACAACTCATCCTGTGGGGAACATAAATTAAAAAAAATGTTGTCATTCCATCCAATAGTTGGATCCAATAGTTGGATGGTCTGCCAAATGTCAACCTTTTGGTGGTGCTAGAGAAGAAGTAGATCACCAAAATCAATTTGATGCCAATCCATCAAATAGATGTAGAGAAGTAAAAACATTGACCTTCTGGTGGCGCTAATGGACAAGTCAAGGGGATCACCATAGTGATGAGGAGTTATCCTCTGGACACCACATTTGCAGCAAATTTAACTGAAATGGTGGATCAACTAACTGATGGAGAAACCAGCAGAGTGAGAACTAGAGCAAGCTCAAACTAACTTTGAGCATTTAGCGTGTTGCATTAGAGCAAAACAAAACATGCACACTATGTAAAATCACCTTTTTATATACATAATGTGTATTCTAACCTGCTGGGTGCTAAACTGTGACAGTAGTTTGCTAAGTGGTTAAGAAGATGATGTTAAGGTTAAGAGTCCTAATATCAAAGCCATTTTAGGAAATTCATAAAGTAATGCACTATGCTAATATAGAAGCTATTAGAGAAGCATTTGATTGGAAGCCGCTGATTTGATCATTCAAACTGCACCTGTTCCCAGCAGAAAGCATATTACCATTGTACTTTACAAACTGGCTGTGTGCTGAACTGGGCTACACGGTAAATTGTGTGGAGTGAGCAGAATGCACAGTGTCCATCTAAGTTGCCATAAAAAAGGAAAGAGAAAGGAAATAAATAAATAATAATACAAGGAATATAAATTGAAATTGGTTGAGAGAAACAACAGTATAACTATTGTGCACACAGTAATTTAATCCAAGCTGAATGCATGTTTTATACTGTTAGAAGTTACATTGTGGGCAATGCTTTAAGCTTCTATGAAACTACGGCTTGTCTGCTCTGCCTACGATGGCAGCAGTAATGCCAACCATTATGAACAAGCCAAGCAGACCTCACTATATAACAAAATTTAACTTAACTGCATCTTTCAAAAAAATCTTATTTGCACATTAATAATATTGCAAGGGTTATTGGCCAAGTTGCCTGGCCCTACCTACAAATCATCACTATGTGAAGGAAAAAAAGAGATTTACATATGCATGACCAGCAGAATGCAGATGCATTTCTCTGCCAGTACTATTAGGGGTGTTCTCCATTCACTGCACATGGTTCGTGAACAGTATGGCATTCCAATTTGGTAATTTAAGAGGTATGGTGCACACTCTATGTAGCTCAAGCCCCCGAGTCAGAGTCTACATGTCTCATCTGCTGAAGGAGTTCAGGGTGAATGATTTGTTTGTGAAACACATCATGAAGCCAACTGGAGGAAACGGCATGGTGAAATTGGTAACATCTGACACTGACTCGTGACTTTCGATTCAAAAGAAATGCTGGGAACATATGTTGTCATTCCAAATTGCAGGAATGTCAACCTACAAATGAAGTGAGGGTCAGTTTAGAAAAGAATCACATGGAGTCGCCCAACGTGGCCTGTTGCAAGTCTGCAGATGGTGTGCATTAAGAAAGAATCAGCTAAAAGCAGTGACATAGTCATACTGTTGGGGAGGTGTGAAAGGAGGAAAAGGAGATTTGTTCACCAAATCTACCTTTTTTTTTAACCCGGCTTTTGAAATTCTCAACTCAACAGAAAGATTGTTGTTTTATTAGAAACATTGTACATCAGGTTACATTTTTGTACATTGTTTTATTTTCCCCAGAGTGTGAAGCCAACATTTCATATCTAGCTACCTACCTAACAATGTGGACCGATTCCACATGGCTCTCACCCATGTACCCACACACACACACACACACACACACACACACACACACACACACACACACAGAGAGAGAGAGAGAGAGAGAGAGAGAGAGAGAGCAGTGCTGCCAGATCAGATGCAATGGCTTTGTATCATATAGAGCACATTCATGTAATTACACATATCTTAGTTACAAAATATGCAAATGCTTCATTTTGGAAGATTTCTCAATACGGGAAGAAGACATTTTGATAAAAAGCCAATAGAAAAAAAATCCACGGCCTCTTGTTCTCTTTTATAAAGTCTCTATTCATTGTTATGGATCATTCAGATATTTTAAAAGTACAAGCTGCAAAATGTTACGTTTTATAAGTATTCATGCTGTGCCAAGTTTCTGATGTGCTCTGCTGCACATTTGTTTATGTCTTGGAGACAGAATATGTGATTTATAGTTAGACTGGTGGGGGTGGCAGCAAGGGAAGCTGTTATGTTCTTCCCTTGCTGCTTGTCGTGCGCTGCTGCTGTTCTCTCCAGCTTGCTGTATGTTCACCCCGATATGCACCCTCAGGCAGTATGCCTTTCATTATTTCTTTTGAAACTTTCATCTGAAGTCTCTGAGGGATTAGCCCTCTTGATTCCTGACACAGTCAATGAAAAACAAGCCTCATATACAGGGAGGCTTACAGCCAGGAAAGCCGTGCTCAGCCTCCCCTCTCCTCTCAGTGTGAAACTTGGTATACACAACAAGTGGAGTTTCCTCTCGTTTTTGGTCATTTTGAAATTTGCGTTGGATTTTGTATGCAAGTATTGTGTTGAATGCAGAAAATATTTTATTTGACATCTAGCTGTTGTGCTATAAAGGTTGAAGTGTCTTTGAATAAAAGCATCTAGCTAAATAAATAATGCATGTAATGCAATTTAACCCTTCAAGCAATATAAACCCAACTCTGCAGCACTATAGGGGCTGTAGCGGCTTTTATGTGTTGGTGTCCCAAGCTGCACAATGATAGTATGGTTTAGTCTCCACGCTCTCTTTACCCCCCAAAATAAAGCCATTGGCAGCTATTTCCAGCAAGCAAGATCAAATCATAGCTAAAGGGCCATTCACACCGCAGTATGGTCAGTCGCCATCTCCAGTTATTTCAATGAGGGTAAGGCTTAAAGCACCCATATTATGCACATTTTCAGGTTAATAATTGTATTTTGATGTTGTACCTGAATAGGTTTACATGGTTTAATTTTCAAAAAACACCATATTTTTGTGCACATTGCTGCAGCTCCTCTTTTAACCCTGTTTTTTTGCCTGTGTTGAGCTCTCTGTTTTCTCTGTTGCAACAGAGTGAGACATCGTACTTCTTTACCATCTATGTAGTGTCGCACATGCTCAGTAGCTAGGTAAGGCCAGATAGCTGTTTGTTTCTCTAACTTCAGTCAGTTACAAGGCAGGCTTAGCTGGGAGACTTCTTCTAAACAGGGCACACTTCCAACGTTGCATGGAATACCTGCAGATGAGGGACATGTAAGTAGTTCTTTTGTAGATTATGGTGAACTAGTGTGTGTTGTAGCAGTGTTTTGCCATTGAGAACGAGCTAGCATAGCTACGGTTAGCCCGTTGTTTTGGCTAGTGACGTAAAAAGCCGTGCAGAGTTTGAACAGCTCACCCGGAGACTGAAGGCAGGACACATTCAGAGACCCGTATCTCACTCAAAACAGCATGGATGTTTTTTTTTCCATATTTGTATGCATGTGGAAGCACCAGAGACACAATATATTTTTCAAAATATGGGCACTTTAATATTACGTAACAAATGTATTAATTTATCAAATGACAATGTAAAAACAATGTATGACAATGTGAAATGTTATCACTGAAATCTGCAGCTCCCTTCAGCTTAACATAGCTTTATAGGGAGTTTCAGCTCATTGTTTAGCTGTCTGGCCCACAACTGTTTTAGTTCACTTTCACCACTCTCATAGCATCCTTTTTGGCTGCACCTGTTTTCATTAAAAAAAACACTGTACACGACCAGCTCTGCACCAATCAGCAGACAGACACAGTTAGCAACTAGCTGGTGAACAATGTGGAACATTTAGCAGCTAAAGAGACAGATATTTCACTCAGGAGTTGGTGGAGACCAAAAAACAGAGCTAAAAAAGAGTCACTATCAGACATTTATCAACTGCTTGCTGTTATCTGTTAGCATTTGATTAGAATATTGAAATTCCGATGCCGATGCAGTCTGAATGGTCTGTCAGGTAATAAAGTGGTCATAATGTTTTTGCTTTGCAATCATCAGATTAGTAGATGTATTAACACTCTACAAAGAGTGCTACTGTGTGATTACTTAGGTAACACTGATTAGGTAGCACTCACATGAAACACATTTCAAACTCTGTGTCTTTCTCATGTGGCAGCACATGATTATCAACAGAATCAGTGTTAGCCAAACTGTGCTTGGATGGTGAAATGTTGCAATCTTGACTCCTTACGCTGTAAAAACAGTGACTTATCAAACAGTGTATATGAGTCCCTTCGGGATTTACATGCTGTGTAATGACGCACTCCCCCCTCGTTCTCCTTTGAGCTTACTTTTGTCAGCAGTTTCAGTAGGTTGCACTTTGCTACTAAGCAGGTGGAGCTAATCTATTTAGTTTGCCCTTCAGTTATGGTTTACTGTCCGGGGGACTGGACACAAGTGTCTCCAATAATCCCTTAATTAGGCAATGATGGACTATTCATTTAGTATGCAAAGCTGCAAATCTCCCCATCCACTGAGCGGAGCCCTCTGCAGTCATACGGAGGCCAACGCTAATGATCTCAGCAAGTGGCAGCAATCCATTGGAGCGCTGCAGCAAGTGCACATTAATCTTGCGGGTGATCCAGTTGATGAATGACCCTGGCCCAGAAGCCCTGGCAGATCCCACCTTAATTATGCTGAGGGAGCCACACCTGGGAGGCACCAGGGGACATCTTGCTAACTCAAGAACAACGACCCAGGAGATGGCCTACAGTCCACCGGCAGTTTGCTCCAGTCTCAGCACCACTGTAATGCCCTGGGAAAAGTGAGCCTTTACAGCAACTCCATGGAGGAAATTATAGCTGGGCCTAACCAAAGCAAAAGTTATGGAAAGGGCAAATGGATATCATCAATTCAAGACATTTTCCACTAATAGGTCATTAGAGGAAAGGAATTTTTAGGACAGCTCCAAAGGAAACTGATTCAAGATGCTGTTTTTTTTCTGTGATGATGCTTCAAACATAACAATTTCACAACTGTTCTAATTGTACCCCATTACTTGGCTCTGCTCTGACATGTGTAAAGAAAAAAAAAAATCACAGCAGGCAAAGTGTTGCATCATTCTAACATTAACACCCTAAAGATAGCACACTGGCACAATGGAAGGATGTGTAAAAACAGAACATGGGATCAACATGCATGAGTAAACAATATGAGGAAAAAGAAAACCCTAAATCCTCTGCAAACTGTTTGATCAGACGTTACAAAAAGAAACACCATCCTCCAAAACAGTGACAAAAATGCATGGGGGAGTACAAGGTCATATCAAAACAGTTGGTATCTTTATATTTAAGAGGCAAAAGCCACTGACAGAGTGCATTACATTTTATTTTATTTTATTGCAAAATACTGTACAGTGATAACAAACTTGTTTCAGGTTTGCCTTTTTGGCTTGAGAACACGGTGGTTAAATTGTTGTCACTGAGCAGCTGAGAAAGTGTGTGGAGTAGATGAGAAGAGGAGATTGGGCGAGTCTTGAAATGGGTTTTTGCTCCAAAACAGAGTATTGGTCATTTTGTGCTGTTGGAAAAAAAGATCTTGCTTTTTTCCCCCCTGAGAGATATTAACTATTTTGCTTCAAGGCATTCATTTTTTAACTCTACTAAATATGCTTAAAATATTCTTAATGTACCGTACCTTGATGGTAAAATAGGCCATATTAAAATAGTCTAGAGTTAATGTGTAAGGGCATTGGACTGTAGTGGCCTCTCACTGATCATGCTGGGAATAGATGATCCATGTCAACTCCAAGCCGCCTTGATTTACGCATTCTTCATTTTCCCTCCAGTGATGGTCAACTGGTCCTCACGTCCTCATTGGATGCTCTTGAACATAGGACCTGTTTATAGAGGTTATTGGATTTATCTGGCACAACAATCTGCAGTAGGGATAATTTAAATTTTCTTGCAGCAAAGCCACTGTGACTTATCTAGGAGCAAATTTGTGAAATCTCATTATCTTGTGCTTTGAAGTGAGGATCAATAGGTATTTTTTATTTATGCAAAATTCTTTATCTCTCTCTCTCTCTCTCTCTCTCTCTCTCTATATATATATATATATATATATATATATATATTGTTGTTGTTTTTTGTTTAGTGAATCAATGCAACAATTGCTGCATCAGGAACATCCAACAAATTGATATAACTGCATTCACCTACAATAAAGTTGGGATCCAAAAGGTCAGCTGGAAATGGGACAAAGCCCAAAGGAGTTCTCTTAAGGGCCAGCTGAATTTAATACACATTCCATTCATCACTTTTTATCATCTAATTAGTCCTTTGTGTGGCAGCCTGGTCAACATCGGAGGGACGCAGAATTATTGATCAAGTAAAGGATAGTATCTATCATTTCGCCTCAGCATCGACACTCCAGCCATTTGAAAACAGATAAGACAATAAAGCCGCATCAAAGTGCGATGAAATCATGATTGCCATTCGAAAGAGAGGCCATTTGTTTGTTTTCCTCGGTTGGGCCACCGACTAATAGACTTGTTGATCTTGCATTGCGACTACTGGGATAATAAACACCACAACTGGAGGAAAATAAGCAATCTGCATTTAGAAACATCATGTGAAATATAATAATGTAGTATTTGATAATTATAGGATGTCTACAAGCTGGAGTGCACTAACAGAGTAAGTAACAGAAATATATCAATTTATGAATGCCTTTATGCGCCAACTCACAATTGTCATACAGATCATAGTTAAACATTTAAAGGCTTGTTGATATTTATAATTACTTTTTTACACAGTCTAAGTGTAACATCTGGAAAAAAAACTTGAATAAACAGTTTTAGATAGTAGATTTTATCTTTCACTACTCATCGGGTATTTTTAATTTGAGGGAAGCAACAGCTGAACTAAAGGTCAGTTAAAGTCCATCTGCAGCTGTTTTTCTGCTAAAAAAAAAAGACGGTGTGCTATATTCTAACTTGACCTCCTCTATCTAGTAAATAATTGACGGAGGTGCAAAGGATTGATGCATGCCGAGGGGCACAAATGATGTGTCCTCCAAATTCAGACAAAAAAGGCTGCCATTCTTAACTACATTTGGAGTAGCCTTTGAAATGGGACAGGCTTTGTAGACCCGTTTTGATGTATTTGGTTTTGCAAATGCGAATGTTGACGGAGGCAGCTCCCGATTGGGACACGGCTACAACCATCTCCGCTGAGATCTGTAATGTTAGAACAAACAAATCAATACCGTCAATCCCAGCATCAATTAGTCACCCTGACAGTTGACCCTGCTGAGCCGCGCTAGCAAGTTCAGCAATTCAAAAACAGCTTTCTAGCAATAATAACAGGCTAAAGTGACAGATAACTTATCTAGGTTCAAACAGCCCACTTAGTAATTCAGAAGTTATTGCAGCTATGCTAACCCCCTAACCCACAACAAGAGGACAGTGTACAGTGTAACTATTCAGTGTGAGTGTTGGAGTGTGTGCATGTTCTGCAAAATTGGGCTCCCAAACGGATTTATCTATTGCATGATCAGAGCATTCATCAGGGTAAGAGTGTTTGTGAAGAATGACCAATAAAGACCAGTTCTCACATCAGGGGCAAACATTCACACAATTTTTCATTTACAAAATTATCTCATCAGTGCAAATGACCATCACTATAAATCACAATAATGTGAAATTGTACATTGCACAGGAACAAGCTTAATCGCTTATTAAATCAATAGCTGTCTGCTCCAACAATAAGCCATAATTTGTTATTACTTTAAATGCCTCTCTTTCTCCCTGTTTGGCTCTCCGTTTCTCTGCAACCGGATTCCACTGCATCCACATTCAGCAGCATATCATAAATGGGTTAGATTTGGATCCTCACAAAGAGATTCTTTTTTTTTTGTAACATATTAATTTGCCCAAATATGTCTCAAATTTGTCAAGGCAAAGTATGTTTGTCAAAAGCGATAAAAAAAACAAATCCACTTTCCTGCCATTGTTTAAGAGTACCAAAGCAGGCATTGTATCTTTTTACTTAAGTTATTTCAGTGCAGGAACAAAAGTTACAACTCTAAAGCCAGTTGGTCAAAATGTATTATGGTTACTAATCTCCCTTGATTTTTGTACTAATTTCTTTTTTGGTGACCGCACCAAAATCAATCAATAGGATTTTTGCACTTGAGTCTCTTCATTGAATTAAGGTGCATCCAATTTCCTAATGTCCTATGGGACATGACAGATGAAAAAAACAAACATCTCTTCATGTGTCAGAAACCTTCAGATCGGGCTGTCATTTTGGGTTCCAACAGGGTGATGACTTGACTGGGTAAACCCCGCCCGATCTGCCGGTGATTTGATTTCGCCCTGCAGCTCAGGCTGAAACCCTGTACATTTTTCTATCCCTCTTCTGTTACAAATCTGCGGGGACCAATCACAAACTGGCTTATCCACTTGCCGTGCTATTGGCGGATTTAACACGATGACAACGGCAAGCAGCTTTTTGTTTATATTCAACATGGCGGCCACCGAAGCGCAGCATATTGCCGCTGTCGCTGCTGTTTTAAAAGATTTCTTTTTTTCTCTGAAAACGGAACAGAAACTTGCCCTGGAACAATTCCTACAAAAAAAGGATGTGTTTGTCTTACTACCGACCAGCTTTGGTAACAGCCTAATTTACCAGCTACCCCCGCTGGTTGCCAAAAGAATGGAGCTCAGCTACGTCACCCGGATCGTTGGACTGATTGGTTGAAGTGAAGACTATCCAATTGCGTACAGACTCATTTGAACTATGCCCGTTGGTCACGCCTCTTGTGCAGTAGAAAATACAGAGCAAACTCCCCAGACTAATGTTCAATCTTAAAAGATTGAGCTTGGTCTGGTGATAGCCAGACTAGGTGATGACCCAAGCATACTGCTGAATCCAGGGTTGTAGCCTGGAGTTATGGGCTCAAAACACTGAGTGTAACTCTAGTCTGCCTCCATTTTATTCCCATTCCCTCACTGCCATTACTCATTGCTCACTACATTGTTTGCAACAATAACAGAACAATAACTGACTTGACCATCATAGCAAAACCTTTACTAGACATCTGTTAAAAATCTATCAAGAGAAGACACACCTGTAGGAGTCAGAAAAGTTACATGAATTGTATTATCTTTTGCTCCAGATAATTTGTTGACACGATGTATACAAGCATAACGTATTGTATTTTTGGGACACAAAAGCAATTTTAGTTAAGACACACAAATTAATTCATTAGCCAACCCTTTCTTTCATTGTTGTCATCCAACATACCCAAATTCCTATCAAACTATACAGTACATACCCAGGGTGCACAGCTGCAGGGTGGCACACATGTTTGCACATGGTGTTTGTGTTTATACATCCCAGGTTTTCTTTCTATGCATGGCCCCGGGCTTTAGGTCTCTGCATGGAATTTATATCTTTTCTTGGCCCATCTTGTTGTTTAGCTTACCTCCATACCAGATTTCTGATTATATTTGGTATGCTACCGGAAACAAAATACTTTCCTCAGAGGTGTGTGTGTGTGTGATCCAAATGCATTTGCCAGGCTCAGAAATAAAGCATGTCATTCTCACATCCCTCATTGGGCGGCTGAACGTTAAAGTGGCTTCTCGCAATAAATATGGCATTCCTGTTTGGTGTTTCTATAGGCATTCATTCTTTTCTCAGTACTTTGAACGTATGTGCTCCACAACGTCGTTCTACATTAACATATGTAACTAAAACAACCTATAACATATTTTAACAATCCTACTAATGGCCCAATACTGTATAAGAAATCTTTGTTTATCCAATCTTCCTGCTGAGAAATTCTTCAAAGACATTCATGAGGAAAATGCCTTCAAGTATCACTCGGGGCATTTTCCTCATGAATTTTGTTATCTTCATTAAATGCAGACAACAAGACTGTAGGCTCTTACTGAATCTTATCCAGCACTAAACAGTGTCGAGAGCCCAGGCTCATGCATGCTTCTTTACTTTATATAATTCTTCATAGGAATGTAACATTATTGTAACTTTATAGTACATGACCCTTTCAGAGGTTGACATTTGTGCAATAAATTATCAGGTCATGTAAATATTAATTTATTATTACTTAGTGTTTAGATTTAACTACATTTCAAGATAAATTTGCTCCTTTCATGAGTTTTTGTACCGTCCCTTTCGTCGTTGTTTGGGGTCCCTCAGTAGAGGAATTTAACTGATAGAGGGATAGTCACATCCTCTGTCTAATTGTAGTGTGGTAAACCATCTCTGCTGTCAGCCCCAGGGGAGCAACAGGGAAAGTGCTCTGACTTAAATTACTCTGAGCACTGTAACAGTCCAGACGGCTGTACCTGCCAAAATCTCCCCACATTGGCCCATTCATCTCAGCTCCACCAGAAAGGCTCAGACTGTGGCAGAGTTCACAATCAGGTCATTTGATATTAGACGACCTTAATCTCAAGGTGGTGCAGCAGCTCCTGAGCTGTAACTATATTGACAAAGTGCCAGGGGGCCTGATGTATTTTGCATTGACAGCACAGGAACTTCATGTGTGGCGTGTTTTTTTAAATGTGGAAAAGAATTGCTTTAAAGTCTTTAGGTTTTTTTTTTTTTTAAAGCGTAAAACAGTCCTCTAGGGTGTGTTACACATTGTGATGATGAATCAGATACTGAAGGCGCTCTGTCACCGCATTAGTTTACCACAGAAGCAATGGCAGGTGTTGCATGAGATGTAGTCTAGTCATTAGCTGCATCCAGGCTGCATCCCTACCATAGCCCCCCCCCCAGGAGTGCAAGTTATGTAAGATACCTATTATTTGTATTTTAAAAACAAGTTGTTTTATTATTATATATGTCAATGGTTAATAATTGTTTCGTAAACTATTCATGCATTTTCTTCCAGTTTAGGCTGTCAACATTTTCCAGTTGCCAGTTTAGGCTATCAACATCAAAAAGTGGTACAAGTTTTTTAATTACCAACATTTTCTGGAGGTTTCCAATCCTGGGGTCAAATTGACCACAAGGATAACAGAAATGTGAGGATAACAGGAGGGTTAACTATCAATTTACCAATCATTAGTGACGGTAATTCTAAATTACCAAGACAGACACATGCACTGCACTAGAATAAAGTAGACTCAGTGCTGCAGTCTACTCTAAAGCTTGTGAGATGATATTTTTAACGAATTAGATGAATAATTCTGCTTTAACTGTGAGTGTATATTGTAAGGATTGAAAATCATAATTGATTTTCTCTAGTTCTCTAGTTTGGTGGGTGTGTCTCTAGTGTCTCGGCTCAGGTCACAGGTGATACTCAATCAGCAGAGACGTGTCTGTTTAACGTTGACGTTTGTTTAAGCCATATTACATGAGAGGGTTCAAATTCGAGGTCCGAAAGGTGCAGCACTGAAGTATAATCTGTTGCGTTTGTTTTCGGGGTTTGTGTGCTTTTATTTTTGCATCTTTCTATATTTGCAGCGCGTTTATGTATTTGGTTGTGTTGTGTGTATTTGCAGCGCGTTTGCTGAATGCTGCGCATGTGTTGTCAAATTAATTAAGTTGTTTTCTTAATTTGCTTGTGTTTTGTCTATTTGCATGTGTTTTCTTAAGTTGCAGGGCATTTGCCCCTGTCGGCCACCGTAGTTGTCCGTATAAAAATGTTCAATTTGATATGGGCCTTTTCACACAACCGGTAAATTCTTTTCTTCACAAAGCAGCTGCCATGACTTAAACTAAACTTTAATGAACTCAATTCTTCCTGAGTGACGTCTTGTTTGTAAATGTAAATAGACACAATCTGAGCACTTAGCTTCTGCAGAGCCAGACAATGTCTGAGCGATTTCTGAATGGCTCAGATAACAAACACAACAAAGGGAAGATAAAACGGGTCAATGTATTTCCTCTTGTGCTTTGATAATAATTTATTATCAGCACTAAGTAGCGCCAGCCATCTTAATGCCACTTCACTTTTATGTACTTTAGTTAACACTGACACGTTCTTCTGCAACTGCTCCACAGCCATTTTCTGAGCATGCTCAGAAATCACTGACAGGGTGACTCTTAGACAGGTAGGAAGTCTGATAACAGTGAGGATTTACAAACGGGGCAATTCGCTGTTAGAGAGCTCTCAGCTTCTCTGAGTGGCATTTTACGAATACAACAATTTCAACAAACCCATTGAACTCTCCTACGCTCTCTTGAATGCCAAACATCCAGTAAGCATTGTGCTCCAAACACTTGTCCGTGCTTTCCTCCCCCTCACCCAATCACCTGCATTGCTTGTGTACAAGTTGAGTTTTCCAATAACATTATATTACATATTGGTTGGGACATAACATTGGAAATAATATCAGAATTGACAAATCCTTACAAAATAGGATTAATTCAATCATGCAGTAGTGTTCTGGATCAGGTTGTCACTAAGGAAGATATACAGTACATGACAGTGTAATGTGTATATAGTGAAAAAACTAAATTTCCCCCCGGGATTAATAAAGAATGTCAGGTTCTTCTTCTGCTACAAGCCATGAGAGCATCATGCAGGGTTATTTGACAAACATGTCAGTATTTCACAAACACCTTCTAAGTTGAAATGGCAAATTAATTGTTTATTTACACATCCAGCAGTTATGGAGCAACATTATCATCCATTTGGAGTCGTGTTTCTGGCTCCCTGATGACAGCTCCCAAATGACAGATATTCACTCTATTTTAGCTCTGTTTTGGTCTCTACCAACTCCTGAAGGAAATATGTGGATCTATAGCTGCAAAATGTTCCACTGTGTTCACCTAGTCGCTAACTGTGTCTGTTTGCCACTTGGTGCTGAGCAGGTACAATTGGATTTTAGAGCTTTTTAGCTAAAAACAGCTGCCTGCTGCAGCCGTAAACGACATTATGAGAGCAGTCAGAGTGAACCAAAACAGTTAGGTTGCTGGCCAGAAAGCTACACAATGAGCTGAAACTTGTCATAGAGCTCTGTTATGCCAAGGGGAGATTCAACTTAAGTGACCCCTTTCACATTGTCACCACATTGTTTTCAAAAATATAAATAGCCGCTTTAAGTTTGGACAACACCTGCAAAAAAATGTTGACTGTACTGCATGTTAGCTAAGTCAGCGATGAGAAGATATATTTTCTCTCTGCACTCGTAGCTCTCATTGGATGACATAGATTTTCTGATTCGGTGGAAAGGCACTGGCTGAATGCAAACGAATTGTCCTTTAGTAAGACTGCAACACTCACATAATCAAATGACTTTGTGTCACCCCTGGTTTGCATGCCGAGCCGGCTGCAGACATTTAGAATAGACAAATTTGGTCAAGCAACATATACATCTAACTATGTTCTACATTCCTAACACTTAACTTAAAATATAACAGCGTGCTGTTCTGAGATGCAGGGATTGCAAATTATTTGAGACCCAGTTCTTATTGTGACGCTGGCTCTCCTGGTGTGTTGGAGTTGTGTGATGAATGAGATTCTCTAATAGAGGGAGACAGTAGCATGCAATTTTAAATCCTCATATTGCAGCAAAAAGGTGTACAAGTTAAGGTCTAGTGAATATTCTCATCAGTAATTATAGTCTGCACCCATGTATAATAAATTCAGTGTATAATACGCCTAAGCAGCATACCCGCTCTCAGCATAATGTTTTCTGCATGTGCTCTCTTGCATTTAGAAATATGTAGAGGAGAACTATGCCCCCGATTAATTTAAAATGCAGTGTTGTTTATTATCCGTCTTGATTAATGGAATGCTTTCATGTCTATCAGAATAAACTTCTTTTTCTGTGTTTTTTTTGTGTGCAAATTACTTTATGCATTGCTCCACAGAAAACCAGCAGGGTGCAGACATGAGCTTTCTGTAAAAATGTAATCGCTATTACAATAATCTTTCTGAGATTGAGTTTTATAGTGAACTTTATACAGTATGAAACAATTCACAATGTAATAAGATCTCGCATATCCCAGCACTGTGATTCCCATCTCTGCAAGCAGTCACATGAAGGAGGAGAAGCCGCTTTCAACGCATCTATTTCAGATGAAGAAATCTGACGTTTACAGCCCTACTTGTTCACGGATAGAGGAAAAAAAGTGGGTGTACACACTAGTTGTGCTGTGTGGCTCTACGGTGCTTTAGTTCAGATGAGCTCACTCAGCCGATGCGCACATCGTAGGATTCTACCAATCTGAGAAGACGCAAGGACGGCGAGCAGCAGCCTGGTAGTCAGTGGAAAGAGTGGATGATTTTGTGCAAAGCCTGCGGACTTTCTGCTACACAAAGTAAGAGAACAGAGAACGCATTCGCCTCTTCTTGGAAAGACACAATGGATTTTAGGTTGCCTGGGTAGATGTGAACCACTCTTGTATCGCAGACTAGACTGGACTTCGGACTAAGCGGCTGAGGAGAAGAAGCCTACTTAAACACTCTGCTGTTCATTTTCTTTTTTTCTCCCCCCCCCCCCCCTTTCTATACCATGTCAGGATTCCGTCCATCATACTCTGTCCAGTTCAAGCCAGGCAGCTCATTTGGAAGGACGCCAGACCTCCAGCCTCTCAAATCTGCAAGTTCGGTCCAATAAATTGTGACATTGTCTTTCAGCCTTGGATTTATAAAACCAATACTCAAGAAAGGGGACGCGATATTCTTCCGGAATTTTTAACGAGCCATTTCCCCGCTGTCCTTATAAATATGCGATTTGGTTGGATTAGGTTGGTTTGGTCCAGCTTCACGCTTTTTTTGGCTGAAGCAGCGCTGATAGTGACTGATTATTGCTGTTGATTTTGTCCATGCAAGACTCGGGGTGGAAAAATGTCTGGCCACTTCTTTGAGAGGATCACTGCTATCAGAGATGGCATTTTGGTCCAGCACTTCGATTTTCACCTCTAAAGTGCCCCGGAAAATCTTATTCATGTTCACCCTCTCCCTATCTGTCACCTACTTGTTCTATAGCTTGATGAGCTGCTACAACTCGCTGCAGTTCCCCCTGCAAGAGAACTACGCGTATCAAGGGAGGCTGGTGACGGAGGAGACAACTTTTGTGACATTGAGGGGAAAACTTTACTCCGCTTCCCAGGGCTTAACCGAGTTCACCGAGGCCGAGAGAACCACCGCGGTTTCCACTGTAAAGGATCATGCTGAGGCCGAACAAAGGACAGTGGAATGGATTAGGACTCAGGCGTCTCCAACTAAATCGGCGGCGGCGTATCACAGCACCGCGGTGGAGAAGGAGCATCAGGAATTCAGCACCACGGACAGCGAACTCAGGGTGAACTGCACCATGGATTACGGAGAGAAGAAACTTCCCAAAGCCATCATCATCGGGGTGAAGAAAGGGGGGACAAGAGCCCTGCTGGAGGCTCTCAGGGTGCACCCGGACGTCAGAGCCGTTGGAAATGAGCCACATTTCTTTGACAGGAACTACGAGAAGGGGCTGGACTGGTACCGGTGAGTTACCATTTCAGCCAGTGTTTTGTTTTTGCCCGATTTATTACAAAAGAATGCATACTTAGAGCTGGTGTTTACCGTTTTCCAAAGAACGCCTGTGCGTTTAATTATTTCTTAATGCTTTTTTAATGCGTTGCACATAGACACAGGTCTGCATTTTCTTAGAGGTAAGAAATCAATTTGATAGGTGATCAATCACTCGTCGAACTTAACATTGTTGCGTGGTGATGCAAACTTTTTACCCCCTCTACTTTTAGCCACTTTACATTATTGTAAGCTAATTCTTGGTTCTGATGAAAAATAAACTCAACTCTTTTTTTTGTTCACTGTGAATATGTATGATGGCTTAACTCAGTCCAGCACATTTCAACTAGTTGCAAGTTTATTTGTATTTAGCAAATAGTGACATTAATGTTGGCTGCCTGGAATTGTAGGAAAATCCATTCAAAATATTGAACAGCAGTTTTGGAAAGTGGCTAGTAATTCACATATCATTTGTAGAAATGAGTCCTTTAAGGCACTGTCACAGTAACTGAAGTGAGTTATATACTCTTGTGTGAGTCTGAGAGTATAAATGTGCATATGAACCTAGTAGTTCAGTTTTTACCTCGTTCATGAATCATAAGGCGTATTATTATATACCAAACTGAATATGCTTAACAGGTCTGTCCATCACATACCAAGTTAGCTGAAGTTTAGAGTGTTACACAATATTGTCACACACGTAGTGACACAAATACACACACATATATCGTTTCATGGTTTGTTTTAAGGTTTTTTTAAATGTCTGATTCTAAGTTGTTTAGTCTCCATACCAAAACCACATTTTGATTTACATGGTACGTGAGTATTTTGAACAGAGCCATTGTGTGCTTCAGGTTGGTTCCTGTATCCACTGGTAAAAGTAAAATACACAAACACAAATCGCAGAGAATAATCTTATGATGTCATTAATATAAAATGTCATATCCATATTAAATAATGGATATAATGTTGGTCCTTTCTAGATGCCATTTATCTGATTATTATGTTATGTAGTATGTTTAAGTTAATTCTTCCTCGGTTTTCGTTTCCCTTACACTCTCTTTCTATATAATATATATATATATATATATATATATATATATATATATATATATATATATACACACAGTCGATTTTGTAATATGCATTGGACTGCATATCACATATATTATGTCTTTTGTCTCTTTTCTGGCGTTTACTCTATATTGTTCTTACAAGTCAGCCAGTATTCTCTCCTTCTCATCTGAACAGAACATTTCACCCCTCAATTATTAGGTCAAATTGCATATAATCTAACATGTTATAAGTGCTGTTTTTTCTGAAAGACCTTTTAACTTTGCTGTGCAGCGGGCTCTCAAATAAGCGTGAATTTGTTTACACTACCGTTTAGTTATAGTTGACATTCACTTTGAGTCCAGGTTTATATGCCAGAGAAGAACTTGTTTATCATCACTGTGTTTATGGGAGAGGGGGAAAAAATCAATTTGAGGGTTTATTCATGGTCAGTTGGTCATGGCTCAGTTAGACGTTCTCGCATAATGATGTTTGACCAAGGGGAATTCAAGATTTTTTTAATGAAGTCAATGAGCTGATGAGAATGACGCTGACTCAAAGTCCCCTCTGTTTCTCCGTGGGTCTGTTACGCTGGTGTTTGGGTTGCAGAGCATCTGCTTTCATCTTGCTGCATAGACATGGGAGCTCTCGGCTGTTCATTTAGCCTGTGTTATTGCAAGCTGTTTCATTACGCTCACGGTGAAAGGCTCATTAGACAGGAGGATGACATGCTTACATAAATAATAATAAGTGTGCTCGTGTGTTTTAGGGCCCCTGGGCAAAACAAACCCGTAATGGAGCTTTCATTTCATATCTGCCATTGTCCTGTGTAGAGCGCTCACCTCAGAATGATACGCTCAGGAGAAAGAAACATACATGTTGTCAAATTTGATGGTGAAATGGTTAAAACTAATCACGGGTTGCGCCACTTTTTCAGATACCAGACACTGATATTAAAATCCATTCAGACCACGTTTGTTTGTTTGCTTCTAAATGATGCATTATACTGCATCTCTCTTCTCTGTGAGGCTCTGGCTAATGTAGACTTAATGGAAGTGAAATTATGATCAGTTACAGATGTTTGCAACCATTTGACATTGGTGTAGTTGAATGAGACCAGCAATCTCACAAAATGTGAATCATAAATTTGGGCCCGTCGCAGTAACACCTGCTCCACATTTTGATGGATATGATAGACTATGGGGAATGTAACCCAAAGGCAACTTGTAAGCGCATACATACTCAAATACGTTGAGTCTGTTCTCAACACAGTGAACACAATGATGTCTCTGTGTTATCACACTCAAAGCTTGTGTTGACTGATGATATTTGTCCATTCACATATTCAGGTTTAGTGAACTTCAAAAAATAATTGAGATTGTAAATCTGTGTTTGTGTTGTTGTTGTTATTAATTTGTGTTATGCTCCGGAGGAAAGAAATCAACGTGAAGAAAAGTTTCATTGAGTTTTATGTTTTGAATTAAAGAACCTTGAAGCCGTTAATTGAAAATATACAGCGTGGATTCATTCACGCTTGCCGGGATACTTTGCCGCTGAAGGTACTGTATGTAGTACAGTGGAGGTAGTATGGTTAGTAGTGTTAGTGCACTTGAATAATACTCTGACAGACTGTATACATGTGTACATGCTATTTTTCAGCTGAATCTTGAAGATTTACTTGCCACCCCTCTGTCCAAGAGTAGTATAGTAAATGATTTTTGTTGTCACTTTTCTATAGGTTAGACAAAGACCCATCCAAAGATGTTGTGATTATCTTGGCAAATGTCTGAAGGGATCAAACAGTAGGAAAAAAGGAAATATGAGCTCTTTTATGTAGGTAGCACCACACGTCCCCATTAATTCCACAGCCGCTGTGTTGGGAGGTAAAGAAAACGCCAGGCTCTGGCTGAACTGAATACAGGCAGTTCATACTATAGCTTTATATAGAGTAGTAATTTTAATAACTGCACTTATATAACGTTTCAATTATTCGAGAACAAAGAAAAAAGAAAGGTAATTGTCCTTCGATTTTGACAAAACTGCACCTGAAACATTTTCTGAGAGGTTAGATTCTCTGTGTTGTTCTTATTTTATGAGACAATGCACAGGGAATTGCAGACTAAATCACCATTGTATCACAAAAATACATACTTTTACATGACTTAATTTGTATACAATTGTGCTTCAAAAATAGCAAGTTTGTTTTTACAGTTGTGTTCTATTGTAATACATACCGGAAAACTGGCCCATTACTGACTCCGTCAGCAGCTGGGGGGATTTAGCAAAATTAGCAAAAGTAACTCAAACTATTCAGCATAAAATGCAAAGTAGGTAATCCATAATATATATCAGAGTACACTTTTAAAGTTATCCCATTCCTGAAGAGAATGCGGAAAACAATTCTTTCAGAACTTTTGTATTTAATTGGAGAGTTTGCTTTGAAATTTAAATTTAGTCTGTAAAGTATTTTTATGGTGATGCTTTTAGCCTTGTGTGAAAACACAGACTTCCATGTCCATAAAAAAGCACATCTAATATTCACATCAGGATTCCAACTTTATTGTGGGTCTGGTTTGAGCCTCCAGAGGTGAGCCCAGATTGGTGATTGGTGCTGCTTTCCTGTTTTTAGCACTCTTGGACAGTTTCTGCAGTGTGTTTTGGGCTTACGTGAACAAGCAATTAGCAACATAGTGCCATCATCACCATACACAGAGGACTTACATCAGCCAATTGGCGTTTATAATGTTGCCTCTATTTCTGAATAAGAAATATCGTCCAGCACCGCAAAGATTTAACTTATCTGTTCTCCTGAGCGTGGCCCAACCTGGTGCAAACGCCCATCCAGAAATAGATAACGTTTAATGCATGATGATCAATACAACACATGTTACTCCAGCTCTTTGCCAGCATTTAAATACTTTAGTGGAAAGATAATGTGTCTCATAAATTGTGTTAAAGAATGTCATTGATTATCGATCACACATGAATATTTATACGTGCTGTGGGTAAGCATTCTCACCAGGATTTCACAATAGTTAGGGACCGGCCTAAAGCCTGGATTATACTCCCAAACGGACACGTACTGTACACAGACAGCTGTGGACAGCTGTGGACACCACAGACGCAATTAGTTCTGTGTATAGAGTCCACTTGGAGGATGCGTTCCACACATGCGCAGTAGTTCGCCATCTATAGGAAGATGTTTCCCGCGCATGCAAATCAAATCAAAATGGCTATATCCTTGTAAGAAGAAGAAGAGCTGCTTTGTCTGTTGTACTAAGCGCAATTACATACAAAAATAAAACGCGTACAAAGCAAGAAAGTGGTGTGTGTGTTGCAGCTCAATGACAACAGGATCAAAGACGGGGAGTTGAGCACGTTGCTTCAGGCAATGCGTACAATGGATGAGGGCTTGTTAGTTAGGTTGACAGGTTGGTATTTTTGGCATTTTTGAAAAATGACAAAAAAAATGTGTTTACATTAGTGCTAACAAATAGGGTTTGATAGGAGCAACTGCCAGAGCAAGAAGCTATAAAGAACAAAAAAATAAACTGCTGTCTGTAAACCTTTGCCATAATTATTTGAGACAGGTGGGAAAACATGGCCAATAACAACACTTTTTTGATTACATTACCAAATTGTAAAGTGCATATTTTAAAGCACTTTAACATTTGATTTAATTGGCAGATTAACTGGCAGTATCACTATACCACATTGTTAAAAATGACACCATTTTGAAAAGTGTCAGATTTAGATTAATTCCAGTTGAAAAGTGTGTGAGACCAGATTAAATAATTCATCAGAGGGAATGAGGTTTCCCATCTATTGAGGCTCAATGGAATTCTGCGCTGCATTGATGGGTGAACTGGACAGTCAGCAAAGTGGGAGCAGTTATATCAGTCTTTTCACAAAGAGTAAGAATGGCTTTCTTCACACTCAAAGAACCTGGTATGGAGCAATTGTGTAACAGTATGCTGTGTAATAATGGAATTATTGAAATAAATATGTAATTAAGTCATATTGAATGTTGAAGTATGAATGTGTTGTCAAACATCTCAGTGATTAATGAGCAAAAGCTAAGATTCAAAAGTGCATTTCTCACTCTGTGTTAGTACTCTTACTTTAGGCTTTATCAATATCTATATCTGCCAAAAGTTGAACTGATACCGATCAAAAAAATCTATACAAGAGTCTGAGACACCGCTACATTGACACAGAACCACAGATCCAAACCAAATTCTGTGTTCAAGTTCATCAAAAATCGATATGTTAAAATTTCATGTAACTCTGTCTCTGTGTCCTTGTGCCTCCGGTGTGTGTTTGTGTGTGTGTGTGTGTGTGTGTGTGTGTGTGTGTGTGTGCGCACGCTACAGTATGATCCCGTGTGACACACAGTACCCACTATAAAACATCCACTTCCTGAAAACAATCCTACTGTACATGGAAGAAAGTCCAACTCGCTGAAATCTCAACTAAACAACTGTGTTGTGCAAAATGTGCAACAATAATGTAAAATATACTAGTGGCATTTACTTTGTCACTAATTTAATATAGAATAATATGGTGCTGATGGAGAATTCCCGTTGAATCAGCTTTGAATCACAATGAAGTGAATTGTCCATTTAATCTGTCCATTTAAACAAGCCTGTTTATAGTTTTACACTCACTTCATGTACCGTAATAATTGTCCAAAAGCTATAAATTATACTTCTCTCATAACATTCTGCAGTATAAGACTTAACAGGACATCCAATTGATTTAGAAACTGTTCTTCATCAAATAACTGTCAATAAGAGCATAACAGCAGCCAGAAGAAAGACAACACAGAATGTATAAAGTAACATTTGTCCCTTTCTGTAACAGGACAGTTGATCTTGCATATCAAACCACAAATAGCTTATCCTTCTGTCAACCTGCTGCTAACACACTGACTCTATAGATTTGATCCAGTGTAAAATGATTTATTGCAAAGCTCACCTGTTTATGGGGTGAACACATCATTTATCAAAATCATAGCCCCACAGTCGGGGCTGGCAGCATTAAATTAAGAGCACATTTTAGGGAGAAAAAGACAAAGAAGCAGCAGGTCATGATCTAAACAACTTTAGTTTGAGGAAGTTTCATCACTTTCATCGCACTGCACAAGTCCTGAACCTGATTTACCAGCATTAATAAATAATATGATAGCCACTTGAAATTTATATTTCTGGTCAACATGTGAGAAAATGACCGCACAGGTCTGCATAACATTTCTTGTGTATCCTTTGTCTTCTCTGCAAAGTTGTTATACATACGTTAAATCAGCTAACTGTGAACACGAACTACCACTTTACTGAGGTTTGCAAGCTCTAATATTTCTGTGTTATTAAAATGACACTTTAACCCCCTATGCAATAAAAGCTGAGAGGATGGGCTTATATATCTTTAGAGCAGTGTTCTTATCCTTGCTGCCGTGCTGAGAAACAAGTCAGCAGTAGCTTCCAGCTCTGTGGTGATTAGTCCCAGTAGATTATGTTTTTATTCCAGCATACTCAACTATTTTACTTCTGTTGCTGACTTTTTTTAATCATCTTTTTCTTGATGCTTTGTAAGACGTTTTTTTTTTAATGCATGTCACAGAACTAGCCTCGTCACTTCCATGGACTTTTCTCATTGTGCGAGTTGTAATGTGCTCTCATCAATAGATCCTACACAGCTCAAGGCCATACGATAGAGTGCATTCCTCACCTCAGCAAATAAAGTGATCCTTTCATTGCCCTGTGAAAAATTCACTTACCTTTTTTAATGTTATAGTCTACTCATGGAGACATTGTTAGTGTATCATGTGTGATTCAGCTGCAGTGGGACTTTGTAGGAGCAATTTGTACTGTAGGCTTTAGTGTACCTGCAACCTCCGGTCGTAAGAAAGGACCTGGTGATAGGAGGTGTGTAATGGAGACATGTACCCAATGCCGAGCCAGCCGCAGAAAGTCTAAATCCAGCATTTATCCCTTGTTTAGCCCTTCTTTCCCTCTCTCAGCTGCTCCATAGGCAGCTTAGCCCCTGACTCTTGCCACCTGACTGGGAACCTGTGACTCCGCTCAGTGGAGAGATGGGAAAGAGCAAGGTGGGCCAGATCCCCGAGTAGGCAGGATGCCATCCCGTCCAGCAGGGCCCCCGTGCTGCTGCAGTGCCTCCCTGTCCTGCGCCTTCCCAACATGGCAGAATCTGCCTACGCCTGATAAGACGTCGCCAAGACTCACAAGGACACACCTCTGAGTGCTCTGATGCCAATGCTGCAGTTGTGGAATTAAACTTTTTAATTAGCAGCATACCCCAGCACTGTCAAGAGAGTGGACTGCTTCAGTACAGTCTTTCTCATTGCCTACCCTCTTTCCACTTGATTAAACTCCCAAGCATCATGGAGCTTTGAGGTTCCAGTTACCACAGGAGCAATCATGTTTATTTCTGGTTTCTCTGTTTGAGGATCGCTTTAGATGCAGCATAGAAGAAGAAAATTACTCATAATATCCCACAGTCTGAAAGAGCAGCCTGTTTTACCTCACACACAGTAGGCCACCATATAAATCACAACCAAACACACCATACCAGTGGAATAATTAGCCTCGCGTTGTTTTAAGCCTTTACGTTTATGTTATTACTGTCCACCCTGTTGAATCAACATTGATGAAGTCATCTTTTCCATGAGCAAATATGTGACTTTGTATTGTAAAGAGGCACTCCTCAGTGATTATCAAACATGCAGCTGATTGTTAAGGGTAATGGTGGAGTACCAGCAGTGAGTGCCTGTTCAGTCTCGAAGGTAAAACTGCATATCCACAGATTTTACTCTTGATGTAACTCAAGTTATAATGTTAATGCTCTTTTGTATATGAAAAAGTGTATATGATTGTATCGGGTTACGTGAATCATTATTGGTATGCACTGCATGTATGGTGTATGTATGTATGTGTTCATGTATTCAGTGGAAATCGGTTCAATATTGTTTATGTGCAGAGCAGTATCTGGGGATGTTGGCATCCACTGAAAATCCTTTTATTTAAATGGTTATTTTACAATATTTTATGTTAGTGCAATGCCATTAACCAATAGTCGGTCAAGAAGTATATTTACATGCACACACAAGTCTTTCCTGGTTTCAATCATATTTAGAATATTATAACATGTAAGAAACCTGGTTATTAGTAATACCCCTGTGTGGGTCAATATGATAAACATTAACCTGACTTTTCAAGGTCTGTGCAGGAGTGTCTTTGACTGCTCAACTCCCCAGACAGTCTGTGTCCTTCCTGTAAATGATACGCAATTTTATTTCTGACAATGCTACACTTTGAGCCTACATTGAAAGAATAGGTCAACATTTAAGGAAATAAGCTTATTTGCTTTTTTGCCGAGAGTTAGATGACAATATCAGGTCTGTGAGGTCATTATAAAGCTACAGCCAGCAGCTAGTTAGCTTAGCTTAGCACAAAGACTGGAAACAGAGGGAAACGGCTAGCCTGTCTGTGTCCAAGGGCTATAGAAGGGGTGTCTTGTTTTATTCCATACACAAACAAGTGAAATCACAACAACTATTTCAGCACAGCTAATTAGTACAGCCCTAGTACAACAAGATTATTCTCCAGGTTTCATATGTTCTGCAGCAAATATCCTAATACGGTGGATCAGCGCAGAGCACAGTGCTGAATTACCTTTCAGGAGGTTTTTCCTTTCAGTGGTTTTGTTTTGGCTGAATAGACACTCCTTTTTTCATTCCATTCCAGGATTACAGATTGGTCTGATCTTATTGTAGCGATCTGTATTGTAACATGGGAATTATGGAAGAAGTAATACCGCTCCGTCCTTTTTGCATACGGAGAGAAAAAAAAACTCTTGAGAAGTTAATGGGTATAGCCAATTTCATCCTGCCTTTGGTCCTGTTCAGAATTCATGTGCATTCCTCCTCTCTCTCTCTCTCTCACACACACACACACACACACACACACACACACACACACACACACACACACACACACACACACACACACACACACACACACACACACACACCTCTTTCTCCTGCCCTGCTTGCTGTAGCTACACTCCGATGCTTTCAAGTGGAAGTCTATTTTACTTATGGTTAGAATTTAATTCACCGTTTTTTCCCCTTCCATTGCTATGAAGTGGCCGTGGGTTATGGTTCACCATCAAGCCTCATATCCACTTTATTTTTGTGTCCATCAAAAGAGCCGGATAGATTCAGAGCAGCCTTCTCCTCCATTGTCGCAGGGATAGAAGGAGGACTTAGGCTTGTGTTTTTGCTCCACGACATGGACAGATTGTCTGAAAATGAAAGACATAGCTTCATCTGTTAAATTATTTATTTTGGACCCAAAATAAAATATAAGCTAAAGTAATTTTATGCTCAAAGGGATTCAGCTCTCCCAAAAGAATATTTGCATGCAACAGAATTGCTGTGATGTGCTTTCTAGTCTGGAGGAACAATGATTCTGTTCGGCAGAATTCTGGTTTACAGACATCTTTAAATCTCTGCAAATAAGACTACCTTGGGACAAATACACATGTCAATCACACTTGTCAAGATTCCAATTTTCCTTCCACATCTCCTGGAGCACTTGCGCTGCTCCTGCTTCTTATTGGATGCGAGGGACGTGGTCCCATGACACAAACTGATGCATTTGTTTAGTCAAAGAGAAAACCCTGACAGGAATGGTCATGGAGCCAAGATACAGAGACTGCTGGGAGTGTGTTTCAAATGTGTGTCCACGAGCTGATAGGTGCCTCTGTCGTGTGTTATGTTGAGAGATGATAGGTAATGGAAATGTTGGCTTTTCCCACTGGTATGAATAGGCAGCATTATCATATGACCATTATGCAGTCAACATATGCAGCAATAATATATGCAGCATATGGCTTTTTTTCCATCAAGAAAGCCTTCGCCATTTTGAGAAAGCACAGAAATTAGCATCTAACGCTGGCTGCTAAACATCAATGCCATTTCAGCCTATTTTTCAGGCAATTGTCAATTATTTCAAGGATTTGATGAAATGAAAAGTTAGGATAGCATTAATAGAGGTGATCTTTCAGGCCAAATACATCTTGTGCTCTTCGTCGCATCTACAGTTCAGCAACAACCTGACAGACTTAATTCAATTATGGCTGTGTGATGTGTTGAGACTCTGGAGGTGTGAGCTAATTCCTCTGTTTACACCCCTGAGTCACTGTCACAAACAAAGACAAACACATTCATTGGCTTCCAGGATCTTGTTTGCTGTGATTGTCCCATCGCCTTTGAAGCTTCTCATCGCTTTATGTTGTTTACTTATTCATGCTCTTTCTTTCCCTCAAATCACCATGGGGTATTCCGTTTGAATAATTTTAGCACAGTGTGAAACAATGTATGAGCTAAGTATTAGATTTGTAAACTGCACTCAACACACTTTTCTTACATACAGATGGATTGACAGACACTTCGATCAGTAAAATCGTGATTCCATAACTCTGTGATGAAACACATTGCCAACATCTTCGCCACCAGGACTCTCAGTGCGTTGGGTATGTTGGAAGTCATTAACACAGGTTGTGGAATTTGCCAAACTCCCCTGAGACTTGGATTAAAGACAATGAATTGCAAAAGGATGCTTTTAGGGGTTATGCTAATTAATAATGGCTGTATGAGGAAGTGATTGTTCTTCCTGGACAAATTGGAATATTGGCATTACAGATTAAGGAGAGAGTTGATGTGTTCTGCCTTTCCAATAAGATAGTTACCTGCTCTCGACCATGAAGCCAACTCTTCCCTTGTGAGGCCTGTGATATGTGTGATGTCTCCTATACGCATAGTGCACCACACAAACAAATAGAGAAAATATGAACACTTTTAGTTGAAATTCAATTCAATTCAATTTTCAAAATACTGCTCATAATACGTTGTTAGTGCTGCTCAAGGGCTAATGAAGAGTGTCTAGTTTACCTTCACATCCTCTTTTAATTCTGTTGTTGTAATACCAACATTCACAAACCTTCTTGGTCAAAGTAACGTTTGCTAATATATATAACCTACGCCACTGCAGTATTCTTTGTAGTAACTGTGAAGTGGGAAGAAATGTTTTACAAAAAAAAATCACAAATTGAATCTTCTTATATTAAACATTGATGGTATTTTTTTCATGTTACGCTAGCATCTTTATTTGATGCCAACACAGGGCCTATTGCATGCACCCAATGGACATATTTTGCTTCAGAAATCAAACCCCCTTAACATACTGCAATATTCTCTCTTTTCATTAATACCCGTTCTTCAATATTCATGTAGGATATATGTCTAGAAATCTGTTTAAAACCCATATAATATCAAATTACGACTTTTTTTCTGAATCAGAATTTGACTGGTAGTTGACTGTTAGAGACTGCAGATTCACCAAAATGTAAACAAGTTTAGGAGGCGGGAAAAAAAAAAAAAAGAAGGGCTCAGGTGAAGCCCACAGCTTACTGGCTGACTATGCAGCATTTGGCATGGTGGCATTTCTCATTTCTTATTCTGAAGATAACAGCAAGTGACATGCCAAGGAGGCAAAATGTAGTAACTATGCCATAAGCCCAAAATGTAGAAAAACGGAACAACAAAGAGTCAAGGGACAAAGGCCACATGACACACCAGAGAAACACTGTTTGCTCAAATGCTTTAAATGTTCACATTTTGCCGACAAGGGACCAAGGTCAGTGTGATCATACCTGTAACTCTAACCCCAACCTTCAGGGTGATCTTTTTTAAACTTCACCACACCTTAAAAAAGGGTAATGCACCAATATAGCATTCTACTTCCAAATCATGCAGCAAAGATACTAGCCTACTTCTACTAGGGAAGTTCCATATGTACAATTGTTTTTTTGCATATTTGTAATTATGCCGATTGTCAGTGTTTGTTGATATGTGAAAACTGTAGTCCACGTGCTGCTTTCAGCCCATTCAGTCTTTTGGTGCTACCACTAGAAGTTGTAAAAGAGTGAAATCCTATACACAGGGGGCTTTATTGATATGTTCCTTTATTTATTTTAAATTATTCTGTTGGAAGTTAAAGAGGTTAAGGGATACCAACAGACATTTCACTTGATGTATTTCACCTCTTTGAAAATCTTATGCCAAAACCACATCTGTAGCTAGCACCTATGAAGTAACATTACCAAAATCACCAAGATTGTAATAATATCTGTCTATAACTGCCTCACAACTCAACCAGCTAGTCAGAAGATATTATTATTTACTTTAAAGACACATCTCTATATATCCTTGACTTCTTTGGGTATTTTTTCATAAATTATGTGAACTGCACTTAGTTATTCATTCCATGCATTTTAAGTTTGCCCAAGGCGAATCTCCCAATAGTCGCTCTGTTGTAATCGACCTCTAGTTTGTTTCATGTCCACAAGACAGGGGGAAGCAGAATCCTAAGTATGGATTGATTTTTGAATGAGCATACATTTACTTTGAAACACCTGCAGAACAAACTGGAGCTGTGCTGCGCCGCAAACATCTTAATTGATTTGAGTAATGAACAAGGACATGCTTTCTGTCTTTTGACTCAAGGTCACTTTGCCATCACAGTGTTAAGCTGTGTCCTCTGGTCTTTATAAAGGACCAACTCACCATGAAAATGTATCGGGGCCAAGGTGAGAAGGTAGCTGCTGTAACTAATGGGTTTATTTAATTTAATTTATTGCTTCAGCCGCTGCATCATATGAGACATGCTGGTCACTGTAAGATTGAGGTTTCTTCATGAAAGAAAGAGAGATTAACCCTCTTTTCAAAAGGCCAGAATACACTCTCATGTCATGCTGGATTTTCGTGCCTAGATAGTTGGATGTATAAATCTGCAGAACTAAATGAATATAGGTTTGTGGTAAAATGGTGCTCTCAAGCTTATTACGTACCAGCCTTCTAATCAGCGTCACGCTGTGGCTGTGCTCGCCGGGCTGGGAATCTGTAATAAATGAGGGCTTTGTCAACATGTCCACTGTTGGGTGGGGGGAACCAGTGTCTTTTGATTTCAATGTGTCAGCCAAAAGGCATATTTTTCCAAGCAAATGTTTAGCATTCACTGCTATCTTTACCATCTATTATGTATTTCTATGGATTGAGGATGGCATTCTATTTCCCCCCTCAGCATATTGTAATAATTAATTCATGCTTAATACTATTATGTTGGCTACATGTCAGACCATATCTGCCTCTTCACACATTGTCTCCAATTAACATTTTCCAAATTTCTGATGCAATCTGTAGAATACAAATCAAGGCGTTCCAGCAGCTGCTGGCTCTGTTGCCTCAGCTCAGAGCAAATTTCTTTCTCTTAAATTTGTTTTGTAACACACCTCATTTTTACAGGAATAAACAAGTATGCTCTGCACGTTGGGTAAACTCAACAAAGGCTTCAGGGTTTAGAAAATTAATGTGCCATGACAATTAGTTAAGCAACGGAGCAATGCTAGAGGAGGGAATGTCACACCTTGAGTTTAATAATATATATAGTGTAATTTGCCTCGGTTTAATGAGCATATGTTTCTTGGTCCTGGTGCTGTATTGTCACATCTGAACAGATGGATCATCACATATTGGCACAATGGCAGCTACTTTATTATTATTATTATTATTAATATCTTTATTTGTGAGGATATGGTCAACCTGTAATGTTTGTATGAATTGCTCATACATAGTATAGCCATGTCTTATAGGATGTTTCCACTGATTGTACTTTAATACTTTAATTGTATGTGGTTTGAATTCCTCAAAAACAACTTAAAATATGAAGATACAGTATGGTATTCTAAACCAACTTAACAGCAAACACCTTGTAACAAGATGTTCAATGCACCATTATTTTAATTTCAAACCTATTTGCTACTCTGGTCTTGAGGACACAGAGCACCTGCCAGGTAGTTGATTGCAGGTAATTGCCTTCACCTGGCGTCCCAGGTGTAAACAACTTCCTGATTACATGCTCAGAGTGAAAACCAGCAGGCCTTTAGGTCCAAACGGGCTTGGATTGAGAACTAGCGCCTTAAACACTAGTCTACTTCCAAACCCATCTACTCTAATTGCTCTCCAGCAATTCAGCAAATGTGTTCTTTAAAAAAAAAAAAATAATAATAATTTAGTATTACATTTCTTCATAAATGCAGCCAGAACAATGTCAACAAAAAAATCGACTCTAGTTCACAGAGGAATGTCTGCATAGGTGTGCTGGGAAATTATTCTGACATATAACGAGACAATGGGTTGCGCAGACACTTTCAGAGGCAATGCCCCCTGCCCTGTATAAGTGCCAACCCACAGAGTCAGATATAGCAATTTTTCTCCATGACTTCATTGCTTTTTGTTTCCCAAGTTCTTTTTTGTTACTTGTGAAAGCTCAAAATGTGAAAAGCACAACAATGTCCACCGCATGTTCTGTCAATTTTTGAAAGTTGGCAGAGAAATCATACGGAGGAAATTAATGTAATCATGCAGCTTCCTGTTGTTTTGACGCAATTACAAAAAAAAAGAAAAAGAATATCAGGTCTTGGAGCAGGTATGAGCATATAAAACAGAAAAATATCCCTCACCACCGAATACTGTATGTAGGAGGGTGGGGGTGGCTTTGACCAACTGCCACTTTGCTCATTTGAAAGCCATGATGTCTCTCTCTCATGGGTTGGCCAAATTCTCTGGGCGGGCAAAGCAGAGAAAGGGGAGGTAACCTTGCTTGTTATGACCTCATAACAAGCAAGATTCCAGAACGGCTCATCTGAGCTTACTTTTTCTCAAAGGCAGAGCAGGATACCCAGGGCTCGGTTTACACCTATCACCATTTCAAGCCAATTGGGGACCATAGGCAGGCTGGGGGAACTCATATTAATGTTAAAAAAACTCATAAAGTGACATTTTCATGCCATGGGACCTTTAAGCCCACATTTCGTTATTTTCCGCAGCTCCTCCATCAAGCCAATACAGTTGCATTTAATTGTTCTAGAAATGTATCTTCACTGAAGTTTACAATATATCTGAATTTCCTATAACATGCCTTACACACAGTTTTGATTTGTAAACTTTTGGCCATGATGAAGTTTGAAGATTGTTGACAGGCAAACAGTAGAGCAGCACAATTTCTCAGTTTACCCAAGGAAATTCAAAAAGCCAATTGGATGTCACTGTGGCAATGAACTTTTCATATTAGACAATGACTGTTGGATATAACCTCAAACATACCGAGCATAATACATGAGCTTTATAGAGTATTGGCAGAGTATGTAAGTCAATCAACGTGTATAGGCTTGTGCAATCATTGTGAGTTTACAAACAGATCAAATAGATATGAGTAGTAGTCAAGAAGCTGTTTGGCTATGTTGAGGCTCCATCTAAACGCTGTTGTTTGTGTATAGCGACAGCCCTGGGGAGCTAAGTGAGGTGACGCATGGTCTTGGCGATAATGACTATTAAGTCTGTGAAAGTTGTGGAGCAGATGGTTGCAGGGTGTGTGTGCACTACTGCTGGCATTTGACCAAGTTATCACAACGTCACTGTGAAGTCTTAACAACTGAAAAATTAATTTTGGGATATTTGTGTGATCTTCGGGGAAATGAGAAATGACACCACTCAATAGGGTTGCCAGTTTTTGACAAATGTGTGGATCTCTGTTATCATGATATTTTCAATAAAATGTTAGGATACTCTGAAGAGTTTTCTTCCTTGTTAGTTAACGCCGATTTGACCTCTGAGAAATTGCTGCCTCTGCTACCAGTTAAAACTTGCTCAACAGGCCTAACGAGCACACTATTTTAGATTGAGATCCTCTACACACAATGGCTCAGTTCCATATTCAGTGTTTGAATAAACAAAAAATAAGTCTCTTATTTGATAACTCCTCGCTTGAACCGGAAGGTGTTTTGGCCCTCCTTTGTGAAGGCCATCTCCATGCTCTTATTCCTGCCCAGAGGATCAATGCGGGATCTCTAAGGAGCTATGACCGAGGATACACAGGAGCAGCCTCCCAGGAAGCCGTGCAGCTGAAAGCTGTTGCTAACTCTGCCCATGCAGCTGACGAATTCACGAAACGCTTCAGAGGAAGGGACGTTATTGTGTTCTATCTTCATCTGTCTGCTGCATTCTACCACTAGGCGGCACTGTTGTAAAGCAGGTATTAGTTGAGACCTTGAGTACAGAGAGAAAAGATGGCGACTACTGAATATACCGTGCTTTGCTACCATGCTTGCTATTAAGAACTGTTGTAATAATGTAAATGCTTCCTGTTGAAGTAAACGGCACTTGTTGAACATTCCGACGTTCTTCTATTAACCAGCCTACACTACAGACGTCTCATCCATCTAATAACACATTTCCTCGTTTTCTCTCTCCTCGCATGATTTCCTTGCAACTCTCCCATGCTTTCTCAGTGGGTTGGACTAAGACGCGAGAAAGGAAAGCAAGTGAAGAAAAACGTGGATGCAATTGACCTAATACTGTTCACACATAGCCTTTAATATTTTGCAGATGAGTATTGCCAATACCTGCTGTCTTAAGCCATATTCACACAGGATTAGTATTACCAGGGGATCTCATGTGATTTAGAAATGATCCCCCAACGTCTGTGTTTCGTGCGGTGCATTCACACAGGATAAGCAAAGTCTGTATTTTACTGGAATTTACTGATATCCTTTGCATACAATGTCAAGGCTCTGTCAAAACTTTAATTTATAATTACCAACGCAACAAATACGACGCCAAATCACAGAGATAGCGATCTGCACGGGACTAATAGTTTCACACAATCTCTGTGTTTAGCGAAATATGGTTGGTAATTTGCCTTAACCTAGTGCTGAAATCATCTAAAAATATTCACCTTTTCAATGAAATATCACAACATCTATGGACTGGCTTGCACAGAATTCTATCATCATGTCCTCATACCTAAACAACAGACTAGGTTGTTTGCCACTGACTCCTAAAACAACATATATTATCGTTCTACATTGTAAAACATGCACGGTTTTAAACACATGGTTAACGTTGTGAAATGGAACTGCTTGGTTAGGTTTAGGCAAGACAACCACTTGGTTAGAGTTAGAATAGTCTATTTCGACGTCAATTAATTTACGGGATCGCTCCGGTGCTGATGGAAGATCCGCCGGATGTCCCTCATTTTCGGCCGGATGTCCCTCACCATCCGCTTTCTTTGTGTTGGCATTCTAAACATCCTGTGGATTTATGAGGACTGTGGTTAACTGCTCCTCAGATGTCTGCAGGCTAAATCCAGACAGCTAGCTAGACTATCTGTCCAATCTGAGTTTCTGTTGCACGGCTAAAACTACTTTTGAACGAGCACTCATACCACCCCGAACTTCCTCCTACTGCGGACTCTGGTCCTCTTATACTACGTCACACGACTTCCTGCTTTGCTCCTGTTATAATTACTATGGCCACTAGAGGTCACTGCCTAACAAGAAACATAAATATGGGGCGTAATAAGCTGCTTGCACAATCGACATAAAAGCCGTTAGCGGGGCTGTTGATTCTTAGTCTTATTGAAACAAATACTGTACTACCGACATACAGTATACCAAAAACAGTTTGACGAAAGAAGGCAAAATGCAATTCCACTGCTATAATAAGGGGAACAGGTTTTCTTTTTAAGGCAGTTTTAATTTATCTTAGCACTCAAAAGGGAAAAAAAATATGTTCTTTTTGTGTTAAATGATGCCTAACCTTTAGCATTTGAAAATGAACAGTTACCATATGTTGCCGTTGTACTGAAACATCATTGTGGGCTTCCATGTTGGCTTCCTCTGTATGAGAGAAGCTTATGGGTGTGATTTCATCCTCCTTTCCGCTAGTGTTGTGGTTTGTATGTTTTAGAGCAGGTTCAGTGCCTTAGCCGGCCTCTTTATTACTGCATTCCCTAATGCCTTGATTTAATGCATTCTCAGAGGTCAGATATTGTGCTGGCAGCCACAGACCACTTCCTTCAACACCGCCCCATTAATAACAACAAATAAATCAGGGCACATTGTGAATTTCCTCACTTGCATATTGAAGCTATTTGTAAGTGCTATGGGGACATCTTTATTGCATCGAGGTAAATTGCAGAATACTGATCTGTTTACACCTCAATCCCAAGTCCAAAACGTGTGGTCCATGTCCAAATTAATTAAGGTACTACTCTCTGTGGGATGCTTACATTTGCATTCCATTAAAAACTCCCAGGGGGCCTCAAATTGATTTGTGGAAGATGCATAAGACCATATATTGTTCACTAAAATCTTCAACAAATTATTCTCACCTTTTCTTTGTTTTAGTTGACTTCATAAAAAATACAAACCTACACATCATATCAAGGCTTTGATGTATAGTTTGTAGCATAAACTAACGTGATTAAGTTATTTTTCTTATTTGGAGCCCAGTATTTGTAAGTAACCTGCAGTACATTGCCAGAGATTTACCTTTGCAGCAGCCTGTTTTCTGCACGTGTAGATATCAGATTTTGTTTCATCATTCAATGATACGGATGTGGACAGAGAGAAGACGTATTATTGTTGTCAGCATGTGTTTATCTCGAATAGGCCCTGCATAATCAACCAGCAAGCAACTTTTCGTTTTATTCAAACGCAAATGTGCCATGAAAACCCTCATGTTTCTTTTGAGATTAGACTTTGAATAATGCCAAACATCTTGTCTTGTTGCCCTTAACAAACTGATTGTTTGTAGTACAGATGTGAACTGAGAAATAAACTGTTTCCCACTGTATCTTTAAATGACTGAAATTACTAATTATGGGCCACCAGACAACTGAATGAGAATTGGCTTAATGATACAAGATGCTCACCATTTCCCAAACTTACATCTGAGTTTTTTTTTTTAGGTAGAAATTTATAGCAAATGTTTAATCACTGAGGTTAAGGTCTACATGTGCAAGCATGAGATATGTTCCATATTTCAGTCCTAGTTACATCAGGGATGTTAACCTCTGGGCAAGGTTTCCGTCTGGGTTTATGCTTTACAGAATTGCCTGAGACTAAATAAATGCATAAAGATAAAAAAAACAAAAACATGCACAGGACACTGGTTCTATGCTTACAGTCATCTACATTGTTTGTGTACCATTAATCTCCCACAGCAATTTTCACATGAAAGCATGAATTGCTCCGGGCTACTGTCATGCAACAACGGCTCATACTGTCCACACTGTAACAGAGGAAAGCATATTCATATAACTGCTCCTGAAGAGTAAAAGAAATAGTCTAGAAGAAGGAAAAAAATACATAGGAAATCACTGCTCATGGTTGGAGAGATTTCATTATTCATAATTGTGCTGTTGTAGAAATACATTTTGCCTAGAGTAGATATTAATTTCAACCTCTTCTGAAGTAATCAAAGACTCTGAATTAATTACATTAAGAAAGGAATCTTGTTAATGGTGATAAACACCTGGAAGTTCCTGAAAAACTTCATGCAAATAGGATCCTTGGGCAATGCTTTTGTGTGTGTGTGTGTGTGTGTGCTGGCACAAGGACAGCATATTCTATAAGTCCATCATTCTGTGATGAATCCGTTTTTCTCAAGGAAAACAAACATGTTGGTCTGCCCAACTGAATGATCAACATGCCCTTCTAATTTTTCTCCCCTTGCTATTAAAAATGAACAAACCCACTATAGCATCAAAAATAGGGATCAGAGACAGGAATTCTCTCAGATGTTAAGAAGGATAAATTCTGCAAAAAGCAGCTATTCCAATATGTATCACTATATGTGATATATTTATCGCATCGGAGGAAGCAGGCGTGATTACACGTCATAAATTTAAATTTCTCAATTATTCGTGGTTGATGTTGTAACATTTGAGTGACAAAAGAAAAGTGTCCAATTATCAGTTTTTCAGTTGGTCAATCACAATAATCTCATTACAACCCTGCAGTCAGCGTAAGTGGATGCTAAGAATACAACTGGGAGAGTGAGAGTGAATGGATCTTGTGTTTTCACTCCCATGCGCCAGTAAATTATGCACTGGAGCATTGTTTATCCATCAAACCAGGCCCTGTTCCAGCGATCCACTCACAAAGGAATCCAGAATTAATTGGCAACACCAAAGTGAAGACACAGCAAACAGACAACTTTCTTCCTCTCTCCATGATGCAAATAATATCCAAAAAGTGAAAAAAGCAGAGCCCACTCTCTTTTATGTCTCGTCCCCTCGGTTCTCATGCCAAAACTCAGTTGCACTGTGGAGTCTTTAACCTCTCCACCCCCGGTTCCCCAAGGCTCTGGCAGGTAATATCCTGACTAAAATTAATGCAGTAGTGAGCAGGAGGTAAAGGAAGGGTTGTGAATGACGGTCTGATAATTGGGGTCTGCAGCAGCTCTCTGTCCTCTCTCTGATCTGGGGACAGGGGCGCCAGGGCTTACTCAGCAGAAGAACCCATTTGAAGTAGGGACACACATCCCCATTCTACCTTCTGCTCTTATAATAGCCCTTTAGTACACTCTTAAGTGACTTGCTTAGATATATTGTGTGTGGCTTACCTGTTTTGAAAGTTACTCTTCGACTGCGCTGTAAGCGGCGGCCCTTGTGGAGAGTGCTGCTCATGTTCGAGGGGAAGCGGAGGGGGGAGCTGCTAAGTGGTCCACCTTGGCTGAAGCCGTGTTTACCCATGAGCACTCAACACGGTGACACATGCTTTCACTTTGACTAATAAATCAGTGAAGGTCTGATGTGCATCGATGGGAATGCGGTGTCAGTTTTGATACTTGATTAGCATTTCTGTCACTTCACCTTACATCGAACATAACTCCAGCTGTGCAACTCAATTCACGCTGCCCATGGGCATGACTATGACAAGCCGTTCCTAAAACTGACAGCCTGACGCTTCAACAGGTCGACAAATGTTCGATTTTACAGAATATTTAAAACAAAGGAGATGCGTTGCAAGGGTTTTTTCATACATCAATGAAAATGGTAGTCTTATGATTGCTTTCTTCCCCTCTTTCTCAGTAACACATACATGTATCCTTGCGATTTGAGCTTTAATACGTTAATGTGATACGCCAAGAAAATGATCTATATTTCAGTTTTTTCTTCTTTTAAATAGATAATTATGAGATATCCTGTGAGATCTTCTTCTTTAACTACCATTTCAAACCGGTACACTTAGACCTTGATGGTATGCGTATAGTAACAGTTCCTTAGGTAAGCGGTGGTGTTCAGATGGTTAATTGATACTAAGGAGCCTAAGCCTGAGTTAAGAAAACATTCCCTGCACCATTTCATTCATCACGCTGGCATGATTTCATGTTTCTTGTAGCTCATCACGCCATTCTCAGTTAAGTATAGACACTACAGCTTGACAAAATCCCTGAAGATCAGCTGTTTTTGGGAGTCTGGTACCAACAGTCATGACACGTTCAAAGTTGCAATCACACGTCTTGCCTGTTCGAGCGTTTCGATGAACAGCTGATGAACCTTTTAACGCAGCTTGTGTGTTTTACACACATGCAATATTTTTTTTTACCGTTTCACACAGGATTACAGGACATAGGATTTGGGGACACTGGGGGCTTCGCCCGGACCTCTGTAGGGGGGATTTTTTTTGTTTTTTATGCATCCTGGCACCTTTTTACATTTAAAGTACATTAGTTGGTAATAATTAGTATTAGTAGAATTAATTGGCAACACCAAAGTGAAGACACAGCAAACAGACAACTTTCTCCCTCTCTCCATGATGCAAATAATATCCAAAAAGTGAAAAAAGCAGAGCCCACTCTCTTTTATGTCTCGTCCCCTCGGTTCTCATGCCAAAACTCAGTTGCACTGTGGAGTCTTTAACCTCTCCACCCCCGGTTCCCCAAGGCTCTGGCAGGAATAACCTGACTAAAATTAATGCAGTAGTGAGCAGGAGGTAAAGGAAGGGTTGTGAATGACGGTCTGATAATTGGGGTCTGCAGCAGCTCTCTGTCCTCTCTCTGATCTGGGGACAGGGGCGCCAGTGCTTACTCAGCAGAAGAACCCATTTGAAGTAGGGACACACATCCCCATTCTACCTTCTGCTCTTATAATAGCCCTTTACTACACTCTTAAGTGACTTGCTTAGATATATTGTGTGTGGCTTACCTGTTTTGAAAGTTACTCTTCAACTGCGCTGTAAGCGGCGGCCCTTGTGGAGAGTGCTGCTCATGTTCGAGGGGAAGCGGAGGGGGGAGCTGCTAAGTGGTCCACCTTGGCTGAAGCCGTGTTTACCCATGAGCACTCAAAAGCGGTGACACATTCATTCACTTTGACTAATGAAGCTTAGCGTAAATTCTTTCAGGAGACTTCTTCATTTATTCCTTGTCTCTTTCTTCTTAAACTTAACAGCTGTAGAGGCGCCCACTTTCTTTTAACCAATCAGAAGCGGCCACAAATTTCACGAGCCAATCGCAGCACGACTTCCCTGTTTTAAACCCGTCTCTCTCTCTGCTGCAGTTGTCAGTTCAGGCAAAGAGTGCGACCCTCCTCCTCCCCTTCCACCTCCGGTCTCCATCGCACGCGGCTGCCTGCGCTTCCCTCCGGCTGACGCTCCCGCTGGCTCCTCGGTCCAGTATTCGGGGCTCCCTCACACCATCGCCTGTGTCTAGACTCCATCGGGGGGTATCTTCGGTTTCCTACCAACTTTTAAATTAATAAATATTTTATAACGATGGAGTCTGATCTCCAAATAGATTTACATGTCATGTACAATACATTTTGCATTTCTGCAACAGTCTCACCTGATTGAAATAAATCAGTGAAGGTCTGATGTGCATCGATGGGAATGCGGTGTCAGTTTTGATACTTGATTAGCATTTCTGTCACTTCACCTTACATCGAACATAACTCCAGCTGTGCAACTCAATTCACGCTGCCCATGGGCATGACTATGACAAGCCGTTCATAAATCTGACAGTCTGACGTTTCAACAGGTCGACAAATGTGCGATTTTACAGAATATTTAAAACAAAGGAGATGCTTTGCAAGGGTTTTTTTCTGTATACAACAATGAAAATGGTAGTCTTATGATTGCTTTCTTCCCCTCTTTCTCAGTAACACATACACGTATCCTTGCGATTTGAGCTTTAATACATTAATGTGATACGCCAAGAAAATGATCTATATTTCAGTTTTTTTCTTCTTTTAAATAGATAATTATGAGATATCCTGTGAGACCTTATGGTTAATTGATACTAAGGAGCCTAAGCCTGAGTTAAGAAAACATTCCCTGCACCATTTCATTCATCACGCTGGCCTGACTTCATGTTTCTTGTAGCTCATCACGCCATTCTCAGTTAAGTATAGACACTACAGCTTGACAAAATCCCTGAAGATCAGCTGTTTTTGGGAGTCTGGTACCAACAGTCATGACACGTTCAAAGTTGCAATCACACGTTTTGCCTGTTCGAGCGTTTCGATGAACAGCTGATAAACCTTTTAACCCAGCCTGTGTGTTTTACACACATGCATTATTTTTTTTACCGTTTCACACAGGATTACAGGACATAGGATTTGGGGACATTAGGGGCTTCGCCCGGACCTGTGTAGGGGGGATTGTTTTTTGTTTTTTATGCATCCTGGCACCTTTTTACATTTAAAGTACATGCCTTAATCATTAAAAAATGTATTTTTGTACCTCAAAAAACGTTGTTTACTACTCCAGATTAATTATGAAATACTAGTAGTATTAGTAGAATAACTGCTATTATTAAACAATTTTGAGGCACTTGGATATTTCCATATTATGTGGCTTTATACTCCTACATCTCAGAGGAAAATATTGTACTTTTTACTGAACTACATTTTACATATTTGACAGCCTTAGTTACTTTGCTGATTGAGGTTATTTATACAAAATATAAATCAACTAATACATTATATCAATTATTATAGATTAAACTAGCAGCAGTAGGCTATATAAAGTCATTAATATGAGTGACACCTTTACAGTACCAGCACACTGCATAGGATAGGTTAGTTTAAAGACATATTTTAAGAATGCATTTCTTATACAATATGCGTGCATACCAATGTATGTGTGTGTGTGTGTGTGTGTGTGTGTGTGTGTGTGTGTGTATGTGTGTATATATATATATATATATATATATATATATATATATATATATATATATATATATATATATATATATATATATATATATATATATAATGTTTTTAGATTTCAGGGCTATTTATAAAACATTTGGGGGTGTAGCCTCAGACTTCTAGGCCTAACAACGTCACTGTATGACTCACTGATTAAAATGAGCTGTTTGCATGCCCAGTAATTATGGAGTGTATGATATTCAGAAGTATGCAGTATGTGGTTCACAACTCCCCTTAGAATATTATGTAAACAGTGTGCCTCTGTACCGATATGGGAATTAGCATCCTGCCTTAGCGTATGTTAACCTACACTTGGCTCAGTCCTCCCCATCTGTTAAACTCCACGGTTCAAAACAGTGACAGGGACAAATCTGTCTGTGACAGTGACTGTGGAGCAAAACAGAAACGTCAACTTAATTGTTACATCCCTATTAATATGGTATCCTCAAAATGTAGCATTTGATCACACCATCATTTTGAAGATATTGTTGCATTTTGCTGAATACTTCAGAAGAGTTTCAATATAAGATACCCACCATCTAGTGATCAAGCTAAAAGCATGTGAAAATAATTATGAAAATCAATAAACTCCCTCACACTCACAAAAAAAAACCACTAACTTACTTAGCTGATAAAATAACACCCTCACATTGTTGACCCTCTTTTTATAGGGAATATATTGTGCTTTGACAAACTGATGAGACTTTTTGAAGGATCAGAGTTAATGTAGCAGTGAGCTTGGAATTCAACTGTGGTTTAATTGAGGTAAGTGCTTGGGCCCCATTTTCATGCAAACTGTTAATATGGTAATGAGAAGATATGTTACATGTAATATCCACCTTCACTCTTGTCCTCATTCATCGTGGCTGTAGTGAAACCTGTCCGTGGTAATGCCCGCTGCATCCCTCCTGATAGAGGCCACCATGTCCGATCGCTGGTAACGGTAGCGTTGTCAGGGCAAAGCCAGAGGCGGGATGCACCTAACCCTTTCACAGACCTGACTGGCTTCCACTTCCCTGTTAAAGTAAGAGTGCAATACCACATATCTGTGTGCAATCATTCATTCACTCATTATAGGACTATCTAGTCAATAAGTCACTTAAACACAACCCAGCACAAAGTACCCTTAAATGGTAATCTATGGCAGTATATCTGTAATATTAGAGGAAATGAAGGTACATCTTCACTTCCAAATACAAAAGTGCATTTCATTTTCTTCATTTGAACATTTGAATTTTCCGTGTAACACTTGCAATGCAAAGAGCAAACCTCGTATTCATGTTAACAGTTGGTTGTAAATAAAGAATTGCTGATGAATTTTGAAAAAACAATATTACTTAGGAGTGTGAAGACCACTTGGATCACAGTGCTTCATGTTTGTTAAATCTTAATGAACACAGTAGCATCACTAGTAACAAAGGCAAGTGCCAGCACACGTGTTTCTATTTGCACCGGGTATATCAGGGTTATGAATGTTTTGATCATTGTGATTACTTTGATGCTATATTGTTTGAACTTTACTGGAGCAAAATGCTCTTGAAATGGTGAGATGATCAATGTGTGAAACACAGTTTTCCATGGCAACAGTAAACCTTTTTCGCTCAGCTAGCTATCTAATCAAAATCAGCTCTTGACACTGACAACAACAGATTAGCCACAGAACTACCCTTGAATCAAGGAAAGTAATGAGTCTTGCAGCTTGTGACATTATTCAGCTGAAGAACGTTCATGTAATTTGCCACTCTGTGATGGCGGGTAAATAGGGCTGCATATGAATGCAAAAATGTGCTGAAAATCCCAGGAATCTATTCTGGTGTATCTCTTAAAGGAATGCTTCACCCCAAAAATGATGAGCTGTACATCAATAGCCATTTTTCCACTGCTAGTACCAGCTCGGCTCGGCTCGGCCGCGTTGCCCCGTCCTCCTGTTTCCATTGCAGCATTAGTATCATCTCATGCGTGAGGCGAGCTTGGCTGGTCGTCATAGCGCCGCCGCAGGAAACTGCCGTGACCTAACGCGACACACACGCAGAACGTTGAAGGTGTGTTGTTGTTGCCACAGCCAGAAGACACATTATGTTTCAAATGCAGCTGGAGACAGCAAAAAAGAAAAAAAAACACCACTGGCTAGACTATTTTAAAAAGACGGGTTTGTACAGGACACCCCCGTCTGTCGCTTTCACGTCACCTTTTGGTATTGGCTCAGCTCGCTTGGAACCTCGACGGAGGTGGTACTAAATAAAGCACCTGTTAGCAGGTACCAGGGACTTTTTTTCATAATGGAAAACCAAAAAAGGCGAGTAGAGGCGAGTCGAGCAGGTACCATGTAATGGAAAAACGCCAAATTACTCACCCCGTGTTACCTTGACTTCTTGACGAAAATTTAGTTTTTTGGCGCATGTCTCCATGGTCAACCAAGAATCCAAACACTGTAAAAGATTAATTGAAGCCGTGTTACCTTTCACGTCACCTGAATTCTCGCGATATTACGAGATCACACAAGAACTGCAGGATCACATATCACACAAAAATCAATCTTGTCAGGCTTTGAGGAATGGGTTTGTGTCTGAAGTACCAGCTAACCTAACCAATCAGTCGTGTGCTCAGCACTTCCTAAACAAATGTGCATGGATGAGTAGTATGTCTGGGCAAGCGTGAGGCGTTAGTAAGGTTTTAGGGAGAATAAAAGAAAAGTATACTGAACATACGACGGTAAATGAGACTTGGACTATACTGCACGAGTTGTGTGGGAGTTTGTAAACAAATGTTTTAATATAGTTTGCAGTTGTTAAAGCGCCCCCCTATTACTTACTTACTTACTTATTTACAATTCATTAAGGATTAGGATTCTTGGTTCATGTAGAGGCAGGTAACACAGGGTGAATAATATTCAAATGATCATTTTGGTGGTGAAGTATTCCGTTTACTGAGTACTGACATGATGTAAAAAATCAGCATGAACAGTTGTGTATGTACTTACAGTTTCTCTGAATTGCTAAAACACTAAACCCCATTCTCTGAACCAAATGCTCAGTGGCCTAAACCCATTTGTCAAATCAATCACTCTAAACACAAAAACTCTAAACACATTCTCACTCGGTAAAACACATTTCACACTGTAATGCACAAGTGTTGCAAAATGGTTAAGACAGGCAGCAAAAGTTAAACACAACTACAACAGAGTTGTCATCGTTTACCCACGACTTTTTGTATTGTATTTATATAAATTGTACACACGTTTCTAGCCAGTCCAGAGTGCACAGGTGGCACAGGAGCATTGAATGTTGATGTCTGATTAAGCTGTTTCACAGTAGTTTTTAGTGTACTGTCATGTGTTATTCATTTCGTTTTCTTTGTTCTTTGGCCTTTTGCAGTGTTGTTCTACAAGTGCCTAATATACAGACATTCAACATTGTAGTACTACTTGCAGTGTACAATATATTCATCGTACAAGTCGTGATATACTTTTTGTTGTCATTGCAAAATGTGTTCACCGTATGAAATGCTGTAAAAAAACAAAAAACTAATCTGTGACTACATGCCCTGGACACTGTGTTCTCGAATTGTTGACGTAATGTCGTAGTGTTTAGTTATTGACTGGCTGTGCGTATGATCTGAAAGCATCGTTTGATTTTGCCAGCAGAGTCAGATGTTTTGTGAATAGAGTTTGAGAATTTGGTTTTGTGTTTACAGTTTTGAAAAAAAATGGGTGAGGGTTTCAAGAAATGTCTTAGCAATCGAGAAAAACTGTAATACCAATGCCCAAACTGATCTAATAGATTTTTATTTTAAAATGTATTGCACAATAATCTAGAAACTAAACCCATTTTTTGATTTGCTTCCGTCTAACACGTGTAATACAGTAGTAACATATTCTTTCTTTTAGGCAGTGAGTGCTGCTAAATGTGTAGAAAAGAAGTTCACAGATGTACAGCACACTTGTGAAAAGTCAACATTTCCTGGAGATAATGTGAGCAATAAAGTCACGTTTGTCTAATCTCATCTTGGAGACACACCAGTTGTATGAAATGGCTGACACTTACCTTTTTAGTTTTACAGCAACATAAAACTAAATGTTTCTCTTTCCCAACAGTATAACAAATTGAAACAAGACTGCAAGACTTATCGTTCAACAGTAACTAACTGACTGGTGCTCAAGTTCATTTCCAGGTCATGCTCAATTTATTTAATGCAGCTTTCACAGGCTTTCTTTTGCAAGTTTCAAACAATGTTTTCACTAATATCTAAGTAAACAATGGCTGATAAAATTAGTCACTATACATTAATCCACGTAGGATTAACATGTTAACATAGAGTATAGTTTTTAGAAAGACAGCAACTGATCAAAGCATGCGGTTTTCAAGTTTATTACTTTCAATCTTAAAGCCAAACCAAATGACCTTAGGTGATTGTACAACTTTGTTTATTTGTTTATTATTAGCTTTTTCTTTAGAATTACTAATTGTGCTTTAAAAGCCATGAAGCCCTGTATAAATCCTTTTTTTGTGAGCATAAATAGCTTCTAATAATGTATTGTTAAACCGTTAGATGCTTTAATCAAGCTTTTTATTTCTTTTTCTATTTTTTACAATAAAGTTGCACACTCCTTTACAGCCCAGGGCTACTGTCAAGAAAAAAGAAAATAGTTAGTTTTATTCAGGGGAAATACTCATTCCAGATCATAGAGGAGAGAGGCACCAAAAAGGGAAAGCTTTACTTACATAAGAGCAAATGTAATTATTTGTGTTCACGCATGGATTTGATTGTTTTACTACTGTATGTAATAACTGAGCAGACATTAAAAAAAAACACCAGACAAGTCTGGGTTTGGTGGTTTTCTCTAATTCGCTTCCAGAGTTGGTCAGAGAATATCCTGTGGGGCTTGACCCTTGCTTTAAGGCTTATGGCCTACATTGCACTGCACAAAGTAAATCTTCTTTGTCTTCCCCTCTGAGAGCCTCTGAATCAGAAACATAATGGATACAAAAAGAAATGGTTTGGGAGGGAAAAAAAATGCTCTTGGGTATTATATTGTCCTATTGCTGTAGGCCAGCTTCTGTCTGCATTATAATGTTAGCGTGTCTTTGTTTTGGAATTGGGGATGGATCCACACACTAAACACTTCATTTAAAGTGTAGCTGTATTTGTCGAGACCAGCCTGTGAAGTCAAGTCAGTCTGAGATGAAAGCGGGATATAGCTTTCAAATCGTCTTATCTTTAGAACAAAGACACATCATACGGCAACACAGAAGTCTACAGTCTGTGGTAAATCTGACAGTCTTTATAGGTAACAGCAGCTTGTTCTGTCCAAACTTTCCACACATGATTATCACGCTATTTTTTTGAAACTTGACAAGGTTTAAAATCATGCAACCAAGCAACATTCATTTATTGGAACTTACGAAGTAAACACTGACAGAATTGAGCATTTTCTGTTTTATACAAAAACCTTCTGTCAACTGGTGAAATGATCCACAATGAAACATAGTTTAATGTTAATTGGATTCTTTTTAACCACCAGGTTTATGACTCTGCATCCGTAGCTATCTCTATATGGTTGTTGACTGTGGCACCAGTAATAGCATTTTAGAGCTTCCAGTTGTACATCTGCCCTGCTGTTACAGGCTCTGACAGGTTTAGTGGCACAACTGCATTAACCCAATACTGAAGGAAAGAGCTGAGTCGGCCAGTCCCCTGTTCCATTTCCACAGGCTGATCTTCCACCGGATAAAGCCTCATAGTTTGATCTGTTAAGTGAGTTCTCAGCTCAAATGTGTGCTTGTTTTGAAAGGAACAGATGCACTAAAAAAGCGCAAAAAAGTCTGTGAAAAGCAGCTAATGTTCATCACTATCATAATTGATGTACATCCAATCATGTAATTCCTAGATTAACATCTGTTAGATTCATTAGTGAAGTTGAAAAACAAACATTTAGCTCAGTTGAATAATGATTCATAGTGTGAGGTATTTGGAGGTGAACACTTCATTCCAGCCCTGTTGTCACTTTCAACTGTACTTAAAACTACAGTTCCGACACTTGAACTTTTTTTTACCCAATTGTGCATCTCAATTTACATTTGTTCCTAAAGTGGCATATAATGATGTTCATGCCTTTTCAGTAAGAGACTGTGCCAAGTATTTCCATTGCAAAAAAGGCAGGTCAGTCTGTACTAAAACTTCACAATTTATCTTTGAATTTGTAAAAAAAAAAAAAAACATTGGACTTTTACCTCATTTCAAGGTAAGATACAATAAAGAAAACATAAAAGCTTTGTCTGAGTAAACCAGTGCACTGAGGAAGGGTACCATCAATTAGAAGCAAAGTCAAAGAGGTGCACATTGAATGGGGAAAAATTAATTTCCCCTCATATTCACACTCTCCTCTATCATTTCAAATAAAGTATAATTTAATTAATGGATGATTTCTTTCTACGGACATCACAGCTATAGAGTTGCGATGCCAATTTGGTTACTGTTAACAGCATTGAAGGTCATATATTTGGAGTAATTGTTACTCAAAGTATGTATAATTATATTGTTGAATAGCCAATTAAAATCCTTGTTAGAGGTTGAGATATTCCTTTATTTATCTTCTCTCTGTGGACCCTCTTTGCTCTTGTCAGTCCTTAAAGCCATGCAAGAGAAAAAACCTCTGGGCACACGAGCACGCACAAGCACACGCACACGCACACGCATACGCACACGCACACGCACACGCACACGCACACGCACACGCACACACCACCACAACTGCCACTCCCACGTCTGCTCTTGTCATGCTGGTTTAATAAGAGATAGCATAGAATTAGAGAAAAGACAATACTGGGTGTTTGCACTCCCCCATACTGGAGCAATGGTCTGCAGAAGCTGATTAAATACCATGGGAGTTTCTGTCCAACCAGCTTAATCTGGACAATACAGTATGTGGGTGAACACCATTCCATAGTGTTCACACCCGCCTATACTAAAAAATGAAATTAGCCACACATCCCACACAGTCAAGTCTTTTCTTTCTCTGCAATTTCTGTATGTATTTTTATCTACACAGTAATTATATCAATTGTGGAAAGCTTAATGTATTGACATTGTAGTTTGCGTCATTTAAGGAAGCGCAGCTAACAGACACCTAAAGCTACAAGAAGAATTGTAATGTGTCCACGCTTGCACCTACACACTAACAGCACTGAAAATCCAGTCTCCAGGTGGAACTGAGGAAGCGGGAGAGGGATCTGAAAATAAACCTCCCGCTGAATAAAAAAACAACAACCAGACTGAACAAATGTGAAGGGCTTACTCAAGTGCCTTCTATTGTGACAATGTGTCACAATATGATTTTTTATTTGTCTAGCTGTGTTTCAGCAATGACGTTTGTAATAATTTGATATTTTAAGCAAATGAAACGGCTGCTCTATAACCAATACATCGCATCATAGCAGTGAAAGAAATATCTTTTAACTTGCCATTAGATTTATTTAAATTCAATAATTCTGCAGTAAATTACTTTGCTGTCAAATTTATTATATATTTAAGGCTACTGCTGTGACTCTGTCCACCCCTGAATACTAAGGTTACACTGTCCTTTATGCTGGCCTTAGTCAATAACAGCCACACCATATATGCACTGCCACAGTGACCCCAGGGGGTTCCACAAAGATGCCATACTATGCATGGACCAGGATGCTATAGAAAGCTGCAGCTGATCCTTTCTTATTTTGGTTCACTCAGCACGATGGGCCCAGAATGCCTTGAGTGCTTGCATGAACAACATGACATCACTCAGCCCGGCCACTCTCCAATTCTAGTTTCTTCTGATAACCAGGTTCACAAGAACATAATAGGTGGAATGAGGGTTTTTTTGGCAGGTGGGCAAAAACAGGCAAAAGCGCGCCCATGGCAATGCACACCATAGAGCTCTCTGTGGTACATACTAATCTGGCCACCCACTAGCTGTGACCCATGCATTTCCCATGTGAGCAGCGTACTCCAGGACAAGCCCACCCTTCCATCACTGTCACACGCTGCACTAATGAGTACCACAGGGCACAAGGTCAATGACTGGGCTGATTTGCCTGCTGATAAGTGATCGCCAGGAGTCACTGCAGTGGAGAAACTGAAAAGAAGTCCTCCCTGCATTTGTTAGAGCAGCTCTCTGCCTCCCTTCACTTAAAGAATATGATCCTCTGCCTCGTTTCATACTCAACACTAAAACATTTAGGTAAGTAAACTAACCAAATAACCAAATGCTAATGCAAATATTACATTTGCATTACTTAGGATGTAACCATCAGTGTTATCACACCCTAGATGTGTTTTAACCTTAAGAAGTGTTTGGTGCATTAAAAACCCAACTCTTGTTATTTTTGTGAAGCACATTGGAAAACCTTGTGTTTGTTAAAATGTGCTATATAAATAAAGTTGGATTGGATTGGATGAGTCTCTGTTATTCCTAATAGCAGAATAAGTGATTTGAGAGCAAAATTGCCCCTCAGTGATTTCAGCATGCCATTGACATAGGTAAGTGATAGAAGCCCCCAAAACTAATTTGCATGTGATTATGCAGCTGTTACTGTAGAAAATAGAGGCTAGCTGTAATTGTCTTACTTTTAGCATGTAATTGCATAGCAATTTGCTTTCTGAGATGCTATAGTGAGAGCTGTGTGACATAATTAAGTAAAGAAAGAGATGTGTTGTCTTGATACACACCCCTGTTTTTTGTTCACATCTCACCACTCCTCACATTTGTCTTTTTTAATAATGTGTGTTTTTCGTCTTTATATAACAGAAAGAAAGTTCTTTAGGGGCACAGGTATAACTTCCCTTTCATGATATATTGGACTCCATATCCTGTCAAAGGCAACATCTAACACCGCAGAGGATGAAAGGAGCGGGAGAAAAATTATTATTATCCTATACCTTGTAAAACTGAAAAGATCTTTTTTTTTTTGCATTCAATGGATGGCTCCTTATCATCAAGTTTTCCGCTTATCTTGCTCTCTTTTAACTTTACCAAAAGCAGCATCAAGCTGTTAATGACTTTAATCTTCCCTAAAATGAAGCCCAAATCCAAGGGAAAGATGCAGCCTGGAGCATATGAAATTTCAGGCATCACATGGGGATGAGTCTGCAGTCCAGTTGCAGAGTGTCTTAGCTTTGTAGTTGGAGATAAACACTTGATGCCCTTATTTTGGCAAGACATTGGCAGTTCTCAGGAAGACTGGCAGTAGCTGTAATCAATCAGGTCATCTGGTGCCAGGGGGAGACAGCCGAGCCCAGGCCGTCTGTCCATCAGGGAGCGTGGCAGCCATTGCAAGCCACAGGACTATACCTGCACTGCCTCCAAAACAAAGGTTGTTTTAATTAGCTGGTGCCTCCTTGAAGTTTATTCAATTTTCAGATGTTTTAGTGTCATTAGAAGGTGGTTAAATAATGCATCAGGTACACAGAGAAGAGTAGATTTGTGTGTTCCCAGTCAGAGGATTTGCAAATATCTCTGAAAGATTTAACAGTTTACTCTGAAGCTTTTTTAGTCTACTTCACAGGAAACTCATACAGACACCAGTTGTAGTTCACAGTTTATAAAGGGGGTTCTGCTTGGTAGGGGTGCTAAAGAGCCTCACTAGGGTGATATTGAGTACAAAACTCAACAGAAAAATTCTAAGATAATAACAAAATCTTTCTAGTGATTAGTCATTTGAAGTCCCACAAAGCTACAATTATCCAGCAATTTTTAAATATACTTATTTTTGTCATAGACATTTAAAGTGCCCATATTATGAAAAAAACACTTTTTTTCTGGGATTTGGGGTGTTATTTGTCTCTTTGGTGCTTCCACACGCATACAAACTTGGAGTTTTGAGTGAGATACGGGTTTCTGAATGTATCCTGTCATCAGTTCCAAATCTGCATGGCTTTCTACGTCATCGGCCGAAACATTTGGTGTCTGCTAACCACTTTAGCTAATACCACATCAGCTAGCTGTTTCTCCAACTTTGGTCAGTACAGGGCAGGACTAGCTGGGAGACTTCTTCTAAACGAGGGTGCACTTCCAACTTTGTGTGGAATACCTGCAGACGAGGGACATGTAAGTAGTTCTATACAATTTCTTTTGTAGATTAGGGTGAACTTGTGTGTGTTGTAGTAGTGTTTTGCTATTGAGAACGAGGTGGCTAACCGCTAGTGGCTAAGCGGCACTAGCTTCTAGCTAGCAGTCCTTACCTAGCTACTGCGCATGTGCAACTCCCAACAAAGATGGGCTATAAGTCAGATGTCTCACTCTGTAGCTAAAACAGAGAGCTCAACACACAGGGTGAAAAGAGGAGCTGCAGCAATGTGCAGTACAACAAAAATATGGTGTTTTTTGAAAATTAAACCATGTAAACCTATTCTGGTACAACCTCAAAATACAATTATAAACCTGAAAATGAGCATAATGTGGCATGTTTAACAGTGCATATGATGTGCAGTAAAAGTTCTGTCCTCATTTTGGATATATTTTGAAATCATTGCACTTGATTTATTTTAGAAGGAGGACGGAGGCAACATATGCCTTTGCAGGTGGTGTTTGTTATGAACCTACCCAACAGCAAGTCCATGCAGCTAAATCCATAAAAATGTCCTCTTGATTTTGTCTGGTATTAAAACTGAACACACATACAAACATCTTGTAGATGCAGCTGTGAAAGTAAACACTGGCAATGAAAATATTAGTTTTTTTATGCTATCAGACTCTGTATCACTGCCACATTGGAATACATTCAATAAATATTGTTTTTCCAAAACTGAAAGGACACACTAGAATTTAGATATATTCTCATTTGTTTTGGCTATGTCTGTTTCTTCACATACACAGATTTACAACTAAACAACTAAAATCCATTAATAGTCAAGAGTTTTAACATTTGTTTTATGGCCAAAAGTGCATGTCACATGTATTATTATTGCTAGTATTATTATGTATACCAGTGCTTATCATCATGCATTCAGGATTAAGTTTTTTAATGGAGAAAGTCAGAAATTCTTTTAAAGTCTAAATCCTGCATGTATTTCGACCACCTGTGTTGACAAAAAAACGTTGGACTCATGTGGGAGTTTGTACATAGTTCTTTTGAAACCTGGCACAAACTTTAGAGATCCAAAGTTTTCTTGGATTTAGGAACTGTGCCTACCTCGAACGTCCGGGACAGACTGTAACACAAGGCTAAGGAAACAAAATAATACTAATCTTTTGACAAACTTCAATGCTGTTCTTGTTTTCCTAGAATCATATTTGGCGTGTGGATGTTGTTGCCAGCCCATGAATGATGCATGCACATGTAGAGCTGCAGGGGCTTTCTAATAGTGACCCTGCGTCGCCTCGCTCCCAGGACTGCAAAGAGAAGAAAAGTGGCAGCCTGTAACTGTGTTGACATTTTGGAGTGAGTGATCCACAACAAATGTCCATTAATGGTGTGTTGCGTTTCATGCAAGTCTGTTGTATTCTTCCAGCTCAACACAGGTCACCCCCGCCATGCCAGCAGAGGTGATGCTTCACCAAGCTGCACAAATGAGCTTTCCATTTCACTCTGCATGGAAGATATTATAAAAAATGGTTTCCGGATGATAAGTGGCGGCTTCCCATGATGGAAAGGAATACTTTCATTTCCATGAGCAACACACATAGTGGTCTCACATTGTCATGATGCTGAATTAATGCTCTGCTGGTGCAAAGTCTACACTGTGTATACCACCTGCAGAGTGTTTGGTAATCAGTGCTTAGGACTGGGGGAAGGGGAGCTATTAAATGGAGTTTAAACCAGACATTATTCTGCTTTTTCTGTCCCTAAAGAAAAGGACAGTTAATGTGGATATGATCTAAGAATGTGTGACTGCAATGACTGTGACTGCAATGAAATGTTTTAAAGTTGCAAAAAAAGGCCCCTTTTTCCAAATGCAAGTTGTGTTTGGCAAAATGAGATGTGACATACAATGAATGGCAAGATCGCTGTAGCTGCACAATATACATGGACCTTTACATGTGTCAGGCTTTTTAGCAAAGGTCCACACAGTGGTGGTCCTGGTGCTTAAAGGGACCATTTTATTAAACCTATTTGTTTACAGTTTGGTGAATTTGCACTGTGGAAAGTCATGCTGCATTAGCTGTTAGCAGTTTCTGTTTAAACTGTATCCATTGATGCACAGACAACTAGAGCTATCAATTTGTTCTGTGAAAGAAAATCAACATCTATTTTGATAATCCATTAATAGTTTCAGTCATGTCTCAAACCAGGGCTGGCATACCGGGAATTTTCCTGGTGGGCCGACGCACTTTTGGGCCAAATTGCCGATATATTTTATAAGCTTTTATTTATTTATTTATTTTTGCCCGTGCCGGCCCATAAAGAACTGACAGCAGCCTATTGGTTATTTATTTTTATTGGCACTGGCCTGACCCAATCAAATCCAGGAACCCCCTTCCCCACTCCCGGCCCTGAGACACGAGCTGTAATAGTTATGCTTATGCTGGAAGTTTAGCATCCACTTTACAATGGACAAATGACCACCAAAGCGCAAGGGAGGTGCAGAGAAATTACAGGAGAAAAGGATTAAGAATCTACAGGCGGATGCCTCAAAATGTGTCAACATTTCTGACATGTTTGGGGGTAGTAGCTGCTTCAACATCAGCAGTACCTGAAGTAGAGGAAGGAGGAGAGGTGGCTGACTATACAGAGAAGCAGAAACAACATCACGACAGGGAAGAAGCCGAGGAGGAGGAGAGTGACCGTGACAGGGCCATGGGAGCGAGTGAGGAAATGATGGAAGAGAGAGTAGTTGACGACGTGGTAAGGAGTAGGCAAATTAACAGGGACTCTCAGTGTGTGTGTGTGTGTGTGTGTGTGTGTTCTTGTTTAACTATATTTGTGGGGTCCAAAGACCAGGAATACTGTATACTTGTGGGGTCCGGACAGCTTTGTGGGGCCAAAATGGTGGGCCCACAACTTTAAAGGGCTGCTTGAGTTAAGACTTGGTTTTAGGATTAGGGTTATAATTAGGTTATGGTTAGGGTGAGGGTAAGGGTTAAGGTTAGGGTAAGGGGCTAGGGAATGCATTATGTCAATGACAGGTCACCACAAATCTGTTGGGTAGCTAGAAAGTCTGTGTGATCTATAAAATCAGTGTTAATACTGCATCAGTGTTCCTTGAATTGCTTAATTAGCTAATGTTATTCAGTAGCATTGCAAAGCCAAAGTTGCTTTGTGGAATGCCAGTACCATTTTAACTATTGTAGTGTTTAGCTAGCCTATTCTGTCCTTGTTTCACATGACTGTTGACTGTTGATCAGTGGAGTAAGCATTAATGCTAACACTGCAACTCATTCCTGATCCTATACTATATATGAATCTTACAATAGTTAAAATGAACAGTAAACTGTTTTTAAAAGTTGCAAAGCCAATATTAATCAAAATAGTAATAATAACAATAATGGCAATACAATATCAAATATCAATAATAAAAAATAAATAAATACCATATATATATATATATATATATATATATATATACAAATCATAACTCAAAGAATTAATTAATTATTTAAGTGTAAGATCAACAGGTAAGTCTTGAGACCCCTCTTAAAGGATCCAAAACTATCACATGAACGCAGAACACTAGGCAACTCATATCATAGAATGCACACATATTTTAAGAGGACTGTCTACAGGGAATGTGTCTGACCAATCACGGTGGGTGTGTCCCAGTCCAGCCCTGTCTCAAACCTAAAGATTTGCTGCTTTTTCAGATTTAGAATAATAGACAGAATATCTTTGGGTATTGGACTTTTGGGCAAACAAAACAAGACGTGTAGGCTCTGGGAAATTGGGTAGTTTTTACTCTTTTTACATTTTATCCCCCGACAGACCAATTATGAAAATGTTCAGCAGTGCACCGGACTGAAGAAAACAAGGCAAGAGCTGAAGTTATAGGAAGCATCTTTTTTTCTGTGTCTAAGTGGATTAATGGATCTTTATACCACTTTGTCTGTAAAGTGTAGGCTGATTCCAGGAGTATGTGTATGTCTGTGTATTCACATTTGACTGAGTTATGTGCCAAGGGAGCACCAAGCTGTTTTTTTTTCACATTCTCCATGTACCCCCCCACCCCCCAAGCACTGGTGCCCTGGGTAATTGCCTGCATCGCTTACACCACAAACCACCACTGGGTTTTCAATCTGAGACACCCCATGAATATGAAAGCCAACCTTCTAGATTATACTTAATTTGTGCTATTTATCCTCTGGGAGAAGAAGGATTCACATGTTGTATTTTCGTCAAGAGCTTCAGATAAATCATGATAATGGGAATAATGTCGGCATATTGGAATATGTTATAGTATTCCTTTTCAGGCTTTCAGGCAAGAAATAAACTAAGAGTTCTTCAATGCACCTACTCCCATTATCATGAAAAACTGAATCTATTATGTATTTTACTGGCTTCAATTGAAAACTTGAGTATTTTCCAATTGTAATTCTTAGCATGTTTAAGAGGGAAGATAAAATGTAGCAGCTTGTGAGTCAAGTCCCAGTTATCATTGTGTGAATAGAATTCTTACATTATCTGCTTTCATGCATACTAACAAAAGCAGCACAGGACATTATCCTGCCAAAGGTCCAAAAATACTAATTACCTGCTGTTTACTGGGCTTTGTACACCCCACCTTTCTTGGGACAATCAATAATTACACACAAAGGCTGGGGGAATGAAATCACCCTGAAAACTATTAGCATGAAACTGGATGAAGTTCATTAGCGATTCTGCGGGCATACTGTGTAATATCCAATATCGGAGACAACTACCTCTGTTATCCCTTTGTCTTTTGTTCTCATCCTGTGTAGAAGGCACACAAGTTGGTATTATGTGACAATTCATTACACCCTTACTCAACATGCAGTCTAATATAATGCCTCATAAGATGAGCTGGTTTTGATACATTTCCTACTTTGAATGGCCGTACTGCGGCTGCAATTACTGTAACCTAGAATGACATGATTTCTTCAGGTACACATTTTAACAAGTTGGATAAAATGCCAAACGTAAAGGTGACTAATGACAAGAAAAATAATTAAGTTGCAATCACAGTGTAAGGTGAGACTGTTATTTCTGTACCTCACAATTATTCGGTGGCTTATTTATATCTATGGAATATTCTTTTTTCATTATTATGTGGCAAGTTGCAATATGACAATTACCACCCTTTTCCATCCCTGTCAGACTGCCTTCAAATGCATTTTGCTGTTATTTAAACGGATTTTGATTTACTAACTGGGTACATTTCACAAACGTACACTATGGAGGGAATATGACTGTGTATTGTCTTTTAGCGTAATTCAACTAATGGTGTAATACTTGTGGGCATCTGTTGTGTGGTGAAAAAATAAAAGAGGAGATTTTTTAAATCCTGTGTCTCACTGTGGATACTGTGTAGTCTCTTTTGCCTGAACATGCTATTGCTGTATGCTCTAACAATTACACTGCATGACTGGCTCGCTATAGCAGTGCACAAGAAAGCTCCTTTCAAGCTTGGGATGGACGACACAAAGGGACAGTGTGTGCAGCAAAATAAATAAATGAAGAGATATGTTAAAAATTAATCCCTGCTTTCCCCCCCCAAATAATATGGTGAAGTACACCGGTGCTCAGGATCGCCATTTACTTGAGCCTCACATGCTCTCATCAAACGGTAATGACAGCAAACAGAAATCAATACTTTGATTTATTTCTGATCAAAAGTAAACTACTTTATTCTCTATAATATATATAGTTCTCTGTTTGGCATCCTTGTTCGTCATCTGTGAGTGTTGGATTTTAACAGCAGTGAACCTTAATTTGTACCTAATGTACAGTAACCCAATGCAGTCAATAGAGTGCATTTATATTTACTGAATATTTATATTGAATTGCATCCAATTAAATCTTTCCAAAAGGTCTTACCAATTAGACTAATTGTATGCACATGTAATATAGAGGCAAAGTCTCTCATTATTGGAACTGCTATCAACTCATAAGCATCTGAAACATGACTAGACATTGTTTTATTGTAAGGATGGGAAACCACTGGTTTAATCTTTAACAATATGTTATATTTTATCAATTTACTGTGTGTATGTATGTATGTTTTTATGTACAATCTTAATAGTAACTTATAAGTATAGCTGTCAAATAACCATTTCAATGTAGTGGAGTAAAACGTACAATATTTTTCTCTGAAATTAGGTTGAAGTATAAAATATCATAACATTTAGTACAAGTACAGGTAACTTTAAAGTCACCTACTGTACTTATACATATACTTAGTTACATTCCACCACTGGAAAAGAGCATAACAACATGTTTTGTTCTTAGACTAAATAAAGACAAATTGATGCATTATTAAATGAAAATAAAAATAATGAATGAATGTATCACTAAGGTGAATAAGTGCCACATAAATCGTGCCTGCGGTACACATGTGTAGACTCAGCAGAGATAACTTTAAATGTGAGAAGTTGATCTACAGGTAGTCTATATCCTTGACGTTCCACTTCCGGGATTGCTCCGTTGCTGCTGGAAAATCCGCCAGATTTCACTCATTTAGACCGGATATCCGTTGCCTTGGGCTTCCTTTGTGTTGGCATTTTAAACTCCGGTGGATTCATGAGGACTATGGTTAACCTTTTCTCAGATCTCTGCAGGGTAAATCCAGACAGCTAGTTAGTCTATCTGTCCAATCTGAGTTTTCTGTTGCACGACTAAACAACTTTTAAACGTACACGTTCCACCAAAAAAGGTTCCTTCCGAGTCTATTTTGCAGCGGCACCGCGGCTTTTCTCTGGTGCTTAGCACCGCCCAAGACAATTGTGATTGGTTTAAAGAAATGCCAATAAACCAGAGCATGTTTTCCTCCCATCCCCGAATGCTGTGTGGAGTAGCCAGACTCTCCTCCAGCACGCTTTGGAGGAGGGTCTGGCAAAGCGAGACTAAGCTACAGGACAATTAATATTTGAAAGCAATACAGAATGTCTGAGAGCCTTACTGCATTATAAACAATTATTTTTTCATATGTATGTTTTGGGGGAGGACCCCCAGACCCAGTACTTCATATGTGTTCCCATAAATGTTGAATTGAGACCTATGCCTTTGGGTTGCCAGGCCAGCTGTATTTAGACCAAATCGTTGTGCCATTTTACCAGGGGTTTGGAACTGGCGAACTTTAGGCCACCAGTGTGCTTCTCTAACCTCTGGGCTACCAACCGGCCAAGTTGCCCACCTATTTTTTTCTACCTGCCCACCCTAATATAGCAGGCTAAACACCGGTGGTGCTGTATACATACATTCTGCTGTTGTAAGGGATAAAGACATTTGCTCTACCCATTATGTGTGCATGGCTGGTTTTCCCTTTTTAAATGCCTTACCCCTTTGCCAAGGTATTGGAAACCACAGTCCATGTAAAGTGTTAAATATAGAGAACGTTTGCCACATCACCACATGTCAGGAGCAGAGAGAGCAATCTTAATTTATCACAGGAAAGGCCTTTTCACCTCTATATCAGCCGCTGAAGGGATATTACGGAACTGGTACTTTATGATAAGAAATTTAAGGAGAATATAAATCTTTTCTTATACGGTAAATGTTACATTAATGTTAAGATAATTCTTGGACAAGAAAAAGTCTCTGACATCGCTCACTGTCCCTTACATTTGTGCTGTTCAGGCCTAATTAGAAACCAGGCAATTCAAATACCCCACACACACAAATGGCACCAGGTGCATACTTTATAGTTGCTGACCCCTGTCTCAATGGTTTCTCACTGCATCTAATGACAGACCTGTGGGATGTAGCAATGAGCTTTTAAACTCGCTAAATGTCACAACAAGTAAAGCAACAGTCTTTGGAAAATGTATTTAAAAATATTGACAATATATTTGAGTAGCAGCACAAGGTGCAGAGTCGTATTGATAAAAAGTAATTGGATGAATTAAATATAAGGTCCACAACGACAAGTGTGAGACAACCAATGGTCGTTTTGATGTGCTGAAGAATTTCCCATGGAAACATATATGTAAGACATAGCTATATCACTCTTAACAGATGTCCATCTTAGCCCCCACCCCCACCCCCCCAAAGGCTGTTTTCCTAGTTCTGCTTCTAACTTTCAAAGTGAAAAAGATAATTTACTGTGTGCCGGGGGAAGCTCTAGTAAACCTGTCTTTCAAGTTTTCTTTTTCGCAGTCTCTGCAGTAAATCAAATGAGCACACTTCTCTTTTATTCCTCTCCTGAGACATATTTTGTTTCAGTTTTCTGAAAATCACAGTTTAGTCAGGGCTTGAGAGTGTTGTTTACTGCAGTAGAAACATTGTTTGTGAGAAACCCTGTAGTGAAACGCATATACACTTTTCATACTGAATTTTTAAACTGAATTGAATTTGCTTTTCATTTTGTAAAAATACCACCAGGTCAGCTACCATTGTTTGACTTGTGCAGTGTGCTCAGGTGGTGATCGTTAATGGTGGTACGTGATGACCACCGATAACCCTTCAGCGTGCTTCTCCCTGTCTGGTTGGACACTTGATGAAAGACAAAGAGTGTCTCAAGAACAGAGGGGATGTTAAAGAGCTCAGCGTACCCTTCCGCTGATGCTATCTCAAGTGAGACTTACTGCAAGTGGACAAGAACAAAGAGCAAAACACATAGCAGAAAAAAGGAGAGATAACATTGATCAAGGAGAAAAATAGGATCCCGATTCAGCCTCATTCATCATCACCTCGCTGTGCTGAAGCCCAGCTCCAAAGGATACGTAACATTGATTACAGTTTAGAATAGCAAGGTTTGAAACCTGCTTTCTCTATGACACCAGAACAATTAATTGATCTGTTTGTCTTAAAATCTCTTTCATTTCTTCATTACTGCCACTAAAGTAACCAGAATAATGGAGACACAATTGTGTTGAGAATGGTCCTAATGTATCGCAATGCAGAGCGCACAGTGTACATCAAAGCAAGGTTTAGGCATTTTGCGAAATCTCAAACTAACATGAAAGCTCAAAATGTGTGACTTAATATCTACACTGGAAGTATATTTATAAAAAAAAAAAAAAGTGAACCATTTTATTTCTTTAAATCAACTAATGCAGTGCCTGTTCAAAACGTGTTTGGAACGGGCTGATTGCCTGGCCTCTGTTGCTGCTTGCAGGCCTTCTGGAGAAGCGCTCATCCAAACAGCTTCACACTCAACACTGTGCTTCCTTGCATCCCGAGCAATACACCTGCAGTGGCGTCCTCTAGCAATGCTAGAGTATGCCATTTGCTAACAGCTATTTGGCTATTTTTTGGAAACAAAAGCATTCATTCTGAAAGTTACATCACTGATGCTTGCAAGGTTTGCCTTTGTTACAATGTAGCATCTCCAGTCTCTATTTTTTTAATCTAGATGATGAATGTACTGTAGTGAGCGGCGGAGAGCGAGTTGTACCCAGCAGTTGTTCGGCGGTGTGACACTTAATAGGGGTCTCTTCAAAATACCATACACAGTGTTTACATAACACAGTACTCATGAAAATGTCCCGTAGAACTCTAGAGCTCCCACGCCACACTGCAATTCCTTTCTGTCCTCAGCAATACACGCGGCAAGTGTGAAGTCGATCGGATGAACGGTTGTTGAGGAGGGACAGGCAGAGACTTCCATTTTGGTTAGATAGATGAGGAGTTCATGGAGAATATATAGAACATTTTTAGTTGGTAATATTTTCAATTATGTGAATGTACTGTATTTATATAGCGCTTTTTCCAGTCTTAACAACTACTCAAAGCGCTTTACATAGTACAGGAACCATTCACCATTCACACACACATTCACACGCTTAGTCTTGCCCAAGGACACTTCACCACCAACCTTCCGATTGGCAGGCGAACACTCTACCACTGAGCCACATCCACCCCATTATGATTCTTTCAACATTATTTTTCAAGGCAATGTTGTTATAGGAAATGTAAAATGTCTCTAGTTTGATGGAGATATTTTTGTGCAGTCATGTTCTCACAAATGTTGAAAAAAACTAAAGACATACAATCTTTATTTATTACATTTTTTTTGTTGTTGAGACAAGTTAAAAAAAAAAAGCACTTTGATCCTGTGACCTCATTATTACTTAAATACATAACCGGTAGAGATACTCCACCATTACCAACACAAACATAAAGAAAAACACCAGTTCTGCCCTTAAGGGTTTCCATGCTATTAAACATACTGTGGATCAGACTGGAGCTTTGAGCAGACCTTAGCTTTTAGCGCCTTTTCACCCCGGGCTTATTGCTTACAATGGCAGAACACAGTATTCTTTTTTAAGTCCCTGTCTTATTCATGGGATATTCTCAGCCATTCTGAGAGGAAGAGTCCTCTATAAAAATGTCCTATAACAACTAAAGCAGTGCAATAAATAAATAAAAGCACATACTGGTTTGCAGTTTGCTCCCTGGTCTGAAGTAAAACCACTTTTTCGAGGTATGACAAATTAAGAACATCTCTTTGTCGGTTTCTTTACTTTAAACATGCTTTGAACAGCAGCTAAAATAGTTTGCTTGCTCAGTTCTATTCAGTGTTTATCCATTCTGTCTGCCTCTCCCAACCGGATTAGTTGGAAATCTACGTGCCAGTTTAGAGAGGGGTGAGCCCTACTTGACAGTTTTTCCTATCATTCTAAAATGACAAATTCCATCAAAGAATCTGGAAGCTATAGTAATACTGTTTGGCTTGCAGTTTCCCTGGTAATTAAAATGGCAGGGCAGCTACCTCCCTAATGTCCGAGGGATTTTGTTATCAGCTTCGCAAGGTCCTATGAAATGAGTCTCTGTGCGCCATAGTCTTAACCGTTCACGTCTCCCTCCTCAGAGTCTGGCTTGCGTTGCAGTTTTAGACAAGGTTGCCATCCTGGACCCGTGACTCGATCATTAGAAGGTCAGAGGCACACACAAAGAGACAGATTGTGCTGCTACCTCTCAACAGGACTCATCTCATCTCGTTTACAGCACAGTGGGTTGCTTTCACTGACAACTTGAAATGCACATAAAACGCAGCATGAGCCCACCCAGTAGAGAAAGATTTGTTCTGAGATGCATTTTTTGTTAGTTTTTTTTATTTTTAGCCACACCTCACATTTCTGACATTGTACTGCTCCCAAAGCTTTCATCCTAATGATGCTGCTGTTGATGAGGCAGAGTTTGATCACACACTATTTAACGTCCACTGAATATGAGAACTCTACATACAGTTCATATGATATATGGAGAGAGCTGGTATGGAAATAGGTGATAAAAAAGGGTGCGTTCATCACCAATATCAATAGATAGCCAACATAATACAATGGAAGTGAATGGGATTTAATTTAGGGTTCTCAGAGCAATCCACAATCCACAGATCTCATGGTCAATGTTTTTTTTTTTTTAATTGAACTACTTTCTACTGAAGGAATACTACTTTGCCTTGTATTTTGGTGGAGGCAAACATTTCAAAGATGGATATTTTGGGTGAATCAACCATTTGAATCTAACACGGGTTTCAGGAGGGCATGACAACCTTAAAGCACACTTGACACAGCGTTCGGTGATCTGGATGCTGTGTCATATGTACGGGGGAGTGGATTGTAACATCACACGGCAGGACAAAAGGTAGTCAGCTCCAAATCTCACCAACACGATCCAACTTCATGCTGAATCAAAATATTGTCAAGTATTTCCTTGACACTTTCATCTGACGGATGGGCACCAGAGGTAAAAGGTCTTCTGTCAAGGCAAAGGGTGTGATTCAGACTCCGTCAAAGAACACATACAGCAAGCTTCAACCCTCTCATCGCATGTCTCCGTATTGCTTTTTTCAAACCTGAAGCACTTATTTACACACATGCCGCTCACTACCAAGAATACCCTCGCACTTAGTAATGACTTGTAACATCTCCAATGGCTTTCTCACCCAACCAACTTCTAGCTGACGGCTGTGGTTGTTGTAATCTACACTGCAGGTTTCTGGATCTCAGTTAATGCTAAAAGTAACTCTCTGTATGAAGAAAATACCTAACACTGCACTGTGTTACACAGTGACTGGGCCTAACACCAAAACTGAGCGTCATCCTCCAAAGTGCTACATCACCAGGAAAAAAACCCCGATGCTCTCATCATCAACAGCTTTGGGGAGTAATTAAACCCGCTGTGTATGTAGCGACGGAGTATTTAATTATATCAGTTGTAAACTACGAGGCACTGCTCCTTCTGGCTGTGTTGATGTTTAAATAAAATTAGACGTTATTGTCCAGTGTTTAGCAGACTGTGCAGACTGTTACTTTTCTATCTTTTGTTTCCCATCAATCCCTTTTTGTTTTTGTGTCCTAGTCTACTTTTAATAGAGAGGGGATTCATCCAAATTGTAAATTCAGCGTCCCACAAACTGTCCAAAATGGCTCCTTTAAGGTTCCGGAAATGACAGGTTTTAGAGACTTTAGGTGGGAAAGAAAACCAAAATGACCATCTCTTCGCTATCCAATTTTAATGCCCCAAAGCCTGCTTTTCCTTTCCCCGATCCTTTTGCTTTATTCTTGCTTTTAGTTTATTATGTGAACCCCCCTGCTCTGCCTCTCAGTCTCTACCTGCTTATAAAGCTTTTAAACATTGATAGCGCCTGCAGAGGGCATGGAGGCCCACGTGGGAGGAGAGTTGGTGACCTCGGGTGATTTTGAGCACCTGGCTCTCAGAGGAAACGTGCACCGAGCGCCTCCGTAGTTTCTACTTTGCTTTTAGACAGAAGTGAGCAGCAGACCTACTTCCTTTGACTGCTGATGAATTCTTTTTCTTCTTACCAGTCCCAGATGTGCCTTTGATCACTGTCTATTTTTACAGTCTTTCATTGTCACCAAGAAGTAAAAACGAATAGGACACATATAAAGACCAGTATTTTGCGGTATGGAAATCTGGAGGAAAAAAGTGTATCTCATGCTCAGATGTTTGACATCAGTGCTGTAAATTAGTGATAGAATTTTCGTTTGTATTTTTTTGTGTCTGACTGCCTTCAGCACGCTCAACGGCATCACATCACAGTGTGAGGAAAAAGACAGGCAAACACAGCACAAAGCGTAATTAGGATTTCTATCATAGTCACATCACATTTAGAAATCATGGGGTTGTTCTTTGGCACGCAGTTTTCTGCTGATTGCTGATTTTACGTCTCTGGCACGAAACCATATGCCTCATGCCTCTGCATGCTGCGGTATTTGGTAAAGAATGCAATTCCTCTTTGTTTTCCAAAACATAATGCAGCTTTGTATTTCCAAGGATGCATTTAGTCATACCTCATTTGGTCTGAGGACACTTAACATGCTCAATTAGTTGGTCTGTTTTTGCTGCCATTCATTTTAATAATGATCATTGTCTGCTTCATTCTTGAATGAAATCATGGCTTACACCAATTATCAAGTGGGATATATTCCAATAGGCTGTGTGGCTGCACATTACAACTGACTGTCTCCCCACTCACAGGCTGACAAACAGCGACTTAGATGTAAAAAAGGGCTCTGTTCACTACGCTGCTGTGCTAAAGCAGCATAGGTATATCAGAGCGGTCAAGCATGGCATTAGTTTCCCAAATTCCCTGAATGTGTTGGGTTTTAAAGGATTAACAGGGAGCACACAGCTCAGTGCTGCTCTACAATTTCCAGATTTTGCATAATTTGTAATGGTTGATACTTACAGCCTTTTTTTATTTTATCTGTAGCTGCTTTTTAATTTTTGTTAATCTATTCAAGTTATGCATAAGGGACAGACCCTCAATCCCAAACCTGTTTAGAGGTGCCCTGAAAATAAAACATGTGATTGTCAAACAACCTGTAAAAGGGAAATTAATCTTTGTAATATTTCTTTTTCAATCTGTCTACAAAAATAATATATCTAAGATTGATAAAACACTCACACACAGGTGATTTTGTCTGAATAGGGTAAGCCATCATTTCATGACTCAGCTGCATGACAAACTCATTTCTTTTATAGTGAGACAAGATTGTTTCCATAATAATTCAACTTTGGTGAAAATGATAGCGTTTCCCCTCTTGGCCAATGACATAAAACCATTCCCTGAGAAAATGTAAATACATTTCATTAACTAAATGTGCATTATCCTTCCCAGCCACAGTCATAAATAAACTCATGAAGGTTTATAATTCAACAGTGATTCATTCTCTAAGCGGTTGCTGAAAGATTCATAGTGTTAGCATTTAAGCAGCCGTTAGCAATTAGGGCAATGTCAGGACAGGCACTGGAAATTAGCTTGAGGCTATGAATGCTATGATATGTGGCTTCAGTCTAATCAATGCATATTCTGTTTGTGTTTCTATAAACACAAACACATCATTTCTCATATTGCCCAGGGCTTCTCATTAACAGAAATAACTGGATACTGTATTGTGATTGTAATGTGTCAAAATGGTTCAAAACGTCTGTTGACTTTAGATAACTTTATACCAAAGGGAGGCATTGTTTCGTACTACACGCTATAGTTTGAGAGTTATTAGTGTGTGCTGTTTCTCAGGTCCAGTGGGACATTTCTGCCATCTTTATTAAAGCGTATGAAAAGCATTTGTTTTCCCAAAACAGCTGTAATATTCTCTCATTTTACTGAGATAATTTGCTGTATGTTTGTATAATTAATGAAATCATTGTTTTCTCTCTGATTTGCATTGTGTTGACTATTAGCAGCAAAGCACTGAACTGATAATTTAACAATTGCAAAGTGCTTCAGTAAAACCTTAGCCTGGTTGACACCAGACCCTTCTCAGTTGTAACTGACAGTGGGTCTGGGGAAGGTTCATTCACAGCTCATTTCCAAATGGTCGTTTAACCGATCAGAGCAACGATCCGGGTGACGTAGCAGCGACAGCGGCATCAATGGGTTGTTGCGCTTCGGTGGTCGTCATGATGAATGTAAACAAGAAGCTGCTTGCCGTCGCTGCGCTATCGTCATTGTGTAAAGCCCGCCTCAACGGTTGTGATTGGTGCCTCGATTTGGAAAAATTGGAAATGGGCTTGAATGGGCTCTTGGCCAGACTGACTTGCAGAGTAAATCTCAAATTTGCCAGAAGTTCGTCACGGTTTTCCCAGGCTAGTAAAACCTACAACTGTTGGAATTCATGACAGGAAGTATCAGTGATAGCTTGTTGAAATAAAACTCCTTTTTTCACGTCTTATGATCCCAAAAGGCTATTTTCTTATTCTGCACCTGCAAGATGAGCAACAGCTGACAGTCTCATGAGCTTAAAATAGTAGAGAATAAACTTCAAGTTTGTTATTTATTTTGGAAATATGTTGACTGAGTGTGTCTTTCATATGCATAACATTAACATGTTAATGCAGTAGTAGTGTGCTACTCCTATAAAATAATGAATTGCTAAATGATATATATGCACATTTTTAAGTTTACACATTTAACAATTAAATTATTCATTACATTTTTAACACATGCTCATTTACTTTTAAAAGAAATGATCTATTATCTATCTTTCTCTTTTTCTCTCCAATAAACAGATGGCTCTGGTATGATCCTGTCTTATTGTTACCATGGTAACAACACAGTGCAGGTGCAAACTTATCCCTCACCCAGGTTTTCGTGGATATGAAATGTTTACAGGATATGGTTCATATACAGTATTGCTCTTTTTTTAAACATTAGCCACATATTTTTTCTTTTTTTGCATCAGTAGACGTGTCCGTGCCTTTTATCATGGCTGTCATGGCTGTCATTATCGAGCCACGGTTAATATTGGCGCGCCATTTCATTTCTCCCTCCCCAGATGAAGTTATACGAGTTTAAAAGTGTTTTTGACATGTAGATGATGGACGGCAGGAGTCAGTAAGCCCCGCTCAGACAGAGTCTCAAAGTAAAACTGAAAGGAGGTTACATCTGCCACCGGAGATACAAGTGATGATATACTTATATGTTGCATGAAACTATATTGTTGATCATGACATTCATAAATGCAAAAAAGTATGTTCTACCTTGATGTTAAAAGATTCAAAAAAAGGAAGGATATTTATATTTGGTATTGATGGGTGAATTGTTAATGTATATTACATTGCAACATGGAAGACAAATATCACACCTCATAATCAAGAAAGATAGTGGCACTAACTGATACTGATACAGCAGATAAATCCATATTGATATCACTGACATTTGACCCCTGTGGTGTCACACTTCCACTAGCTAGTTAAGTGAACCGCAGAAAGGCTGAGTTGTGACACTGATGCAGAGAATACCTTATTAGTTACAGGCACATATTCAATATGGTTAGTTTCATTTTACAGCTGAAATACGCCGTATTTTCGATATTCAGATATTTAAACATTTTAATGTCATCACAGTAAGTGAAAAATCGATACATTCACATCTATTAGTGTCATTGGTGCAGTGGATTATTCACTTATGCCAATTAGTGGACAGGGAGGAAAATGAAAGAGGCCCTTCAGATAACCGCACATGTCTAGCAGAGTAGACAGCTCAAGGACTGTGAAAGATGATTTTAAATAGCAGACTTGATGAACATTGGACGTCAGAGTAAAACATCAACAAAATTACAAGTTACAATGTAACAGCTGTGGACAGATTGTCAGACTACCAAAATCCTGTGAGTGTGTGTGCAGCTTTCCCAAGCACGTCCAATCCACTATCTCCCTACTGCTGAGCAGTAATGTGTAAGATATGCACTATTTTTCCCTGTGATCATATCCTCTCAACGGGCCATATTGTTTTGCTTGAATAGCCTTTGTGTCTCAATCGCTATGTGAAAAATCCATTACTTGGTCAAATACACGGTTTTAGAAGAGAAGACAAACATCCATATTTAATGATATTGTTTGTTTCCGACTCTTTTTCTCCAGAGGGCCATCCCGGTTGGTGTACTGTATGTATAGCATCAGATCATCCAAATTTAAGTGTACTTAGGCACAGTAGCAGTGTTCAATAGCCTATAGGTCAGTGCAATTCAGCAGAAATGTCAAATTAATTCTAACACCGGTTCAATCAATAAGATCGTTTCATTTAAATATGTCACCTTCTACATAATTAATCAAGGTTGACTTATTTTATGCACCATGCATTTGCTACTTATTATCAAATCAGTTCAAATCTCAAAAAGGCAGCATTCCCTCAGTTTAAATCATCATCAGTCAGCTTATCTTCTTTCATGGTCGTTGGGGAATTAATGGCTGTTAATCTGTTTGTCGCTGCCACTCCAGTTGTTGCTTTTCGTTATTCTCCCCAAAAGCAATGGCTTCGAGTGCAGTCTGCAGTCTAATTTAATAATGTTACAGAAGTGTAAATACTGTCTGTGATCACTTCTATGGCATTCAATATTTCAGAACAGTGCAGAACAGGAACAGAAGGTTCACATTACATTGGTCTTTCCACTCTGTACAAATTGTACAAATTTCATTCATCCTCGCTATGTCTATATTAACGATGTTAGCATTACATTTTAAAACTGAGCAAAGGTTAATTGAGTGCAGAGGAAAGAACAAGCACAAGGTGAAACTGAATGTGCTGCATGGCTCGAATGTTGATCCCTGATGACAAGGTTCATCTCTGCTAAGGCCAATAAATAGGTATATTGAAGAAGAAGATTTTTTTTTTTTTTTTTTTTTATACAAGTGATCAACCATGCTGCTGCTGTTAACCCCCCCGGGTTGTGCATGAACGTGTTAAAAAAGCGCATTCATGCACATTCATGAACGTGCTCATGTTTTCATTGATCGGTTAACTGAAAGTATCTGTCTGCAACTAATGAACATGAGCATCTTAACGCTTGTGAGGATCAACCCGGCTTTAGGGCACCCGATATCAGTTTAACGAGGGCCCCTGTTAGCTGGTGACTTTCAGCCGAATGCGTTCATTGTAGCAAATTACATAAATGCTTGGCGTAGATAATAAAATAATAATAATAAACACAGATGAGTATGTATAGTTGATTACAGTAAAATGAAATGCTTTCATGAGGACACCTTCATGTTCTGTGCTGCCGTCACTCATTAACCCGAAACACTGGCATGGCTAGACAACTGGAATTTCAGACAGCACAGCTACCAGTACTGCTGAAGCCAGATCAAATGAATATTTGAAGGAGTTTAATGAACAAATCAGTACAGAATCCGTAATTCATTTAGTTTGGGAAATGAGCAATGATTGGTGCTGGGGATGCATGGGTAGTACTAGGTAGTAGTAGGTTCTCCATTAAAACAAACAGCTCGGAGCAGCTCATTTAAAAATAAGTTCATTTTACAGGACTGTGAACTTCTAAATTGTAAACTATGAACACAAACTAATTCATCTGTGTGATCTGAAGTGGCACAACACTGTGTTGTGTTTAATGACCTTTATTTTTCCAGTTGTTTGTGTGCTGGAAGACAAGGGAGGCAAATATCTGGAACCACAGGTCGATTTTCATGGCAATGGTAGAACACTCAAAAGGTCATCAAAAGTATTTCTTTATTTTTCAACCTTATAAAGACCCTGTGTTGTAAACACGACGGGCATCAACAAGCGAAGGGTGAAAAGTGGCCTCGAGGTCGCAGGATCTGCCCTCTCTATGATATGTACACGCTACAAACGTAGCGAGCACTGTACAGAAAACTCAACAATCTTTGAGGCCGCAAAGGTCAAAGGCTTTGATGCGAGCTAACTGATGTTGTGTGCCAGGTCTGCGGAGCTCCTCACCACACTGTGCTGAGCAGCTCAGCCTTTACAAGAACTTTGACTCTACAGCATACTAATTGCTGTGAAATGGAAGTGACCTGATAACCTAACGTCTCTCGTATCACTCCGTGGCATTTTTATCTTTAATTGTCTGCAAAGAAGTTTTAAGCCCTGATCCGTCCTGTATTTTAGATGACATTTAAGTGCTTTGACTGACATTTTCTTCATATTTTTAATCTCAAGATTGCACAAGACCATCCTATTAAGACAGCTATCAAAACACTTCTGCCTATGCGGGTAATAGCCTCACGATCCCTTAGTGCAACGTTTGAAATAGCTCTAAATAAGATTTTTTTTCTCATGTTAAAGTACAACAAGTAGTTCAATCGAGTGCAAGGATGAACACAAGTGCATGATAATCTTCGTCAAAATATAGACAAAAAAAGGCTGACTTCTGTCCTCTGTGGCCCTCAGATATACAGGATAGGCAGATTGACAATATGCTAAAAACATGGTTATAAAACAAAAGTGAATTTTTTCTAACATGTCTTGACAGATTTAAAAATACTCTTGGAGTGTGATTGTTATGCAGAACGAGAAGGCTATTTCATCTCTTAATATGAAGGAGTGCTATTCCCTATAGAAATCCTGAGATTGTTGATCAGTTTCTCCTGACTCTTGCTGACTGTGAGACTATGACTATGAGACTCTGTAAAATGTGCAGTCAATCCACTGGAATAACTAGGTATAAGAAGGAAATAGAATTCCTTAGTTCTTAGCTTTGGCACAATAAGCTTCCCCTATGCTGTTAACAAGAGAAGATACAACTCTTATACTCTGTGAGAGGCAGTTTGTTAATAGAACGGCAATGGCCTTGGTCTGGCAGGTTGTTTTTAGTGGTGAAATGGACAAAAGATGCACATTTGACAAAGGATGAAGGCCACAGCCAGTAGCTCTAACACTGAAATACAGTGTGTGTGTGTGTGTGTGTGTGTGTGTGTGTGTGTGTGTGTGTGTGTGTGTGTGTGTGTGTGTGTGTGTGTGTGTGTGTGTGTGTGTGTGTGTAACCATTATAGTGATTGTAATCGTTTCCAGTGGTTTTAACAGTTGTTTTTTTTGTGAGCCATGATTTTCTTCAATTCAACCTTAACCATAAATTAATACTGTTTAAAGGAATGAATTGAGGTTTTTGGAAATACGCTTTCTTACCAAATGTTAAATCAGAGGATTACCACTCTCATGTCTGCACAGTAAATGTAAAGCTACAGTCTTGCATCCGGTTAACATACTGTAGCTTAGCATATAGACTGGAAAGCATGGCTGTTTCCCCCTGATTCCTTTCTTTATGCTATGCTAAGCTACTTCCCATACAGGCATGAGATTGGTCAATCTTCTCATCTAACTCTTGAAAGCAAATAAGAGTATAATTTAAAAAACTTAAAAAAAAACAACTAAAACTACTTATTATTTGTGACAGATTTGACAGAAAAACTGCATCATGCATGTGTCTACATGGGTGTTGTGAGGTTTTTTTCTGATCCGAGACAAAACATGGTGCAACCACATATTCACGCTGTGATGTCATTGTTCAATCAAGGTATTTATCTATGACGTATTCCATTTCAACATGATAATATGTTTACTGTTTGTTCTCGGCAGAGATGACACAGCTAAATGATTTTGACACAGATGATGGAAACAGTAAAACGCCACAGATTTCAGTGTCAGCACAGCTGTTAATTATTTTGTTCTCTAAGGCATTGCCCCTGGGGTGGGATTGAAGAAGACTAGCGTTCAGCATATTTAGAACAGCTTTATGTTAATTGAAACAAAACAGTGACAACTAGCTTGGTACTACTTTCGTGCCAACAACTGTGAGTGTCTTGGCAAGTGATGTATTGAATTCAAATCAAATTTAGAGGTCACTAAAACAACTTCATTAATAGTAACATTCACTTGGCAAAGTCTGGTTCAGTAACACTAAAGCAAACTGTTTATTGCCCTCACAATGAAGTCCAGTGAAAGTTGATGCAAATGTAAAATAATACACTTTAACGTAGTAAAAGGACATTATTTTATGCTTTCCTGATCACTATATCTCGGGATGTTTGCGATTGTGGGCAGGGGATTTCATTGCGTTTCTTGTGCTGCAGCTTTGGTTAAAATTGCCAAAAGGGAAAAAAACAATGATGTCTCTTGACAGGTATTCAGAGTCACCTCAAAGCTACTTCTGTTACACACAGTAGCGTTGGCTTTCAGGGTCTGAACATGGTTCATTCCAGCTGAGATAGACTGTCAATGTCATAGGCAGATTATACGCAGAGGAATGTGTATGCAGCCCGCAGCCATATGTTTCTCTGTCATGGTCAGGCCAAATGACAGCCAGACGGGACACTCTGTCACCCAGCACGAGGTGGAGGTTGCTGGGGCCAAGAAGCCCGCTCTCGAAAACACAGCACGGAAAAGGTGTCACATCATGAAAACATCACAAAAACATCTCGCTGCAAGTGAAATCAGCCTTGTGGGGAAATTAAAACATCTAGTTATGAGGGAGGAAGGCGATGCTATGTGTCAAATAATGAAGTTGAGTTATCAGGGATAGATCAATAGATCATTTTCTAAACCCCACCCTCAAATAGTGATCATCCAATCATAGTTCAGCAACCTTAACTAGGCATGGCAGGCCTGTCAAGCTTTGTATTTTTTGGGATATGGATTTTTTCTTTTTGCTTTAGCAAAACGTAAAAATACAAGTGCAAAAGTGCTAGGAAGGGATTCAACTTTTAGTAGTAAGTACGGTATAGTTACTTTCCACCGCTGATATAATGTAGGCCTAATGCTGTTGCATGTAGCAAGCCGAAATGTTAATTCCCAACATGTTTATATCTGTCAGTTGCTGGACAGACCGCTGTCCCGCTGACGTACCGTCTCTGGTTCTGGCTCTGACCACGGGAACAGTGACGGGACAGCACCTCGCTTCAACACAGCGTAATAACTTATGAAAATAATGGGAGTATGTCCATCTCGCAAATGTAGAATCAGTTTCTACATTCATCTCAACCATCGAATTTCAGCAGCAGGAAATAATGTTACTCTTTTACTCACAGATTGTTTTTTCTCTGGTGCCGGAATGTTTCACATTGTGGGTGACAGCAGCTCAGTCCTTATAGGAGTTGGGTTGGGAACTGGAGGGTCGCTGGTTCAAGTCCTTATATGGACCAAAGGATGGTGCCAATTCACCTACTGGGCACTGCCAAGGTGCCCTTGAGCAAGGCAGTGAAACCCCAACAGCTCTGGGTGCTCATCCATGGGCAGCCCCCCTCACTCTAACATCTCTCCATTAGTGCACGTATAGGCCCTGAGCACGTTTGTGTATGTCATGCCTGTGTGTAATGTGTGTAAAAACTGTACCAACAGAGTGAAAATGTGAATTTCTCTAACCGCATAAATAAAGGCATGTCATCTTCTTCTGAATTCTTAAAAAAACAAAACAGCACTTATTTCCGGGTTCAAATAAAATGTTTATGGTTAAAATGCATTGTAACAGGTATAATATTACCACAATTTATATAAGTAATGTGTTATATTACTGCGTTACAGCAAAAAGCAATACATTACTGTAATTGCGTTAATTTTGTAACATGCTACTCCCAACACTGTTTGTAACCATCAAGTGCATATGAGCTTTTTATTTACTAATATTGTTGCCCTCCTCTTTGGGATGATATACTGTTTATTTAGTTAGTTTAGTTAGTGTTTAACACACTGCATGTAGAAACTGCTGTTATGACAATTACTTCTTCAAAGGTGGATAATGCATGATATCCAATGTATCTGAATATTAAAACTGTAAATATGCAGTGTATATAGACTAGCTCCTGCATATTTGTTTTAACAGCTTCTTTTTAACTTGCCCGTGGTGTACTGAACATCTGCTCTGTGAATAACAGGGAAATGTCATGGGTGCACTATGGTGCTAAATATGAATCAAATCAACATAATAGGTGTCTAGTTTGATTACTAGCATGTCAGGGACATTATCAAAACACAGAGCAGGATCACAGAATTAACCTTTAAGGTATACAAACACACTACTTAAACATTTAAATTACCTGCACGCAATTAGAGAACGTCATAAAGTGAGAAGTCTTTTCCCCACATCAACACCTCATCCCTTTAAAGACCCTTTGTGTTTGCCAGCGCTAAATAGGGATTCAAACTGCATTGAGAAGAAAGCAAGCTCAATTTCTTTCTTCTCTTAGAAAAATGAGCCAAACCAAAGACTTTCTCGACTTTGGAGCACTTAAGCAACATGAATAATTACAGGCTTTATTGGGAATGTCTGACAACGTGGTCATGAGATTGGTTGTGCTTGTCATAAGCTGCACATGAAGTCATCATGAATATGGAGCTGTCCAAATGGGACTTGTACCATATCTTTATCAATAATATATTTATTTTTTTCTCAGACTCCATCATTCTGTCCCAGAAATGCCTGAAGCAGCTGTAAAGACCTTTGTTTCTTCCTCTTTGCTATCAGGTTAGACAAAGTTTAACAGACGCAATGTGTAAAAAAAATGTTTATGAAAAATGGCATTATCATGATGGTACCTCATCATTCTTGGTCATTTAAATGAATGCATATGAGGCTTATCTTAGCTCCACCTGACAGGCCTGAGGCTGGTCACTTCAAGGTTTTTGTTTGAGATGTCAGCATCCTTAGCTGTGAGAAATAATGAACATCCAGAAGGAGAATAAAGCATCTTTTAATAGCCTTCTGTCTCGCTGAGGTAAAAGTCAATGTGGAGACCATTTATAATGAGGCAATCATCAGGTGGACCTCGTGATAATATTGTTTCTCATAATATGCCCTGAAATTCTCCTGGCTCACAAACCTCCCCCCAGACAAGCAGCAGCAACTCTTCCTGAGCTTGTTACAAGTGGAAAAACCAACAGCACATTAGACATGCTTCCGCAGTGTGTGTGTGTGTGTGTGTGTGTGTGTGTGTGTGTGTGTGTGTGTGTGTGTGTGTGTGTGTGTGTGAACATGAATCATGCAAATCGACGAAAGGTTTTGCACACGACTTTCAGCCGGGTTTGTAAAGATTAGTAGTGCCTGTTGACTTCAAAACGTACATTTGAAATGTGATCATGGGAACAACCAAGCAGAGGATTAATTGAGGAGAAAATTATTTCCGTCAGGCATTTAACCGTTATGCTCACATATAAAAACTGTCCATTAAAAATGAATAACTCTATACCCATTTCAGCTCATCTGAGATTATCCCTGTTTAAATCACTCTTAGTTTCATCATTTCTTCAAGATACAAGTGGTGGGAGAGGCCAACAGTCTGATATTTCCGGTTTTAAACATGAAGCATCAATCCTTGTTGTGTGAAAGATGACTGTGGTGTATAATATTAATTATAACAAACATCTGCTCAGAGAAACTGCAGGAACTGACAAAAATGAATGAACTCTGAATCTAATTCTACTAAAACGGAACAAACACAAGCATATTGCTCTGAATAATGGCGCCATCAGGGGTGTCGGACTGTGGGGTGAAGGGGACTGAGTACCCAGGGCCCTCATGTGAGGGCCTTAAAAGATGCCAGAATGAACAGCTGTGGATGCGGGGAGGGGCCCATAGAAAATGGTTTCTACAGGGCCCAGAACATAGTGGAATATATTTCAAAATACTGCCTGTTGCTTTTTATATTTTAAAGATGCAAGGCCAAAAGTATGAAAACATTACACCTGTAGGCTATGTGATTGTTGAACCTTTCATTCCAAAACCACAGGCATTCTGCTGCTACAACAGCCTCTGCTCTTCCGGATATCTTTCTACAAGGTTCTGGAACGTGGCTGCAGGGTTTTCAGGTCCACCACTGTTGTTGGGTGATGGGTCTGACTCACAGTTGGTGTTTGAGTTCATCCCAAAGGTGTTGAATGGGCCAGTCAAGTTCTTTCACACCAAAACTGGGAAAAATCTTTTATTCATGCTGTACCATTACGTGTTTTCTTAACTGGAACTAAGTAGCCAAGCCCAAACCATTCAAAAAAAACACCCCAGACCAAAAGTACAAATAACAGTGCGCAGATACACATATTTGCCAAAGGATTTTAGAAGTGGATGGAGGGTAAAGTCCAACATTTGCATGTAGCAATATACATAGTATATAAAATACTAAGCAGAAGGTGTTGGCCTTGAACTGTGCAGGCAGTGTGAATAGTGTACCTGTATTTATATTTATAAAATCTAACACACATAATTTACTGGAAAGCATTATTGTCATATCCTGTGGTTCAGGAAATAAGATGGAAATACGGGTATTCTAAAAATTACGAAAATAACACAAACTGTCTTATTGGCAACCGTTTCCTGAGAAAACATGCGCACTAAATAAAATAGCAGCTGTATTTCCTGCCCGCACCTGCACACCAGAGCCCCATTTACACTACATCCTTGCACATTTATTGCCTAAAGAAAGTCTTATCGTAGCAAATATAAAGTCACAGTTTTGTGAATTATATCTAAACTTCCATTACAAGATTACAAGACACGTCTGTTAACAGGGAGCTACAAAGTGCTCTTGTTGACTGCTTTTGTAAGCTCTCGAATAAAACATAAGCCTTTCAGAAGCCCTCTATTCTATCACTGCTATCTCTATTCTATCACTGCTATCGTGAGAATATATTGCTTGTATGTGCAAAAGTCATTAGGCAATTCATTTATTGTATAACACACCCGTTGTCTGATTCGACTTATGAAAGCGGATTGATAGTGAAATTATATTCTTCAAATCGCCGGAGCGTTTCTTATTATGTATATAAGAGGTTCCACTGCAGAGCAACATGGAGAGTTCAAGAATTGGTCAGCTTCACGGGTGTTCCCACCAAAAGACTTGTTTTTCTTGGATGCTAAATCAGTAAAGGGCTCACAGTGGTTCATGATGTATCGTACCACAGAACTCACTGCCTCACTAGGAAATGTGGGCACTGACAAAGATACAACAGTTTAAAGTTTTCCTCTGTAGAAAGTCACAATAACATTGCCATTTTTACACGTGGGTACAAGTATCCATAGGACCACATTCAATCGAAAAAATGCTCGTCTTAGTAACATACCTGCAGTGTTAACAGTCTCTTGTGTTACAGCGGGAGAAGCACTAAAAAAGCCGCAATGCAGTTTGCTCTCCCAAATCATCTGATCACTGTGCTAAATTGAATACTGATGTGAAATGCAGACAGCTAGAGATAGCAGAAGAGGTTCCACAAGTAATTAAATATGCTACTCCGCCCATATGGATAATTTGCTTTAACTCATTTATCCTCTGATAGTGGAAGCATACCTGCTTTGAGTGTTGGTTATTGATAAGGGATGTTCATGGTCAGCAATATGGTTGCAGAAAATGAATGCACAGCTGTCAACATATAAAACTATGCAGTAATGAAGTTTATTCAGCTTTATAATTGACCAGGTTTTAATCAGGTAGACTTCTGAGATGTACTCCATCAGAAAATGAAAAATCAGAGCCATACTCCTCTACAGTAAGGAATCAGATACAATAAATGTACAGGAATAAACTACTGTATGCATTTACATTTTAACACAGTAAATACTGGCAAACATGGTGCAAGGAAAACAGAAACATGGGCTCAACAGACCATAGAGTCTAAACATTGGTTTGCAAATATGCAAATATGCATTTATCAGTAAAAGTATGTGTATGGGGACAGTGTGGAACACAGTATGTCTCTCACAGCATTATCCAGTCAGCAAGATTTCTTTGGGGGATTAAATAAACAGCCAAGCTGTGGCACAGATTTGGTGAAGAATGATGTATACCATTACCATAAATTGGGAATAACTAGCGTGGCTTATACCTTTTTTTCAGAATGAAATGTCCTTCATACTCCAACCAGAGAAAACTGGTAAGATATACTGTTTAGGTGTATGTGCATAGAGGCAACCAGTGGCATTGTTGAGCAGGCTGAGGTGCAGTATGGATTGCCACAAGTGGCAGCATGCTGCCTGGTTTTTCTAAGAATGAAACATATGTTACCCGAGAATCTAATGGTTTCCATGGTGCTATAGGGAAACCGTAGCCGTTAGTTTTTATTCGGGCTGCCTCTGACTATAATGGAATGGTGAAACATACATGGCGATGGCCCACATGCCATTTATGAGCCAGTAAATTGTCTCATGTGGCACAACAGGCTATCATTTGGGCCAGAATTGTGTCTGGTGTCATCTATCAGTGCTGTCTTCAGACAAAACATCTCACGAAACACAGCTGTTGTTTTAGTTTTATTTTGCTCACTTGCCGTCAGAGGAAATGTGACCTCATATTGCTCAAAGCAGTTTGTGGGAGCAATCAAGTGTGACTGCTCCAGCTAAGGAGTTAATTACGGGATATGTTTTGAAATTCATTCTTTTCTCCCCCCCATGCCCTCTCCCAAATGGTCTGTGCAGAATACCAAAACATAAATTGTCATACTCACAAAACCATGTTATTATGTAAATCCCACAGCCGCACATTAAACATTGAAATAATGGACATTGCTTTTTCATTTAAAAATAGCACAGAAAATGAAACCAACATCAGAGGATATTTAAAATGTCTGTAACAACAGGTTACTCTGTGCTCCGACTACATGATAATTGAAGCTGCAGTTTTTATCACTTTGCACTTAATACAGCAGCATGGAAGTGGCTGCACATCTCCCAACAGAATAACTTCTATTTTCTGTTTTTAGGGCAGCAGACATATTTTTGTGTTCAACACACTTGTCTTTTGAATGAATTGCAAATTGCTGTGTGACAATGAAGCTTTTGGTCATAACATAACCTTTACGTGACAATCAGAATTTAGTTCTGCAGTTTAAAGATGAATCCAAAGTAGTAGTATTAAATTGTTTCATTTTGTAAAATACATTTTATTCAGGTTACTCACTTCATTGCTTGGCAATTGAATTGTAACTGATCTTCCCTATACTCCTATAGCAGAACATGTGAGGACAACAATAGATAAAAGTCTTAAGAGATTAAGGTTTACAATTTGGTTATATTCCATCTATAAACATTTGACACATTTCTCTTTAAGCTCTCCCTTTGGCAGCCTGGATTACACAAATTAATCTGTGTATCTCTAAAACATTATCCTGCATTTATGATTGTGTTTATGGCAGATTCGCTTCACGTGTTAAACTACCTCTGCTCGGGAGATTAAGGGTGTATACGTGGGAGGGGGTTACGGGAAGTGCCCAAATAAGCAGCTCAAAGGGCTGAGGGCTACACGCAGATTCTTTCAAGGATTACATCCTCATGTCTCCTTCCATCTCGAGTATTGAAAACCATGGGAGATGTTCAATGGCTTGCAACAGCCATTTCACAGTCGAGGTGTTTGTCTGTCCATTTTCCCAACGATAAATAATATCTTTTCTGTTGGTTTGAGGCTGTGACCAGCAGAAATAATGCGGAACAGATGTAATAAACAGGTTAGAGGTCCTGCTGAGGCTTCCTGAGCAGTCATTTGAGATGGTTGGTGTTTGCCCAATCTCATGGTTGCAAGTCTTTGAGTTTGTGGAAGTAGGAAGGCTTTTTATATGCTTTGATCCTGAAAACTATGAAAAAAAACATGACTGAAAGAGAAGCACTTAATTGAGTGGTTGTTTAGTCATTATTTTCATGTTTTCTTCCTGACAGGTTGGTCCTATTTATACAGTCTCTAATCCCTTAAGTCTTTTGCAGGTAAGAAACTCCAGGAGGAGAAGCAGCTCGTTGCCGTTGAGGTGTTAGATTAAATCTTACAGTGATTAAATAACCAACCATTATATGGCTGTAGCAAATTAATTTCCCCTGTGTCATGTCAGCCTGGCTAACACAGTGTATCTATGGAGCCAACTGTGAGCTGCTGATATTAGCTGTAGTCATACCAGCTTCTGAATAAAACAGCTAACCTAGTGTCTGGCCTCTGTACAAAAGTCACAGTAAAAATGTAAAACCAAATCATTCAAGGATGCCAAACTGTGCATTCCCAAAAATTTGTCAGAGAAAGCACTCTTGTTCTAGTAAAAGTAAACACAGTAAATCTTACATGAAAGAACTTTTTTTTCTGTGCTTGCCCCTGTCTGCAGTTGTAAATTCAACTGTCACTCAGGACATTTGAGCATGATGTAAGTATGGCAGCGGTCGGCTGTTAAGCTTGTGTCGAATGAAAGCACGCTTAAGGCACTCCGGACTGGTCATAGCTGGCATTTATTTGGAAAGCAAATAGAAAATCCACCATGAAAATGAGCTTTTCAATAGCTGAGCGTTTCTGCACATATGATACTGAGAGATAAAGATCTTATAAATGATAGCAGTTCACATGGTAGGTGAACTATTTTAGCTTCTTTTTTTCTCCCAGCAGACCGTCTGAATTGAGCAATCTCTGCCAGCTAAAGCACAATTTGGATTAGCAAAAGCCCCACTGATAGGTCAGCTTAGCCCGTAATGGAGCAGCTTAGGCCTTGTCTGCATGATTATAACATTCTTAGCAGCCTATTTTCATGCATCCAGATGTTACAGTATGAACAGCTCTGCCTCCCTTTAAGCCCGACACAAATTTAGATCACAGTGACATAAAATGACTTTTAAAATATCTATATATGTTTTGACAAGAGACCTAATTGTTACTGCACTGCAGTTTCTAATGAATGTCTTAAATCATACGTTGAAGCTGTAAAAGAATTCAAGCTATAATCATTTATTTATATTTAATTTATTGTACACGTTATCATCTCTGACATGACTTTGCTGAATCAAAGCAACATTATGACAGCTTTAGCAACATTTGTTACTACTTTAGATAAAACAGACATTTCAGCTTTGACACTGAGAAATGCTTGCATGTGAAAAATGTCTGACATTTAGCAGCTCAGTTCACACTTTGCTTTTAAATTGCCATAAATCCTTGTTCAGAAACTATATGTTTTTTAACCTTTCACTTGTAATTCATTTTCAACCGCTCTGTTTGTGGCTGTGCTTTAAATAAGAGCCCCCTCTAGACTGTTCCAGCTGTTCTGATGAAACACTCTGATAATAAAGTGAATTATCCCTCATGTCACACATACCAGTGCCTGTGTGTGCGTGTGTGTGTGCGTGTGTGTGCGTGTGTGTGTGTGTGTGTGTGTGTGTGTGTGTGTGTGTGTGTGTGTGTGTGTGTGTGTGTATGTGTGTGTAAACCTCAGTGCACTCACCTACACCAAGGATTCAAGGGTGTATTGTTATATACATGTGTATATGTTACATAATATTACATAGTGATGCTTAGGATTCTCAGCACAATAGAGAAACAGCCACAACAAAAGGTTTATAAGTGGTGGTTAATGATGGGAAATAGTTGAAACAAAGATTAACAGAAATCGTTACAGCTATCGTTTTTTTAGTAAATGTCTGTCAATATGTGAACTGCTGGGTGGTTTAGTCATTTTCAAAGTGCAGTTTGGCTTGCAGGTTCTTCTGAACACACATGTAAGTACTTTTACTTTAGGGTGAGGCTATTTGCACCCCTGGTACAATTAGCAGTGTATGCTATTAGAAATGAATGCTATTCGTACCCCGGTGCACACAGCAATGTATTCTATTAATACCTCGCCTGGTACAAATATCAATGTATGGTATTTGCACCCCTGTGCATTTACCTTGGCATATATTTATACACAGTTATCCATACGACTCATGTATTACACCTTTTTGGAATATTATCGTTGCAGTGTCCAATATTTCGCACACTTCATTGAGACGCTGATACACTTGCGCGGGCCGCGATATTTTTTTTGACAGGATGGTAGGGGAAGACTCATGAATATTCATTAGGGAACTCATCACTGATTGACTCGCCCTGATATTCTTAACCCTAACCATAACCAATCCCACTCCTCTTGCCTAAACCTAACCAACCCAACCAGAGCAGGCAACGAGTACTAGCCATTCAGGGATGAGTCCCATAATGAATATTCATGAGTCTTCCCCCACCACCCTGACTTGCGCAATGGCATGCAAATTATCCAATCCAAAATGAAAAAAATCAAGATGTCCTCACTGAGGAATCAAACCCAAGTCTCCCAGACCACAACTCAGTATTCTAACCACTCACCAAACAGTTCTTGTAGAACATAGTACTACTTGGTGTCTTCAAGCCCCGGTTGCTAGGTAACCATACTGTATATAAAATATAGGTAGCCTACTAACTTACAAACTAACGGTTGTATGCTTTCACTGAAGACAGAAAGTGCAACTGTAGTATCCATTTTGCGCTAGAAATTCAGTTGTTATAAACTTTAGAGACAAAATTTTCTTAATGTGCCAGTTTCTGCTGTCAAGGAAGATGAACGTCGGCCATGATTTCGGTGCACGCGAGCAATGTGTTTTTGTTGCTACGTCACAGGGTGTGAATAACTCAACTGTGTGGCCGAGGCTATTCGTACCGGGGGTGCAAATAGACACTTCGTTGACTTTATTACACCCTGAAGAAGGCCGTTTGTGCCGCTACGGGTGGGTTGCTACCCAGCTCTATTTTTAATGTACTAACAATTTCAATATAACATAGACATCTAAATTATGGCTTTTGAACTTTTTGCAAGAAGAGTGCCTTGGACCTTTACTCTATCATTTACAATGCAAACACTTTTCATTAACGCCCCCATCCTTCACATTAGTCAACACATCAACAAACCTTTCTTTTATGGGTTGAGTTCTCAGTACAAGTACTTTTACTATGGATTTAGTGCTTTGAAATTAAAGTGAAATCCTATGAGTGGCATGTGTAGGCAGCAACACTTTTCTAGCAGATTGCCCACAGCTTTATGAATGCAGAACATCCAGGAAGCAATAAGATAAATATTGTGCTTTTGGATGCACAACATAGGTTATCCTGCACCAGTTAATGGGAATAATAATAATAATTATTCTGTACAGTTTTTGAAACAAAAAAAACATAGATTTCTGTTGTTTTTAAAAGGTGGGTGCTATGCTAACTACTTAGCTGATCAGTTTTGTTGTTCTCGTTTGGGAAGGAGAAATGTTAAGCGTCTTGTCGGATGACTTTCATTTAAAGATCTTTTGAATATAAAAACAAGGCAAACATACATGCACTGAAAGATCAGTTTATGTCCTGGTGTTTACAAACTAACAAATCCTGAATTCAAGAAGCTCCTGTGGATTTTAAAATTGGCACTGATAACCATCCAATGTTAGCTTGACCACAATTTAGCCTTCCTTCATATCAACCGATGACCAATTTCCATCCCATCCATTCTTTCTACAATCGCTACAGCCAGCATCAGTATTTTACAGCGAGTACCCAGGTGGGCCAACCTGCCACAGCAGGTAGAAAGAATTTAACTTGTACCACAGTGTTTGATTGGTATTTCAGAGGTGACTGCGGCACACAACATACCACTGCCCATTTTGTGTGTATTAAACTATGTGAGATATGTTTGGACAAAGAAATAGAGACAGGGACCTGGCAAATCTCTCATACAAAAGTTATATATGTACTTCATGGCTCCTCTCTCTTCTTGTCTGTTGGAAGCAAAATCTTGGAGGCTTTCCATATATAGACTAAAGTAGGACACATTCTCAAGCACACATATGTGGGAGTATAAACATATATCTATATATCACATATGTATCTGGAGCCTAGATTTGAAAGGCTTAACAATCACCTACTGTGATTAGTGAGGATGCCATTACAGGAAAAACACAACAATTTACTGACAGTATCAACATGCTATACAGTAACTTATCACACACACAAGATTCACACCATGTTTAAAATGATATACAGTGTTTACAAAGCAGCACGGGATCATAAATATCATAAATATTATGGTGATCTGAAATCACACACAGCAGCAGGCTGCCACACTCACCCACTAGAACAGTCCCTCCTCAAGAGAGAGTCATTTCCGTTTAACACATATAGTTGCTGACCAGTTGCAGCTGGAAAATGCTGACACTTTGCATATACATTTTGATTTGTTTTACTCATTGGGATCAATACCCATTCAACTGCTATTCCGTGTCAATGCGCTGCTGGAGATGTGGCCATTACAGCAAGGGGCCAAATGTGAGTCACAAGGCATTGCTGCTGCAGTGGAAATACAGAGGAGTTACATTTTTCTTCAGGTATGACTTCACTTCTGTTCTTCATTAAATCACCTCAATTATTCAATTTAGAATTAAATAAATTATGATAAAAAAGAGCAGATAGATAGATAGATAGATAGATAGATAGATAGATAGATAGATAGATAGATAGATAGATAGATAGATAGATAGATATAGGCCTATAGTGTCAACCTCTGTGTTAACACTATAGGCCTATATCTATCTAAAAAAACACACGTAAAACACAGATTTGTTTTTATTTTAACTTTTTTTGCCAGACTAGCACCTCTCACAATCTGGTGATCTGATCAAAACCTGATCTTGACTTCACTGTCTCCAGGCACTGCTCATCACCTTTGAGGTTGGACATTCATTCACTGAGGAATTCAAACATAAAACCGATAGCTGGAGACTCAGAGACTGACTCTTGTAATGTAATCCACATTCGCTGGAATTCAAAGTTACGGATTGGCAAATAAGCAAAACTCGCTTAACCCATTTCTCATTATCATCATTATCAAGGCTGTGGATGAAGTTTGTCGTTGTCATGAGAAAGTACAAGACACCCACACCAGTTATCCCTGTGAGATTCCTGCTGAGCTTGAAGGATGGCGAGAGTAATATACAGACAAACTTATTTAGTTATTTTGTCAAATGTGAAATATCCTTATTTTGAAAGCTTTCGATTTAAAATTATTGTCCTCAAGATTTCCATGTAGTAAATTGTCTAGAAAGTCTAACAATCTATCAAAAGGTGAGTTAGAACAATGGTGATTGAGCATATGACTCACTGATGAAAGCGTTTGTATTTGCTGCTTTGTCAAGTAATACAATCTGAGTGTCTGGGGCGACTTTCCCGCCCTAAATTTAAAATTGAGCGCACAGATAGTGATGCTATTTACGTCAGTCAGCAGGGGCTACTTTCCCCCGACTGCCACAGGTGGAGCTTATCATTGCCGATTATGCTGCATTCCATTGTACTCGGTAATTGGGAACTTCCTACTAGGAAAGATGCATGAATCGGGTGCCTGCATTTTATTAATGCTGACTCACAATGTCATACATACTGGGAACTATTCTCAGAAGGCGGAGCACTGCTACTTGGTCGGAGTAATTGTTGACTCTATTATTCCAACACTGAGCGAACTCCAGGAGAACTCTCTGCTCCTCACCACGGGGCTCATGTGTCTCATGTGACCTTGTAATTTGTACACGCTGTGACTATACAAATCACAACATGTAAACAGGAAAATGTTGGCGTTATTTTGTCACTTATTGGGAGCAGTAGGCTAGATGGAGCCGGTTACCTCCAGGATCTGGGCTAAACTAGGCTAGCGGTGGGGGCGTCAGACAGAGTTACGACACGCACGGAGATGAGAAGGGTATGTATGGACTTATCTAACTCTGTGGGATATGGTGAATAAGCTAAAGTCCAGATAAGTCGGCGTGTACCTTTAAAGGTTGATAAAATATGTAGACCAGTGGTAATACATGTATTGCTGTTCTCTGGGCAAACAGACACTGAGGCTGACATTATCCAATGTGGTTTTATGGCACACAGTACCAATTTTTGCGATTCGCGAAATGGCAAAAGTAACAAGTTTGCCTGCCATAATTATTCCTTGATATTCCTCCTGACATTTTGTGAGTTACCTTCAATTTCCATAAAAGGAGAAAACTGGCAAATTCTCAGAATCAAGTTCTGTCTGTATTACTGGATGTATGCTCTAATATCTCAGAGAATGGAAAGAGTTTGTGCAGCCTCCTCCTTTGTGGTGTCACACTGACCTACAGCTCCATAATGAATTGGAAAAAATGGAGAAAAAGATGACTGTGATAGGTAATTTCCTGGAAAAGTTCATGTCTAGGTGTTGAACTGATAGTGCTGCCAAAAAATAACCTATTGGATATGAAAAAAGGTGGGGGAGGAAAGACAGACAACCCCTATTTCCTTTAAGATTTCTCTACACTAAGTTCAACATACCTTAGGGTAACATTCAGCCAGAGTCATGTATCCAACAGTATTCAAAATCAAACAGAAATCATTTGTGCTCTCTATTAAACAAAATCAGACACAGATGCTGTTTACTTTGGTGTATTTAATAACCGGTTTTATTCCATTTGTTTCTGATGATGGCTTCAGCCATATGGCCTAGCTCTGAATGAAAACAGGTTTTATCTTCTGTGGCCACTCTTGTTTATCCACACAGTAATTATTGATGCCCTTCAATCTTGTCATCTTATCAGATGCTGTATCACTGAAAGCTTGGTGCACAGGGTTGATCGGAAATACCCAGGAATGCTCTCATTTTGAGATTACATTTCATAATTTGACATATACTGTTGGACAATCACCTCAGATGAACCCACTTAATACAAATATCTAACCATAAATAGAGGAACCTCTGTGTGTGTGTGTGTGTGTGTGTGTGTGTGTGTGTGTGTGTGTGTGTGTGTGTGTGTGTGTGTGTGTGTGTGTGTGTGTGTGTGTGTGTGTGTGTGTGTGTGTCTGACTGAAGAGCAGTGGCGAGCCTACGGGCATATGCCATGTAGCGGGCCAGCGCCTTGCATGGCAGCTCCTCCACCATCGGTGTATGGGAATTGGGTGAATGAGAGCCAAATTGTAAAGCACTTTGTCCGGTAAGGTAGAAAGGTGCTATATCAATGCAGTCCATTTACCATTTACCATTGGATGAGTTGTTCTCAAGAATGCTTCAAACGGGCACGCCACCCGACATCGCTGCAAGCAGCAATACTGAGAAATAGGGTTTTATAACTGCATTTTGTGACACGTTGTTTGTGAGAATTTACAGAGTAAAGTTGTGGAAAACAAAATACTGGGAACCAAGCCATTGGCCTCCGAACAGGCATGCGCTCCAAACGGGCACCGCACTAGTGTTTCACAAAGTCTCATGGAAATGTCATGTACTGAATGAGCAAGAACGACCAATACAGGGAAAAACATGTAAAAACTATGCGGTCAGGCAGTGCAGAGTTTTCTCTGCAGTCAGCTTCAGTGAAATGATTGCATCCTAAAGTGCCAGGCACTTTTCTCAGACAAGGAAATTTATCATGTTCAAACTGTCATATTAATTGGTTCTGCTTAACTGAGCCGGATCTGCAACATTTCCAGGATGTAAATTTTAGCCTTTGACTCTGACGTATTCAGGTGTGACTTCCAATTACTGTTGGCCGTTTTATGCTTTTCTTTGAGCTAATACACATTTTGAGATGGTTTATACTGTATGGAAGATGTAGGGATGAATGAAACATAATGTGCTTAATATAGAAAAAGTCTTAACTTTAGGTCAACTGTAATTTAAAAAAAAACTTGAAGGTAACTGCCGTTTTCTATTGAATGGCCTGTTGATATTGTTAACCTGTGCATAATGTTTATTGAACATAAAAGTATATATGTTCTGTTTCAGGCAGTAGTTTTATCTCTGTGTTCCAAATAGAGTAAATCAATAAATGACACTGACATTTCTTCTATGGGTGTGTTTGCTGCCACTTCAAAATGGGGACCAGCACATCACGACTGCTTGTTTTTGCAGTGGCAACATCAATAAAATTGAATATTGACGGCAGTTGTGATCAAATTGAATGAGCTCTTATCAGCTCATCCAAAGAAAAATAAACAAACAAGCAAAGAACATTCAAAAGGAAAATCATCTTTCAGACGAGTGGCAGACTGTCATTGAGCCAGCACAGATGAGCCATTATGTAAGAATTTTATTTTTGGTTTCGGGTTTGTACTGTACATTTATATCTACGCATTTGAGGAGACATCAGTGCCTTTTTAAAGCCAGTAATGTTAAAACTAGACACTGACGTTGAAAAAAACGCAAAATCCTCTGAGTTTGTGATGTGAGATAAGGGTTGGAGATAAGATTGCTTCCATTTTCTCCCACGACTTTAAGACAGTTAAAAATAAACTAATTTTCCAGCTCATATACACTGTTATGGACAAATGGTGCAGCATCCCAAACATCCCTATATTTTCCCTTGTCACCACGCTTTATTTCATGATGTTTTATGTACAAAGGGCATCTGAACACAGCTTCAGATCTCAGCACTACAGTCTGGTGATGTGGGGAGAGAAGTACCTGGCTTGCCCACTGTTGGAAGTGAGACGGTCTTTAGGGAATCTTAGGAAGAGAGCCGGGAATAAGGTTTTGATCAGGACCAGCTGTCACTTCTGTCCTCAACTATTCTGTTGAAGCCCACAGTCCAGCAGAAGTACAAGTAATTGTCTTATTTAGAGTGGGGAGGCTGTGTTGTGTTTTAATAAGTCACCTAATTTTATTGTTTTTGCCATTCAACAGACATGGTTTACTTGTCACTAAAACTAACTTTACTTATAGACCGCAACAATAATTATGTAGATTTATTTAATTATGACAGGATAATTTGCCTTAAATCCATGTAGTCTGTCATCCATCAAGGTCCCGGGCACTGGAGGTGGTGATCACCATATACTGTAGGCTTTCATCACGTGTGTTGAACAGTTAGGGGAAGCTAAACATGTGGTTTCAAATCTGATGTATTTCTTTATAACAATCAATTGTACTGACTAAATAAGCAAACACACTATTTATTAAGAGTTAAACTCAGCTAATCAGCTTCATTAGGACTGTTTTGACATGGTTTTATCTGATTTGATTGACAGTGATCAAACAACCAGCCAACATGTCATTTGGTTGAGATTATGCTAAATCCTGATCGGTGCACACACTGTTATCCTAAATTAGTTGACTTTACTAGAAATTTGCGTGGAAACCCGTTGCCTTAAACCGTCTAAGTTTTTACACAGGGTGAAACTTAACAGGTCAAGTTGTCTTTAACACAGAGCTGTAAGTTGCTGCAGTCGACAAATCAAGTTTACATTAGTTGTCATTACTAAAAATCATTAGTAAACTTACTTTAGTTCAAATATAATACATACGAAATATCATGCACTACTTATCAAAACTATAGAAATACATCATCCTCCTAAATATGTTTTTTTCTTTGTTACATAATAGCTTTAAGAACAATGCATTCTATACATTAGTTCCATTAAAACAAAAAGGAGAACAATTCAAAGACTGTAATTTCCAACATACTCTGCATAAATGTGATTAATCGTACCTTAGCTCACTGCCCAGATCCCATCAGTCCCCACCCCCCGGGTCTCGGTCATGGTGCAACAATACATGTAGATGAACATGAATACTAAATCAACCATACAAAACTAAAACCCAGGTAACATAAATGCACACCCAAAACATTAACAGAACATTATTAAAAAACACTTTAACTAGGACAGAAACCGTGCAGAACATATCTTTTTTTTCCCCATGAGCCTTTGCATCGCTTCAGCCAGAACAGTTCCAATGACCCCGCCCCTCCCATACAGAAACTTAACATCCTTAGTTATCTCTGATTAATATGATCTGTCACTGCATACTTAGGCTGATTATTACAAACAACTAATGTGATTTAGTAATGAATGTGTTTTTTAACAAAACATGAAGGAATAAGTAGCGACCACTAAAAAGTTTAATTACAACTAAATCTGGGTTTACAGTGCAGAAGCAACAGTGCAATGCAAAAAAACAGAATGACTGGTTTGGGAAAAAATGTGTAAAGAAGAAAAAGAAGTACTGGTTAAAGGTTATGGACAAGTAATAGGTGTGAATAAGGAGCGTCGGGGTGAGGCGGCATTTGTAGTTTCCACCAGAGCTTCATTCAGGTCCAGTGTATAAATGAAAGAATGTGAAGACAAGAAAAGATATGATGACATATGTTGCCCCTTTACAAATCTACTATAAAGATTATAGTCATATAGTACTGCAAATGCATGGAGTACACATTTGTCAACTTGCATGATACTAACAGAAGAAAATGTTCATGTAAAAAGAAAAGGTCTGCTGTATGTATATTATTACATAACTAGATCCAGTGAACAGCTTTAAGCCAAGCAAAGGATCCTTCCACTACACTCAGGTGAAAAGGTCAGATTTGGGGTGAGAAAAACAAAAACAAACCAAACTCTCCACCATTACTTGAGCCTGATCTGATCACAGAGAATGGCAGCATACTGTGTATTTGTTTTTCTCCTTAAAAGTGCACCTTAACCTTGACAAAACAATGCCTCCCACTCCAAAAGACCCACTAAGACCCTTTTCTCTGGCCTGTAGGCTTGTTTTTTTTATGTGTGCCAAACATGTACGCTACCACTTGTCGAGAGCCGAGTGAAGAATGACTCATTTGACCGACCAACCGTTTTTTCTCCACCTCTCACTAAACCAGTGTCTCTGTTCTTTGTATTGCTGTAATCACTAACATGTCACTCAGGGTGTAATCATGGTATTATTCATTGCAAACTGACCATAGTATCTCTCACTCCAAATGTCCTGTCTGACTGTTGTTGATGAATAGCCGCTTACACCCTCGATTGATATTTGAAATCAGACTTGGAGTAACACCTCAATACAAATGCCTTTCGTTATCCTTTTTTATTGTCTGCCTGCACTGACAGTTAAGGTGCTGGTTCACTGAGAAAATGACAATTTTAGTTTTTATCTTTCATCATTTCTTTTATAAAACATAATTGAAATGTTTTTCAAATAATTTTCCTAACAGAGGGATTATTTTCTGTCTCAATATTTACAGAAAACCAAAAAAAGACATTTCTGCTCCTCAATATCATTATTTGTAGGAATTATTTAGTGGATCAGAGTAGTCTGCCCACATCACTGGCACCGTCTCCAAAATATGCTCTCCAAAGACTCAGGAGCTTATTATGAGTGGACTCCTTTAGAATAATTGATTGTATTTGACATGACATGGAGAAAGCTTGGCGGATTGATACTCTGCAGCAAAGCCCTGATCAATCCAAATGAGAGACTGGGGGGGCTTTTATTTCTCTGCCAGAGTTTATTAGAAACAACCCAGCTTCTCTGGAGAAACTCTCATCCTCCAGAAACAGCTTGGACCTATTAGTATCTGGGAATGTAAATTAGCGTGATCCCTCACCTCATCATGCATTGAAATATTCCCCGTACACTAGTTTGACAAAACATAATGAAACATTGAGTTAAAATGCTGGGCCATGTTCCAGAGCACTTTTGCGGTGGGCGTTAAGGCACGAAGAGTTGTGATTATCTGCAAAGATTAGTTTCTGTCCAAACAAATACAAAGATTTTCTGTGATTTGATGAGCTGCATGTTCAGAATGATGAATCAACCTCGAGAGACGACTGGGCATCCTCCGGATCTAAATTTCATGTGGAATGGGTGTAAAACAGATTTCCCTCCTAAATTATAGTACATGATCTCAAAATAACTGGAGAAGTGTAGTTTTAATGGGGTGATAGAATGCAAAACCGAGTTTACCTTGTCATAGTTGACTTACGACAGTTTGGAGGGTAAAAAGGACATACAGAGAACCTCAAAGTTCCATTGACACCTCTTTCCTATGCTAACCCTCACAATTTGAAACTGCTGAAAACGTGCGAATCTCAACAAAGCTCATAGTTGACGTCAACTCTGTGGCTGTAGCTAATTTGGCTCTACCTTTTACCTTTGTCACACCCCAACATTTACATAGGCCACTGATCTAGGACCAGTTTGTCTTGTGAATCTAGGAGATCTCAGAAATTGTATTCATTGTTTGTCTGCTATTTCATCACTAAATTCACTATGTGCTGTGTGTCAGAGATCAGGAGCTCCACAGGCTGGGTTGAAGCCTGGCCATCAGGCCTGTCCTCCTTCACAGACCCTGGCCCGCTGTGCGCTAGATGGAGCTCCGTCACAGCCGGCAGCCCGCGGCACTCCATACCCGCACAAAGTCACCGTTTCTGGGTTACTGGACTAACAAATGCCGCTGCCCTGACGGAGCTCCAGGGCCTGCAGCTCGCTGCTCTCCCTCCCCTCTTCCTGCTAAAAGGCCCGGTGTGTGTGAGTGAGAGCGCGTTCAGCGAGATTGTTACGCCCGCAATCTCTTGTGGAGCATTATAACTTTGAAAAACCGCAGGTTCCAGTTAATCTTATAATGGATATGTGTGTTGAGTTATTTAAACAAATGATCGGGGAAATAAACGCCTCTTGCAAGTCTCATTAATAGAGCCCGCGGTGAGCTGGATGAGAGCTAACTAGCCTCCTCCTAACGAGACCTCTCAAATTCACAAAAGTGCATTAAATTGAAATCGGACAAAAGTGTTAGCTTTGCAAGACCTTAGGGTAGCTGTGATATAAAAGCCGTGATGAAACTGAAAGTGTAAATATACCAAATTTATGCCAAAAGTGTACGCCGGCGAGGCAGCAACCCAGGCAGCACCGGCCTCTGTCACGTCAGCCTACAGAGCTCCTTAACTCTGACACACAGTCGGACAAAATTTGCAGTTAGCCATCAATTTTACTAAAATGGCACATATTTGACCTCTACATAGTTGATTTCTCGCATAAAAAAAGTCTCAGAAGTGAATTTAGTAATGTGTGTGTGTGTGTGTGTGTGTGTGTGTGTGTGTGTGTGTGTGTGTGTGTGTGTGTGTGTGTGTGTGTGTGTGTGCGCGCTTCGCTCAACCAATCAGCGCGCAGCTCACCAAAATATTCATGAGTATACCATATAAGGCAGAAAACCAGTCATTTCAATCAGGCCTATTTTACAGGGTTGCATTAGGGCCTATAGAACAGCACCTGGGCCATTTTCAGCCCAACCAATGTTACATACCCTATTAGGAGGCCGTAAGGAACAGCGTGAAATACCCTATATAGTCATTCTATCACCCCTTTAAAGGTTGATGTTCTGCTTTATTATTTTGTCTGTCTCGGATAAGGTTTTAGTGACATTTAATGGATCTGGTTGCAAGGGATTTATTTATTTTTTTAAAGAATGCGGTAATGAGACTGCATTCAGCTGTTTTCCAAGGAAATTGAATGACTCTCAACTATGTTCTGTATTTTTTAGTATCAGAGTCATATTCTGCATGAGCTGCTATTAGTCTGTATTATTTATTTGCATCCACTTTATCTCTCAACACAACCAAGTAATTCTCCTGCATGCGTCTCACTGTAGAGATCATTAAAAGTTACTCCATGCTCGAAGTAAAGGCGCCTTTATCTTCACACTTCTGTTTCCTATGTAAATAAAGCGTTGGGCTTGTTTTGAAATGCAGGAAAGTAAATGTTATGTGCTATGTCCTCGGTCTAAGGCAGTAAACAGCAGATGGTTCGTAGGGCCTCTTTAGCTCTATGGATTTTATTTACCTACCCACCTGAATGACCTGTGTTGAGCTGAGCAGCTGATGCGGAGAAAGAAGAAGCGAGAGTTAACAGTTTGCTGTTGTTTACTCCAGTTCCACTAGACTGCAAGGCCAGAGGAGTCATTTGCCATGCACCGAGAAATTAGCTTGTTTATCAGCATTTTGATTTGCGTCCCGCCTCGTCGTCCCACTGACATTTTAGATGTACATGATCCATGACTGATTCCCGATCAAAGAGGAGCCTCTGTAACGTAACGTATTTGGCTCAAGCAGTTTCCATTGTTGTATAATTAAATGCATGATGATTAGCGTTGAGCCCATGAGGACAATAGCTTGTTATGTGCACGCCTTCAAAAAGGTAACCTTGAACATTGTGCATCTGTCCTGTCAATTGGATATGCTCCAAAGATGCACAGCACATAACCAGTTAGACACTGCAGCTCAGGTCCATACAGTAGGATATCGGTTGTTTCAAGGTGATTTGCTGTGGTATATCTTTTTTTTTTATTACCATACATGGTGATGTTGCACCCTTGGACCACCTACTCTACTCTGGAGTTGAGTTAGATGGTATACAGAGCTGAAGTCCTTGAAAGGTTGCAAAAATCTTTAGCCATTCATTACTGTAAGAGAGCAAGTGTGGAAAGTGATGGAATATAATGAAAACTAATACTTTTTCTGGTCACTATGCTATCAGTAGATATGTTAAATATCCCATTACAGGCCCAGAAGTAACCACAGTTCTATGCTGTCAAGAGACAAACATAATCCAGAGGGAAATTACCCATCAGGAAGGCAATACTCTTACTGAGATGCAATTACCAGGCCACTTGTGATACTTTCAGCCCAGTATCCGTGTGTGTGTGTGTGTGTGTGTGTGTGTGTGTGTGTGTGTGTGTGTGTGTGTGTGTGTGTGTGTGTGTGTGTGAGGGTGGTCGATATGTGCATAACAGCTCTTATGTTTTGCAGAGTAAATTGGATTCTTTGCTGGAGAACAGTTAATTTAGAATATGTCCAAGATGCAAATGATTGATGTGAGTATATCGTTACAACTGTAGGTTTGTGGTGCAGGGCAGCCTAGTGGAAAAAAATATTGCAGGGAAGAGGAAATAGCTTTTATCCCAGAATTATAGAGAATTCTTCTGCACTAACTCTGTTAATCTCCAGATTAGAAATAATTTGGATTTTGTGGTAGGCTTTTTATATATTAATTTCCAAGCAAACATGACTTAATTTGGGGAAGGAAAAACTGTGTTCATGCTCAGATTTTCTTTCACTTTATATTATATCGTGGAGCTCCTGTGCTCGTGTTTGTTAGTAGTAAAATAAACAGCGTGTCTCACAGAGGATTTAATGTACCAAATTAGCACTGAATCACATAGCCTACAAACAAAGAAAAGAGCACGGATTGGAATGAACATCAGTGTAAACATTTGATGAGGATTTGCTTGAGGCAAATGCTATGCTTTATTATTGATACTAAAATAGAAAGGGTAGAAACAAGACTTGCTCCTGTGCGTATGATATACTCTGCACTGTCATATCCTACAACTCATCCTAACAAACCAAATTTAACATAATATTTGCGGCCGTGGCAAATGGCTTTCCATTGTTCCGGAGATACATTTCTTAAGCCGGGGACTTATCTATTGTACTACAAATTATCACCATGAATCTAATAATTAATCACTGCTGCCTTCAATGAACAGCCCCTAACCTTACACGTAGCACAAAGAAGAGAAGAAAAGCCTGCACCCATTGCAGGGGAAGAGCATGTGCATAAGAAATAAAACTGCCTGCACAGATCATGAGCCTTGCATGCATAATAAATATATGACAAAACAATACCCCAGGCACCCCAGTATTAATGATATGCGGCAAACTCATTATTAAAGTTCCAAAACAGCTCCTGGAGTAACACAGATGGAGTCAATTAAGCAATGAGCATACTTGCTTGCCTGCCGTTTCATCCTCTTTCTTTTATCTCTGGCATATTACTCCATGGATGTAATTAGCTGTATGTTTCTCCTCACATGATAATGTCCAGTGATAATAACAGCTATTTTCACTTGTAATTTCACATAATGTACTGCTTAATAAATTTGCTCACGCTGTTTCCTTGGGTATTTTATTTGCACTGCAAGAGGTGTTGAGGATAATACTGTGCTAAGCTGCTTCTTTTTTTCTCTCTTCCCCTGTGTGTGTTCCCAGAGACCTGATGCCTTCAACGCTGGAAGGGCAAATCACCATGGAGAAGACGCCCAGCTACTTTGTGACTAACCATGCCCCAAAGCGGATCCACTCCATGGCCAGGGACATCAAGCTTATTATAGTGGTGCGTAATCCTGTCACTAGAGCCATTTCAGACTACACACAAACTTTGTCCAAGAAACCTGAGATCCCCACCTTTGAGGTCCTGGCTTTTAAGAATCGGACGCTGGGTCTTATAGACGCCTCATGGAGTGCATTGCGTATAGGAATATATGCGCTCCACTTGGAGAGCTGGATGCAGTATTTCCCTCTCTCCCAAATGCATTTTGTCAGCGGGGAAAGGCTCATTGTGGATCCCGCGGGCGAGATGGCCAAAGTGCAGGACTTCTTGGGACTAAAACGGATCGTCACAGACAAACACTTTTACTTCAATAAAACTAAAGGATTTCCATGTCTGAAGAAGCCAGAGGACAGCAGCACTCCCAGATGCCTCGGCAAGTCTAAAGGGAGAACTCACCCTAAAATTGACCCAGATGTGATTCGGCGGCTGCACAAGTTCTACAAACCCTTTAACATGATGTTCTACCAAATGACTGGCCAGAACTTTGAATGGGAGCTGGAGGGGGACAATGAATCTCGTAGCTCTCAGGACTAGTAGACTGCGGCATGGCACAGCGCAGCCACACCACCAGCCTTCTTCAATAAAACTACTATTGTCTCGCTTTGTCTTCAGAGAGAGTGCTTGAGCGCGCCAATCAATCATGGCTGTCTTTGCAGTGTCTGTATCCATTAGCAAGAGTTTACTGAAATGCTTTTTCTCTCCCTTCGATACTAATGTTGTTGATGATGGCAAATCATTATTGTATATACTAAACATAAAATATATTTATATTTGTGAAAAGGAGATGATTTATTCATTTTGTTTTTAAAGCATAGAGCTGATATAAAAATCATGTTGACTATGGCAATGCATGCGATAAGTTAAGTGTCCTTACCTCATGAGCCCTAAGGCTAAATTTCGCCTGTTTCTTCTCCCTTTACTTTCATTTGTTGCCCTCACACCCACTCACCAGCATCAAGTACAAAAAGCTATTCTATTTCGATAGCTAAGGCCATTGAGTGTTCTGTATTATGTCTTTCCCCACTGCTTTAGAAGAGAAAGAAAAACGAAAAGACATATAGTAATAATCTTCTGGCATGTGCTCATCTTTTCAGTTGTCCGTATTCTGAGTGGAGACAATCCTGTTTTTGTCTAAGTTTACCAAAGTGTTCATTTACTCAGTGTTGTGGTTGCTTTGCACTCATTAATTGCACACATAGTCAAAAAGAGAGCTGATGTACAGTGGCCATCATTAAATTATTGGATTGTTTCACTGTTTAGTTAAACATTAGCATACTGATGACCATGCACTCAGACGTGGTGCAGTATCAGTGATTTCGGCATAATTTGACAAATGAATCTGTCTACTGCAAATATCGAGGGTTAGCTTTGGATATAAACAATTCTGCATCTTGACAAAAACAATTTCCCGTCGCACAAAAACGCACCCAAAATATCTTGTAACTCTCGCAGTTCTCGGCTGTTTGCCTCATGACCCTCCTCTTGTTGCAGTAATACATGTCAATGAGGGTGAAGAACAACACCAGAGGACCGAGCAGAAGTTTGTTAACAAACATCTGCTGTGACGCGGTCTTCTGTCATTAGAGATTAATGGCGTGTTAAATAAGCCGCTGCCGCTGGAACAATGTCAATGTCAGAGAGAATTTGCTGTCAACGAAAAGCTACATACATGCCCAGGTAAATTACCAAGCCATTACTGTATGTACTTAACTTGAATGAGATGCTGTGTTGCAGGGACATGTGCTGTAATCAGAGGTTTAATTGTGATCAGCAGGACTCACTGGGTGGATGAAAATAACAGAGTCTTGCTGTGAAATGCTCCTTTACTCATGCAATGAAATAACAACATGACCCATCGTTTTTTCTTGATTTTGTTCTTTTGCATAAATCGCTGTGCGTCTGTCTGTTGTCTCTGGACTTTTCATCAATTGAGACAATCAATACAGCCAATGAGTCAATAAATACAGTCTGCTACACATCACTGGTTGCTACAGCTATGATGCATTGCTCTGTTAATCCTCCCTGTTCTCTTGCCATGGATGGCTGGATTGGTTCACTCTCTGCAGACCTCTCTGTCACCCTGGGGAGGCCGGCACCAGCAGCTACTTACACAGAGCAATTGATTCAATCAAAGTAAGCACTATACTGCCCTTTGTAGCGCCAAGCCTGAACACTTACCTCTGAGTCTCACTATCCCAGAGTCACAACTTCCACTTTGAGGCTTCTCTGTGTAGCCACCTTTTGGTGTTTTTTTTTTCTCGACAATCTCTCTGTCTCTCCTCTCTTTCTCTCGCCGCAAATGTCATCCTCAGAGCCGATATGGTTTCAGAGGAGGCACAGCGCTCTGTATAAAGATATCTACAAGCAAGACATGCTAATCATACATTTAAGAAAAGCCTGTATCATTATTTATTTATTCACGTTTTGTTTTTTTCCCTCAAGCTTTGGAACGTGTATAATCCACCTTTCAAACCAGACAGTCCCTCCTACTCAGTGTAGAGATGCTCAAAGAAATCCACAGAAGGCACCCTACAGTGTTGTTAGGACAGATGAGGACTCCATTTTCCCATCTATGAATATGCACTCCTGTTATCATTTGCATTTCCAGGATGACACACATGAGGGAATTCCTTTCCTAAGTCAAAACTTGGATCCAACCTCTCGTTAACAGAAACACACACACACACACTCTCACACACACACACACACACACACTCACACACACATACACGCTTTTTTCTTTTGTACCTCTTGCTTGTTTTAGGTACAGGCGGAGTACTGTGATACATCCTGCGAGAGTTGCGATGCATGAAAGGCATGCTAAGCTGTCCTTCATGTGTTCCTCCCGGCGGGGGTCATGCAGCACTATGTGGTTCATCAGCATCAAGTAAAGAAGACTGCGATGATAGACGAGCATCGCCTGCTCATCAAACTGTCACTGCTCCAGTGCCATCGTTTTAAAGTGAAGTACAAATTCATATTTGTCTGTCGTTACTGACAATGTGGCAAAGAGTTGAAACGGTAATTCATTGCATGAAAAAGCTACCTGGATGCACTTGAAATTATTTGCAGTTGCAGCTCGTGTATTTAATTTGAGCTGAAAAGCTATAATCTGTGCATGAGAGGTGCTTCAAAGCTTTATAATGACATAGTGCTGTACGGAATAATTGAAGGATACAGCAAAAATAAGCTCAGTTTGAAACCAAAGTGTGAATAGTTTGGCTGTAGAAACTGTATGTTTTTAAAAGAAGCCTTCATTATTACCAACTAATTGGTTTTTCACTTCATTTGAGTGAATGATTACAAGCTGTGTAAAGAGGCACAACGGTGTCCACTTCTACAATGAACTTCCCACTAATACACTGACTTAGCCTCTTATTTCCTTTTGATGCCCATTCACATCCAAAATCCTTAAAGCCAGATGTATGTTGTGCAAAGGTTTGAAATTCAATAAAAAAAAAACAATGTGTATTTGTATTGTTAACATGCAGTCAAGGTGTTTTAACAGCTGTGAATCTTTGCTAAACAAGTATCCACAAAATGAAATAAGCCGGACATTAGATGGTACTGTACACACTCCTACTACGCTCGTCTTTCCCATCCGTAATGAAATCATTCATTTATCCATACTGCAATTGTATCTGCATGGAAATGTCCCCAAGGTGGCTAAGTTACTCACTGAATGTGGCTGCTACCCATGCACCATAATCTTATTGATCACCAAAATAAGTATTAAGCACAATCCCTCCCTCGCTCTCTTCTTATTCTCTATTTTCCAATATCTTTGTCTTCAGGTGTATAGAGGAGTGAATGCTTCTCAATCAGAAAATGAGAACCATGCATCCACTGGTTCCCAAGGACAACCTGTATATTGGTGACTGAATTATTGAGATTCATAACCCAAACATTAACGTCTATCCCCTCTGTTTCTTCGGGAAGAATCCTCATAACTGTACCGCTACATTTTCCATGAAGCTTAAATTTATTTTAGTGTTACCCTGCTTTGTGGAGTATAACTTATATTCCACCCTATTTCACAGCTGAAACAGATGTTGACACTAAGAGTGAAGTTGCTGTAATAACCATTACTGTACCATGTTTTGTGGTTTGCATCCTATCATCTACTGGCTTGACCTCTGTGAGTTAAGCTCAGAGAACAACGTGACACCAAGCAGGGTTCAGTTCACAATGTTCCAAAGGTTTGATGAGACACGATAATATATCACATTTTCTAACAATAGTTCCATTCACTTCGATGACATGAGAATACATAACTCAGGAAGGTAAACAGTGTAACAATTTATGATAGAAATGGATGATACAAATTACAACTGATGATAGAGGCTTTGTTCAGAGTCGTTACAGAACATAACTGTAAATGTAACATAAAGTCCACAATGACAGGACTGAAATTATTTTATCTTCAATAACACATGGTTCCTGTATCCTCAGATCAAGAGTTCCTGCCATTTCCACAGACCAGAGTCAGTGGCAGAAGTAATCATTTCATCTGCTTCCTGAATTAGGAATGCCCTCTTCAAACACCTCAGGAGAGGCAGAGTATCCTCTCATGAATCTTGACTCAAAAGCTTTTCTCTCCTCTGTGCTGTTGGAATGATTTTCCATCCCCTCAGCCCCACAATACTCTTCCACTCTTCTGCCTCTCTCTCTCTCTCTCTCTCTCTCTCTCTCTCTCACACACACACTGTTTTCCTGTTAACGTTACCGATAGACTTCCAAACATGATGAAGAAAAAAAGAGGTGCTCGATGGCTTTACGTCATAGGCCGACCAGGGTTATGCCATTTGGGGAGGGGCCGCTCATTGATCCCCCTATATTTCTGAAAATCCTAGACATGGTTGTGACCGTTAGTGCTTTTCTGATTAGCCTGCACTTGTATTGAAATAAGAGGCTGCTGTGGCCCGCCGTACGGGTTGAGCAGAGGTTGCACAGTTTGACCAGCGGCCGCACACTTGCAATGTATAACTATGATCAGACTGGCCCTCGCGACCTCGAAACACTACCGGCCCACCAGGAAAAGTCCCGACTCTCCAGATTGCCACTCCGCCACTCTGTGTTAGAAACAGGGGATCGGACTGGGGGGAAAAAGCGGACTGAGTACCCAGGGCCCTCATGTGAGGAGGGCCCAAAAAGATGCAAGAATGAATAGCTGTGGATGCGGGGAGGGGCCCATAGTAAATGCCTTTCTACAGGGCCCAGCATGTTGTGCTACGCCCCTGGTTAGAAATAAAGAGAACACGTTCTAAAATGACTAAAACGTAAATTTGATTGCCAGCAATTTAGCAGAAATACGCTGCAGAAAAGTCCAGCACACTTAGTGCTTGCTGCTAAGCTATATTTACCCTACTTGTGTTATTTAGCATCAAATCAGTTTTCTGTGTTCTGTTAATGAGATGCTGTGGTTTAGTTCAGGTATTGTGCAATATTTAAAAGATCCGCTTGAGCAAAACCGATCATTATTCAAAAGTATAAAAAAATGCCACGCAGCGTCACAGTTAATATCTAATCACCAATTAAACACTAATCACTGAAAGGTCAACCTGTTCATAATATGGACCAATAAATTATGCATACATAGCCTAATTAATGTATGTTCAATGAAATCGGCAGAAAATCACATTGGCTCCTTAAACTGTGCCATGATCATAATGTGCAGTAATCAAGTTGCAACTGAATAATATTAACCCAGTAGTCCCCACGCCCCTCCTACTTTATTAATACTGACAATAACATCAATGAAACTGGTAACCTGCAACCTCGCGGTGCATTCGTAGTTATTGGAAAATACCTTTTTGAATTCATTTCCTCAGCATATTAGGCAGACATGGGGGACTCGAGTCACATGACTTGACTCGAGTTAGACTCGAGTCGCAAATTTTAGGACTTGAGACTTGCTTGATAAACATTCATAAAAGACTCGACTTGACTTTGACTTGATACTCATGACTTGAGACTTGACTTAGACTTGAGTCAAATGACTTGAAATGACTTGATTTTCTGTTTAATAAATATATATTTTCCCCCTCTGATATTGAGGAGGAGTTAACGTTACGATTTTAGTGCTGTTGCATGCGCGGGAGCCCGTTGTTATGGTGACGCGCCACACGGCGGCAGACCTGCAGTAAACGAGACTGGCTACGGCTGTTACTTAACGTCATGGATTCCTCTGCACCGAAAATAATAAAGTTTGGCTATAAGGATTACACATCTGACCAGGCAAAGAAGAAACGAACGGCAGTTTGCAAGGTCTGCAGTACAAAAAAATCCGACGTCAACCACCACCACGGCGAATTTCATCAGACACTTCAAATCGGGAGAGATTCAGGTTCCAGTCCCCATATTCAGCTGAACCACTATTTGGACGCTTGTGATGAACAGAACTCCCTTCAGTTTTGGGCCATGAATAAGCACCCCCTCCCCTCTTTGTTCAAGGTGGTGGTAAGAGCGAATACAGCTAGGCACACTGTATACATACACACAATAAACTGCTCTCTCTCTCTCTCTCTCTCTCTCTCTCTCTCTCTCTCTCTCTCTCTCTCTCTCACACACACACACACATGCAGACACACACGCAGTTGTGCAGATGAAGTATGTGAATGAAGCTAGGCACACATACACACACACACACACACACACACACACACACACACACACACACACACACACACACACACACTGCACTCACACACACCACATGCACACATTCACTCACCAATATTAATAACTTTTCATTCACTCTCTCTCTCAAACACGCACACATTCACTCACAAATACACTGACAAATATTAACATATAGCCTACTATTCAATCTCTCCAAATTATGCAAAGGTGGTGGGATTCAGCTACTCTTAAAGAATGTTTTTTTCAAGAGAAGGAAAGGTTAAATGTGTTTCTGTCCCATAAAAGTGAGGCATGTTTGAAGAATATTATTTGACTTAGAAACCATTATACTTGAATTGTTTGAATGAATTTCATGATTTGATGTCATGTTTGAGGCATATTGATATTTTTGTTGGCCTAATATCAGTTTTAGGCTGTGCTTTTTTAAATCTTTATACATTTAAACTGTTCAGATATATGTGGCTTGGACGCAATGTCTTTTGAATATTGAGTAGGAAAAAATGCAAATAAAACTCCAGCAGTTATAACCACTGTCTTTAGCTTGTTTAAAAATGGAAAATTTTGTATGACTTGACTTGACTTGCTTGACCAAAGCTATGACTTGACTTGACTTGCTTGATTGTCACACAAAATGACTTGGACTTGCTTGAGACTTGAAGGTTAAGACTTGAGACTTGCTTGTGACTTGCCCATGTGTGACTTACTCCCATCTCTGATATTAGGTCATATTGTTGATTGTTATGATCATTATTTGAACAGTGACAATAATAAAGTTTAATAAAGTTCAGTGTCTCATACTCTGAAGAATTCTTGACGTAATTGGTACCTTCACATGTAGCTGCAAGTGACTTGGATAAGCAAACAACAGGCAACTGGACTGGTAAAACTGCCACAGGACATGTTACATTTAATTTCCCACATACTCTGTAGGGAGAAATAAAACATTTCTTTTGCTCTAGCCCCTTAATCTGGTCCTCTGGGGGCCAGTGTCCTGCAAATGTTTGATCCTCCTCGACAGTTAACAAGCCACACCTGGTCTCTACTGTACTTAGCACAACATGGGGGACATTAACTATCAAGGAGGATCAAAAGGAGGATCAAAAACCTGGAGGACACCAGCCCTTGAGGAGCAGAATTGAGTGTTTTGGCTGCTGGCCATAACAGGGGCTTTTCATGAAGCCCTGCACTCCACTGGCAGAAATGTTCTTCTAAGGTGGTCCTCTGTCACCATGAAGTGAAAATCTTCATACTGCAGAACAGAAAAAGCAATAGTGTCTAGTTTTTCAAGGTCTTGAGAAAATACACTGCCGAAACAGAAACTCTGGTGATCTTGAAGGCTTGGCACTGGACAGTCATGGAGAGTTTAGTGCATGCTGCCTCTGTTAGGCAGTGGTGGCGTAAAGGTTAAAGAAGCGAGCTTGTGACCGGGAGGTCGTTGGTTCAATCCACAGACCGACAGGATAAAATCTGGGTGGGGAAAGTGAAAAGAGCAGCGCTTGTCGCTCCCTCATTACCACCACCGAGATGCCCTTGAGCAAGGCCCTGAACCCCAAGTGCTCCAGTGGAGCTGCTCAGTGGCCAGCAGATCAGACTGTGGTTGTACTGGGCAGCTTCCAGGAATAACTGTGTAAATGTGACAGGTTGTTGTTGCAAATGAGAATCGACTTACCTGTATAAATAAAGCTTACATTATATATATATATATATATATATATATATATATATATATATATATATATTTCATGTCCTCTGTGAACCTTTGTCCGCTTTAGATCCCCAAAATGACGTCTAAGAAAAAGCCTCATGCAAGACATTTGAATATGTGTACAATTGTTGTCAATTCTGCAAAATATTATACTAGTGAGAGTAGAATCATTAAGAAAATTGCAGAACTGAGCTTTTAAAAATAATTTTCTATCAATTTATTTTAATTCTGATAAGGGTGAGCCCTCAGAAGGCATTATGATTCGGCCTGAGGCAACTACATCATAGTTGGATTCAGTCGGGTTCTTATCCAAAAGCCAAGCCTCTGTGTTGATGAACATACTCTAAAGCCTCTGCTCATAGTTAGCTGAAGGACAGCGATGTATTTATGAGCTGTGGTGTTGGAGAATCCAAGCCAGAGGAAAAACAAGCAACCATCAGTGTCATAGAATTGTACATTTTGAAGATACTGGGCTTGTATTGAAATAAACAACACATATGGCATTAACAGTGTGATGTATGCGTTCATAAACAAACTGATTGTAATAAGTGGTATGGCTTAACAGTTCCTAGGATCAGTAGTGTTGCTTGGGTGATCATTTAAATCACTAATGGTAAAAACATCAGCAGCCTGTGTATGAAAAATTAGGACATTTGCTCTAAGAAATTAGGATCTCAGCAGACATTTGCATATGTCATATGACATATGCTGGAACAATGGGAAACATTTGCATAACTGAAGTTATTCAGAGTTGTGAAAAGAAACTAAACAAATCCTCAAATAAACCAGATGTAATATTAGTGTTCATGTCAGACAAAGATTTGAACTTTTATCGCACAAAACAACAGTAGAAACCACTTCTCCAGGGCAGTTTTAGGGTTGTGACACTGAACATTTTGAAAAATAACCAATTCAAGATGTGGAAGTAAAGAGGCCAAATACAAATGTCCTTAAAAGCTGTTTATAATGATCACTCACTACTTTTTACTCCTGTCTGTCTGCTTTCCACCTGTCCGAATGTCTGCATCATGTTACAGATTAAATGCACACAACACAATGAGTCGTAGCAGGCGGGGGAGGCCAGCATCTCTAGACTACAGTGTGGACCTCTGCTTGCATACATCAAACTACACTACAAGAATTGCACATGAATGTTTCAAAAAATACAAAACACTATGGCCACAATAAGTTCAAATAACAAACAGGTATGTGATTGGCAAAGAAAAAAAAGCAGGAAAATATATGGACCAATGCCACGCACATCACCACCCTCATATATTTTAGTGCTTTTTGTTTCTTTAACTGGTGGAACATGCAAGAAGCAATCATTGTACCTCTCTAGCACCACACATAGGGCACAATATTAAGCTCTTTTTATGTTTGTGGAGGGCAACTTAGAGGTCTTCCCTCAAGAAATTGGAAAGTTGCAAAAAACTATGCAACTTCACATCAAATTGGACCATTATTATTACTATAGATAACACACAAAACGTCCTATAGTTAAATCATGAATCCCATGTCACCCGCCCCAAGTACTAAACCTCGAGGGACAGGGCCTTTTCTGTTACCCCCTCCTTCTGGTACTCTCTCCCCCAACGCCTCAGACTTTCCACATCACTTGCTCACTTCAAATTCACTGCTCAGGGCCAATCAAATGATGACGATGACAACAACGGTGTGTACAGTAGATTGGCCATGGAAACACTTGCATGTGGTGGATTGACAGTGTATAGAAAATGAACACATTTTAACACAGCCATGGTAAGTGGAGCAGGTGGACCCAAATGCAGGAGACTGCAGGCAAGAGGAAGCTGAAGAAATTATATAATATATATATATATATATATATATATATATATATATATATATATATATATATATATATATATATATAAATTATATTATACAGTTTGTGCAGGCCAGGCAAAACTAATAATACCAGAACAAAACCAATGATCCAACAAAGACTGAACTAAAAGCCATACAAACTAATCTGATGAGAGGATGAAGTGCAGGAGGAGAGAATGGCAGAGAAGCTCAGGTGAGGGGAATGAGGTGATTAGGCAGGAGAGCAGGCAGGGAGCTGATTGGCTGGGGAAACTCTGGGAGCAGGGAAGGACTAACGATGCAGATTCAGAGCAGGTGTGTAGATGGGCAAAGGAGGGAAAAGCAGCCCAGAAACACAGCAAACTGAACACCAACAATCCAGAAAAAACAATCCTCTTAATAATAAAATGACAAATCATCAGAGCGTCAAAGAATATACATGAATATATGCTATACCCTGCAACCTCATTTATCTGTTGCAAACAGAAAGTCAAAACCAAGACAACAAAATCCTCTTAATTACTGAGCACAAAAGGTCCGAGGGCATCTGGACACTGAGCCAGACTCTGACAGCCATGGCACTAAAGAGATATTTTGCTGATTTAAATCCAGTTCTGTTTCACTGCAGAGTGGGCAGTGTGTGCAGATGAACGGTATGTAGGTTCACTCCATGGTCGGCCGAGATCTGCTGAAGCTAGTTCCAAATTGCATAGTTCTTTAAAGGTAAATTTCTAGAAGGTTGAAAGGAATTAAATATAAAGATAAAGGATTACCATTTTATTTCCCGACTGTTGTTTCAAGGACTTACCTTGCTGCCAGGAATACAATTCTGGTAATTACTTGATCTTTTTATTCATTTTATTCCCTAAAAAATATTCAAATTGAGTGGAATGGAAATTGATCTTCCCAGCGTTAGTGATAAACCCAAATAGGCTGATTATATAAAAAGTGAGGTAACCTGCTGTTTTTTCTGCAAACATTTAGTTTATGTTCATAATCTTGTGAAATCTGTATGCTCACTCCTGCTAAAAGGCTGATACTAATATGGAATTTCAGTTCTGTTGCAGTTTGACTGGTTAACTTTGAAGTGCTGCTCAAATGAAGAATTGAAAGATGAATCAACCCATCTCTGGAGTCTTCTCTAAGTACTGTCTGACTCCCTGCCAATTAATAACCTAGCACAATTTTCTGCAGAGACATATTTCATGTGTATGAATCACTTCTGAAATTACTGTGGGGACCTGATGATAGTTTAGCTCTTCAACTGCGAAAACAGGCCGCTGCAAGAAAAACCTGGAGACTCTTCAGCAAGACTTGTACTAGAACTATTACACTGTTGGAAGAAATAGACATTTATTTTCAAATTTGTGAAATGTACCTAGAAAACACATGCTTATTTAATTTACTGAGGTCTGTTAATTACTCTTAGGTACAAAATACAACATTTCTTATTAATCATATTGAATTATATCAAGTTTTAATGAGTATGAAGGACGTTTTATTCCAACCCTGACAGTGTTTTGATTGGCTGTGACCTCCAACAGTCAGGATAGCTCAGCACTGGCCATCTGGTCAAGGGCTTCACCAACAGATGCATTATTTCTCAAGTCAATACCTCCACATCCCAGAAAGTCCTGCTTTGAAAGAAGACTAATTTCATTATTAATCCATGCAGGTAATGATCTCATTAATTCACTGTTGATTCATTATCAGCTGAGTGGATATTAACCTTTTGCCAGTAATCATTAATTTTCTGTGGGAGAGGTGTGGTATGTTGTGATTGGAACTATAAACAAAACAATTAATAGGCTCCCGATGTTAGAGGTCCTTCATGATGTCCAGCTGACTTCTTACACTCGAATGATCGATTTATTGACTCCCCCCTCCCAACCACCAACAGAACTGCTCTAATCTCTCACCTCACACAGAGTATGTTTTGTCCCAGAAGTGACAAGGGGGATTATTTGTGTTATTTTGTGTAGTCATGCATGGTTTTTGAGGACAATTATCATGCTCTGAATACTCATAACTTTGCAGAAGGCAATCAGGAATTACTGTACAGCACCTGGCTCCTGCTTCCCAGTTTGCCTCAGAATAAATGCCAATAGAACACTATTGTTGATCATTTAAATGTTAAAACATTTTAATTAACTGTTTTATTGTTTTGAAAATTGTCCCTGATGTAATATTATCTGTATACAGTATGTGGACAATATCTTACAGACCAATCTGTTTTATGGTGATTTATTTTCTCACATGAATTCCTTATTTCTAATCAGAATTATTAAGGGCCAATCCTTCAAACTGTTTTATTTATCTCCTTAATATCTTCTGTTTACTAAACTTCTGTTTACTAAAACTATCTTAAAAGTTATTTTAAAGGGGGTTGAGGATTGTAGGAGGCCTAACGTATCGATCTTTGGACATTTAAGAAAATAGTTCCACAACAAAGTTTGTGATTCTTGTGAGAAGTTTCCACCAGCACCCTGCAGTAATCCAATAAAAATTCCTTTATTCTTAAAATTGCATTCAAGACACTGAAAACTGTACTGATGCTCGCTGTGTAAGTACACTGCTTGTAAGTGATGTTTAAAGGGTTAGTAATTACAGTGGCCAGTCACTAAAATATATTGTTGTAAACCTTACCTGCATTCTGATAATCAATACTACATTGAATTTACTGTTTTTGCTTCTACTACTCACATGAGACTCACTTCAGTTGATGGGCTTCCACACTCATTCATTTTTACTGACTGCTCTGAAAGGCACCTACAACAGGAATCCAGTAAATCCTCCACCAAACTGGAAGATTTATAGAAACAAGACAACTGGAAAAAGGCACATAAAGTGTATGTGCTCAGAATGGTAAGACGTTGATATTGTGCTGTCAGGTTTAGTAAGTCTTGGTGAAAGAAGCATGCTGGTTGTATGTGGAGGAAATAAGTACTGTATATAAAATGTTTAATGAACAGCAAAGGATACACCAAATAAGAATCATCAATCACGTCACCGTGAAGCATACAATCTTCTGAGGAGACGAAAAAATACTATATATCTCGGTTTAAATATGAATACAGTTTATATCTTAAACGAATCAGAAGACAGTGTTCGGGTAGGGTAAGAATTCTTTGCGTAGGTAGAAGAAAGAAGGGAGTGTGTTGCTTTTCAGTGAGACTGTCTGGCTCTAATTAGGTCATTTGTGTGTGTTGGGGGGGAGAGTGTCAAAAGTGTGTGCATTTATTTTCCAAGTTGACTTTCTTGTAATTACAAAATGAGAGCATGTAACATATGAAACATCTCTGAAGAGCAATGGAGTAAAGAGTAGTTGATACATTATAAATTTCAGTTGTCAGTATGGGTGGGCTGGGGGGCCCCAGCCATGTTTAAGTCCAAACTCTGGACCCATAGTTGCTCTATAGTTCTGTCGTTTTAATTTACATGCTGAAAAACATGTGCTGAAGAATTGTGTTGTTCTTTTGTGCAGTTTGGATTTGCAGTGAATAGAGACAACCTGCACTTGAGCTTTTCACAGGCATTTTGGATTCATAGACCGATATCATAATGTCATTATAGGATTGCCTAGCAATATATTGATTATAGCACAATTGCTGTGTCGTGATATTATTGTAATCGTGAGCCATGTATTGCAACCCAGTCTCACGGCAGTTCGTGAAATGGTCACGTTAATCTATTGATTCGTGTACACGGACACGTTTATCTAGTTTATTTCGTGGTGTTGAGCACGTTATTTAAAGTATTGTATTTCAATGGGAAGCATCTTTCGTGATCACAGCACGACTACGGTAGCGAGTAGTATGAAAAGCCGAAAATCCACGCATGGGGGTTGGCTGGGGTGGTGGATGGGTCAAACAACACAGGACTTACACCCCGGAGACCGGGGCTCGTGTCCCGTTTGTGCCGTTTTATTTTCCCCGTTGTTGTTTTCCTAAACCCAACCGTCGTATAGATTGATGCCAGTACGTGCTGACCACCACAAAATAAAAAATCAATAGATTAAAAATAACGTGACCATTTCACGAACTGCCGTGAGATCGTGTTGTGTATCATAACATGAGGTACCTGGTGATTCCCAGCCCATTGGTCAGTGGGCAGTATTGTAAGTCAGGCGTGTCTTCAAAATTCAGCCAATGTATGTTTGAATCTTGATAGTTATTGTAGTGCATAATGTGTTTAAAACATTATTATTATGTAGCATGTACTGTATAACATACCAGAGGTACAGGGAAACAAGGGGAAATATAGTATAGTGGGGGAAAATAAATAGATTGACAATGGATCAGCACTTAAAAAGACTAAATGGAGGATAAAACTGTATTACGACAAAATATGCCTCATTAATATTATTATTTCCCTTGTATTTAATCACACCTGAGTCAAAGCTGGTCAGGAATGCTGACAGCTGCATCTTTTTATCATGTTTGATTGCTCACTCTTCCACCTGGTCGTGACAATGGTTTACATTTCCTATCAACATAAATTGCTTCCCTTAAATGTAACAAAATGATATACTATCCACTCCTGCACCAGCTCTCCCTTTGTCAGCCTGTAGATAAAGTTTGAGGGAGTACACTTGACCCTACGTGTGGCAGGCATAAATCTTAGGATGATGAAAAGCATAGCAGGCTTGAATGCAAATAAGACCAGAATCATGATTTTAGGCTGCAAGAGGAGTAGAAACTCACTACTTCATCTGACATGCAGTATTTTTCAGGCCAGACGGTCGAAGCGATGACCGACATTATCCCTCTACCTTAAACTAGGACTTGCTACATCTTCTATAATCTATATATCTTTGATCAATCAAGACTTAATGTTCTGCTCTCAGGTCCCAAAAACAATCCTGATCATACTACATTGTATTTCTATTCCTATGAGGACCCTCTACTGACAATAGCTTCCATCATCTGGTGGATCCATCATTACTAATGCATGCTGTATGGCCAGGTTTTGACTGACAGAGGCTTCAACTATTTCACTCAGGTTCATTGTCAAAAATCCCCATCATGCATAGATGCTCACAAGTCTTTGAGCTAGAGTCCAAGTCAAATCGCCTGTGGTTATAATTAATGTTGTCTTACCTGCTGCGTTCCACCCAAGCTGCATAGCTATATATAATAATAGTCGGAGTTAACCTGCCGTAGGTCGTAGCTGAAGCAACAAGCAAGATGAAGCTAATGTTAGATGACCAATGCTGAGCCAAAGATTTATACTACAGATATATAAAACGGTACATACTTCCTGTCTCCTAAAGGGGCGTGGCCTCGTTTGAACATAGGCGTCGATTTCAGGGGGGACGGTGGGAACGTGTCCCCACCAGATTTTGTCATGAGTCATTTTGTACCCACCACTTTTTTTTTAAAACCTCAAGCTCAATTTAGTTAAAAAATAAAGTTCATAACACATAAGATCACTTACTGTACATGAGGAGCAATATGAGAGAGAAATGTGATCATCGATCGCTGTTTAGGTACATTAAACCACCATAAGCTTTTTCACATTATATTAAGCCCATGAGAACCGTGGGGAGTCAACCCACAGCCGCTTGCGCTGCTGCTGAAAATGTGAAGCAGAAACAAGCTTAATGTCAGACAACGTCCATAATAATTGGACTTTTGGTTCGATTTTTTTGAGAGTTTTCAGTGGTTATGAGGAGCAATATGAGAGAGAAATGATCATTGATCATTGTTTAGGTACATTGAACCACGTCATGTCATATTATCATGGTACATGAAGCAGAACATAGCCTAGTGGGCCATATCATATGGTATTGCTTTTTGAAAACTTAAGGCTTTTCTTCTTCATAAAACAAGTCGGACATCATCACATTTTTATTTATTTACATTAAGCTACAGGGGCCTGTACTGAAGCAAGATTTAGCGTTAACGAAGTAACTTCACGTTCAACCCAGGGTTTTCTGTACCACGAGTTCAATCGCCGTGGTAATTTATGCTGAACCCCTAACTTGGTCGGGAGCATTATGGTATGTTGGAGATTAGAGATCAACCGGTGTAAAAGCACCAACTACTGACCAATCAATACTCCATTGATAATGGCGTCACCGTTAGAAGATCCATTAACTGAATGTGAGTAAAAAGAAGAAAAAAAGAAAAAGCTCGGTGCGCAGAGAGAGAGAGAGGTGCGCTCTTAAAAGTTAAAACATTTAGAGGCCGACAACCCTGTTAATGATCCCTGATGGATATGTTTATGAAAAGTATAGATTTTCAGTGGAGGGAATTACGTATCTTTGTAAACTTCTTGAGACATGTGTTGCCAATGCGCGCATCGGTTTGAATTATGTTTTTATATTTTTATTTGCTCCCATGATCGTTTTCCACTGCCAGGGTTGCAACTGAAATAATAGACTAAAGCAACAACAGTTTATGGAAAGAACAAGTGTAATTATGGTCAGATCTTGTGCCTGACTGATGGGGAAGTTATATTGATAAGCCAGATCTGGCGAGAGTTTGATCCTGAGACAGAAACGCGTTTGAAACAAAATTGGGTATCCATCTGAAAAATTTCATTTTAGTGTCAGAATGTTCTGGAGATGATAATAATAATATTGTATTTGATATAGCACCTTCTACAGACAGAGTCACAAAGTCCTTCACACAATGAACATTTGTTAAAATAGAGTAGGATCCAAAACAGAACATAAACAAGCAAAAACAAATACAATACCAATGAAGGTAAAAGATTAACAGACTAAAAACCCAAAATTACAAAAATGAGACAAAAGCGAGTTGAAACTAGTGTGTCTTCAGCTGCTTTCTAAAAGCATCAACCTAGACTGCAGAATGTAAGTTAACAGGAAGGGCGTTCCACAGAGTTGGAGCTACCACTTCAAAGTCACCTTTAGTTTTCAAACGAGTGTGTGGGACCACCAGTAATCCCTGGTTAGAAGACCTGAGGGACCTGTTAGTAGTGTACAGATGGAGCAGGTCAGAGATAGGGGCCTGACCATGCAATGCTTTAGTCTATATGTAAGAACAAGAACTTTAAATTGGATCCTGAACTTGATCGGAAGCCAATGTAACAAGGATGAAACACGAGTGATGTGCGACATCCTGTTGGACCTGGTCAATAGCCTTGCAGCAGAGTCCTGGACGGTCTTGGGACGACTTGCTGAGACAGGTGAAAATGAAGTTACAGTAATCAAGCCGGGATGATATAAAACCATGAATGATCATCTCAAGTTCACATTGCAAAACAACGGCTCTAAGTTTAGCAATGTTTCTTACTTGAAAGAAACGTGCGGGTTAGTGATTTGCTATGTTGGTCAAGAAACATTACGATCAAATATAACACCAAGATTTCGGAGTTTGGACTAATTCTACTCTAATTCTAACATCAACCCTTAACTGAAGCCCTAACCCTATAAAGGCATGTTAAAATAGTAGGTGCCTACCACAATGAAAAACCTTTGCCGCCAACACAAAATACTGCGTTCACTAAGCATGCACAGATGCATTCACATGCACCCGTCCCATACTGTAGGTAATGTTTCCCAACACATTCATTTTTGTGCCGGCAGGATTTTTGCTGTTTGCTATTCTTTTTTCTTTATTCTTTAACAGCTCTAATTACATCTAATTACATTACCCCCCCCCCCCCCCCCCCTTTTACTTAATGTCTTTGTTTTCAGTCTTATCTGACAGACTTCAGTGTAAAATGCACCCTAAAATAAAAATAAAAATGTATTTGTTTTCATTGGAACGATATGGAGCAAACAATTGCTCTGATTTATTCTTTTAGTGGGTGGCAACATGTCAATATGTTTGTTCACTGGACTGAGTCTGTTGCAACCATCGCATCCTGATGCCGACAAAGCATAAATGATGCAGTACTCAAAGTCATGTCAGCTTTTCGCCTCAAGCGATCCAACTCCTAAGCAAAACTATGTGGACCAGTGCTAAAAGTGAAAACTATGGTTAGTGCATGAAAACATTGTCAGTCTCTTACAGAACCAGGCTCCTCTGTCTCTGAAACACATGCCATGCCATACTAAGAGTATTGAAGTCAGTATGTAGCATCATATGTTGCAGTACAGCTGTTGACAAGTGGCAATGAGAGAAAGACAAAGAAACTGAAAGAAAAGAAATATAAAGACAGTACAGCTTAAAATATCGAGGAGTTGCGTGCGCATGTATGTATGTGTGTATTTTCTTAGACGTGTCCCATTGGGAATAAGGTTTGAGCAGGTTTAGTGTAATGAACCTTGTTGGGATTACACTGCTGTATAGTCCCAGCATGCTGTCCATGCTGTCAAACAACAAGCAATATGTTAATGTCTTCAACAAATAAGACCATCTCATGTCTGCAGGAAATGCCAATTTGTGTATTTTACAGCAGAAACCAGGTCTCAAAGACTTTGATTATAATAAAAAAAGGGGTGGATTGATATTACAAAAGGTGCACAGAGATTCTGCAGACATACTGCTTATAGTTTTTTTCTTCTTCTTGAGAACAGTAATGGCAAGGTAAATCTTTTTGAACAAAATACCTTAAATTGTAGTAGAATAACCTCTATTCCTGAAAATTGTTTGGACACTCCACCCTCATTTGAATAGCAAAAAAGGCTTATCATTTAATTGAATGGGAAATTGACAGCATATGAAATCACAGCAGATAGTAGGATGAGGGACACTGTGCAGAAGAGACAAAATAACGGCATCCCATGAGGTCTAATAGAAAGACAGAGCAGGTGGGATTCATTGTGGAGAAATGAAGATTTTATGATCCATAGCCGGTAGAAACTTTAATTCAATTGTTACAGAAATATGTGGATGACTGGCGAGAGTGTTCACAGTAGTACTACAGTATGTGCACCTCCCAGTTATAATGTAGATACATAACTTCCAGTGTCTTAGTCACTCATCTGTTTCAGGAAGAGGAGATTTTTCTATGCGTAGGCTATTAGGCTAAAGATTCTGAGCATAAACACTTCTTGTTGTTTCCGTGATATGCAACGGAGACATACAGCACGGAGAATCTGTCCCTAAATTGATACAATATTCATTTGGAGAATGTCAGTCTGCAGTGGACTGAATATAGCTCACCACTATGCGTGAGTGTCCAAAGGCATTTACAGTGTTGTGACTTGAATCAAATGGAAGCCTCAGGCCATGCAAAGACAAACTAAAACATTTTGAAAACCATTTCAGCTCCTGAAAAATAAAAGGACCCTTCACCATCACATGTTTTTTAATTTTCTGACCTGTTTTTGAAAATAGAAAAACTTGATGGCACGGCTTCCTGGGCGCAAGGACAATAGTATTCTGTGTGTCACATCATGTTTGTATTCACACACAAAAAAATGAGAAAATGCATTGATATTATGACACATTTATGCATGTATTCACCCTGTAGGGCATGATTAATAATTTGAACAATATCTCTCCATTTCATGATACAGAAATGAATAGCTATTACAGAAATTAATAGTATCTATGTGGCACCACAGGTAAACAAACACACCTCCCGAAGCACTACACCAGGCTGACTTTCACTTTCTATTTTAACACTGACTACCAGGCAGCTGCCTCTAATTTTAAATGTGTTTGATTTGGCTGAGAGTCAAACCCCATGAATTCTCCTTCAGACCTCCACTTCCTGCTGTTTGGTCCAACAAATCTTTGTCCAAGTCATCATCAGGTAATATTATATGTCAACAACTGCTCATGCAGAAATGATCTCGTTAAGCTCTTAGCGTGTACCAACTGTTCACGCCGAAGATGCCCTCTCATACCATATTAACCTCTGGATAGGTAAGAGTAAAGAGTGATGAGGGGGAGATCTTTCATCTGTTTGCATCATGTCAGTGTGTTGTCAGTCAGTGTTGGCAGGAAAGCTGAAGATTAACCATAAGAGGTTTCCAGGTCTTTCAAGAGTTTAACATATATGTTTCTTCATCACAGCAGGAAACACTTGTATGAGGATAAAATCAGCAAGTAGAAGACGAAGAAGCCACTTATGCCAAAGTAATGGTCCTTTTACCTTGTGTAGATTAATAAATGGGCTTTATAATCAGCCCAGCTATGGATTGAATTGATTGAAATGAATTGTTTGTGAAATTGCCACTTGAAAGACGACGTATTTCTAATTGTATGTAAATGAAATTGAAAAAGTATTGCCAACACGTGCTAATACATACCATTATGGCCGGGCAAAAAAGAAAGAAGGAAAAGAAAAACAGATTAAAGGTCAGAATGTTAATAAAACCAATATCAACACATACAACAGAGACTGAGCAGTCATTATATTCCATGGAAAATGATGTTTTCACAACTACAATACAAAATGCAAAAGAAATTGGTACATTTCAAATTGGAATAGATTAGAAAAGATGATTCTATATTGTGTTCACTAATCAAAGTATGAAATGTGTTTGCCAAAGATATATCTTTAATATCATGTTTTCTGTTTAAGCAAACAAAACATGTCTGTCTCTGATGTTATCAGTGGAAGCGTGTATCAGTGCATATGGATGTTTTTTTTGTTTACATTTGTCCCAGGGCTTAAATCAAATGTTTGTGAAGGCAACCCAAGCAGTCCGCCTGTTTATGAGGCTCAGAGATGCAAGTGCGGAGCTTTTCAAGACTCAGACAATCGTTTACTTGTTTATATTGTTGCTTTTACTAAATAATATTTGATTTCAAGGCAGAGGTTTTATCTGCCTAACAAATCAAGGTTATACTAAGCGACAGAAGATAAGTCATCTAATTTCTGTGGAAGAAGCATTCGCTCTTTGGATGACAACAAATCCACTATCATTGGCTGCGGTGTGCTATAGATGACGAGGTCAAAAGGAGATGGCAGAGCAGTCTTAATTAAAAGTCGCTGGGGATGCGACCCAAATTCAGCCTGTCCGGTCATTTCTTTGCTGACAAAGAATCATTATATTAGATGTCAGAGTGGATCAATATTCTGACAGGGTGAGGTACCCTCATTCTCATCTCCCTCTCCAAACCTGTGCATTGACTGCCAACCTCAAGCAACAAGAAGGATGAGGTCAAAGATTTGTTCAAATCAGCATCTCCGTCCCCGCAGCTCAGACAGGGGGAATCACTCTTCGTTTGTCGAGGCAGACTGTAGCAGCGAGGCATCATTAAATTCCTTCTCACTGCTTATTGTGCATAATTCATATTCAGCCGTTGAAATATAAATGTTGCTGTGTTGCAGAAACTCTGCCAGACCGAGGCACAAGATAAGGGCCAGAATCAAACCCCAAGTGGGACTTCAGGTTGAAGGAAGAAAACGTATACGGGCAAGGACTCCTTTGGACAATTCTGGATCGCCTGCAGCAAAATCAATTTTGAATGTTTTTTTTCTGAGACACACAGGGAAACAGATAAACAAAGACGGCAATATAATTGGTCATTATGTGAAACATTTTTCTCACCCAGACAATGCTTTGCAAAGATTTCAAGTAGATGATAACACCATGCACCACTAAGTTATTAAAAGCACAGCCTTGCTTCATACAAAATGCATTGAAAAGTAAAAAAATGCGTTGTTCCTTTTCTCATTGCTGCGACATGCTGATGAGCAATCTGAATTATTTTGTCAGACCAAAGACATGCCCTGGACAACGTAGTGCACAAAATGTTGTAGCTTGTTAAGTCTAACCATGAAAGAAGTTCATAATCCTGACCTTAGCAGAGACAATATCAAAATACTATAGAAAAGTCTAAGAAAAAGAGACACATTGATCACAATTTCTCTTTGGTTTAAGAATAATTAATTGCCCCTGTCGGAGGGACTGCAATAACACACACTTTATACCAATGCTATTGCCAGTCAGTCTGCAAAACCTTGGATTGCGTTCAATTAAAATGTTTTACCAGCAACCATGATGTTGTAGGTACAAATTATACAGTATATGACAAATAAACTATTATCAAAGCTTCTCAACGCCATTTTATGCTAACAATAAATGCCTACTCGTAATGTGAAAAAGGTCACAGGTAGTGGTGAATCCACAGACAACAATCACCCAACTTTGCAATTCTGCTATACCGAGCGTTTTAGCGTCTTTCAGCTCATTGTTTTGGTTTTACGGCCGCCCACAACTTTACTGGTTCTCTCGCACTGCTCTCATCAGCATCATATCCAGATGCAGCAGGGAACTAGTCTGGCCATCACCAGACCAATGCTCAATCTTAAATATATTGAGCTTGGTCTGAGTCTGCTCTGTATTTTCTCTGCACAAGAGGTGTGACCAACGGGCATAGTTCAAATGACTGGGTACGCAATTGGATAGTCCTTCAACCAATCAGACCAACGATCCGGGTGATGTAGCACAGCGGCATCAACGGGTTGCTGCGCTTCGGGGGCCGTCTTGTTGAATGTAAACGCCAGGTGGATAATCCAGTTTTTGATTGGTTCCCGCAAAATTGTGAACAGAAGCAGGAGAGATAAACGTGCAGGTTTCCACACCGAGCTGCAGGGCGAAATCAAATCGCAGGCAGAGTGGGCGGGGTTTACCCAGTCTAGCAGCGAGCTGTTTTCAGCAAAAAAATAAACCATCTGTAAACTACCTGCTCATTACCAAACAGCAGACAGGCAGACAGAGTTAACAACTTTAGTTGCTAAATGCTCCACTGTGTTCACCAACTAGGTGAACACAGTGGAGCATTTAGCAACTAAAGATCCATATAATTTCGGCAGGACTTGGTGGAGACCAAAAATAGAGCTAAAAGGAGAGTGACTATGTGACTTACATTCTTTAGGTGGACACAAACACAACTTCAAATAAATGCTGATGTTGTTCTCTGTCTGCTGGGTGTGTAACTAGGCAACTGTTGTCAGTGTTGTGTTTACAGCTTGTTGCACTGCCCCCAAGTGGCCAAAGAACAATTATTGCAAGTTGAAGACAACATAAGCACTTGGTTCAGGTTACTTGATTAGTAAAAAAGTCAGACACACTACTTGCCCATGCCCCACCTGCCTACATGAAGGGCTAGAGATACTGGGCTGCATTATATATGTGTAATACATGCTAGAATCTTTATATATTACATATATATCACATTCTATCTATTGTTCTTCACATTTTCCAATTGGATCATTGGATGTTTTTTTTTTCCTTTCTATATAATGATGTGTCACATCTCCATGAGACTTCTCTTGGTGCTTTGTTCACTGCAGAGATGACTGATGGATAAGTACAATGGCGATGTATTTTTGCCTTTTTCACAGGGATCTAGCTCCCTGCTTGCATTTACGTGACGCTGCTTCTCTAGTGCAGTGATCCCTACAGAGTGATTCACTGTCCCATCTCTCTCCTACATCCTCCCAAATCCCTTTAAGTTGGCCTGCTTTCAATCCCTGAAACATTACCAGTCAGCAAGCATCGTGTTCACCATCAAGCGCGAAGCATCATTTACAGACACATTACATTTTCCAGCTGTTGGCGCTTTCCTGCACCAAAATGAAAAACTTCCAAATATTAAGTGCCACCTGTACCCACAATAATGGACTGGAATTTTATCTTCTCAGCATGATGTGAACAAAAGATTTTAGAGATTTGGTTTTATCACAGACCAATATTGGACAATCCTTCATGTGATTTCAGGATTAGATTGCTAATGTTTAGTGTGTGTGTGTGTGTGTGTGTGTGTGTGTGTGTGTGTGTGTGTGTGTGTGTGTGTGTGTGTGTGTGTGTGTGTGTGTGTGTGTGTGTGTGAGAGAGAGCGGTCACTTATCAGTGGCCTTGAGAGCATACTTCCTGCTGTAGCACAGTATTAATGATGGGAGTGCAGGTTAGCGTAGTTGATCCTATCTATATCTCATACATTTTACCTTTCCTGTCACAACGCTGTGTTGAGAATACATGTAATGAATAATATACCAGAAGACTCACGGCATGATAATTACAGGATAATGAATGCCCCTGTATTTTGCCCACAATGTCATGGAGAAAGAAACAACTTGCAATATGTTGGAAAGAAGCTTGTGCTTTCCTGAGCACCGACCAGTTTGTGTTTTTTTTATAGTTTCAGCTTGGCAGTTGTCTGTCAAAACAGCATTTTTTTCACTGTGCTGTCACACCACAGTAGTAGTAACGATGCGTTATTGCATCGCAGCATTTAGTTATTGATGAATAGATTGCATAATGGTGACCAGAACTAGTGCATCAGGAACCCAGAGCAATATTAGCTGGAACAATACACTAAACTATATTGACAAAGATATTACGTTTTATTTAAGTGATGTGTCCTCGGGTGTCCGGGTCAGTGGATTTAACTGACACCCTACATAACTCCTCTTATGTCTGACATAACCATACTCCCGGGTTTTACTAATAATAATAACAAAACAACATTAAATCCAAGTATTGTGAAACCATCTGGCATAAATACATTAGCAGAAATATAGCAAGGAAACATAGTCATTAATAGGAAGGCGCTATACAGTATGGATGTTTTGGGGCCATTTTGCAGTATAATTTCCAGCAAATATATAGATCAGGCAGAAAAGAATCCCTGTATACAAGCTGTGTTCCTATGAATCTGTCTAATAGAGAGAAAGGCAGCATTATTACCCATAAATGCAGTCACTGCACTGGCCACATCAAGCCACTGCTGAGAAATTGAGTGATTTGCTTTGTACCGGAGGCACAGTGTGCTATTCGTATTTTCTTATATATACTGTAGCTAATTCATGTTCAGATTAAAAGATATTCCCCTGATAATGGCTTCACAATTGCTCAAACCCTTGCCATTCTTTCATGCTGTACCCTGGTATTTCTATTCTACATGTCACAATGATCTTTTAAGATGCAAATCATTTTAGTATGATTGGTCTTTAAAAAACAAAAAAAAAACAGAGAATGTCGGTTAATTGTTAACCAAACCTGTGTTGCAGAGGGCACGTACATGAGGGTGTTTGGGGATCAGTGGTGGAAATAGTTTTTTTAGTAGTGTGAAGGGCATTTTCACTGTTATTGTGGCACTGTGAACCAAAATACAAAAAGCATTTGAGTGGATCCTTTAGAACATGTTTTCAGAAAATTCAAAAGGAAAATAATTCGATGACATGCAAAAATAAATAACTGCCCCTTTTAAGACCTTTGCACATCGTTGTTTTCGAATGCTTTTTTTAATCCGTCATCCGATAAACATCATTACGAGTCCGATGCGTTTTTATTCATCAAATGTCGAAGCCTGCTGAATTAATTACGGGGCGCACTGGATAGCGCTAGTCCCAAACGGGTCTAATCAATGAATGGCATGAGCAAAAAGCTATAGTGTAGCTGCCTAGAATACAATCCCAGTCTAATGTTTTCGTACATCTTTTGTTTTGCGATCAGGACAATCCCCAAGCTGTTTTGCAATCACCTGCCATAATCTATTTTTAATTTCTACATCTTAGTATTCCATACAGTACTTTGTTTTTCGTGGTGCTTTGTGCTGGGAGACGTTAGTCAGTTTTTTTAGATGCTGTCTTGGATGATGAAGTTCGGCATGTACGGTGGCTCTGAGAAAATCAAAGGCTTTTGACAGACGCGAATGAAGCAGAATTTGAACCTTTTCTAAAACTTGAATAGAGACGGAGTCGGTGTAAACGTTATTGACACAACGTGAGGTTGTGTTTATTCTTTAACATGCGATAATTACGGACAAAAAACACTGGCCTTTTATCTTGTTTTTACATGAAATGACTTCAGTGGTTTCTATCTGTTTAGTAACACCATTAGGAGTTGCCATACTATTCATATGGGCTTTAAATAGTAAAATGTACAAAATACTTAAACATAACCCATATATTTAGAGTTTTATTTTAGAATAAAGACAGCCCGCCCCCACCCCCCCCCCCACGCACACTCTCACACACACACACACACACACACACACACACACACACACACACACACACACACACACACACACACACACACACACACACACACACTCACAACTCACACAGCAGGGATTTGCAGAACTGCCAACACATTCTCTTGAGTCTTGTTGTACTCTACTGTATGCTGCACTGTTACACTTCAGTGGCCTCGGTAGCAGTGACTGCATTCAGTAAATGTCAGGACTGAAGTTTGCTAATGTTTGCTATAGTCACACATCTGACAATTGACAGTCTCTTCTTTTTGATTCCCAGCTAAAAGGAGACAGAGCCGGGCGTTTATCAAAACAGACTGCAGTATATGCAGCAAAATAATGTTCAGTAAAATCAGAGCAGAAACTCAGTGGTGTTTCCTGCATGTGTACCCAGCATGTATCAATCGTTTTTCATTTGGAATTTATCAGGACATTTATTCAAGGCCACATCCCATTTCAGGAGCTTTGCTGACAGTTTCCTGTCAGGTCACACAAACGGAGCTTTCACAAGAAATACTGTTTTTAGGGAGAAGGGAAGAGATATACAGCATCTGTATGTCATAGGTTGATCTTTTTCCACAAGATCAATATATCATACACCATAAGAGCATGCTACAGTAACATACCTTTAATGTTAATGATGTAGGTTTGTACATAAAACGAGGACAGTTCACCATTAAAGCTATAATCACAGTCATAATATATAAGTCTAACATTGTATTCTACTTATTCTTACTTTGTATTGTCTGTATACGCTGCAGGGAAGTGCTCTGTTTATCCAAATCTTGTTTGCTTGTCGCTACAACAATGTGCCGAGCATATGTTAGATCATTTCAGCCTTCTGCCTTCTACACCTGCCTGTGATTGCAGTTAGAACGGCTAGAAACTACTGGGACGCGGTGACTGAGGAATGACCTTGTCCAGGACAATCTTTCAAAGTTATCGAGCCGCGATGGTGATGACAGTTGAGAAATGCTGGGCTACACCACTGAGGATATATCATTGGCTAAAATTGTCTTCATATTGACCTCCTTGAAAAGAATGAACTCATTCTCGCAGTGGACGCGGCAGAGCTCCCAAGAACTGGGGAGAGAGCACCCTGAAACAGCTGCTGCCGCTGTGTGTGTGTGTGTGTGTTGCCGCATGCAACTGTCTGATTTCAGTCTTAAATCAAGCATTTTATCCACACCAGGAAAACAAAAACTTGGGTTCAATCCATAAAACAGTAAGTTATACGTTTGTAATTGTTGTATTGTGGTATTAGAGTATTGGAGGAATTGTTACGTTTACTGCACTGTGAATGTGGTTTGCTTATGTTGTCAGAAACATGAATCTGTTCTCCCCAGCCTTTTTAGTGTTTGCAGAGTTTACACAAGGACATACGGCTTGTCATCAGTGGCAGTGTGTTGGCCTTTGAAGTTCATTGTTTTCATGCATCAAGATGACTTTCTTTTTCGAAAGCTGCTGTGTCAACAGCATGGCATTTGCAGGTGAGTAAAGGCCTTCACCTGCTGAGCAAAAATAACTGTAGCGCGATATATCACCTTTACATGACTACTCCCCCACCCACCATCTCTACAGTATATAACCCTGGCTAAAAATGAGTGGCTAAAAGTTTCATGACTCGATATTTGTACCTCACATCATTTCTAAAGCAATGAAAAGTAATCAAATTTAAGCCGTAATGGGGCCTGTTGGACTTGTGCATCTGGATTCTTCTCTGAAGTCGCAAGATCATCATATTTCTGCAAGATCCTATACGATGTGGGGGGCCAACCAGTCACTCTGAGGAGGAGATAGGCTTTGATACTGTTTAAGGAACTATGTAAGAAAATAACAAGCTCTCTCTCTCTCTCTGCTGCCAGCAGCAAATTGGTAAATAAACGATAGGGACACATATGCATGTACAGTACAGACAAGTTATTTCGACAGGATGTAATTATCGTGTGTCTATCTGTTGGTTCTGTACTCCTCACATTGGATTTGAAATGAAACAATGAAAATAAGGTGCACACTGCTATAACTTGATGGTGAACTGTGTAGGAAATGACTTCATATAAAGTTCCCAATGTTTAGAGGCAAATTAACTAGAAAAGTAAACTTAAATGAATTCATCATCATATTGGTTTTTAAATCCTTGCCATGTTCTTTTGTACTGAAGATGTCTTCACTTCTTGCTTGGAAAGCTTTGTTCTTTCACTTCTCTTTATAGTAGTTGGGCCAAGCCGACTGTATGCTTGTGTGATATCACGACATATAGCCATAATACCCTAGAGTACACTCTTAACATGTCTTGGAGGTTTTCTTTGACACATAATTTTGTAAACCAAAAATACCAAAGCATGACAAGTCAAATATGCTCCTCAAGAAACACTACAGTGTTTTTTTCAGTAACTTCAATGTAGAATTTAGTTTTTTTAGCCTGTTGCACTTTTTTGTAAAATGTTAGTGTATTCAAATATTCAATACCAACATGTTTGTTCTTGAACTTTTTATGGAATAATAATAATAATAATAATAATAATAATAATAATAAACTAAGATATATAAATTAATTGTATAGACTATAATTATAAAAAGATAGCTATGTAAAGCTTGGCAGCTACACAAGTAACAGAGTAAAATGGTGAAGTTGTTGATGTTGTAATAATAATAATAACTCTTTCAGTCTGTTATATTTTGATTACATACTAATTGTATATTCCATGAGATAGTACAGAAAATAAACCATATCTCTCAGCAGTACTTCACAAAATAAAAATAATGTGTTCTTTCTTTTCCAACTATTTTTTCAACATTATTAGGATGCCTAATGAGAGCACATATGATGATAGAAGAAATGTGTTCAATACAAAAAGACGGACCAACTATGAACAGGATTGTTTGTCTGCCAGATTGTGCTGCAAAAGAAAGGGGGCGAAGGGAACATCTCCTGTCTTTTATGTTGAATATTCGACTATGTTGATCATTAATTTAGTATTACTGAGGCCAGTTTTTTCTTGTGCCTTGCACCCTGTGGGTCTGCTCCACTGCCCTGCTGATGGGAGTGGGTGAAGACTTTCTGTCCTGACTCTATGCAGTACAGCTGGCATGTTGTTTCTCCACATTGCTCCGCACTACTGATCTTTATTTAATAAAACTCAAAGACATTGGACAGAGGCACATGTAGCCAGAGATAAAAGCTATTCCTTCCAGAGGGGATAAGGAAGATTTTGAATTTACTTATTTAAATTGCAATGTGGAAATAAACAAAAAAAAAACTAGAGGTTAAATGAAAAGTGGTTTGCCAAAATGGTTTATACAAAAGAACCAACAAAAATCCAAAACAAAATATGTTTAATATCTCCAGGATTATTGTTTCCCTAGTCTCTACAGACGCTGTGCCGTCTATAGCTAGAGGTAGTTCATAATGAGGATAAGTGGCTTAGTGTAGGATTTGTGAGTTATGCAGCATGTGTTTTTTCAGTGGACATTGAGTTTACTTCTCAAGTGACACTAATGCATATACGCCCTTCATTACCCTGTAATTAAGAGAAATCCTCACTTGTTGTGATTTCCAAGCTGCTTGAGGACTGACAACAGTGGCACCAAGAACCAATCAGCTATCTCAGCTAGCCGACGTTTGTCCACAAATCAATGTCACATTACTGTTAGTGGAACAAACTAAAACAAAGTGAGTCATCCCATATGATTCATGCTGCATGACCCCTCATTCCCTGAAACATCTGCATTTGTTATGTTTCTCCACGCATTTATTGAGTTTTTGTCTGAAAATGTTTTTATTTTTTGTTGCATTCTCTAGCCCTTGTTCTCTTTTATGTTGCAAGAGTGTGGCAGGTTTTGAGCTGGGTTTTGGTTATCTAGCAACCTTTAAATTAACTGTGAAGTTAAATAACAGGGGTGTGTATTTGTTTTAATTACTTTAGAATAAAGTAAGTACAGTTTCCGTCCAAAAACTTGAGGTTTTCAGTGGTTTCCAATCCCAGGACAGGCTCACTAATATGAAGAGGGAAAACTCTGCAAAAACCCGAACACATAAGGCAAGGCAAGGCAACTTTATTTATATAGCACATTTCAGCACGTGCAATTCAAAGTGCTTTACACAATACACCAAACATTAATTATTAAATATAAAAATATTGACAAATACAAATTTGATAAAATACACAAATCAAATTCACAGTTCAGTATGATAATTGATGCAAGATAAAATAAATAAAAATACAATTCAAAGTTCAATATGAAATTGATGCAGATAAAATAAGGAAGATAGTAACTTCTGGTGTGGCAATACAGAGGGTGAGGGGTGCTACAGCAGCGGCCTGACTGAAGGTCACAACCATGTGTTATGTTGGCGTTGGAATCAAACTAGGGTCATACTGTACATTGTAACTTAATTCTCTGAAAAAAAGTTGGAACATTTCCCCCTGCTGCTTACTGAGTCACTGTCTTAGTGGATAGGTTTGGTTGCAAAGTTCATAACTGTAATAAGCTGGCCTTGAGTGGCCAAACTTGAGTATGTTAAAACCCATTAGAGCCATCCACAAGGCCAATGGGCAAACTTTACCCAGCTGGCATTTTTAAATGCATGTAACTGTTATTATAAAACCCATTCATGACTTTTCCTAAAATGGGTTTATTAATCATCTAGTGAGTAATGGGGGGTGTGGTAGAAAAGAAATGAAAATATGATCATTTATACCTAAACCCGGCAGCGGGTAAATTTTACCCTCACTGTATATTGCTGTGCTCAGCATTCACAACACGGCCGGTCGCCTAGCAACGCGTATTGTAGTACAAAGAAATGCAATAAAATGAGAAATATAGGTTTAGATCTAACCATAAAGGATTCTAATCACTATAACCATATGGATAAAAACATATTACAACTAATACGCAACTTCACTATCTGAAAAACTGCTTCTAGATGTATGCATTTTACAGTAAGATTTATTTAAATGACATGTCATTTCTATTTCATTCATGTGCCTGACCTAGAAGCAGCATTTCATGTTAGCGTATGAGGTGGCAAATTAACACTAGCCACCAGGCAAATCAAATGCTGCTGAATATTTGGCAGTGACTGGAAAGTCTGTCATACAGCCACACACTCTGGAAGGAATCCAGTCATCATTTCCACAATATATCACCCACTTCGAATATCACTCCACTGAATGGGTGTAATAAGTGCTTATCAACCTCCTAGATTTGGGTTGGATGGAGCCTGTAGGTTCAGAAGGCCCGTCCATCTATTCATATGATAATGATATGATTTTGAGGTAAATAAGTGGACTTTCCAAATGCAACAATATGGCAAAAATAGGCAAGTTTTTATGTAAGCAATGCTGTACATATACACTATTGTAATGTCCATTATTTCTTATGTCATTTAGCTCAAGTGTTTCCCATACAGATTTCCATATCATGTGAAGGATGTTCTTAGTTAGATTTCTGCTCCACAGGGTGATACAAGTTGAAAGACTCAACCGTGGTCATGGAAATGTTTTTCCTGGTATTACCTTTAACATTTACTTTTTCTTAGGCTTGAAGAGACGCATTGTGGTGTGTGCATGTGCATTTAGACATATTACCATAAGAATGACCTGTAGTGCGGAAAGCAGAGACATTGGTCACATTTAAATGAGAACTTGAGACAATTTCCTTTTCCAGACCTGTGTAATCTGCAGCTGTGTTGCCTAACACAGCTCTGTAACAATTGCTATTGTAAACACTTCATGCTCAGCCCATCTTCTGCCTCAAGATGTATTGTCTCTCCTTTGTTGTCTACTTGTACAGTATGTGTATGTGTATGTGTATGTTTGTGTCTGTGGGCGAGATGTTATTTCACTATGTTCAACTCCACCACAGTATACAGTATAATGGCCCTTTTCAACACATGTTAACCTTTTTGGAACCTTCCATTTAGGTGAATCAATCTCAGCACTTTTCATATCAACATATGCAAAGCTTGTTTAATATCAAGGGAGAGGTTGTTCCAGAGCACATATGGCAAATGCATAATCCCCTTTGAATTATAACATTGTCCTCAGGACAACCAGACCCTGGTGAGAGCACCTAAGAGAGTTCACATTTGTATAGAAGGACAGACATTCAGAAATGCATTCAGGAGCTTTGCAATGTCAACTAAACACATCACTACTTTTGGTTTTCATCACATACCATCGGCTCAATGTCTGGAATGACATATTGGAGTTTCACATCACATCTTAAGTGAAAGACACATGAAACAAGTTGCTTGATGCTCATACATGGATGAAAAAGTAAACAGCTTTCATTTTGTGAATCTAAAATATTTGTGTTTGATTTAATGACAGTATCTAACTGCTTGTCAGCTAGCGAAATGTTTAACAAATAAAAAGGCATTAAAGGCAGTCAACTATAAAGTATCAGTATGCAGGATGACACGTTGGGAAGGTTCAAATCCGCCTCTGTTACAATTCTTTCTTTCACTTTTTGGCTTTCTCCAAATAAATGAGCTCTCGTGTTTGTTGCATCGACACTTACTCAAATTGTGTAAGGGCAGCTGCAGATATGAGTTACTTTGTTTCTCCACTGTACATACATATTCACATTATTTTGAGAATATTAATCACAAGATGGAGTGTATGTTTTACATAATGCAAGGGTTTGAGAACAATTTTACTATTACAGTAATGTCATCGTTGTCATGAAGCCCACACTCCCATGGCTCTGAATACATTTGGATTACATTTAAATTATTAAATTATTTAAATAAGTGCATAACTTAAACACTCACGTCAACAGCCATACAATCTTTTCTGATGGCTGGAAATTAAAATAAATCGTGTTCTTTACATAATTTCAGTATTCTAAATTGTTAAAAACATACAAAATAAAATAAAATAACATAAAATACAGCTGCTGTATGGAGTAACTGACTGTGTCCATGATCTATTTGAATTTCCGTACTATTTTAAATAACTGGTTGTGAAGATTGGTTGATTATTGTGCTCAATCCTCAGTGATGGACAGGTAGGTCATTTAGTCCCTTTCTTTAGATTTTTAAAGATCACCTTTCACTGACAAACTCAAAATGTGAATTTTTTTGACTCTCTTGAATGTTCCATTCCATTCAATCATTTCATTTTAAACTTGTTACATATTAATACACAATACTGAATGACTTTTATGAACAATAATGACCTGTAAGACAAGTTAAAATATTCCTTTTTACTCTATCACTGTAACAGACACTTTTATGAAACAATAGTTGCTTGAAGCAATTTGTAAGGAACAATATTATTATTAAACAAAATGTGTTCATTTACTCATATAACTACTTTCTGAAGGTGCTTTCTGTTTCTAATATCATAAAATATAGTTCCCGTCCTCAGTTCCTGCTGTTATAAGTAAGGTATTTACAAGGCTAGACCAGGAGTTCACAATCCTACTCTCACAATGCCAGACCTGTCTGCAAGACTGCTACACCGCTTATCTATTCTGGGATAGGGGAAAAAAACGGTCATTCTTGTTTGTATTTCTTTAAATCAATCCCAACCATCCTGGGTGCCACTAAGCCCCTGATGCAGCAACGGTGCCCTTGCAAAACAGATAGCAGTGATAGCAGAAGGGAAGGGACATGTCTGGTTCTACCCCAGCAATGTACATCCGCTGAGCCAGACTGCAATCCTACAGTTAGTTAGTTGATTCGGACATGGAAATTAAACTTTAACTAACTTGGTTGATAATAAGAAGCAAATTACAAGATTTAATACCATATACATTAACCATCCATCCATCCATCGTCGTCCGCTTATCCATGGTCGGGTCGCGGGGGGAGCAGCTCCAGCAGGGGACCCCAAACTTCCCTTTCCCGAGCCACATTAACCAGCTCTGACTGGGGGATCCCGAGGCGTTCCCAGGCCAGGTTGGAGATGTAATCCCTCCACCTAGTCCTGGGTCTTCCCCGAGGCCTCCTCCCAGCTGGGCGTGCCTGGAACACCTCCCTGGGGAGGCGCCCAGGAGGCATCCTTACCAGATGCCCGAACCACCTCAACTGGCTCCTTTCGACGTGAAGGAGCAGCGGCTCTACTCCGAGCTCCTCACGGATGACTGAGCTTCTCAGTCATCTGTCTCTAAGGGAGACGCCAGCCACCCTCCTGAGGAAACTCATTTCGGCCGCTGTATATATTATATATACATTAACATTCAGTCATTATAATGTTGAATTATGAAAATTAATTTGCACTAGTCAAGAGCAGTAGTGTATCCTACAATAGTTGAAATACCCAGTGGTCCCGAGCTATTGTATTCTTATTTTACCACACAGAAGTCGGAATGAATTTAAACCATACAGGGCCAGATGTACTAATGCTTTTGCGCCCACTTGAGGCGTATTTGTATCCCAACGTGAACGTGAAAGCATGGCGAGGTATGTACAAACAGGCCGCATTGAGGTAAAAGAGCAGACTGCCTGTTGCAGGAACTGAAAATGGCAAATTGCGCTTTTCCGTGTCATGCATATGCATTCATGGGATGGTCAAGTGGAAAGTGGGAGTTTCCCATAAAGAGATGGGAGGGGAAGCATAAAGTGTGCCTAATTATGTATTCCGCGGTATGTACAAAAAACGCCCGTGAAGATATTTTTTGTAAAATTGTAAATTCTATTGTATTGTTATACTGTACTAACAGTATTGTTTTTATATTCTTACCGTCATCTCTGTTTTTATACTTAATATGTTAAGTGCAAAAATTACCGGACTAAAATTCCTTGTTTCTCAGCGCAAACCTGGCCAATAAAACTGATTCTGATTCTGAATCTCCAACTCAGCGTTCACATTCCATTCCAGCAGTTGTTACTCCTCGCTATATTACAAAAATTGGCATCAGGATCACTTCAAACAGTCATAGTATCATCAGCGGGAATATCGCAGTCTGCACTCAGCCGTATCATAGCACAAGAAGTACTTAACGCTTTGCTACAGCGCAATTTTCGGTCTAGTGGGTGGAGAAAGGCGCTGATTACCCGATGAACTGCAGGTTTGGTAAATACGACGTAAACTGAAGTATCACAGCGTGCGCTTTCTGCGGGTTGGCCATGGCGCTGATAACGCTACATACGCAAATGTACGTACATCTGGCCCCGCAGCTTTTTAATCCCAGGTCTCGCGAGGTGTCAGATTGTTCTGTTTGGCAAGAGAGGCGTGATCGCGACAAGTTGCTGTGATCTGTGAAGCAGGAGGGTGTCTTCAATTTTACTTTGACTTGTATTGCTGAAACAAAGTCCCAGGGCTGAATGCCTTCATCCACCACATTTCCTTGCAGGAGACGATCTCATTATGAGAAGAGAGAGGTAATGGTTTTATTATTGTCATTACGTTTTATATGACAGCTGAATGTACTCTCCTGCTTCTTATTTAACAGAAGTGAGTTATTTAGACTGGCCTCAGACTAAAAGACCTTTGGAATGACTAAAGACTATGGGGAGAATTTCATACCAAGGTTGGGCAATATGACATATAAGCATGCTACGCCACGGACATACTGTTTGTTTCTAGATGATCCAGCAACAAAAAAGCAGTCAGAATCTAAATATGACCTTCATCATACAGGTTAGCCATTACCTGCTAGCTCCACATTTTTGGATATGATGCATGCTTGCAGATGCATAACCCTGTCAGAAACCACTATACAACTTGAATACAATTTACAATAACACTTTGTCATGCAAATACATTGCCAGATTGCTTAAGATCTTTTAATGTTGGATTCCTACATAACAGAAATACTAAAACCGATAGAACAGTGTCTGAATGATCTATCATTCATCCAGGCGTTCATTCATCATTCGTGTGGCTCAGTGGTAGAGCGGTTGCCTGCCAATTGGAAGGTTGGTGGTTCGATCCTCAGCCCTGCAGTCCCATGTCGAAGTGTCCTTGGGCAAGACACTGAACCCTAGTTGCCTGCTGATGAGCAAGTGATGAATAGTTGTTGAGACTGGAAAAAGTGCTATATAAATACAGTACATTTTCACTTCCATGTCAGATGTGTTTTTCTTTTTTTCCAGGTGCATCAAATTCCCTAAAACACCACCAGCATAATATTTTCCTCACCAGCAATATTTTGTATTGGGAAGTGCCAAATGCTGCATGACAGGCCTTGTCTGACAGTAGCAAGAGCACCGCAAGTAGCACACACCATAACACAGTCCAGTGGTCCAGTGGTCACTAGATAATTGTGAAATACTTCATAGTTTTTCCTATTTAGGACTAAAAAGTCATAAGTAGGGTCACAAGCAAAAAATGTGTACTGTAGTGTTGTTACCAAAGAAGTAATAGATGCATATAAGATAGACATGCAGTAAACATGCTGTGGACATTTTATGCTTATGCTTTTGTTTATGCTTATGCTTTTGTTGGGGGGGGCTGTGAAATATAATTTTAATATCTTGGGAGGGGCTGTGTGTTTGCTATTCCTACAAACATCACTGGAATTTTAAGTGACATGGAAGTGACCTTGTGATGACTGGATTTTGATCCTGTTGAAGTGTCTTTGAGCAATGTGCTATTAATCCTAATCACCTCCATTCCTCTACCGTTGTAAATTCAGGTCGGGTAGAACTTTGAGTTTTCAGAGTCCTGCACCATGCTGTTTGTTATTGGAGCCAACCAAGTTTACCTATTTTGTACTCCCTGCATATTCTCCAAACATTGTGTTTGTAATCAGATGTTACAAAGAAGATGCAAATGTGGTTCCAGAATACTCGCACTTGCATCCACTAATGAACTTGTTTGGATTCCAGCACTTAAAGTAGCTGTTTTGTACAATAACATACTTTTTCTTAGGAAAGTAATGGTGATGGCTGTTCACCAAAACACAGCTGTGCCAAGCTGAGGTTTTTTGTAGTGTTGACAGTGGAGAAGAGAAAGCAAAATAGTTACTCCAATTCTTACCCAAAACACTTAAAAGCATTACATGTTTTTATCACTTTCAATAACTGTTGGCAGGTGAGTTTTCTTGTGAAATGCTCCATGAGAAATAGGAGCAGGCCAAAAGAGTGGGCCAGCTCACGGACAGCTCAAACAGCCTGGCTGTTGCAAAGGGTGCATTTGATTTATTTTGCGCTAACAAGGACCACACCACAACAATATGTCATTTAAAGGTTTAATAAGCTGTGCTGAAAGTACTGAATGTTGAGGAAGATGAATGGCTGTAAAGCAGAGGGGTCAAGGTTAAAAACGGATGTGTCTGCCAGAACGTAGCCTTCTGAACTCCGGCGGGGGGAAACTCAGTGTGGTAGTTCCGTCCCAGGTGTGCTCCCACCCAAGCTGATTATAAGCCCCCCAGACAATACCGAGAATGAGACATGAGAGAGGTATGCACCATGCTGTACAGGAAGATAGGAAGAGATAAGTGGGGGTTGTGCGGTAGGTGATTTGAGGGATGTGGTTGGGGGGTGGCCCCGCTCCCGAACCTAAAATAACTTTTATCTACTTAATTTATATAATTTTATATATATATATATATATATATATATATATATATATATATATATATATATATATATATATATATATCCATAATTTCCTAACATAGACACCATTAAATGGGTGATTTTGTGCTGGGTACATTGTAAGATATGGAATCTTGAAATCCAACTTAAATCTGTTGACTTTTTACAGACAAAAAAAAAGTTTAGTTTATAAATGGGATTTGGGGTTTACTTTGTTTACAAACCACAAAATGTAATAATCTGCACAATCTAACATCACTCATGTGTCTGCCTCTAATGAAAAAGCCTCCTCACACACATCCTGTATATTCTATTCCTTCCTGCAATTGTTCACCCAGCGAACTGTCATCATGAGAAAGCTCCTGTCGTTAGCAGCCCAGATGTCAGCAAAAGCAAATTCTCAGTAAGGTGTTGTGTATTTGTGAGCAGAAGTGGAGATTTAAGACACCTGTTACTTACAGGCCTAGTGTCATATATCTGTGCTTTACGGGTTATTATGGATCCCACGTAACTTCTAGGCAAGGCCCGCCCTACGAAGCAGCCTGATTGGTTGGGGTTAGGCATTGGCCTTGAGTAGTCAAGATTAGGATAGCCGACTGGTCAGGCGCGTAAGTATTGATGCATGGCCAATATTGGCGTGTGAATGCTATTGAGGGCAGGTCTTATGCATGGTTTACACATATGTCATCTCAGAAACAGATGTGGAGGGGCCACCTGGGTAGCTCACCTGGTAGAGCGTGCACCCCATGTACAAAGGCTCAGTCCTTTCTGCATTCATCATACATTTTTTACTTTTGTTGCTCAGGTTTTAACCAATAATTCTGGCACTCAAAAATAAATGATGTAAACATATGTACAGTAAATGTAGTGCAGGTATTTTGAGATTCAATAGGCAGCTTTATGTCCATGATACACGTAGCCAATGGTCTCAACAGAATGCTTACAAATACGACTACATACTGAATGACTCATTGAGTTTATCCTGACAGTCTCGTAGTGTTAGTGCAACACATGGTTATGCTATCTGCAGACATTTACACAGACATTTAAAATAGACAAATGTGTTAATTCAAGTTGGATTTATAAAGCACATTTCCTATAAAGATCATCTGATGTGCAAAAATGTATTGGTCATCTTTTTTGCTCAGAAAACAATCAAAGAGGAAAATTCTGCCTGCATGAAGTCAAATGTGCTCCCATTTCCCAAAAAAGAAGTTGCAGTGTCAGCTGACAGAGTAATGACTACAATATGTTCAGAACAAATTGAGGGATTGTGGTGGAACTGAATAGCTTTACTTTTATACGCTATTTAGGGGAGAGAAAAGAAACAGATTTGGTGGGATTGTCAGATTTTGTTGTTTACATAATGATTATTGTTGGGTCAGTAGAAATTAAAAATACACTTAAATAAATGACACTATAAAAATCTGATTTCTTGGCATCTTCATCCATTACTGCTGCAAAGAATGCTGCACTAAATAGAATAATTTATTTTATTTTTATTTTCTATGATAGTTAATGTTTAACACCTGTGTTGAATTGGATGTTTTTGAGAGAATAACAAATTAGTTATGGTGCACCACTAAAATTTATACAGAATACTGTCATGAAGTAACTTTCTCACCTACCAAAAATTGAAATTATTTTTGTCAGGTAATGTGCCTTGATAAAAAAAACAACAACAACATGTTTGGTTATAGCAGATACTGTGCCATTTTATTTTTAGCATTGGTCTTTCTGTCCTCAATATGCACTTGAATGCTTTCTTTCATGACTGTACATGTCTTCGAATGAGTCTGTTCATTAGCATTTCATACTGCAACCAATACCCCTTGAGGCTCTTAAGGTGGTGAAGTACACAGACTCATTATTTGCTCTATGCCAACTGAGACTTCATTAAAAAACCTAATTACAGATTTTAATTAGAATCCTTGGATTATAGTTTTATATTATCAATATAATAATCACATCCACTTATAACCCTCTGTGTAAACTTATTGTCACAGTGGCAACATTTAAAATCTGATAAGTGCGGAAAGAATCCTCCAATTGTTTCTTTGCATTCAGAAATAAAGATACTGTCCTCCCCCGAAAAACGCTCCCATAGGTCGTTTGTTCAAGTAGCAATTAAGACTCATATTAACGTTTATAGCGATGGCGCCCTCTAGTGGCTGTAGTAGTTATGATGGCAGCAAAGCAGAAAGTAATGTGAGTATAAAGCCTGAGACACATGGAGCAGATAATCGGCTGTGGGACAGTCTGGCGAGGTCAGTGACTCGAGTCTGTTCGGTGTGTTCCGTGCCGTCCTCTGTCAGAGGAGCTGTCGGCGTTCATCCAACCCGACCTGCTCAGTTGGAGACAGGGCAGTCCGGACTCAGCCGGAAATGGCGAGCGGGTAGGGTGCAATTCCCTATGTGGCGTTGTCAGTTCTTTCATTCAAATTCCCCCCTTTTTTGGTGACCCTTGCCACACGTGCAAGCAGGTGAATGGCGGCGTTTACCTGTCGGCAAATCTACACTGGATGACTCGATTCGGAAGGGTTGAAAATTGGTAACTTTCCTCCTTTAGCATTTACCTTAGTGCAACGCCATTGGAACCATAAACCACACTGTCCCAGCGCCACCCTCTCGCAAAATTCGTCACATCCGGTTGCAAAAAAACAAGATGGCGTCTCGAGTCTTCAAAACGGCAGTCCACAAAGCAATTGGTGATGTCACGGATCTGCGTCCACTATTTTTACAGTCTATGAGTTTACCTAGTTACTGAGTAGCATTGTTTACACTGCGAACATGAGTGTAGTCTTCTTTGAGACAGTCAGTGGCTGGCTGTGACCACTAATTTCCCCTATCGTGCCACGAGTGTGTCGGCCTCTAATGTGATAAAACCAGCAGAGTGCAGAGCACTGTATCACGCTGGCAGTGTGCCAGAGATAACACTGTGAGGCCAGCTGAGACGCTTACCCCTGTTGCAGAATCTCTCAAGAAAAGTCAAACACACCCTGCATTTCTGCACAGAGACAGCTAGCCATGCTGATAACAGCCGAGGGTTTAACAGAGCTGCATATTTTAAGGAAAAATTTGAGAATAAAGCAGCTGAGGATGTGGACGCCTCAGGTGTCAGGGCAGGGCCTGCCTGTGGTCTGTAGAGGTCCATGTTTTTGCCCTGAGGGCTACAGATGAACCAGCTAGTTGCATGTACTCCACTGATGAGGGGTTTCTGACCTGCACCACTGCCTATCAGATGCAAAAATGTATAAACATAAGAGGGAGTCAAAGAAAGGACAGTTCATGTTTGTAGTATTCTAGGTTGTTGACCTGCACTGCGTGGCTCTACGGCTAATTTCATCAGTGGTGAAATTTGAAAAAAAACAACTAAATTTGCCTTGAAAGCAAACATCCCATTTCCACCTGTTTGCTGTCAGAGCATGTCATTTGTTTCTCACTAAGCAGTTCAGCTATTTCGTTTCAAGCCTGTTGCCTGCACACTTTCCAGTGTGACTACAGTGGGAGACCAAAAAGGAAAGATTTATTTCCTCATTAAATATGTACCCATACATCCAAAATGAACATATTTTCAGATATAATTAATTAAAAGCCAAGCTACACACCTATTAGCATAATTATTACATTTTCAACTGATGATATTGTTGTTGTTTCATGAATGTAAACTGAGCAATGCTTGTTGTTGTGTATAACTTGCAACACAATAAATGTGTGATTATAGCAATTAGATGTAGAGGCGGTGATACATTTTGACCACATATAGTGAGTAAAACAGACTGCATTGCAGAGCGTCATATCACATAATGCACATCCATTGATAGCACACAGTAGAGGCATCAGACAAAGAAAGTAGTCGAGGTACAGTAGCCATTATGTGCTAGTTCAGGAAGGATAAAATACTGGAGAGTTGATATTAGTCCCCTTGTGTAGAACAAGATACCTACATATACAGTACTGTCACTGTCCTGTGAAAGCCATTTGGCTCCAAAACATCATATTTAATGAGCTATAATAGCCCTTTCTGTTGTCAGCTTCATAACAATGCATTTTTCAGACAGTACGATGGGTTTTAAATGGTTTATGTAACATAAGCAGAAGGAGAATTTTCAGGAACATTTATCTAAAAAATTAAATATCCCCAAATTTGATTGACATTAAGCTATATATGTAATCTCGTCATATTTCAGTTTTGGATACACCTGTGCAACTCATAATTAAGTAATCAACTCTGTCTGGAAGTAGTCTGTAGCGTGTATTTTGTATCTAAAAGCATGATTATGCAAGTGTGGTTTCAATCACTCTGCACTCCCTTTGCCTTGCTGATACTTAATTTGTATGCAGCCACTTTCATTGCTTGCCCCTAGGAGAGCAAAGGTCCATATAATAGTTATTCCAAGAGCTCTGCTTTGAGTATTTCAAAGGGATGCAACACAACTCAGAGAAAATTCAGATCAGTACAGATGGATTAATCAATGCTTTGGTATTTCGCAAAGAAAGCCCGCATTGAGTTCAAAGGGGGGAACTTGTTAGCCAAACACACATGGGGGGATGCTGTACTATCTTCAGCACCTCTGGAGTCTACGCGTCAGGTATTGACATTTCTATAGACTCCTCTGTATTGATCTGTGTAAGATGTAGGGAGTTTAATTGAAGTAGGGAATCATAATTAAAAGGAAAGGGATGTTCACACTATGATTTCTCCCAGTCCATGTCGTCCTAGAGTGCCAAACGCATACGAGAGAGCTAAGCGTTAAAAATATGAAATGAGGACATGTGTCTCTACTTGCATGTATCATCCTCTGAGACTCACCTCCCAGCGCTTAGCTGAGATCTTGTGCTTAATTATGCATGTAATATGTTGTCAGAGGAATTGTCTCGAAAGTGTGTGATCCGGCTTTTCCCCTGTCGTCACTGCAAGATAAGATCTATTAATTGCTCTAATAAGAACTCTAACATCTCTCTGACATATGTGGAGGGCTGTTTCATCACACACAAGGTCGTGTTGAGCCGAAACATCCAGTGGACTGAATTCAACACACATTGGTGTGTCTGGTGCAGGGGTTGATACTGATGTTCAGAGTCGTCTTTTTCTGAAACATATATGAATCATTAGTATATAGTTTTTCATTAGAACAGGTTAAATAGGATAGGTGTAAATTGGCTCATACAGTAGGCTCAAAAGCTGTGAAATGTTGCTTATGCTTTTGATGATTTTATTCTGGCTAGTTTTTAGAGTAACTGGGAGAAAAATGGAAACTTATTTGAGAGGATCTGTTCATTTCATTGATCTGCATTCCTCCACTGACATTTCTGCCCAAGCAAGCTGAATTCCGCGGCGCAGGATGGATGAGTGGTTATTCTGTGGATTTATTTTAGGCCACAGTTAATTGAACTTAATTTCAGTTGAATATCTACAGTTTATCAGTTTACTTTAATTTTAGGATTGAAAATAATGTTTGAAATAGGGTTAGGTAGGATTGCACATGTCAGTCAGTGTCTGAAGCAGCTGAAAGACCTAAAGATGTGGTAAACTGCATTTTTGTCTTCTGATGGGTTTCAACATTGGACTACAAAAAAATGTTTGGTCCATGGCTTTACATACAAACTGACTTTTCTACATTTACGTTTTGTCTCATTAATTTGACTTTTAAACTAGAATAAGAGGTATCTCTCTTTACATTCTCTTATCTTATCTTGTGTGACATACGTGTCTCTTATTTGTAATTGCGCCCAGGCAAAAACCTGCACAAGTCTTTCCATTCAAAGAAATGGATGACTTTGTATATATATCAAGTGTGTATATCATTTGTATTGAAGTCATTTCAAAGGATATGACAGCTTTAGAACTTATGAAGCCCCCAAACAAAATTGTGGTGTACCTAGGGCACAGTCAGATTTAGTACTCTGAACACGTCAAACTGGAGCACAACAAGGCTGCCGAGCCTGAATGCTTAATTTGCGGCCAGTGGGATGCTTTATCCAGAGATATAAACAAGTGCAGGCCCTATTGCATGCACCGTCATGTGGGATGTGCATGGGCTGAATTGTTAAACAGTATATGGAGCCTCCTTGTTAACCCCCGAGAGCCAGATTCCGAGCATTCATTCAAGAAAGACTCCAGACCTTGAAAATCAAGTTGTGCATAGCAATTGAAATCATAACTCCAAGGATCTGGGCAGAGCTACGCGTCAAGTTTTTCATTATCTTTGACTCTTAGCATCACAGCAACAATACCCTGTGAATTCAAATGACCAGGACCAAAATGAAAAGCCACAATTAATAAGACATGACGTTCATATCAGCATAAAAATGATATCCTGCGACTAGAAATATGAACTGTTTATTAACTGTTCTGACAAAAGCCTTTTCTATCAAAGCATTGTGCGCTTACTGTGTGAGGATGTCTGAAAAGTGCCTTTGTATGATACTAAGCAAGACATTTAATATCTTAACAAGCCATCTCTTAAGCCTTTAATGTGTGAAAAATAGAAATAAAATAGAGTACAGACTTGGGGGCTTTTACCCTGATTCATTTAATTATCATGTGTCATTTACCTCCTGTAAATACTTTGTGTGATTCATAACTGGATAAGTAGTATGCTTCCTTTGACCGTGAACATGTGACATACTGTATGTTATAACATTATATAGCATGCCAGTTTTACACATTATTGTCCACTGCAAAGTCTGCAGTATTATACTGAATGGCAGTGTTATAGTGTTCAAGCTAATAGGTGGAAAGGGAGTCGTAAAAATGCCACTCGGGTAGAGATGGAAGACGTTTCGCCGTTCAATCCAATCTATAATTGGAACCACAAAGATATACAACTCTCGGATTTATGTTTAACCTTCGTTACATTAACGTTCAGATGTTTAAATGGTTTTAGGTTTTAAACGCTTGTCCTCAATCTATGTCGCACCACAGAATTGTTTAAATGTTGCAAGATGAAAGCACTTATTTATGAGTTTAATTTTAGCAAATTTAATAAAATTATACTTTAGGTATGAGTTACATTTACCAGAAAGATTCACTGTCTATACATACTATATCACACATGTGAACTGTTACTATACTATACTATACATGTGTCAAATTGAGTTATCCCAAATTAGTTGACTTTCCTAGAAATTTGTGTGGAAACCCGTTGCCTTAAACCATCTAAGTTTTTACACAAGGTGAAACTTAACAGGTCAAGTTGTATTGACACAGAGTGGTAAGTTGCTGCAGTAGACAAATCAAGATTACATTAGTAGTCATTATTAAAAATCATTAGTAAACATGAATTATTTTTTTCTGGAGGCACGTTGTCTAAAATAAGTATGCTAAGTTAAAGCTTTAGTGCGTAACTATTTTATATTAAAGGTGCTGTAGGTAACTCCTCAGTCCCTCCCCCCTCTTTCTGCTAAAGCCCAAAACGGTATCCTAAGCCCCTCCCCCCACAAGGGAGAATGAATGTGTGTGCATGAGCAGTGATTGACACACAGTTAGACCCCCCCTGGCCTTGATTGGTGCGTCTGAATAGGGAGCGGTGAATTTTTGCAAATTGCACAACAGGCTGTAGGTGGTGCCAGAAGAGCCGGATTTTTTTTTTTTTTATTACCTGCTTCATGTAGTTCTACTCGAACATAGAGTCAGTTTCAATAAATATGACTGAAAGTTAGTTTTATAAGTCTTACCTACTGCACCTTTAATGAATGTCCGTTACCTTTAAGCCATTGCCAAATGAGTTTATACAAAGCTAATTAAGACTATCAGCTCCACAAAACTCTCTCTGTATTTCTCAGTATGGCTATGTTGAGAAACTGGTGTCGCCCGAAAGTTTTGGTGCCATTACTTAGAATTCCTCATGGGGGCGATAGAAACTACGCACTATAGCTTTAAACATGCAAAGAAACATAACAAATATAAGAGAGTAAGCTACTAATCACTGCAAAAGAAATAATTTGATTATATAAAGATTGTTTTTCCTTCATAACAGTATGATTTGAAGAACAATGTATTCAGTACATTTGTTCCAAAGAAAAGAAGAATATACACATTTAACATTCTAATTTCCCAATGTATTGTGTTGTTTGGAATGTTTCACTCAGGAGACAAAGTTACTGATTTCTATGTGTATTTGTAACTGAAACTCTTTCTCACTGCCCAGAGGCTATCAGTCCCCCTCCCCCCCCCCCCCAAAAAGAAAACATAACAAAAAAACAATTAAAACCCAGATAACATAAAAGCATACCAAAACAATAACAGAACATTATTAAAACACACTTTAACATGGACAGAAACTGTTCAGAAAATATTTTTTTCCCATGAGCCTTTGCATCAGTTCAGCGCAGAACATTTTAAATGACCTTGCCCCTCCCATTCAGAAACTTAAAGGGATACTTCACCGATTTAGCATTCAGCATTGTATCAGTAGAAACCCGGTAGTATTTCTGAATGACCGTGCGTCCCTCCCTCATATCCCCCTGAGACAGGAGATATCTGCATTGGGGGGTCCGGAAAAAATCTTCCGATGACGCAAAATGACGATTTTTGCGTCATCGGAAGATTTTTTGGCCAGAGCAAAAGACTACAACCAGTAGTAGGACCTACTTCCGCATGTTTTAAACCCGCCCATCGCCCGAAGCTAGCCGATCTCGGCCGGAAAAAAACGAAATGTCAGCCATCTTGAATCCTCGCTAAACAGGGCTCTGCTCTATCTTCTCAGCAGCAAACTTTTACAACAATTATGTGCATTCAAACTACCGCACGTGTACCACCGGGATACATCGCTACACGGCAGAGAATATGCAGGAAACGTTATTACAGACGGAATAATCGGCCCACTATGAGAGCTTCGCCTGCACCGAGACCAGCACGGGGACCGGGGCGGACTCGCTCGTAGCCGGGTAGGGGACATCTTCGTCGGCTAGGTGGGAAGCTAGCGCTAGCCGGGGGAAAGGCACATCCAGAGCGAGCTAACGCTAGCCGGCCACCTGTCCCATCAATCCTGCTTGCAAGTGTCCGTTCATTAAACAACAAACTGGACTACATCCAACTTCAACGATGCTCCCAACGCGAGTTCAGAAACTGCTGTGTTTTGTGCTTTTGTGGGAAAGCAACAGTGAACCGGACTGTCCAGCCGAACAACAGTGAACCGGACTGTCCAGCTACCAGGCCTGCTAGCCTTCCGACAATCCGAGCTAGAGATGCTCTGTATGAAGGTGAGCTGTGTTAACACGGACTGGTGCAGAAATGGGGTGATTTGCATCCAACTAACTGCTAACCGCTGGAGTTTGTGACTGTTACATGGCGACCATTCGACATCCCACGCTAATTCACGGCTGTGTTTATACTCGGTGTTTACAGCCCACCAAGCCGGGGGAAAGGCACATCCAGAGCGAGCTAACGCTAGCCGGCCACCTGTCCCATCAATCCTGCTTGCAAGTGTCCGTTCATTAAACAACAAACTGGACTACATCGAACTTCAACGATGCTCCCAACGCGAGTTCAGAAACTGCTGTGTTTTGTGCTTTCGTGGGAAAGCAACAGTGAACCGGACTGTCCAGCCGAACAACAGTGAACCGGACTGTCCAGCTACCAGGCCTGCTAGCCTTCCGACAATCCGAGCTAGAGATGCTCTGTATGAAGGTGAGCTGTGTTAACACGGACTGGTGCAGAAATGGGGTGATTTGTATCCAACTAACTGCTAACCGCTGGAGGTTGTGACTGTTACATGGCGACCATTCGACATCCCACGCTAATTCACGGCTGTGTTTATACTCGGTGTTTACAGCCCACCAAGCCTAATGCTGGTATGCTTAGCTGAACTTTACGGAGCCTATAATGTGTGTGTGCACGGTAAATGTAGCCTGTTTCGTATGTCGTTATTATATAATGTAGTTTTTATATATTTTAAATGTGTATTTATATATTTTAAATTGACTCGAGCCACGATGAAACGTTGTTTTGTGTATATGGTTGAAATAACAATAAAACACATTGAGTTGAGTCGAATGCCTCACTGTCTGTCTGTCAAGCGGTAGGCGTGGCTTGGGAGTGGACTCAAAGCAGCGAAGCGAAGTGCATTCTGGGATTTGGTGTCTTTCATCCATATGAGCCAAAAACACATTTTCTGGCTTTTCTCGGCCTAGAAGGCACCAATTAAATTTTTTTTTTCACATTTCTGCTACATAGGTGACCCAATTTAAAGATATATTAGGCTTTCCAGCGGTGAAGTATCCCTTTAACATCTCTCTGCTTAATATGATCTCTGCATTGATTGACTCTGCGTGATTTAGTAATGAATGTGGTTTTTAACAAAACATGAAAGAATAAGTAGTGACCACTAAAAAGTTTAATTACAACTAAATCTGGGTTTACAGTGTAACAACGGCAGTCAAATTAAAAAAAATTCGCAACACACCGGCTCTAGAAATGGAACATTGCTCGATTTTTTTGGAGAAAGGGAACTCAACAACAGTCATTTTAAAAATGAATGTAATTTTAATAAGTTTTCTGGGATTCAAGCAGGCCGATTGAAGCGAAAGCCGTTGTCATTTCTGGGTCATTCTGTTTAGCCAACGAGGACACAGATAAAGTCTTAATTAAAGATAGCATCCATCACATTCTGTCATTCATTAAATACTATTGTGTTACAGTCAGTCATTTTCTGAGTGAAGAATGTCTTCAGTCCAAATACACTAAATTATTTAGCCTCCAATTCACATGGAGCGAGTACTGTACAGTGTTAGCGCTTGTTTCTTTTGGACTTTAACTGGATTAAAACTGTACAAAAAGATAAATCCATGTTTGTGTTTTTATAACACTTGTCATCTGATCAATATACATATTTTGTGTAACATCTGTTCATTGTGCTTAAGAATGATAAATATGAGTGTGTGATGTTACAACATTCCTGGACACCCTGTCTGGCTGATGGGAGGGTGTCTGTTGTGCAGTCTGGCGCTGCAGGACTTCATTCACACAATCCTGCCAGTGGTGGAGTGTGCAGGTTTTCAATCAAACCTCACCCACTAATTTTACTAATCAGCATGCCTTCATCCAGACAGAGAGGAACAAATTAGCTGGTTTTGAATTTGGCTGGAATTTAAACCTGCATATCTTCCAGGGCACAGGACTGGACACCACCGGCTTAGGCAACATGGCAGCACACCTCACTGATCCGAGCCCTATCCATGTACAATGGGTGCACTGAATGGTAAATCCGGCACATTAAAATAATTTCTTGGCTCCCCCCATGTGCCCTGATAGTGCTTTTCGTTTGATGATGCATTCAAATTCAACCAACCTCTGCGTGTGACAAAGCTGTGTGGATTCACATTTAGGAAGACGTTATTGTCCAGCTCAATGTGATAAAAATGTGTGCTTACAAGAGTGGAAATGAAAGGCATTAAAGACTAATTCCAATGCATCCAATGAAGGATGAACATTTCATTAATTTTGTAGATTAATTTTGAACAAAAGAAATCTGATTCTATATGTTGTCCACAGCATTTACTAGCATGCAGATTTCAGTTTAACATCGGGAAACAACATCTGGGAAAATCAGATGTTGCAAATTTTTGGGTGCATAGAAATGAGTGTAAAATTTAGGTTTTAAATTTAGGTCCAAGTCCACATATTAAAACTTGAAGGTGGCCTCGATTTCCATATTCATGACCTCCAGTGTGTATCTTGTAGGAGGCTGCATATTCCCCATCTGCACCTCCATGGTTTAAACCAGCGCAGTGGGATGTTGTATGTACTCATAGTGACTCTTAGTTCCAGAGGTGGTGTAAGTATTGAGGGTGTTGTTATTATTACTGTTGGCTGTAAAAAAAAATAGCTCCCACTGGTTTGGGATTGTTGGATTGATATCTGCTGTAATTTATATTGGTTCCCCCTGTATAGGTAAAGTTTACAATTTTATTATTTATTTTTTTTATTTTTATTTTCAAAATAAGGTTAGTGCTAGTCTGGCTATCACTGGGGAGTCTGCTCTGTATTTTCTACTGCACAAGAGGCATGACCAACGGGCATAGTTTAAATGATTCTGTACGCAATTGGATAGTCCTTCAGCCAATCAGACCAACGATCCGGGTGATGTACTTTGCAGAGCAAGGCAGAGCGAAAGCCGGACGGTAGTAAAAAGAGAAAAAGAGAGCCAGTCAGTAGTAAGGCAAACACATCCTTCTTTTGTAGGAATTGTTCCAGGGCAAGTTTCTGTTCTGTTTTCAGAGAAAACGTGCCTTTGAAATCTTTTAAAACAGCAGCGACAGCAACATGACAGCCACCGAAGCGCAGCAACTTGCTGCGCTTCGGTGGCTGTCATGTTGAAATTAAACAAAAAGCTGCTTGGTCGCTTCTCTATCGTCATTGTGTTAAACCCGCCAATAGCGCGCCAGGTGGATAAGCCAGTTTGTGATTGGTTCCCACAAATTTGTAACGGAAGCAGGATAGATAAACATACAGGTTTCCAGCCTGAGCTGCAGGGCGAAATCAAATCGCCGGCAGATCAGGCTGGGTTTACCTAGTCTAGTAGCCTATGGAAAATGATGTGTTAATAGTCAAACGATATGAGCATGTCATCACTTAAACTTTAAACAGTGATTTGTGTCAGCTTTCACATTTAAATTCAAATATTTAAATTAAAGATGCAGTGATCAAGATTCTTGTATCAACAATGAATTTGATTACAATGAGTAATGTGAAACATATCTCTGTTAGTGACGAATCCACAGTATTTTCACCCGACTCTGCAATTCCCTCTCACTACAGAGCATGTTAGCTCATTGTTTTGGTTTTTTTAGGCCTGTGACGTTACTATTTTGGTTCACTTTCAAAGCTCTCAACAGCAAACAGTTGTTTTGACCAAACTACAATGTCAACTGGATGTATGCTACCTAGCAACTACCTGGTGAACATAGTTCATCATTTAGCAGATTAAAAGCCAGATATTTCCCCTTAAGAGTTGGTGGAGACGAAACCAGAGCTGAAAGGAGAGCCATCTGCTGGGTGTGTAAATAGTCAACTGTTTGCTAACACGTTAGCAATTAGTAGTAACACATTAAATTAATTCAGCTTTAAAGAGACTGTCCTCCCAAGAACAACAGCATCAGTTGTTTCAGCAAGTGTCCCAAAACAACACGTGTTTATGTTCAAGTGACGAAGCCCTCTAGTGGCTGTGGTAATTACGACGTGAGAAAAGGAGGAGTTAGGTAACGTTATAGAGCATATAGAGCAACAAAGTCCACATACAGTTGAGGTCGGGGTGGATGAATGAGTCAAGATCAGAGAACGTTTCTGTGTTGTTCCAGAGGGACACATATTTTGTTGTTTGGAGGACTTGTTGGCTTTAAATTAGTGCTGTCAGTTAAACGCGTTATTAACGGCGTCAATATTTTTATCGCGAGATTAACTTTCTTTTTGGGCTAGGCCAAGAACGAATGTGCCAAGAATGTGCCAAGAACGAATGTGTAAAAATGTGCCAAGAACGAATGTGTAAAACACTATAGGGTCTGAGACCCGGGGCCTTAACGACCGTTATCTACCAGACCGAATAGCAACGCGGATTTCGGTGCCTTATTTAGGTGCCACTTAAATGCCTGTGCTTCTCTCTGATGCTCCGAAAACGGACGTTAGAGGGAACTGAAACATCGCTGCATGGGACGCTAGTCAACACTACACTTAGCAGCAGCTAACGTTAACCTACTTTTAGCTAGCAGCTGGAGTCAACACGGTTAAAATGCTGACAGCTAAACGGTGTAAAGCGTGACTGTATTTCACAACACCAGACTGTAGCTGCCGTTGTCTGAAAAACACAGACTCAGCCTCGCCTCGCCAGCCTCGTGGTGCATTCAAAATGTCTTTCGGTTCAGGCACCGTTTTAAAAGTATTGTTTTATTATGTTGATAAGAGCATTAAAATGAGAAAAAATAATGGGACAAAAAGAAATCAAGGGACATTTAGAATAGATTACGATTCTACGATTAATTGCGAGTTAACTATGACATTAATGTGATTAATCCAATTAAATATTTTAATCGTTTGACAGCACTACTTTAAATAATTGTTGTGTTACATAAAATGCAAATAATATGGTAATTTCTTTAACAGGATATTTATCAGTATATTCAATACAAATGGTATTTTATATACCATTAAAAAGTTGTGAAGCAGAGATAATAAATGTTGCACCAATGTTTCCACCAAGATTGGTTAACTGAGATGCCAACCAGTCACTCTCAGAACAGTTAAAATGTCAAAACAAAAATCCATCAAGTGTTTTTAACAAAAACCTAAAATTCAACCAATAATTATCTTAAGTTACAAACAGAAGTGTTATTTGTAACCGATGGCTGTTGTTAATCAGCTGGAGATTGTTGGTGCGACAGTGATGTGAAAGTGCACATCTTAAAACAGAATAATTTGTAGGGAAAGACATCACTTATCTGGGTGCCCTGCTGTCCATAAAAAGCAAGTAATTCATTACTGTCACACTTAGAGTACATAGCCCTGATTGCTAATGTGAGGGACACAATTGCCATGCAAGCACACACAGCCGAGCAACTATTCAAATATTCAGCAATATACTAGCCTCGTCTGAAGAAGTATTGTTGATATAATGTATGACTCAATGTTCTGTCTTCATTTAAACCCTGCAATTGACTGTTTTTATTCCCCAGGACTGATGCATTTTGTGATAATGTTATTTTCTAGGTGTTCTTTCATATAAAACGCTGATGTATTTGTTGGAAAACTAATATTAGAGTTGTGATCCTGAGGCAACTGCTCTGTAGCAGCCTGCCGACGTTAGCCCCAGTCTGACAAGCATGTAAAATATCTGTTTACATCATAGTTTGACAACAGTGCGCTGACTTCTCCATTTCCCATGTGACCGCATGAAATAACCCTGTCAAAAATATATTACAATCCATACTTATGACATTTTGCTTTCTTCGGTCACACAAGGTCATCGGGGTGGGGATGCAAACGTGCTCTATGGCAGGGAGCCTTTGGTGCAATTTTGATGACATCAATAATCATTGACAGTGAGTATAGTATAAGCATAATTTAATCATGCTCAAGGTGGAATATAGAAATCTGTTTCTGCTCGAGTCTCAGTAAACCATGCATTACGTATTCAACTGAAAAAAGAAAGAAAAATTCCCTTAACAGCATCCAACTCTGTGAGCTTTCAGTCAGCATGTATTAGATTTATCACTTTCTTGTCCCTACACCTTGTTGATGCCTCCAGAGTACGACTACATTGGTATGGGAGGGGAGGCCAAAGCTGTGACTATGACATCTTTCTTGGTGCATTATCTTCACACTCAATCTCCTTGGGGTAGATGGAGTGCACAGAGGAAGTGCTTCCACTGGTTAAATCCTAACATGTAACCAGACATTGCTTTTAGGGGTTGGCTGTTAACAGGGTTGACAATGCTCTTTTATAGCCTTCAGATTGAATATTCCCTGAGTCTCCCGCTGCAGAGGCCATGTCATTACAGCTGATAGCTCCATTATATTTTGAAAGAGTTGGCAGGACTTTTTATGTTTCGTATTTTCCCTTGCACTTAATGGCTGTCAGTGTTCCTTACCTTTAGTGTACGTACTTTCACAAGGACATCTTCTAGTTGTGTTCTGTGTGGTCACCTTTGTATTCACATTTAGATTTTCCAGACTACTGAAGACATAAAGCCATAACTTTGTAAAGATAAGGAGCTTCAGATTTTAATTCATGTATAGACAAATTAACTTAATTTCACCCATACCTTAAGGAGTTTCAAAAAGGTTTTGTAAAGTGTAACATGGTCCTTTTAAAAGAAATTGTTTCACATTTAATATGTTGAGATCTGAATTATCAACATGGTGCTTGGCTGTTATAACGTTATAATGTAAAATATGGAGCCCATTATTGAATAATAATAAAAATGTAAAAACAATTATGAAAAATATAATCACATAAAATGCAGTGTATATATACAGTAAATTAACCATATATATGCCCCCTTAAAGTCTGAATGTTTTTATTTTATAATGTCAGTTTGCATGACGTGTCACCGCGTTATTATGGAACCCACGCAACTTCTAGGCAAGACCCGCCCTTCAATAGCATTTACACACTACTATTGGCCAGGCGTCCATGCTTATACAAGGTAACGTAACCCTATTTGTTCAGGTCCTATCCCCTGACCAATCAGCTATACTTGAGGTCAATGTCTAACCCCAACCAATCAAGCTGCTTCGTAGGGCGGGACTAGAGAAGTTACGTGGGATCCATAATAATGCATTGTCACCAGTGTTGTTGTCACCAGTGTTGTTGTCACCAGTCACCGCCCTCTCTCCTTTCAGCCAATCCAGCCTCTCTTCAGCAAGCAAGCTCAACAACTGCTCCTACCATGTCATTCTCTATCAACCAAATAGAGGCTGCTGCTCTACACGTAACACAGTTACTAACTTCTGGTTTATGTATTTACCTTAACAAGGCTGCGCATGTTTGTTGAATATGTGGCCATAGTTTTGCTGGGCTATGAGGCATATTGTGGATTTGGGCTACATTAGTTACAACAGAGCTGCTTCTTAACCATCTGGTATCCATGTTTAATGATGGAGTAGAAAATACACTGCAAAATCGCCTTGACGTTACCTTTTTCCCTCCTCTCTGCCTCTTCATTCCTCCATGTTACTGCTCCAAATTACTGCCTGAAGGAGGAGTGAAAAAAGCTTCAGGATCCACTCCTGGTCATCCAGACTCTGCTGGTTTTTTTTTTTTTTTTTTTTTCTCTAACCATCTAATCAGTGAATTTAGCTGAGTAAGACTGAAAATGTACTCTGGTCCTGATGGTAGGAAAATAAACTTTCATCAAGTATGTGCACCAACAGATCAACTCATCAATTAAATGAAAATTGTGTTTGCGTTTACTTCATTATTTGAGGAAGAAAAGAAAGATTTAACATATTATGATAGACAAATTAATGATGCGAGCAGCTTGTAGAGGTAGAGATGTGCATATGAGAGAAATGGACGCATTTGTCTGGCCAACGTTCTTTAAATCTACAGCATACTAATTAGTGAGATTGTTGAAAACATTTTTCCGTTTTAGACAATACTGCTCAATTTAAGATTGAAAGGACAACAAAAACTATAAATATGAATAATTATGACCATATTCATTACATTGATAATAAAACGTCTATTTTCTTCACATCACTTCATGACTTTTCTATCTCGTCAAAAATAGAAAAGGAGCCAGAAAAACACTCCTCGTGTTGAGTAGACTAGAGGATTCAGGTTTTATTCCTACTTTTTGTGTCTGCCTTGAGTTTCCCTGAGAATAAACAATCTTTAGAGTTTCTCTTTGAAATGATCCTGCATTTTGAAACTATAATTACAGCTGATATGAAGTGCTGTCCTCCACCCTCCACAGAAGAATGCTGTTTAAAAGCTTTTTTAATAAGAAGCTTTACAAGTACAATTACATGTATTAATTGGTTCCCTGTAAGGATAAATGAGAATGACAGGGTAATTAAAAGTTATGGTGGTAATTTCCCTAAAGATAATATACTATACAGTACATTCAAAGTCATTCATTAATTGCTGAAATGATCTTGAAGCAATTTTTTACTGCTCTCCCCTTTTAAAGAGGTTACAGGGCTGCAGTAAACCTTCAACAGTGTAGGTGGTTTGACCAACATTCTAGCCTAGAAATTCAAAATTATGGGAATAATAAAATCACAAAGAGGAATGGGAATTGTTTGTATACAATGTATCCATGCAATGTAATATGTGTGTAAAAAAAAAACAGGGAAAAAACTATTTGATAATAAGGAAATGTGCAGAAATGATATTTAGAGGTCTGTCCGATCACCAGAAATGCATCTGAGTTCAGATACTGAATACAAATCTAATTTTTGTATTGATGCCAAATACTGAATATTGAATGCTAGAGTAGCTCCTGAAAACATTGAGCATTAAAAAAGTATCCTCAACCACAGACCCAGTTGGATCACTTCTTTTAAAATAACCATATATACTTAAAAAAGTAATGACTTATATAGATCCGTGCAAGAGACAGAAGTAAAGAAAGTCTGATATACACAGTACAATATTTGGTGCTGTTTCCTAATTCAACAAAAAGCGTGCCATTAAAGAACAGAGTACTTTTGGTAAGAATAGAGATAAAAGCCTTCCCACAGACTGACTTGGGGCAGAGCTGGGACTCTGTGTGTGTTGTGAGCAGGCCTCAGTGGGAAACAGTGTACAATTTGATAATTTAGGCAACTCACATAATCTGCAGCTGCACAACTAAAAAATGTTGTCAAGCCAAATTCCAAAAATGTTTATGTTGTGCATTTGTGCCCAGAAAGTGAACCTGTCGTCATCACTAATGTGTGTATGATTATCCACTGTTTAATCTTATGTGAGCCGTTTTACGCAATTTCTCCAGAATTACTCAAACTTTTAACTCCTGTTGAGAAGATCAGGATCACTTTTATCCGTCATTGCTCCCTACAAAATTCTGTCCCATAATCCTTATATGTATTCACTGTAAATGTACACCCGCCTGTATTATTGACCTGGGCTTACAGTAGTTCGGTGTGTTACGCTGACTGACCGGTCAGGCTTTCTTTCTTTCACATTCCTTTAAAAAACATACTTCAGGGCGCCTGCGTATCTCACCTGGTAGAGAGTGCGCCCATATACAGTGGTTCAGTCCTTGAGGTAGCGGCCGTGGGTTCGGTTCCAACCTGCATCCTTCGCTGCATGTCATTCCCCCCTCTCTCTCCCCTTTCATGTCTACGCTGTCCTGTCAGAAATAAAGGCCTCAGTTAATAGGTTGTATTTTGTTCAGTATTTGTGACACTAATGATTTGTATCCAGGACTAATTACCTCCAGAAAAAGATTCAGAGGTCAGAACCGGCATTGAATCTGTATAAAATAACAAGGACAAATACTTTGGCATGAAATTACATCATAACAATAATAGCTTTCCATTTAGAGCTTATTTGAAAGGGTACGTGTCTTTTGAAAGCAGCTGCAGAATATTTCCTTTGTGTCCTTGCAGCGATTTGTAAGAGGTCAGGGCCTCTTTTCATACATGCAGATGCACTTTTGCATTGACTGAAATTGAAAACACATTCAATAAAATGAGGGAGAGCTTGCTGTATACTATGTTGTATATGTACACTAAATCATTTGATTTTTTTTATGTTTGTGTAAGTAAACACTTTCACTTTCGCTTTACTTAAAAAATATTTTAATTTCTGCCAAATACATCATTTATCTAAACCTGTGGCTGGCTTCTATCTATGGTAATCAATGTCTTAAGATGGTTGCAATATGGAAATACGAGAGCATTTATATTTCAAGAGAATTATTGATTTAATTAATAAATCCATTTCCATTCCAAATCATGTCACATCTACAGTAAGACCCCTGATCCGTGCCTGGTCAGACCAATATGTTGATGTCAGATATTCCAGGGTTTTTTGTGTGTTATTTAAAGTCTGCCAAGAGGTACACAGAGGGAGGGGAGGGGGGATGTCATCACCGCTGAATCTAGAACCACTTGTTTCACAACATATAACAAACCTGCCCCCCCCCCCCCCCCCCCCCCCCCCCCCCCTCCCCCCTGCAGTGTGTGCTGATCCAGCTACAAAGCACCTTCTCGGCTGCTGCACAGAGCACTTCAAACGCTCTTTTGTGCCGACAACCATCAGACTGCAGACTGTCCAGAGCTTCCGGCCCCACTGGCCTCAGCCAGCAAAGGCGGTGCTGAAGCAGGATGCCTGCACATGGACTGTTTATGCTCAGGGCGTCTCTTAACAGCTCTGCTTACATGAGACACATCACAGGAAGACCTTAAGGACAAGACTTCATCCGGGAAACGGATGTTCGCGTCCCGGAAGTACTCTTAAAGGAACAAAACGACAAACTTTTTAAAAAATCCTAAATAGTCGTTTTGGTGCCTAAACTTAACTGGCACATCGCCCTTTCAAAGTCACCTTTTATCTGCTAAACTTACCTGTTACGACCGCTGTCCCGACGATCAGCTCACAGTGACCAGTAGGTGACTACGTCATGTAGTCTTACTGGTGAGGGGTTGCCGTCATCTCGTAAGATATCATACAAATTGTTGTTCATAAGTTTTTGTACAATATCATACAGACCCGTTTTATGGCAATGCTTTGTCTAAATATATGATTTCTCCATACTGTCTAGGGAAATAAATGTTTTTATTTAGAATGAAGTAAATCTATCAGGAAAGTGTATTTAGACCGCACCAGACACCTTAACATGTCTTTTCATTTGTGTGGCTTCCTGCAGAGCTGATAATGAGAATAATAATAGTAAAATGTGAACACACAAGTACTTTTTTTGCAGATGTTATGGAATTGTCTCTCAATATGGTCTTTTTCTATTTCTCTTCTGTATAATATGTATTACCAATTTTCTTTATTTATATATTTTTACCTTTTTACTTTAATAAAGTGTACATTTCACATATTGCTGATACTGATGCTGCTATATTCAGTAGCATTATTGTTGATGTATCATATTTCACTAATTTCTGCAGCAACATTTATTAGACTGTCCTCCGAAAAACGCCCCCATAAGTCAAGTATGACCTATATTCCCATTTATAGTGGCAGCCCCCTCTAGTGACCATAGTCATAATGACGTCAGCAAAGCAGGAAGTGAGGTGACAAAGTATAAGAGTGCCAAAACTCTGCATATACACTGTAAACCTAGATTTAGTTGTAATTTAACTTTGTAGTGGTCACTACTTATTCTTTCATGTTTTTTAAAAACCACATTCATTACTAAATCACATTAGGATGTTACGTTTCTGTATGGGAGGGGCGGGGTCATTGGAACTGTTCTGTGCTGAAGCGATGCAAAGGCTCATGGGAAAAACATACATCCTGAACGGTAGTTAAAGTGTGTTATAATCATTTTCTGTTATTGTTTTGGGTGTGCATTTATGTTATCTGGGTTTTAGTTTAGAATGGTTGATTTAGTGTTCATGTTTATCTACATTTATTGTTGCACCATGACCGAGACCCGGGGGGGGGGGGGGGGGGGGGGGGGGACTGATGGGGTCTGGGCAGTGAGGTAGAATACAGCCAATTCTAATCATGCAGAGTATGATGGAAATTACAATCTTTGAATTGTTTGTTATTCTGTTATAATACATTGTTCTTAAAACTGATGGGGTCTGGGCAGTGAGGTAGAGTACAGCCAATTCTAATCATGCAGAGTATGATGGAAATTACAATCTTTGAATTGTTTGTTTTTCTGTTATAATACATTGTTCTTAAAACTATTTTGTAACAAAGAAAAAACATTTATGAGGATGATATAATTTTGAAGTTTTGATAAGTTGAGCATGCTTTTTGATATTTATCATATTTGAACAACAGTAAAGTAAGTTTACTAATGATTTTTAGTAATGACTACTAATGTAAACTTGATTTGTCTACTACAACAATTTACCAATCTGTGTTGATACAACTTGACCTGTTGAGTTTCACCCTATGTATAAACTTAAGACGGTTTAAGGCAACGGGTTTCCACGCACATTTCTAGTAAAGTCAACTAATTTGTGATAACAGTGTAGGATGCAGGTTGGGATGGTTGATGGGTCAAACAAACAGAGGTCTTTCAACCAGGAGACCAGAGTCTGTGTCCTGTTTGAAAAGAAAAGTAAACAGCAATTTGTTTTAACATTACGGAAAAAATGGAACTAAGTCACGTTCTGTGTCACTTGCGTAACAGCAAGTAAAGTCATGTTACAAATGTACTGACTTGAACCCAAACCATGATCTTTGTCTAAACTTAACCAAGTAGTTTTGTTGCCTTAACCTATCCAAACTGCAACCGTTTCTCAGCGGTAGCAGCGTGTTTAAAACCGTTATGTTCTCTGGTTTAGATATGAGGATGGAAAATGCTCGTGTGGGTCGTATTTTCTGCCACCGCTATGAAATGCTCCTATGGATTGTTTAAGAGGGTAGGAATAAACTACTAGGCTATGTATATCGTTGTATGGTACGTAGGACTTGTTAGAGCAATTTATGCATGGCTAAAATTATTGTTTCATCATCTAATCATCTGATCCAGAGATCTTCAACAGGGGTCCAAACTGTAAACACAGATTAAGTTTGTTAAAAAAACATGTTCATTACTAAATATCATTAGTTAGCTTTTAGTTGATTGAGCTTTCATGTTTTTATGTTTGTATGATGCTTTTTAAATTGTTTATACTTGCTACATGTAAAGCACTCTGTGATTCTTTCTGTGATGGGTGCTATATAAATAAAGTTTACTTACTTACTAAAGTTTACTAGTTGTTTGTAATATTCATCTTAAGTATGCAGTGCACAGATCATATTAGTAAGCAGAGATAACTAGGGATTTCACCTTGTGTAAAAACTTAGATGGTTTAAGGCAACCGGTTTACAGTGCTGGACCCCTAGGGGCTCCTCAGAGTTACTGCAGGGGGGCCACCAAATTATACATTTTTTGAGAGTCTCGTTTTAAGGTAGCCACCCACAGATACAGCATTCACATGTTTGTTGAACATTAAAAGATGATTTATAAAATCATGGCAACAATTATTATTTCAATAGCTTAGTATTCTATGCACTAAAAGGTATGTATAAAGACCTTAGGCCGCCCTACTCGTTATTGTAGGCCCAGTTTAATATGCAACTTAATTTTATAGAATATATGTAGTAGGGGATCCCTGCTCCGTCTCTCCTTCAGTTAAAAGGTCCTTTGCTTAAATGTTGAAGACCCCTGATCTAATCTATAATTGTAACAAAGAATAATATTCACTGAAGCATCACTTAAACTGCAATACATTTGATGAGCCTTAAATTTAATGGCAAAGAAAATACGTAAAGACTCCAGGGCTCAGAAGCAGGCATCCGTTAACCATAATAGTTTGAATCTACATGAAAAATGTATTGGCTTATGTTGGTACCAGTCATATTTACCATACTGTTCCCAGGTGGCTTTCAGGGACTTGCTGCATAATGCAACTGGGTGCTTCTGCAGATTACCTCTGCAAGTGTCATGTAGAATGTATTCTGATAGCTATCACATTTGCTCCCAGAATTCCCCTTTGTTTACTTGAAGCGCAATTCTTCGGGTAAATATTTACAGTCAGTTAATAACTGGAGGATGTGATTGACGTGCACCATTTAACACTCCTCATTTGATGCTTCCGTGGTTCGTTGCAGGCATATGATGAGTTCGATGTAAAATGTCAATGGCAATGGAAACTGCATTTTCACAACTACACTGAGTTATCATATTACACCTTAAATATCTCCTCTTACCTTTACAGAAGGGTTCTTATTTTAGCCACATATCTGTAACATAGTATGCTGCGTCACTGCAATTTCATACTAAACACAAATTATGTGTTTTGATTGAGTGGTATGTTGTTGCTACAAAACATATTTCTTACATCCTCATATACACTAAAATCACTCAATGTCTAGGTTATTTTAGGTTACCATTATTATATTATATGGTGTATATACACTCTGACATGTGTTGGACATTGAGCCTAGAAAGTCAATAAGCCAGGTCGAGTTTATTTGTATTGCCCCATTATCAGTGTGTCTCAAAGAGCTACACAAGCCCACATCAGTCAGTCAATTTAATCTAGTTCAGCTAAGTAATTCATATTATAAAGATAACACATAAAAATCATACATACATACACTATATTAAAGTGTGCATACATACACATGGCCAATGTATAAGCGTTGTATGTAAAAACTTCAACATCAAATACACAAACAGCCTCCAACGCCAGAGACTGTCTGATGTGTGCAGCTTTTGGTAGGATTTAGCAGTACACCAATATGCAGATCTCTACCTTATTTAATCTACACATACATTTAAACATAAGGCTGGTTATCACTGCCTCACATGTGGGTGCAATTATGCTGAAAAACACACGACTAACACTACAAATTCTTGGCACACAAATAATTCCCTCGACTGTAAAAGTGTGTTTACACCTTCTAAGCAGTATACAGTACCTTGTGTGTGTATATTATCTGAGAAGTCTGCATTGAAATCCTCCTGAAATCCTTGATGGATGGAGAGAGGATACATAACTACTACAAAGCAAAGTCTGTAATGTGTTAGTTCACATTCATGTCTCAAGCACCAACAGGGATGGATGTTAGAAATGCACTTGACATGTTCACAGCTGTCATTAGGACCCATGTGATAATGTGCTTCACTCACTTTGCCCTCTTTGTAGACATCTTTTCATCCCACTTAGAGCTTAAAGCTTTATTTAACAGCGATGCGATGAGTGGGAGTGTTTTGACTTCTTGTCCAAGAATATATGAAGGTTAATTTTTTTCTCTTTACTATTTTTGTAGATGAAATATTGATCCCAGCAGTTGAGAATGTGCGCGACAAGTAAGTACAGTAAGAATGTATAAGAAGCTGAGTGCATCTGAGTGGATGAGATAAAACATACATCACTATAACTGCTGATCTTTTCACAGATGATCCTGGAGATATGGTAAGGAGTGCTCACTGCACAGCAACAAGTCCTCTAACCTGAAAAATAGGTTAATTATCAGTGCCTTCTAAAACAAGCTACTTTATGACTGACAGATGATTGCTTTCTAATTTGCCACATGGTTAAAACAGCTATGATTGATATTTTTATAATCAAGTATCAAATAGCAATGACCTGAATCTGCAGCTCTGTGTTTTTAGCACTATAGTGGGTTTCAACTCATTGTTTAGCTGTCCGACCTGCAACTTGAACATTTTTCACTCACACCGCTGTTTAGGCTGCAGCAGGTAGCTGTTTTTAGTGGAAAAAACTTTAAAGGACCAATGTGTGGGAATTTCTCCCATCTAGCGTTGAGATCATATATCGCAATCAACTCTCTCGCGCCACACAGTTCAAAGTACGTATTACAGGTAGCCTTCACGCTTTTTTCTGATGATGCCGGTCTCTTGCTCTTTTCAATATCCTTTTTTTTTTTCTGGGCGAAGAACAAGACTCCTGTTCCTGAAATTTGGATTTTGAATATGTGTGGTCCTTGCATTATCAGCACCTGTAGGTTTATCATGTGACAGCGAAAACGCGAAAGGCGGAGTAGTATGTCCTGTATGTCCCTTACCAGCTAACGTATTTCAAGATGGCGCATGAATATGGAGCGTCTACCCCAGTTCATGCAAATACAAATTTCAAGCCAATAGGAATACTTGGAATTGATGGTGGTGGTAAATATAATAAAAATATAATATATAGACAATAAAAAGGGCAAGTTTGTGAACGGGCAACACAATGAACAACTAAAAACATTATACACTGGACCTTTAAACCTCACTGTACTCCTACACTACCTGCTCAGCACCAAACAGCAGACAAACAACATTAGCAGCTAGTGTTTGGGAAATTAATTATTCCCACAACCGCAAGGGGGGAAAAAAGTGATTTTAAGCACTTTTGATAACTGTCTCCATTCTGCCCTTTAGCAGAAAGACCAGGGGGTTAAAAAACACCCCAGGACCCCTCACCATAATCTCACATGATGAACATTAAACATAATTAGCATCCCAAGGAACTGGCTCGGGGATTACAGGTGCAGGTACAGGTTGCATGGTGAAGTTGATGTAGTGCATGACCTTGACATGAAGGGAGCAGATGGCTCAGCACAAACAACCCAACAGCGTTCCAACATATGTTTGTATCACTGCCTGATCTGGATGCAAGCCGAGAAAAGGAGATTTCTATGAATAAATCTGTCCTTTTTAAGAACCTCTCATACAAAAGGATAATCATCTTATAAAACCACAGCGAAAGATCAAGAGCAATGGGTTTCCCGATTTTAGCATTACATTTAGATGCCATTTTTTCTTTTTACTAGCACTACATCTTCACTGTTGTTTCTTCTGCAAAGGCCCTAAACATTGTGTTTAATGATAGCCTGTGGCCATTTCATTTGAAACACAGACATAAAGAAAGGTATTTCTGACAGCTAATCAGATTTCTGTTCCTGGATGCAACATTATTGATGAAATAAGCTCAATTCAGATAGTTCATTAGAAAATTAAAGACAAGATTGTTTTCTTTATGCAATGATTAACTGCAGCTGATTCTGAAAACAAGCGTTATCTTTTTAAGTACAGTTAGTTTGAGACCAGATGTTTTCCATGGCGTGAACGCAGTTCCTATTAATTGCAACCTGCCCTGCCTCATGGAGATTTGGACACAAGAAGTAAGAGATGCTTGATTAAATGGTGAAAGAAACCTACTAATGATGCCATCACAATACATTACCTCCACTTTTAAAACTAAGCACGGTATTGTTTCAATTTACATGCTGTTCATTTACTGCCATTAACCTCATTGAGGGGGGCTTACTCTGCAGTAAATGTGTCTAAGGACACAGATATTATTATAAGGAAAGGTGGAAGTTACTAGTAATGATACATTTTTTCAAATGGTGTGAGAAAGCAGTAAGGAGACTTTGGCACTGTCAGCACAAAGACAAATATTGCATGGTAGGTGCAACAAGGGCGAGGGGGCTCATAGGCCTGCAAATAGGGCAGCAGTGGAGTAAGGCAGCATTGTCATGAGAGGGAAGAAAAACGATGGTAGATCAAACACATTTACAGGAGCAGGCAGCCAGGTGTGCTAAAGCAGTGTCTCAGGAAAAGAAGGGTCAGTGGGTGAAAGGGGAGAATGTGGAGAGGAAACTCAGCAGGAGAGAGCTGTGAAGGAAAAACTGCATTAAATGAATCATAGGTGCAGCTTACAGTATGATGTCTTACCTTCTCACTGAAATTTAAGCTCGCTCCTGGATCCTGGTGTTCAGGCAGAAATATAGTGTCACACTTTCATCTATTCATTTTTATTTACCATAATATGACAAATACTTCATCAAAGTTGTTTTCAAAACTTGCTGAAGCAGTTAGAATTGACCAAAGGGCTAAACCGGACCACAGACTGTCCATAGTTATCAACCGTAACTAGGCACTAGACCTGTCATGTTTTGTTCTCCACATGTTTGAAGTGGTGGGGCTGTTGTAAGAGAGATACTTCAATATAAAGAGTTTGAAAAGTGGTTTCTTTTTTTAGTGGGAATGGATTAAACAGTGTGTTTATTTGTTCTCTAAGCTGCAGTTGTTAGCTTTTCCTGCTAACTAGCATACTACCCATAGGGCCAGGGACATTTCATTGGACATTGTTTTGTTGGAGTCGCAGGTCGAAAAAGTTAAACTTTCTGCAAATAAGGAAAGATATTGCCTTCCAGCTTATACACAGAATTTTGCATGAAAAACGATGATGTGGTGGGTCGGGAAGTTTACTGCTGAAGACCATTGCTGTATAAAGAGATACAGCGTTGGTGTTGAGGCCCCGTTAATTTCTATGAAAGTTGCTCAGCGCTGGATGAAGCCAAAAACGTTTGACTAAAAGTTATGATGAAATTACCCGGATCTTCTGTATCCATGGGGCCCAGAGAGCAAGCGCACTAGCATATCCAGCCGCTTGGTCAATCAAATATTAAGGACGAAGGCTATATAGCATCTAATTAAAGCCGAGTGATTGCACCCGAAGGGGGGTGGTTTCTTTTTCAGGCAGGAGTGTTTGTTGTATGCTTTATATGTTGTATTTTAACTGACCCATTGATCCTTAACAACTGTTGAGTGGCAAATATGTAAACTGTACTGTGCAAGAACGTAACACTTGACAGGTGTAGCAACAGTAACCAGGTGACGGGGCTTAGCGAATGATCAGATCTTTTGTAGTACTATTTTCAAAAACTGCTACTATATGGATCATTTCGTGACAGCATCCAGTGTAGTGACTTTTACATCACACAGTTTAAGATGAAGTTTTGTCAGTAAGGGAGAACATTCTCCGTATTCTTGCTCTCCTCACGTACCCACAAGAATGCTCACATACAGGAATGAAAGCAATTTGTGTTTTGCAAACACTTTTTGTCAAGCATCATTCAGAAACGTCAATAACTGAGGAATGCTGCACACCCACATCACTTGTTTCACACGTGTTTGTTGTTTGACAGATTATGTGATTAACTGTTGATTGGACACTGTGTTTTAAAGCTTTCCGTCTTCATGTTAAGATTTTGTTTAACAGCATGTAAATTGAATTTGTGTTTTTTCATAGATTTACATATGCACAAATGTCTGTATTAAGACTGTGTGATTGTAATAAATTAGAATTTAATTGTGCTTATCCTCGGGCAGTAGGGTTTGATTTTTTGCTTGATAGCGTCCACTGTAGGGTAATGACAGGGGTAATTACAGCAAAAACGGCACATTGAATTCCCTTGATTTCTGAAGATTCTCTTGAGTCAGTTGCTGTAAAAAATATCATTTAACTCAACTTTTCATATTTGAGACGGACTGTGTTAGTTTCTCTTTCAGGTGCTACATAGCCTTTTTAAGTAGCCTAATGCGATTGTGATGATAATTAGTATTGTAAAATATGTTATTTCTCAGACACAAGGACCTTTTCAGCAGACTTTTTCAAGGTGAAAGTAGAGTCAATGTTTTTGTGCTTTTAATAAAAAAGTATTTAACGATTATGATAAGTTTGTCTCACAGGTACACGCACATTGTTAGTGTTTTGTTTCATGAAAAAAAGAGTAGCCCTTTGGCAAATGGAAATTAAACATAGCAACTAAGGTGTTTCTGCCTGACACAGTGATTGATTACTACTGCTTACACAAGTTGCCTTCAGGCTGATCAAGAAACACTAGACTGTTGTTAAAATGTGTTTTATGGTTGATTTGTTACTCAGACCTTACCCAGGATACTACAATACATTTATTTAGATGATGAATAAGAGAACAAATCCAAGGTCTGTTAAAAAACTAAATATTGTGACGTGAGACAAAGCTCCTGAACGAGATGTGACACCAGGATATCCCGGTTAAATAGTACTGTCTATAGATCACTGTGCATTAACAGGACATTCCATTTTTTCCAGAGTTTATCATTGTGTTTCTGTTATGGGAATCGTTTCCTCTATCAGTTTAGCATTTGAGGTGTTTAACAGTGAGAAACACATTATCCTTTTCCCTTAGACGGTACAAGAGATACAAAAAAGGTACAAATATTTTTAACGATCTATAATGGTTCATGGCTCATCTGTTAACATGAGTGAACCACCTGAGCTTTTGGTATGTCAATAGAAAAATGCTTTGTGATGGTGTAAATCTAAACTCCAAACATTGTGCAAATGCTCTTACATATATTTAAGGTGAGTGCTTCAATTTAGAAGCAAATTCCCCCTCCGAGGTAAGTCATGTGGAACTCATTCTGGCAATAAAAAGTCTCAGTTAATTCCTTGCAAATAGTGTCTCTCAAACAAGATAACAGAAAAGCACCTTGGGTTCCATTCATGCCTGAGACTCATTGCTTGTTAGAGCACACCTGCACCACTGAATGACCACCATGAAATATGGAGAACAAAAATAATATATTTGAATCATTTGTCGTTTATCCATCTCAGTAAATCAACTCTGCAACACATCCTTATACCTAAACGACAGAAAAGGGAAGATTGTCAATGACTCCTAAAACAAAATATATGACCATTTTATATACTGCTGCACAGTAGCCATTTTTTCATGACCGTAACGTGACCTTGATGGAAATTTTAGTCATGTGACCTGTTCTATTGTTTAACGGGCACACGTTGATATTGTGAAACGGAACTACTCAAGTTTACGCGACAAAAATACTTTGCTAGGGTTAGTAAAACGTCAGGTATTGGCTTAAATTGAGTTACATAACGTGACATTACGAATGCTGGGTCGTTACGAGGTACCTGCACAGTCCTTTTCCCTGGAGCTGTCACATACAGCTTTTTCTTTTATTTTAAGATTGTTTTTTGGGCCTTCATTGATATAGGAGAGCAGGAGAGAGAGGGGGAATGACATGCAGCAAAGGGCCGCAGGTCGGAGTCGAATCCGCGGCCGCTGCGTCGAAGAGTGAACCTCTATATCACGCACGCTCTACCAAGTGAGCTACCCAGGTGCCCCAGCTTTTTATTTTATTTTCATGCGGTTGCAAGACTGCATCCATTTTTAAATTGAGGAACATAGTAATATGGGGGAGGGGGTATTTTAATCCACCATGGACCCACTTCACTGACCTCTAATGAAGAGCAATACATGCATGGAACTGATGAGGATGGATTGTTATTCAGATTTTATATGATTTATCTTATGACTAGATGTCTATGAATACCCCTTAAAGCTTTGGCAGGTTTGAACGCCTTCTCTTGCTCATCCATCCATTCTCTGGCTAATTGACACCAAAACAGAGGAGGAACTATTTTGGTGATACATATTGTTATGCATTCATTGCCCTTTATGAACAGTTTAATTAGTGAAAACAAGAGAACAACGCAAACAACATTGTAGAGCAAGAGAAAGCGGTTGATACTGAATCAGATACATTTGGCTCAGGCGGAGACAGGAGGGATCATTAATGTTATCTATAATGTGTTTGTTAAATAAATAAAAAAAAATAGAAATGTTTTTAAAAAAAAGTCGGAGAGCTGAGTATCATTAGTTAGAAAACAAATGATCTTCAGCTGTTAGTGTTGTGCTGCACCTTAAATGAGATCCACTAAAAAGTTACAAAAGTGTGGAATTATTATTATGACTAATATGCATAATAATGTAATTGACTCTCTCAATCTGTCTCCAAAGCTGCCACTATCACTGCCGTGTTTTAGAAATGCACTATCTTGAGAGAAGGTTGTTTGAGTAGCAGTATTTGCTTTTCCCGCAAAATCATATTTCCTTGCTTTTTTATGGAATACATCTGTGAAGTTTCTTTATTTATTGTGTCCATCAGGCTCAGCTTCATCGATCCTCTTCTTTTCAACATAAAATTCAACCGGCCAATCTTGTTTATCAGCTCACATAAGCTGCATCACCACTAATGAGCTACTGCACCAACTAATGGGTACATTTTACTCTATTTATTTTATTGTATGTAACCTTGACAACAAGCCTAAACTCAACCTAGTTGCATTACATTAACAGTACATTGGTTTGGAACAAATATCTAGTTTTACACACTGCCAGCAAGAGGGACTATTTGTCTCTCTCTCTCTCTCTCTCTCTCTCTCTCTCTCTCTCTCTCTCTCTCTCTCTCTCTCTCTCTCTCTCTCTCTATCTATCTCCACACACACACACACACACACACACACACACACACACACACACACACACACACACACACACACACACACACACACACACACACACAAGTTTGTCTGATTGAAGCTGCCTGGCCACAGTATTTGTTGAGAGCTTGGTCTGTCATTCATGTTGTGTGTGGCCTGAGGGAGGACAGAGTTCTCCAAACTGCAGCAGAATTTCAGTGAAGGAATTAAGTTGCTGTCTTGAACTTCTTCACGTTCTATATCTTCAGCCTAAGTCTGAGTTGACACTGATAGATATCAGGAATACTCACTAAATGCAGTTGCAATTTGAACATTTCAGGCTTGACTTTTGTTTTCTTTTTGTAGTTTTACAGAGATATTGTTAATTTGCATTCATTATTATACATGTAAACATTATGTGCTGTATATGGACACATGGTCTTTTGTTTTAACTAAATGTCAAATATGCCTGTGTGCACAGTAACATTCAGGTGAAAAAAATTATAGAAACAGGAAGATGTATTTTCTCCCTGAAGAGCAAAGGTTTTGTTAAGTGATTTACTGTATGTGAGACTAAAGACTAAAGACTTTTCGATCTAGTGACTGTCTTGAAACGAGCACAGAAATAAAATCATTCAGTGAGAACATTAGCAGCCTACTGTGCACCAATAGCTTCACTAGCCTCATTTGGAGCTATGTTTTAAATCTGCAGACAGTTTTACCTCTCTGACCTTTGCTCATTTTAAATCCACTTACTAAATAGTTTAGTGCAAGTCCTGTGACCTGGATGACTGAGAATTCCCACAGACATGTACATTGCTTTGCTTTGCTATTTTTGTTTCCACAGCGCCCTCTCTTTTTAAAAGTGTCTAATGAAGATAAATCAAGGTCAACACTGCAACAATACCTAATTTAGATATATATTTCCCTAAGTCTGCAGGGAAATTACTGCTCTTGTGACATGTAATTTTAGCCTGGTGCTTGGGTTTGTGAAAGCATCTTAATGTGGACATTAACTTTTGAACCCTAATGCTTCTGTGCAGAATGAACTCATCAGGGCATTAAACACTGGAGAGACCCCTTCAAGTAACTGGCTTACATTGCAGTACTGCTGTCATCTGTTGCATGTTGGAGGAAACAAGTGAGGAGGTGAAACCTCTAATACATGTACTCTGAAACTACTACAACAAAAATATAAGACTGACAGCACCATCCTCCACGCTTTATGGCTGTAACAAACATGTCCATATTTCCCAGGAGGTTTCCATTTATTTATCATTATGTTCACTTGGCACACATTGGTTGGTGAATCCTGCACCCCTTGGATTCCTTTTGCTGCCAACTGTAAATTAAAATTTGCCCTTGACGGGATAGTTGGGATGTTCTTTTATATTATGTCATGCTCATATGGAATTTAGTTCATTTCCTTGGCAGCAGCACAAGCGCTCCAAGCTCCCACCATGCCTTATGAATACAGAGACACTTACAGCTGCAGCGACAGCAGTATGGGTGAGAAATGCAAAACAGATTTTGCAAAATGGATTCTGAAATTATGAAGTCTTCCTTTAATTGACCTGCCCGGCGGTAAAATTATTGTATCGCTACTGTAATAGCAGCTGCATTGACTATGCAATATAGCTCTCACTTCCCTCTCTTTTGATAAATGTAAATCGATTCTGAATATGTTTGAGCTGTAGCATCACTGTTAATTGATTTTCCGCACAACAATGTCTTTTTTTTTCTTTTGACTGATTATTTAGTTCTTGAAAAGCAGTCACAAGCCTTCAGGTAAAGTCAATTTAAAGTGTGTTGAACAAAGTGTTTGGGTTTAGCTTCTGACTGGAAATACATTGTGGAGAATCCTGGCATCCATTTTCCAGTGCCATTTTACTTAGATTCTTACTAAACTAATATCAATCCTGATAGGAGAAGTACCTTTAATCTGCAAAGACAGCAGAAGCTGCATCTGACGTGTCAAACACATCACAAGTTTTCTCACGTCTTCACTCTACTTCCTTTATTTTATACTTGTGTACAGTCCTTTCAGTTTGAAGGTGATAGTGAATGTGTAGCTGATTTCTACACAGAGATGGACAGCCCCCGTGCACTACACTTGTTATTTTTAAAGTTCAGCGGAGCTCCAGTGGCTGCAGGGTCCGTGTGATGCAGATGCAGCCATGCAGAACTTCAATTGGGAAGACATCAGTTAATTCTCAACTGTACCTGAGGCATTTCCTTTGACAGAATATCTTAGATTATTCTGTTCTTTTATTCACCATTACAACATTTAACCCTTGACTGTTCCGATAGATAAAATGCTTATTAGCCATTACATCTTGAATGATAGTTACTATAGCCACTGCAATTTTGTATAATGCTTGTTATGCATTGGCAGTATTAGAAATATCTTGCATGGAATGAAAACATGTGATTCAATGTGCTATACAAGTCTCATGTATTGTGATGTTTTGAGCAAAATGAATGAAGAAGACGTACTACAAGCACAACCATGCCCAGACCAATTAAGGGTTTCTTTAAAAATGCATTTAAAGGAATAGTTTGACATTTTGGGAAATGTGATTCACCAACCTGCTGAAGATTGATAGAAAGCAAATAAGCCTATTTCACAAAGTGCCAACCTATTAAGTGCATTTGATTTGCCATTTTAATTTAAAGACAAGTTTCATATACAAAGAATCATAATATTTGTGTTAAGTTAAAGCCCTGTCTTGGGGGAAACACTTGCAACACCCCTCACAACACAGTGAAAAATAAAGTTGCTGGTATACAGTATAGTTTCATGTTGCAAAGTTTCATAATTGCTTTATTTGTACTGCTCTAGTGGTCACTCCAACATGAAACTATACTGTATACCAGCAACTTCATTTTTTCACTGTGTTGTGAGGGGTGTTGCAAGTGTTTCCCCCAAGACAGGTCAATGCAATCCATGCAATTTCCTTGTCAGTTGTCTTGTTGACTTTTTCTTTATCTGTCGAAAACTCCCAAATTCTGCCACGCAGCAGATTTAAAACTTGACAGCAGCTCAGTTTCAGTTTCACCTCAGTCCACCCTGTCTCCCCCAGGTTTCTATACCCTGTAATGAGTTCAGCCAGGCTCACTACAAGTATGATGACCCAAGCCAAGACTTACCAGCAAAATAACTTTACACGTTTTAAACAGATTTAAGCAGACGGATAATTCAGATAGATATAAAATAAGAAGTGCTCCTAATAAAGAAAGTCAAAGCAGGAAATCTCATTAGAATAACTCACAACTTACATATCGACAGTGTATCTTGTTACCCTAGACTTTGGGGTAACAAGATACAATGTGTGAGGGCTTGGTTTATGTGTTTTTTAAGTCCTCAAGGCATGTCATGAAGTTTTGTAAAATGTAACAATGCAAGAGAGTGTATGTTTTCATTGGAATGATGTCTGACTTTAGACAGATAACTTTTCTTTTTATCTGCAAATTGTTCTGCTGGCGTCGGTCTCTGGAGGCAGGAGGCAGCAGAGGCCTCGGGCTTGTCTTTGGGTTTGACTGGAGGAGGGGCTCCAGGGAGCAGAAGAGGGGAACCCTCTGCCCCTGTGGAAAGCTAGGAGGTAAGAGAGGAGAGCAGTGATAACACATATCTTAGAGTGAATTCAATTAATAACAGAGCATTAGGCTTACTTTGGTGTTCAGGTCTGTTTCGGTGGCAAACGGGGATTGGTACCGATCCTATAACTATTTTGTGATTTAAATTCTAGCACAAAGTTGTAAGATATTCAACATTAGGAGTAGAACACTGTGACACACATCTCAGTATCTCCGGAAGTGTTAAACGTACTACAACTACTTTCATTTTGTCTTCATTTTGTCGGCCGCTGTGGACAAACGCGGTCAAGGGTGCTGAGGGTGCTGCAGCCCCCCACTGCTGGCAGGAGCTGGAATTTATATTTTTTTATTTTTTAAATGATTACTAATTCGCTGTCTGACATTATGTATATTTTTGTATATCAAATTGTGAGGCAAATAGCAAAAAAGGGTTATGGATAGGTTCTAAAATATAGCCTACTAAAAATGAACTGTTATAGCTGATAGAGGTGAAAGTGAGTAAAGTGATGTGACTCGCTGAGAAGCGAGCAGGCTGAGACTAGTTGACTGGAACGTTAGTTGTAGAGAAGAGTATGTCGCAGAAAAGGATACAAGAGTTTTTCTTCCGTAATAGTAATGCGGCTAAATTTAGCAAGATTTTATCTGTAGATGTTACAGTTGATGTTTCCTCGTCCACCGCCGAGGCAAACTGTTGATTAGCTGTAGAGCCAGAGTCTGAAATAACGATAGCAAGCAGCAGCCGAGAGAGCATGAGGATAAAATATACAATGACGAGTCCATAGCAACCAGTTCACGTGTTGAATTTGTTATTACCCAGTGTGCTTTGTTGAATGGTCTCAATGTTTTGTTTTATTTCATGTGAATACTAGTTTACTAGAGGAGTAACTTAGTATTTGAAGTAATGTAGTAGTAATGCAGGAAGTGTGCAGTTTCCATACTCATTATATTTCGACAAAATTTTAATGAATAAATCTACTGAAATGGCCACCACACCATAACAGAGGAGTATGATGCGTAAGATGAGAACACAGAGGTTAACACAGTTACATTATGGCTGTAAAAGAACAAATGTTATTTCTATGACTTTTCTAAGTGTAAGGCAATATAGAAGTTAACATTAACTTTTTGTGAGGTTTATGCTTATTATAATTATAGAAAAAGTATTGCTAGTGAAGGGAAGGTTGATGTTTAAATCATAAAATCCCATAACTCCTCCACTATCCACTTGTACTAAAAATGAATAGTTCCTAAACTGTTGAAATCTACCATGGGGGAGAAATGATCAGGCATCCACTATTTTGTTATTCAGCCCCCTCCCTGGTCAAAAATAGGTTCCCACGCGCCTGAACGCGGTAGTGTTAATGATCACCGTCGCTATTAAATTGAGACTGTTTCATAACCCCTTTAAAACTCTTTGTAGTAACTTTAAATCAAGTTCAAAAGGTTTATTTTGGTCCACATGACTCTCCCTATTCTGATATGTATGAGTTTCCTGTTGGAAGAAACACTGACCTCATCCTTTAAAAAAATAAAAGAACACTCCTTACTGATCTTTTTTCCCCCCTCCTAATCCAACCCTTTAACTGCTGGCACTGCACAGGTGTAAACATAACAAAGACACTCACCGCTCCCTGTTTGCTTTGTGCTGTAGACTTTGCTGTGCACCAGTGGTTCATGAAAATCAGGCCCTTGAAGTTCATGATAATCATTCTCACGTATTTCTACATGTAACTGATGCTATCTCGTTACACTCATGATCCGTGGCTAATCTTCCAAATTCAACAGCAAACAGAAAATCCAGAGATAAAGAGTCATAAATAACCAGGCATTACATGGTATGGCATTTACAATGTGTCTATCACTGTATGAATTTTACATTGTATGAATTCTACACCTTGTATTTAAATGGTTTAAAATAAAAGTGTCCTCTTTGAGCATTACTGCCACAATCAATACAGTCTATGTTGGTCATCATGTCAGATACTGTATATGCAGGTAATGGAAGAAATCAGAGTTTGTTGAAAAACAACTTACTTACATTTATAACAACTTAGAGGTTATTGCACAATTTGCAAACAAGGAAGTAAGGTGATGGAATAAGAGCGCAAAACTCCGCGCAAGGATGGGAGTTTTGGAGTTTAACCCAGGAGACCGAAGTTTGGGTCCCGTGTGAACCAAAAGTCAAGGCTCACTTTTTCAAATTAACTTTGTAACAGACGTAAGCCTGTGATGTATTTACGTCCATGACTCATTACGTCCGTGACTCCTTTAAAGCCAATATATCTTTTCCTTACCATAACCAAGTTATTTTGTTGATAAACCTGACTACTTCTGTTTTACAATGTTAAAGGTGCTGTAGGTAGGATTGTGAAGATCCAGGACTTAGCCAAAAAATGTGAACATCGACAACTTCTCAGTCCCTTCCCCGTTCCCCCTAAAGCCCAAAACGGTCTCCTATTTGTTTGGTTTTAGCCTTTTAAGTCCAATCGAGGTATTTTGGATATTATTGTTATATTAGATCTCAGTAAACAGGACAGATGGCATCTCATAAAGAAATATCCCAAATGTTCACACATTAGTTTTTTTTTAAATAAATGATATTAGTGTAGATAGCCTTATGGCCCAAATATACTGTATATAATGACTTGCAACCTGTCTTTCTATTGTATAAGGATCTTTTTGTTTATCTTCAGCTCTCCCACTTACAATTGGTGTGATACTGAAGGCCAACAAAGAACAACTATCCTTGGTGTTGGAGGCAGGCAGAGCTGAACTGGAAACCATGGCAACACAGTGCTTCCCTCTCTAATCCCTTGGCCCTGCCAGAGAGCAGACAAATACCTGTGCAAGCCCCGGCCTATTCAACACCTGCATAAAAGGAAACCTTCCCAATCTGCACGATATGAAACTATACCAGGATGGAAGAGTTTTGATGGACTGTTTTCCTACAGTATCTCCATATGATGCATTCTCATGAACACACATTCACATGAACAGGTTTGTATGATATACAAAAATGTATGCAAAAAACAAAAAGGTATGATATCTTACGAAATTACGGCGACCACCAATCAGTCAGGTGAGTTTAGCCAACTAGTCATGTAAAGTTTAGGGGGGGGTGGGGGGGGGGGGGGGGGGGTCAGTGCATCAAATATTAGTTAGTGTTTTTGGGGGGGATTTTATCTTGCATCAATTGTTATACTGAGCTGTGAATTGTACTCTTGTATTTTATTTTATTTCAGCCCATTATTATTACTTTTTATTCTCTAATTTTAATTTTCGAACTTAGCTTTTTAATGTTTGGTGTTTGGAGTTGCCCTGTAATAAAATAAATATAATAAAATTGCCTTGCCTTGCCTTGCCTTGAAGCACGGAAGGGAGGGGGAGGGGACGGGATGATGTTGTCTGTTTGATAAGGTGACGTAATCATATGACCTTTCTATGTAACATAACAGGCGCAGTTTTAAACACGCAGTTGTGAAATAGAACTAGATAAGGTTAGGCAACAAAAATACTTAGTTAGGGTTAGTAAAACATCAGGGATTGGCTTAAAATAAGTCACATAAAACTACTAAAACAAGTAAGTAACGTGACGACACAACCTGCCTCCTTATGTGGAACTAGGCGCTCTTATACTTTAGCTTTTAACCTTTTCTTATAGTGTGAGCTTACTTCTTCGTTCCCTCTCCCGATTATTACTACAGCCACGAGAGGTTGCCGCCTAACAAGAAACCTTATTAATTGTGGGTCATTATGAGCTGCTTGCATAATCGTCAGTCGTCAGAAGCTGCTGCAGTTCAATGAAAGAGTACCTCTTTGTGTAACTTCCTTCACACAGAAGACACTATGTATGCAGTGAGAAGGTGGAAGCTTGTTAGCAGGAGGAAGCAATGTCACAATTTGTAAGTTAATTAATAACGTTTATTTTAATGTCTACAATCAGTCTACACTTCTCACAGCATACATTAAAACTCAAGTGATGCTGTACATGAATTAGACCAATAAAGTAATATTACATGGGTATAATTGGCATGGAGAAACTGATAATTTGAGTGTTTAATGCAGTCACATTTATCTTTGATATTGTGCTGTGATCAGTGAACCTGAAAGTCATTGTAATATCAAAGAAAGGAGAAAAGGCTGCTTGTTGATGCTTGTCTTGAGTTGATGTCCTTGAACTTTTTTTTTCAAAGTCCATTATTCAAGACGGATAGTGGATAATGTGATGGACTGCGTAATTACATCTGTGATAAATACGCAAAATGGTGCTGTTAACAAAATCTAATTAAAATTCCGATGGAAAAAAAAGGTGAGATTGTCTTACATGACCTTTACAGTGTCACTGTGACCCCCCGTGGCACTGCACCATCCAGGCACGGAAGACGGGTAGCACAAGCATAGATTGTATAAAATATGGATGTAGTCTCTGTGACGTCACCTACACTGTAGGTTTCTTAAGAGCCAAAATGAAGTTCAAAGAATGAAGCCTACACTCTATGCCTACGCTCACTTCCTGTGACACCAGGCCACCTGTCACTCCTGGCCGAACGTCCTTAATTATGCATAACTTTAAGCCGGAATATAATTTAAACGGGTGAGTTATAAAACCATATTCCCCATATTCATACGTAAGGACGTATACTGTAAGTCTGATTCATTATTGATTATATTCTACATTTGTAAATGTGTCACATGTAAAATTGTGTTTAAAATGAGCATACATCTACATAAAGCCAATCAATAACTAATGGAGACTGTCCTCCTTCAAGGTACTTGCCCACTGATGTTGTTAAAGAGCTAAAAAGTCTGCAGATCGCATCAAAACACTACTGCTGGAGAGGATAAGTAGACAAAGATAACATACTACAGCCCAACCAGTTCTCCCCTCCTACCTGCTGTCTCTTGCAGTCACAGCTCCCACAGTCTCCAGAAGAAGACAGCCAGGGCCTTCAGTGTCTGTAGTTCGGGCCAACCACGTCAGTGCTTACCATCTGCTGCCAGACTTGGCGTAACACCTGTAACATCTGCTGCTAGACCTCTTTATAGGTGACCCTCAGCTGAAGAGGGTGTCACCTCTGCTTGACCATGTCCCCCTGTTGTGTTGGAACCCCCACCCACCCACTGCAAGAACCTTCCTGAACACGCACTAACAGGGTCAACTTGACCTGCCTGAGGATTAGGCCTCACCTCAGTGTACCTGACCTTCTCACTCTGCCAAAGCTTTCACAACCTTCCGCTCCATTCTGACTCTTCTAATCAAGATTAACACAAAACTAAGTAGGGAAAAACATCTGCATCCTGTGTGTTCAGGACATTGATCATTTACTGTGTTTTCATTCAACTCTTGGCACAAGCAAAGGCAGACAAGTGTGACAGATTAGACAGACACACAGGGAACATACACTGACCATGGGCATAGCATGCCAAGAAAGCCACGAAACCTAAATGGATGGAACAGTTGTGATTTTCAGAAACACTTGATTTGTTTTTGTCTTGATCTCGACCGCAGCGACGGCAGGCAGAGGCACAACAGCTTTTTGTTTTTCAGTATGGTCACACGATGGTTTACAAGGGATGCACATCCACCGCTAATGGAATGAATAAAATGATTTATTTAGTATGTGCTTCCAGGATATTTGATATGCTTGGCTACGTTTAGCCCATGGCCTCATCATAATGAAACAGCAAGCAGTCAGAGTTGCAGAAGAGGCATCTTACTGGAAGAGGAGAGTAAACTGTGCCCGAGGCTCTGTTAAATGATGCTACTCGTCGACAGTCACACCCTTATTTCTCTTCTTGTCAATACAATTCTCAGCAACAGAGGCTGGTGAAATACATCCAAAACATGCCTGGTTACAAATTACAATTACGCTATAACCAAATGTCTCCAAATAAATAACACTGTTACATCAGACATTCATCAATTTCACAATACTGTCTATTCATATACATTCTTATAGTGCCACTTTAGTTAAAAACGCTCCGAGCCAGTTAATTCAATGACCTGTGAAATTCCTGGAGGATGATGTAGTTCTTAAACTACATGGTATAATGTCTTCTTAATGTCATCTATATTCAAGCATTACATAAATCATGTTATGCAGACATTTTGTGTGGTGTAGAGAATACTAAATTCATTTCTCTGTATTAAAAAAAAAAATGTTTTGAGGGAAAGCTGCACCAGAATCCCCCAGTCTCTGCTTTCTGTACTGGTTGACAGAATTGTTCCCAAAGACTTTTGGACATTCGTTTTTATGACTCTTGTTCCCTTGACTCTCTTCAATCTTAGATGATATTGATCTTCTTTTTTTTTTAAAAAAGAAAAAGCTGTAGGGGAAATCATTCTGCTTTCAACTGTTCTCCATGTTCTGTTGGTCTAGACTGCTTTGTGTCTTCATTGGCTTAAATTAGCCAACAGTGTGCCTCAGGAATCCATCTTTGTAACTCTGTATGTAGCTCTAATTGGCCGAATAGTTCCCAAAGCACATCACTATATAACCATAAAATGTAGTGACTTTAAAAGATTGTACCTCTTTAAAGACTGTAAAAAGGTGAATTTAGAACATTCCACATACAGTCACCAAATGTCTTGCTGTCAACACTGGATGTCTGTGAGAAATGGAGACATTTTTGATTATGATTTAATCTTTAAAGCTGCTTGTACCAAAAACAATGTTACACACGTTCACATATGGTACCTGCTCAGCACTGTAGTAGAAATGTAGCTTTAAGGTTTATAACGAAGACAAATTTTAGAAAATCACTTTTTTCCTGACCTCTGAATCCCTGTTGTGTTTAGCCCTGGCCAACACGCAGACCTTGTCTCGACATCAGCGCCACAGGGAAAGCACTCGTCTGGTCCAAGGTCAAAGCAGAGAACTATCGGCGGCCTTTGCCATCATGACAGGGTTTCAAATGATCTGCCTGGCAACCTCAGCCTGCCACACATTTTAGTTTTATTGTCTGGTTGTACGTGTCTTACACTGGGGTTTCCTTACAACATAAATCTCAACTTCTCTAAGACTAGACTGAGTCAATTTACTCTTATCTCAAACGGAAAAATAAATTACAAGTACATGACACTGTCCATTTTCTAAAAAAAATTAAAATCAATAAGTTATTTGATATATGGAGCATTGCGTTAGTTCAGGCAGAGCCCTGGACTCATGTTCATACACTGTAGGTATACAGGGCGGGCTTTATGGCCTGACCTCGCATGTTTTGCATATACTGTCATGCCGACTTTTCATTCTGCTGCAGCAAGGAGTTACAAAACAAGTTTGTGTCTTTTTGGTAGAAATTTTGTTTCTTGCTGCTGATGGTCTTTTTTAAAATTCAATTTTATATTGAATAGTGTTTCCTACTTTAGTGTTGCTTAGGGACAGTGTTCATGGTCAGTCCTCAGGTATGACTGGTTGGGTTAGAGTTAGGTTTACGCAAATCCATAAGGAAACAAAAACTTGCCATATTTATTTATATGATATGTATGTGAAGTTACTTGCATTGGTTTAATTAAAAAATGCAGTTAAAATAATTAAGTTGATTATTCTTCGTTGCTGTCCACAGCAGTAAACTATAAATATTCCAAATGGTATGCATTCACATTTTCCCTACATACTTTTTTATTATTAGTCGTATTCTATATCATCATTAGATCTACAGCTGAGCTTATGCTGCTACTCTACACTCAAACTCATTGCTAATTTGGCTATAGCTTCAGAGAGTGAGAGGGCTTTGTTATATGTACTTGTTATACTTTGTGATACTACTATTTCCAACGGATCAAGATACTTTTAATATCTTGCTGCAAGTATGTTTTATGTACTACATCTCAAATAAGAATGATTTTTGCTATTAGCATTCAAGACCTGTTGAAGTTTACAAAGGATACATGGTTGCCATAGCTTTGTTGTTTTGAGTGTCTAACCTGCCTTCTGTTATTAAATATTATGCAGCACAATCATCGTTCCAATAGTGGATATAATGATAAACAAATACGGGCCTGGATGCCATCCAGGTTTGGGTTTATGCTTTTAAATGTTTAACTGTTTTTAACTGCTTTTTAATGTTTCATTTCTTATACTGCACTGTAATTTTGATTCTCGTATTTTATCTGTTTTAAATTGTAATCGTTTTTATGTAAAGCATTTCGAATTGCCATGTTGCTGAAATGTGCTATACAAATAAAGCTGCCTTGCCTTGCTTAGATTCTTTTTTTTTTATTAAATGAGTTGAATAATAATAAACATCTGGCTTTTTTTTTCATGGTAGTGGTGGGAACAGCACCATCAGCAGCAATAACGTGACTTTTTTATTGTTTGCATACTGCATTGCTCTTTAAATAACACTGGGCACCGCTGTACCTGTCTGTCCTCAGGGATCCACCTGGCACTGCCTCATCAATAACTTGGTTTACAGGCAGAGTCTGCTCACTGACTACAACAAAACAACAAAAGCAAATTCTTAATGAGCACAACCTATCACTAATGACTATGCAAAGTCAGTGTAGTGTTGCACAACATATATCCACAAACTATTCCTTGAAAGAAGAGTACTAATTGTTGTGTAATGTGCATTATAGCAAATTAGAAATGGGTTATTGAAGTGGTTCCCAAACCTTTTCTGCAGAGGCCCCTTTTTGTAGATACAAATTATGATGACCGTCACTGACCGTCCCTGATTGGTCAAACACCCATGCGCGGTTGCTTCAACTTGTGTACTGCTTTATTCATAAAACAAGGACGTACTTAACTATCGATTTAGGGCCATTTTAGGACAAGGGGAGAACATTACTGGGTTTTTTGATATTAAGAGCATGTAATCACGTCTGTTGCTTTTCTGCTCTGATTTTTCTTTTCTTTTTTTAACTCCCTCAAGTTTAAGCGGTCCTGCAAAATCGAGAGGCATATAGAGGGGAAAAACATGAGGCGCTCAGCAACACAAAAGAAGCGAGCAAAAAGCTACACTCTTATTGGAAACCATTACAAAAAGCCGCCTCAGGCTGCTAAGAAGCACTCTGATCGGGGCCTTAACTATCCTGTTCGCTAAATCTGTATAAACCAAAGTGTAAAGCCAACAATGTCCCTATATTTCATCTGGGAACAGTAACTGGTTGCCTGTGTAACGGTTACTAGGCAAAAAACAGTCTGGCACTTAACTCCTGTAAAACAGCTAATACTAGTCATTTTTAAACTTTTGTTTTTGAAAAGATTACCTTAAGGGTGCTGGTAGGTGGACTTTGTCACCTTTGGACAGATCCAGGCTTCCCATGTCTCCCTGTTTCCAGTCTCTGTGGTAAGCTAAGTTAACCAGCTGCTGGCTCAAGCTACATATTTACTGTACAGATGTGCTACTGAAGCCTGACAAGCCAGACCCACATCAAAATGTTGGGTCTGGGAACTCACCATTGACAGGGCTTAATCCAAGGGGCGGGATAAACGGTTGTCTTTCAAATTCCCTCTGCATCCAATAGGATAGCACTACAACCAGGCAGAGCAACGAAGAAGGTGGCGGAGCTAGTTGATAGATTAAACTTTTGCCGTATCCGGTCGGCAAAACTCTGAATACATCTTCCTTTTTTAAGAATTACTTCAGTGCCGTTCTTTGTTCTTTTCTCAAAGAAAAGCTTAACTCCAAGTCTTCCAGAAGACAGCTGTTCGCCAGCAGCAGTCATAAGCTCGCCCACCGACTCTATACACGATGTGATTGGCCTGACCAGAGTTTGGTTTTTCCAGCTCGCAAGCCAATGGAGAGTTCCTAGACCCCCCTGGCTGCAAATTAAATTTGCTGCTGCTAGGGTGTGTCTAGATTTCTAGGCTAGTGATATTGATCTTCTTACCTAACTCTCTGGAGGAAAGCAAATACTCATATCTCCCAAAATTTTAAACAATTTCTTTAAGGCAAAGATGGCACCAATGCCTCAGTCTACATTGTCCAACATTTAGGGTTGCTTGTACTTTTGGAGTGAGAGTTTTTGATGGGTGGTCTTTTTACAGATGTCCCTTATACCCACTATGTTTTCCTTCCAAATTAAACATTAAGGATGTCTCCCCTGTGTTAAAATGATCTGCACTCCACAGAAATGGTGGCAGCCTTGAGATGAGGCATAATCACAGTTGTTAATGCGAGTGTAGAGCTTGCAATTCTTCTGTTCATTAGGATACTAAAAAAAACAGAATATACATCAACGTGACACAAACAGAAGTCTTACAGTCTGGCATAATTAATCACTCCCCAACACAAACACATGTAATGAGCTATCCAGATTGTAAACAGTTTATCATAAAATGCTTTTGAGATCTAAACTCTGCACGTGCACACTACATGTGAAATATCTCTGTAATTATATTAAAGATGAAGAGCAGTAAGAGTGAGGCTTTTCAACAACAATGTCATGAATAAAAAAAAAGTCGAAGCATCTCTCTGGTACTAGAATTAGCATGATGTTCAAAACAAACTTTCAAGCCTCTTCTCTGGTGATTAATATAAGTATTAGTAGTGGAAACAGTTTGAAAGAGAATCATAATGAACGTAAATACTATTGCAGAATGTCTCTGTTTTGTCAACCCTGAAAAGGAAAGCATCTTTTAAAACATGATCTTAAAAATAAATAGAACTGAAAAATGGAGATGACATGAAACATTTGAAGTGCTCCTACTACTGAAAACATGATGATAATGTAGTGTACTTTAAATTGCCATAGCTGAATAAAATGGCGAAGATGGTTCAAAATCATCTTTTATTTTCCATTTATGTCCCCGTTTTGAGGAAATATGTGTTTAATGGTTGTTGTTAGTCTGCTGGACTGATGAGCGGGTGTGATAGATGCATTCATGTGCTGTGTGATGACATTGTACAAGTGTTTACTGCAGGATGGTGTCCTGGCATGTTGCATTCTTCAGGGGACACAAATCAAGCTTCCATTGTAAGCTCATCAGTCATCGCTGTGTTTTGGCAAACTACTCAGCTCTCACAGTTGGATGCTGGCAATACCAGTTCTGCTGTGTCAAAATAATGATAGGACACTGCAACATTTTAGTCTCACTATGAAGTTTTTGAGGTCTCTTTCAGAAATCCAAAAGTGGAAAACTGAAATTGAGAAATTTAAGAGAATTACATAAAAGATTTCCATACAGAAGTTACGACAAGATGACAGTACATTAAAATGTCATAATGCCAGAGGAATTTGACTTTTCTTGCAAATGTCAGTAAGCTTAACAGACTGTGGTAACAGTGTAACTGTTCCGTTATTTCATGTGTTTACTATTGTAATGCATAACCTGATTTCATCAGGTAAACAAAAATGGGAAATTAGGGACATATGGTTGGGGCCATAGATTTTAACTTTCTCAAACCTCAGTCAGATGAAGGATCAATGACTCAGGCAGACTAGACAAACATATTCAACTAAACAACCCCTCTGCCCCTGCACTCTCTCTGCTAGGGGATGGAGAGGGGGGATTGCATGCATTTTGTTTGTCTATCTAATAAAGCAAGACGTATCAGTATGTATGTATGTATGTATGTATGTGTGTCTGTGTTTGGGGGGAAGGTAACCTGCACGTCACACGCAGACGCGACATGCAGAACGCTTTACAACAACAGGGAGTGTGTGTTACCGCCTTTGACTCTTTTCCTGCTTCCAACGTTACATGTTTGCTGGATATACCAAAAACTAACTTTTCTTCACTTTACTGGAGCACGAGCGGACAGCTGAAAGGAACATCGCCACTGTTGGGTGGAATAAATTTGGCGACAAAAAAAGGCCCTATGCTTTTCAGTGTCTATTATTTTGCTAAGAGTTAACTCAATAAGAAGCCATTTGGCAACACTAAATATCAAACAAAAGCCAGACACTATAGTATTAAGTTGCTGTGAGCTGTAGCCTACATTCACCACTTCTAAACAGAGGCAGAACATAACGTAATCTCGGAGATTATTACTTCACAGCGCTGTGCAATGCGAGAAAATCTCAGAGCTGAACAGGGCAGACACAGTAGTTTTCATCAGACTCACCCTGTGTCAGGTTAATTAAGTCTACTGCTAATTTACAACACTAATAACATTACGGTCGCCAAAATACCCCCACGAATCAAATCCCCTACTTCACCTTTAACCGTCAAGCCACTAAACCTGTATGGAAATTAACACCTCTGCTGAAGTGTTCGATTTGTTATCGATCATACGACACGTGACAACACCGTCTCTCTCTCTCTCTCTCTCTCTCTCTCTCTCTCTCTCTCTCTCTCTCTCTCTCTCTCTCTCTCTCTCTCTCTCTCTGCACACAAACACACAAACAGTCCGCTGGTGGTTGATGAACGCAGATATGTGCAGATAACTCTCATAACGTGCCGGGTAGGTAGCACACTGCCATGAGTCCATGAGGCAACTGTCTGATTACTCCACATTTTCATAGTGATATTTTGTGATTACATTCTGAATCTGCAACGTTCTCTGTCAGGTAAATGTAATAGTACAATGTCATCCTCTGATGTAGAAGAACACTGTAAGTCAGTAGTAGGCAGTACAGTGGAGTTGCATATTAAGTGGTTTGGGGTCCTTCTGTAAGTAATTTTGGGGTACAATCTGGTTTTGAACAATTCTACAAGCAGCAATACCACAGGCCAAGCAATCAGCCCGTTCCAAACAGCCATTTTCAACCTGCACTGTACTAGTTTTGTTAACAAGGGGGATGGCATTCCCCCATATTCCCCCCTCAAACCGCATATGCTACAAATAAACACTAAACTGGACTGCTTGAATTAGTCAATGCATATGATGAAACATGTCCTGATTCACAGACCAAATGGCCAGGATGGATTAAGAACACAGGAGTCTGAATCAAAGTCCCAATGTTTGCCAGCAAAATGTGCCAGACTGTGGAAAAATCTATAGTATTAGATGCCTCCAATATATAGAGGGGAAGTTTCACTTTTATGTAACTGAGGCAAGGCAGGATTTAATAAGTAACATTACTCACCAGCTGCAGGGAACCATCCAAAGAGACTATGTACACATGTGAATCACTGACTGCCTTTGTGAGCTTTTTTCCTCTTAGAAAAATCAAAACAAAGTGAGGCATTCGCCATCTAGAGCCATCAAGCTGTCATATCTATGAAACCTGAATTACTACTTAGTGGCAGCTGTCACTACTGAAACTCTAAACATCCGATCCTACACTTCCACTGAGCAAATGATCACAAACACAACACAGAACGCTGTCCTACCTTACGAGAGCTTTTTTTTTTTTTTTTTTTTTTATTATCCAACACATTTATTAGACAAGAAGCAGAGACACTCCTGTCTCATCAAGGTTGTTAGATTTATTATTTATACGTCCCAATTTGTAAAACAAACTCTCACCCACACAATTTGTGACTGGCCAGTGTCTGATATAAAACTCCATGAATTAGAAAAAATGAGTAGCTAATTAGTGTGCAGTAGTTGGCATAACTTGCTAGGTCCTATTGATTTCTTCTTTGGGGAAGGGAGTTTGTCAGCAGGAGTCAAACACACTGTTGGTGTATTAATTTGAAAACCATATAGCTGTTGGCCCAGTCAGCCCGATTCAATTTCTGTGCTTGAAAATGGGTGATACTCCAAGTGGCCAATTTGTACACCTACCTGAAGCCCAGAGAGCCTGTGTGCTTATAAATCACTGGATGCATATAATTATGTACTGTGTGTTGAAAGGGATGCTCCCTCTTGGGATATTGAACACTTTACTTCACACTGCAGTTTACTGCACCACAAATCCTCTTTAACTCGCCTTATCATAGTTCTCTCCACTGCTGTTTACTGCCCCCTGTCTGCATATGCAACTCAAAGTGGCATCAGTGGGAAACCCATCTATGGTCACTGACAGGAAATCCTCTTGGCACAGAGGATGAGCAGATTTCAAACTTTACTGTCTTCTAAACAGCAGAGAGGGAGCGCTCCATTTAAATGAAGCCAGGTTTGTACTGCCAAATGGTTGTTTTCCAACCACCTCCGCCCTCAACAGAAGAATTTCTGTAACAATGGGGACACAATATTTTGACGTCACTTTATATCAAACTTCAAAATTAAAAAAAAAAAACAATCTACTTCTAACAATTATTTTCCCTCCTGAGGCTGCGACAGTATGCAGTTAAGTGTTGCCTAAATGCAACAGAAAGTGTTGAATTCCCACACCCACAGGACACAGACACACATGGACATACACTGTCTACACGTACACTCACATAAATACACGTATTTTTAGCCATTCCCTGTTGTATCTTCACTTTCAACAACACTTTCAACTCCGAGAGTCGATGAGTTGGAATAAGTGTTTCTTGGATGGATCCCACATTGATACAATAGAGCAGATAAAGTAGAATTAGCTGGGTTCATAGAGTGGAGAGCCAGTAATGGAACTGTCGGTGTATGGAGGGACTGTTAAGCACTGGCAAAACAACCACACTGATTGTCAGGCTAGATTTGTTGTCCATGTTGGCTCAAAAGTTGAGTTTCTAAGCCCATTCTTGACCTTAATAACAACAGGTGACAGAACGTGTAAAGATGTAATCTCGAGGTCCACTTCGTACTTCTAAAATCAATTTTTAAGCCAACATGGATGTCGCATGCAGTCGTTATTTATTTATTTATTTATTTATTATTATGCTATATTTCCAACAGAGCAAACTCCATCTGTTTATAACTGGTTCTTAAAATTGAGATTGTTCTGTCAACCACATGTAAAATGATTCAATAGATTATACATTGTACATAGTGGAATACACATAGCAGTGATTTATTTTTTTTTTTTATTGAAAAAGCCTACATGTGGCTGATATACATGTGATGCTAAGGAAAACAAAACTCCACCAGAGGATCTTAGTGAGAAGGAAACATCAGTGTTCATTTTGATACAACACTTGACTCCTGCCTGTTTGCATGTTTTATTATGCCTTCATGTGTCCGTCAAACAGATAGCACTATAGTAGCCTATTATATTCCACAATGTTAAATATGAATTTAAAGTTATCTGGTTCTTCATATCTTTAATGGAATGAATGTCAGCTAGATTTGCAGAATGACATTCTAACATATTTGGAAGAGAATGACAACGGACAAGTTTCTCCCAGTATTCTGCGGGACGCATGTAAAGCAGTGATGAGAGGCAAAATTATAGCAAAGTTGGCCCTTCAAAAAAAAACTTATGGCGCTTTTCCATTACATGGTACCTGCTCGACTCACCTCGACTCTACTCGCCTTTTTTGGTTTTCCATTACGAAAAAAAAGTACCTGGTACCTGCTAACAGGTACTTTTTTTAGTACCACCTCAGTCGAGGTTTCAAGCGAGCTGAGCCGATACCAAAAGGTGACGTGAAAATGCCAGCTGTGTTTGTTTTTGCTGCCTCCAGCTTCGTTTTAAACAAAATGTGTCTTCTGGCTGTGGAAACAACAACACACCTTCGACGTTCTGTGTGTGTGTCGCGTTACGTCACGGCAGTTTACTGCGGCGCCGCTATGACGACCAGCCACGCTGAGGCGGTACTAAAATCTGTAATGGAAAACGGACGCACAGTGCATCGAGTCGAGTCGAGCAGGTACCATGTAATGGAAAAACGCCATTAGACAAGAGGAATTAAACAAATTAGAACTTGAGATGAGTTTAAAATAAATTTGGATTCTGATGTGATGAAGTACCTGGGAGTAAATCTTCCAAAACATTTTGCCAAAATGATATCTGTAAATTGCAATATTTTAATTTCCAATATCAAATCAGATTTGTCTGAGTTTTTTGAGTTTAGCACAGAGGGTGGAAGCAGTTAGAATTAATGTACTTGCAAGACTTGTATATTTGTTTCAAACCATCCCATCATAACTCTCAAATGGACAATTCCAGGATCTGGATAGAGTAATTTCTAAATTTATTTGGCGGATAAGGTTTTAGACGCTTCAGCTATCCAAGGAAAATGGAGGTCTCTCCCTCCCAAATAAAAGAAATTACTATAGAGCAGCACAGATACAACATTCTGATTGATATACTGTATGCAATCTATCCTACACAGCAAAGTGGAAGGAAATAGAATGCGGTATATCCAGCGATATTCCTCTTCAAGCTGTGATAGGTGATACTGTCTTAATTAAATGTGTTCAGGTTTCCAGTCCATGGATAATGTCATCACTCAAACTTTGGTGTCAGGTGCTAAAAGATCACCGGTTCCCAGGAGCCATACCTTATGATGAGATGGATAGCTTATGATTCAGATTTCATACCCATCAGAACAGACGCAAGATTTAAAAAAATATAGGCTGAAAACGGTCTGGTAAAATATAAAACTAAGACATTTTCAATATTTAAAAGTCCACTATGGCTTAACAAATCTAGACTTCTACAGGTTTTTGCAACTTAGACATTATACTGAGAAAGTGATAAATAAGGCGGACATAGATAAATTCAGGTACTCTGAAGGTCTTCTTAATGAGGTAAGTCGGACCCAGGTCGCAGGAATATCTCAAAATTGTATAACAAAATGAATGAGTTAAGTGGAGAGGACACAATTTATATAAAAGATAAATGGGAAAAGGAAGGAAAATTCACTCTACACTCAGAAATATGGGAAAAATGAATTAGACAACAATGGAGAAGCACATCTGCGCTGTCCTGGAGAGAATTTGGGTGAAGGAACCTAATGAGATTTTTTAAAACGCCAGCACAACAGACTTTCTTGAACAATAACAGCACATGCTGGAGTTCCTGTGGGGAAAAGAAGGCAATTCATTATTATGTGTTTTGGCGGTGCCCTTTACTTCTGGTCTACTGGAAACATTAAAACCTTTATGAAAAAGGTGTTAAAGGTAGTTATCCCACTCCAGTTGAAGACTGTGTACCTGGGTTTGAGACCAGAAACTGTTAAGGGATTTGTAAACAAGTATATGTTTAATATTATTTTGATAGCCAGTAAGAAAGCCCTTACAAGGAAGTGGTTGACAACAGATGTACCCAAGGTTGAAGATTGGTTCGAGGTTATCCACGACATTTATGCAATGGAGAAGCTCACTTTTACTGTAAGACTTGAATAAGATCAATTTAAAAACTGTTTGGCATCCTGGGTTGAATCAATATCCTCACTCAGACTTTACTTCATTTATGAAGATCTCATTTTTACATCTCCTCCCCCTAATTTTTTGTTTAAGCTACTCAAATGTTCGTTCACTTAACTTTTTCTCCAGGAGTACATATTTTCAGCTTGTCTTTCTTTCATACTAGCTGTATTATTATTATTATTATTATTATTATTATTATTATTATTATTATTATTATTATTATTATTATTATTATTATTATTATTATTTAAATTCACTATTTTAATTGTTGTGTCCACCAGTTATTTTTTCTTTCTTTTTATTTTTTATTTTTATTTATTTTTTGAATTTTTATTTTTCCTTTCACTCATTTATTTTCTCTGGATTTTCAATAACGTTTAAGTATGTCATTCCATTCTTTTCTACGTATATATAATTTATTTAATTTTTTCTTTCAATCAGAAAAATATGCACATTTGTTGTGCTGTATTATGTACACCAATGTGTTCCTAATACAAATTTGAATAAAAAAAAGAAAATTAGTTAAAGAAGTGCAAACATTTAGAAAAGGACCATTGAATGCCAATTATTTAAACATATGTTGCACTTGGCTAACATAGCATGAGGAGAGGGGGAATATTCATAGTATTCAAACCACTCTGCTGCTTTCGCTTCTCTCTTAAAGATGGTTATCTACTGTAAATCAATAGGCCTCCTCACTATTGGCATGACTGGGAGCTGACTCAGCTTAATTACCCCCTGGTCCGACCTTTAAATCACACAAATGAGAACAAATAAATAATGACCGGTTAAAGTACCGCTGTCTTAGCACTTTCGTCAAAATCGGTATGCACAAATGAATGGTAAATTTATGGAAATGCAACAAGCGTGAGAGGAGCGTCTTGCATTTTGGGTGACAAATTGAAAGCAGAGGAACACCCGAGAACTGTCTGCCTGAGTGCCAAGTAAGACAGTTAATCTCTACACTGTCCGGGGCCGCTTAATTCCCACTGAAATGTGGCACACATTCCCCTCTCCTTCCTATTCCCCATGTTCTTCTTCCCTTATCACTATAATTTGGTGTGCACTGACAATGGGAAATTTGACAGAGCTATTGACAGTAACTATTCCACAGTGGGCTAATAACTTCGAGATTTCAGACAATGAGGGGAATATTAAAAAGGATTGTACTGTAGCGTGAATAGAAAAATAGAGTAATGACTGATTGTACGGTATATTACAGCATCATCACCCCAGGAAACTTTTCTTTAATTTGTCTTGGTTTCGTAAATTATTTTAGAAACCAGTTTAAGAAAATATACCATTCCCACCCATCTTCTCCCATCCAGGAGAAGATGGGCAGTGACTGGCCACCACTGCCAACCTGCCAACTGGAGGATATTGTAGTTCAAGCTCAAAATGTCCAAGGATAGTTGGACGCCATGCACCGGACGACATCTTCTAAAGCATCTTCTTAAACATCTTCCGAAAGCTGCAGTCATGGGAAGGTGACTGAAGGTTTTAGCATCTAGACATATCTAATACTAGGCCTTTAAATGTTGACCCAAGTTAGAGACAACAAGCATAAAAATAAAGGACAAAAACTGCAGTTTTCAGAAACATTTAAACATTATGTCTACCAGCAGACAATTGTAACCTTTGTCTTGTTTTTATAGGGCAAACTTCAATCCTCGTATGTCTCTGCACAAGGAAATAAAGATATTTCCTGAAATGTAAAATGTATTGCTTTACATTTTTATCACACAGATTATATAAAAAAAAAATACTGTAGCCAGTCTGACATTGCAATACTTGTATCAAAAACCTGAGTCTGCTTTTATCTGTGGTGTGTGGAATGACTTACGTCCAAACCTCAAGGTCTCCGCATCTGCTGCGAGTACAACAGTTGACAACTTCATTTAGTTGTGCTGAAGCAATGGATCTTGAGCTTGAAGATTTTTACCTCTGGACAGCAAACTCATTTAGCTGAGGTCTCCATTGATTTTACCAGTTTTTTTTGCCTCTTGTATGCTAGGAAATGATTTACAACAGAACTTGCTATGGAGCAAGACTGCATTTATAAACTAGGGTACACAAAATGTACAACTTTTCAGACAGCTGGGAGTTTTACATGGCATGGTAATGTATGCAATTATACATCCAGATTTTGTAGCTTATCATTCATTTTTGTTGACTAGTCACTTTCAAGGTGAACTTTAGTCGTAGAGAGAGCCAATGACTTTTTTGAGAGTCAGAACTTTTCAAAGTTAGTGAGCTAAGGAATCTGATGTTTGACAGCTTTGTTAAGTGATCCTGGGATTTTTCTCTTGTGCTTGTTTGGACATAGCACGCTCTACTTTAAAGTTGCTGCTACAATACAAATTGATCTGTGCGCTGGATGGGAACACTAACAAAGGCCAATCAAAGGCTCTTGTATTGTGAAGAAAATCTGGCAGGATAGTTGACTCATATAGAGGACTAACAAGGTTTTGGACTCTCAGAGGACTTTAACTGCCCAGCAGTCTCCTCCATTAAGTAGTGTTGAGTTGAAGAGCTGAAGAGTTATTTGATGGTTTGAAAGTTTAATAAAAATACAAGCGGGACTCACATTGCATTTTTGCACTTTTTAGTACAACCTCATACAGTAACATTATGGGTTTCTCTTTTACTTTGGTCTAAGGTTGTAAAAGGTTTTAGTGAAATGAATCCTGCAGTCAGAGGACTGTACTAAGCACCTGCCTTTGCAAGATGAACCTTGAATTTAGAGAGCTGAGATTATATGCCATTAACACTGTGCCATGCCACATTGTATAAAATAATTACCATTTCCCTACTGTTCACAGCTTATGCAGACATTTTATGGAACCTCTAATTTAATTCAACACGTGCAGTAGTATTGTTTGATTCACGTGTGATTTTTTTTAACTGCATTTACAGTAACAATGAAATGCTAAATGCAGTGTTCACAATGTATTTTTCTAAACTTATACTTCTGTATGTGAGTGAGATATGCAGTAATAATATATCACTAACATGGTCCATTTTTTTGGCAGAATCATTACTTTTACATTTATAAGTGCATTTTGCTGATAATATTTCTGTGTGCAGACTTTTATGTAATTGATTATTTTTGATTGTTCTATTGGTACTTTTACTTAAGGAAATTAAGTGAGTACTTGGTCATCTGCAATGTGAAAATGATCTGTATTACAATTGACTTGAGAAGCTACTCTAGCTTTAGTGAACATTTGCTAGATATTTACAACTACCTACTGCTAAGGACCAACCCTGAGTTATAATAAGTCGCTCCCAGAGCTGAAGACGGTGTTTGCTGATTGTCATGCTGCAGTGACAAAATGAGCTGGGCCTCTCGTCTGCCCTCTGGGTCATTAATAGCTCCCTGGGAAATGTTTCTGCCTAGTTCTCATTTATCCGATAATCCTCTAATTAATTCTCTCTCATTTACCTTGGTTAAAAGAAATCAATAGCACAGGTTTCACTTAGTTTGACAGATGTTCTTCTGCTTTATCCCTCAATGCTGTGTGTGTGTGTGTGTGTGTGTGTGTGTGTGTGTGTGTGTGTGTGTGTGTGTGTGTGTGTGTGTGTGTGTGTGTGTGTGTGTGTGTGTGTGTGTGTGTGTGTGTGTGTATCTGTGGACAGCATACGTGGTGTGGAGATGAGTCTGAAGTGACTAAACTGAGTCATCTGAGTAAAATTGCAACCAAGGTATGAGTTATGTTTTCGAGACTAAAACAAATATTTTGGATGGGAATATTCACTTAATATTAGTCTCAATCTAATCTGACACCAACTGTGGATACGCATTTGTTAGCGAATGCTACATATTGTTTTTCACCACGGAGGGCTCTGATCCTTTGAGCTCTTTGTCTCCTCCCTAACATTTATACACTTTTTTTCTGAAGCTCAAAAAGTCAGTCCCAAAGGTTTCAATTAGAAAAGTGTGGTGCATCTGAGTGTATTGGATTTAATAGTAGAGAGTGATCTCCAGAGTGTTGTAGAAGGGTACTGCTGGAAGAGCTGCTCTGTCTCTAACTTGGCTAATTGGGTTTCTTTCAGCTTTATCCCACAACACATTGAAAAAGAGAGGATTCTTTCATTGTGAGCTGCAAATCTTAGCCAAGTGTACATTGTGATGTGTTATTGCTGATCCACGTAAAGACAAAAACATTTCCCAAAGCATGCCATAGCTTCACTGTTTATGTATGTTATTTACTGTTATTGTTTGTTTATCAGAGTCAGATATACATTATTGTAACTGCATTTAGTATTACTAGGCTTGGCCTCCGGAATAGCCGCTTGGAGCTTGCTCTTTAACCGCTTATCCAAACAACTTCACACCTGACACTGCGTTTCCTTGGGTCCTGAGATATACATCTGTCATTTGCTATCAGCTAGCTATTTGGGACAAGGCTATTTCCAGGAACAAAAGCGTTCATTCTGAAAGTTACATCGCTGATGCTTAAAATATTAGAAATTGCTACAACGTAAATGAATCTGTTCGTGAATGTACTGTAGCAAGCCACAGAGAGCAGAAGTTGTACCCAGCATGCCGTTCGGCAGTGTTTTTAGGGGTCCTCTCTCAATACACTAAACAGTGTGAGTTACACTACTGATAAATATGTCCCGTAGATCTCAAGAGCTCGCACTCGGCACTGCACTTCCTTAGCAATACTTGGCAGCTGCCAATTGTGAAGTCGATCGGATGAACGATTGTCAGATAAACAGACAGTCAGACAGATAGACAGAGACAGCGACAGATAGATAGACTATTGTTTGTCGTCAGGGTTTAACAAATTAAGATACATTAAGAGTTAATCTTACTAAATACTTACGATTAATTAAGTTTTCCAATATTGAAATGATCTCTTGTTAAATTAAGCCTATTAAAAATAATATTCACAGATGAAGGCTGAGAAAAAAGATAAATCCACGTAAGTGTCCTAAGACTGCATAAAGCTGCTAAATAGCCTGTGCTAATTATCAGGCCTTGCCATTTGGCCGATGGCAGTGAAAGTGGAATATGACTATGTCATTGGTTCAGTTATGGTAGGGCAACGTCATCAACAGCACACGTCCATTTTTGATGATGGAGTAGCAAATAAATGGTCCCAAATGGCCTCCATTTTACTTCGCCTCCTCCTCTCCCCTCCTTTTTTTCATCCCTCTCTCATCATAGTTCTCGTTGAGGAAGTGGTGAGGGAGGAGAGGAAAAGATCTACCTAAGTGGTACTCTGAGGAGGCAGGATGGAAAACCATTCGACAGGTGTGACCTTTTGTGCTGCAGTTTCAACATGAAAGCAAGCAACACTACTACTCAAAAGTGAAAAAAGGCTTTCAAAGTTGAATATGATGCTGAAAAAAACAGTGTTTTGAAAAATCTTTCTGGCTATTTAGGGCTTAGCTGTTTTCTAATCCTCAGGAGCTCACTGATGTTTGGAATCAACAGAATATAATGTGTTTCTTTCTTTTGAATTAGTTGAAATGAGATGAAAAGTGTTTGCCTCAATTTGCAGTGAAGTGGAACTACTGGTGACATTAAGGCTGTAGCACTGACGGAGGAAGTACAAATCTTTCACTTAATTAAAAGTAGACATTATCTTGTGGGATTCTGCTCTCACTGTGAATGCCCTCCAAGGAATCCTGAGAGGTTACGCCTGCCTTCACTAAAAGCTGCTGCATTAGAAAGCAGTAGTTAATACCTTCACAACTTCATGTTCACTCTAAATTCAACTAGAACTGGTCTACTGCCCAGTACTCATTATCTTAGGTGAAATGCCTGTTACTGACTAGACTTCCAAAGATTTTGTTCATCTTTTATTTTTGAGATTTCTTTTTTTCAATATCTTTCTCCATTATAATCCATTAACTGATTTGTTGGCCACTTAGGGGCAGCAGAACAAGCTATAAACCAAATTTTGTATTAGCCAACGTGTAAACCAACACATCTTCGTACCTAAACAACATTATAGGTTGATTTCGAAAGACTCCCAAAACGACACATACAACGGTTTTATTTATTGCTGCACGGTGGTGCAGTGGCGGATCAAGAAAATTTGACATGGGGTGGCAAAGGGGTAGCGAGAGATCTTGGCAGGGTGGCAGGGGAAGACGGTACATGGGAATCCCCATATGTAAACGCACTGCTACGCCCTACTATGCCCCGCAACACCCTGCTACGCCCTGAACTGCTACAACTACTATTTCTAGTCATAGTTCCATTATCTTTATTGTGACTATAATTGCCACTGTTTATCATACCAACTGCTGTTAAAAATTATGAATCATAATTCTCCATATCTGTGTATCTATATCAGTGTCTCTGTGTACCAACCGGCAGCAGCAGATCACCGCCCACCAAGAGCCTGGGTCTGTCCAAAGGAAGTTTTTCCTCACCACTGTTGCACCAAATGTTTGCTCTTGGGGGAATTGTTGGGCCTTTGTAAATTATAGTGTGGTCTAGATCTACTCTATCTGTAAAGTGTCTCGAGAAGAGTGAACTCTTGTTACAATTTGATACTATAAATAAAATTGAATTTAACTGAAATTGAATGAAATGGCTTGATCATATTTGATTATATATCTGTATCAGTATACAGACAAATAGAACAGAAAATAAAACATAATGTGTCTTATTTTTTCAGTAATTATGATCAAATAAAAGGTCAAATAAATGCTATGATAGAGAAACTGTAAAACATCATTAGGTAATCTATGTATATATGTAAATCTTTACATGTCTAACCCTATCACATATACAACCGAATGGAATTAGCCAAAAACTGGAAACATGTCACTGAGTTACATGACATGTTATGCTACTGTACTGCAATTTATATGGAAGGAGAATAGAAACAAACCATATGGCCCAGGGGGAACTGCAGGCCTCTTCCTCCCTGTCATCTTCATCTGCCTCCTACTGATCACTCTCTGCCTCTGTCCCTCTCTCTGAATCTGCAGCCTCCTCTTCATCCCTCACAGTCAGTTCTTCCTTTCCCTCTTCTCTTTCACTTATTTCTGCATCTCCTTCTGTGGTCTTCTCCTGCCTGGTCTCTCCAGTTTACTGCCTTATCCTTCTTCATTTCCCTCCTCTTCCTCCTGTGCACTACTCAGAATTGTCTTGGCCAATATCCCCACTTTTACGCTTCAGCTAATATCTCCAACTACTCTGGCCTGCACAAGTCAAGATGTGAAAAGCTGTGGTTATCCTTGTATTACATTACACTGTAGCTAATAAGTAGCCTAACAAACATAAAATCAGAAGAGATGTATTACATGCACACAACAGTTATGTTTAGACTAGCCTTCTTACTCCCATTGTATTTATTGTTTTCCCAGTTTGACAGTAAAGGATGTCACCTGGTTTAATGTGTGCAGCCTTATTGCTGTGATATGTGAGAGGAAGTGGATTGTATAGTACTCCTTAACTAATCACATACAAATGATCGGTCTCAGCAGGGCTGTGTAGTGTGTTGTAACCTAATGCCACCAAAACAGCGACCCTCTGTAAACGTTATGAATTCAAACATGCCAGTTTGTAATATTTGGTATTATACTATTCTCGTCTTTAGTAAAATCAAAACTAAGCAAAGGGCAGAATGCTCTTACAAATCACGAGGGAGCGATTTGACTTATGGCTAACGTAATAGATGTGCTGTTGTTGATGCTGACTCGCCTTTAGCATAGGCTACATTACATTTATTACAAATTTAACTTTAAATTAAATGTGTGTTTTTCCAGTCTTTGCCGGGTTGCAGGGCCACCACACCGCTGCAGACTCGCTGTGTGCGAGCCAGACTGTGCGATGTGAACGCCGCTCTACACATTTGATGCAGGGACGTAGCTAAGTATTTAAGGGGCAGGGGGCTAAGATTACATCTACAATTATTATAAAAAGTATTAATTAATATAAATGAATTGTTTGTTCCAATGTTTCAAGAAGCTTGTGGACATAGTGGCAGTTTGTTTTTACAAGCACAGTTTTTTGAACACCAAAGTTAGGGGGGCAGCTGGGGGGGCCAAGGCCCTACAGTGGGGGGTCAGCTGTGTTTGATTGACCCATCCACCACTCCAACCTGCCTCCTTACGCGGAATTTGGCGCTCTCATACTTTGTCACCTCACTTCCTTGTTTTCACTCGCGATAATTACTTCAGCCACAAGGGGCGCCGCCTAACAAGAAACGTAATTGTGGGTCGTTATGAACTGCTTGCATAATCGATCCATACAACCGTTTTCTGGGTGAGGGTGGTCTGTATTAAACAATTGCTTATGTTATAATTCATTTGGAATAATTTTCTGACCACCCAACTGATGTCAGTCCAACATTCACTTTACTTTTGATCTCCACTATCCCTGTAAGGAAATATCTGGCTGGTCGTTCACTAGCTGAAAACAACTCCCTGCTGCTGCTGGGGTTGGTGAGAGCTGGAGACTAAATCAAACCAGTAAAGTAGCTGCTAATAAACGGAAAGGCTATAATATGCTAAACCACTCAGTAGAGCTAAGTGGAAACTACATAATTCTACTACCTCTACTAGCAACACCATTGGCACTTCCTGTCATTTGACTAAAGAATATAAATAAATAATTACATACAAATATATATATATACACACACACACACATAGTCCTCATGTCCAAAAAGTACAAAACTAGTAGCTTAAAGCAAAATTGCGGAATTGAGGAAAACTGAAGTCAAAACACAAGGACACGGTAAACAGCTTGTTAACAAGCATTCTGATTAAACTGCTCATAGCATAACATCTCTGGTGATAAAGTAGGCTATATTGGCACCATTTATGTGCACTAGTGGGTTTGATGGTGTAAAAGTGCAGTTACATTTACTAATTATAATTCCAAGCCCAGGTAGCATCTGTGGAAATGCACTGGTTTTGCCAAAAAGCTTGCGACTGCTAAACGAGAATCCTGTAGTAAGAGAGTAGTTACTGTACAGGAATCTACAGCTTCCCACACAGAACAGAAGTTGAGAAACAATAGATGGTAGAGCACAGCCAGAGACTTCCCTTGGTGCAATAAAACCACATGAGCAGAACTGAACACTGACAATAAAAAAATACAATCGATGGGAGTGCGTCACGTTTCCTATCCCATTGACATATTATTTCATGGATCACAGCAAACAAAACTGTGGCTCATTCAACAGAGGGAGCGTCTCAGCTCCCGTTCTTCAGTATGTTGTTGTTGCGGCTGTTTAAGACGTTGTCCACAGTGGAATTAGACAGACAGCGAGGGCACGGGGAGGTTTCAGTCTGACATACTGCAGATGCCAAAAAACAGACAGGCAGACGGGGAGATTCACATAATCTAAGTCATTATCAGACGTAAATGAACAGAAAGTGCAACCATCTTAAACGAACAAAGTGATTTCACAGATCACTGATGCCCTTTTCTGGAGATGGCAAATTAATGGCTGCACTATATATTTTGTTCCCGTGCAGTGCAAGTCCTCCTGAGTGCAATAACACTGAGTGTAAGGGCTTGCCATCAAAGAGGTGAAATCGTTTTCTGCCCTGGACACAGAGCAAAGTGAATGGGGGGAATTGATAATGGGATTCACTTAATTGTAAATTAACAGAATCTTGTTAATAGGATTCTGTTAATTTAAGATTTGTTTCCTTATTGATTAATTTGCTCTTTCTGCAGCGTGTGTAAAATGATGTTAGAGGATAATCACCAGCAACCTTAAATTACTAAGAATTGAATGTGTAGCATGTCGTTAATCAAGCTGACGATCATGAATAAGGATGCAGATTTACTTTATGCTCACAGTCGTTGCCAGCAGCAATCTGCAAAATCTAGTTATTCTAAATTGGTATTGATGCAGTGGTGTGAATGTAATATACCTCTGCATTAATGTAATTTATGTTTAGGCATTTTTGTCATGATGGGACGTATGTGCATTTCGATATGTTAGAGATCTAAATATCTCTGTTACAAAATGACATAGGTTTGGAGGGTTCTATTTACATAACATCTATCGCATCAGTTAAATTTGGAAAACACTCCTCCAGGATGTTACTGAACAATTTGAATCTCAGAAATTCCCGCAGGGAGTGTATTATTTATCATCCACTATGCCGATACAGTCAGTGTGTTACAGTACATCCTGTAAAATTTAAATACTGTTTGTCCCAACCCACCCTCAAGACTGTGTTCCTATTCAGCGTTGCCAAACTGCCTCAGTGAATCATGCTTTGTTTTCATTTGTCGTTTTCTGGCGCAGAATCTGGAGGTGTTAGTGGTGGAGGTGGGGGCAACAGGTAACACAGTGAGAAACATGCTGAGAAAATATCTGCCTTTGAGCACACTGTACATTCTTGTACTTTACTTGAGTCTTTTCTTTTCATGCATGCCATTTTCTACTTCTACTCCACTACATTTCAGAGGGAACTTTTGTACTTTTTACGCCACTACATTAATCGGACAGCTTCAGTTACTAGTTACTTTACAAATTAAGATTTTTGCACTCAACACACATGTAGTTTTTAAAATACAATGTTTTATTATAAATTAAACTACCCAACAATATGCAGGCCTACAAGTACAGCTGAAATGATTAGCCGATTAAACACTTAAATGATTGACAGAACTGTTTTGATCGTTTCCAGTTTCAAAAAATGTTCTGCATTGAGTATTTTTACTTTTAATACTTTTAGTAGCCTACATTTTCCTCATAATACTTAGATTAAGTAACATTTTCAATGCAGGACTTTCACTTATAACAGAGTATTTTTACCGTGTGGTATTAGTACTTTAATTAAGTTAAGGATCTGAATACTTTTTCTGACACTGACTGTTACCAGCAGGGGCAGACTCTACTAATCATTTGTATCTGTGTTAATGAAAAAGTGGCTTTATAAGAACTCACTGCAACTTAATGGAAATATGCTTATTGGTTTTCTTGTTAGATGAGAAGATTGCGCACACGTCTGTTCGGTAAATATGAAGCTGGGGCCAAGAGCCACTTAGCTTAGCTCAGCATAGAAACTATATGACTCACTAATAACATGTTATATGTCCGTTTAATCTGTACAAAAAACAAATTGTAAAAACGACAAATTGCCATTTTATAGGGGCAGTTTTACTACATCTACACTATTCTATATTATATACACATTCTACACTATTACTAACTATTGTTGCTAACATACACATATCAGGGCCTACTTCTGTAGTGTTTTGTGTTTGAAGGATTAAAACCAAATACTCTACACTCCATCACATTCAATTTCAAGTAAACACAGTAATACAGTAATGTAGTTTGATTTAAAGAGATATTTTGCTAATTTAAATCCAGCTCTGTGTCATGGCAATGTGGGCAGTGTATGCAGATAAATGGTGTGTGAAATGTTAAAGCAAAGTGGTTAAATAAATGTCAGTTAATTGATTAATAAATTGATGTCTGTAAATAAAAAAGATATGTCAGCCCACACATACTGTATATCTAGTGTTACAAAGTGGACTTAATAATTTGTTCCTTATATATTTCAATGACAACACAAAAAAAGGAAAAATTCCCAATAGATCCAACATTTTCAATAATGATATCAGACACTTTCATATGTGATCCACAATCTGATATTTGATTTGTGGCAAATGGTACCTTAGGCTGAACAGCCATACCATTATGCATGATTCTTTCACCACTAACAGCAGCAGTTCTGCATGATTTTCTCTTTCTGTGAATTCATCCATGTAACTGCCCTCCACAACAGACTCTAGTCTCACATCCAATCGGTCCATCTGCACAGGAGTGGCCAGCACAAAAGGCAATGATTAAAATCTTGGCCCTTTGTTTTTGTCTTTCCCCCAAAGCCAAAAAGGCATATTTTCTATTATTTTTGAACATTCAGCACTACTTCAAATATGTAAGAAGGTTCAAAGCAACACGGATATGAAAATGCCACTATGATATAGATTCAGGCCGGTAGTCGATCCATGTTCAGACAGGTTGCAGCAACACGTTTGATCACACACTAGCTGCAGATTTCACAACAGCATGTCAGTGAGAGGAGAGAAAACATCATCAGCTAATTGTACACATGCAGTCTATTTAAAGGGGGAAACTAAATACAGTAGCTTCACATATGGGGTGTGTGTGCCAGTTAATGGGTGTGAATGACAATCTCGCCGTGTTTTGAAGTTGGTGGAGCCAGTGTACTCTGTCAGTGTACTCTGTTGGATGGTCGAATGGCTTTGAAAGGCCCCACACAAACACACACACACACCTTTCCGACATTGGATTACGGGGTCCGCGTCCTACCATTTCCTTTTGAACCGACAATCTGACAATCACCCACATTGGCCAGGTGAGAAAGCAGAAAGAGTTGGAAGTTCTCTCTCTCTCTCTTTCTCTCTCTCTCTCTCTCTCTCTCTCTCTCTCTCTCTCTCTCTCTCTCTCTCTCTCTCTCTCTAACTCTCTTTTTTTCATTCTTTACACATCTACTTCTGTGACTTTCCATGTGAATGACCAAGTACAACACTATAAAAGCCTTTCAAGCCTTTCAAAAGACACTTTACAGCAGGAGGAGGAGTTCAGTACAAACAAATCTTAATCAACGCATTTTAAAGTGAACTGACTGACCATAGTCACTGACCGAATCAGTAGCTTGTATCAGGGGGGCTCCACTTACTGGTGACTGAAAGCCTGATTTATTTAAAAAAAAAAAAAAACTGTGAAAGCCGCAGAAACAATCTTTGAACTAAACTACACAAAGTGATGCAAATGAGCAAAGTGATTTGTGATTTCCACCTCTACTATCTGAAAATGTGTATATGTGTTATCCCCATATTGAAATGATGTCTCCCCCTTTTCTATGCCGGCCGGCGGTTTTGATTTCCGACGTGGTCGACAACACATCTTACAAACTTGTTCTGAACAGGCACAGCAAAACCCTTTGGTCAAATGATCACATTTAATACAAGTGAATGCCTTTAACTGCAGAGGAGGGTCTGCCAGACAGATAATAGACAGTCAGCTGTGGAAACTTTGAAAGAAAAATGGGTGACTGTGACCAGTTGAAATGTTATGATTGTACTTGCATCACATCTGTTGGCAGAGACTTCTAAAGTGTGGCTGACGACTTCAGGCCACCAGCTTTCTTTGGTATAATACCTTTGATATTTGACTGCCGTGGCTAACTTTTGTCAGCGCTTCCCTGTCAAACTGTCAAATTCTTGAGTTTTTGACATGAGCGGTAGAAAAATATTTTAAATTATACTGTAATTCTGCACATATTTATTTATTGTTTTCAATGTTATGACAGAAGGCTGACAGGCTAATTAGTATTATATCATTTTATTGTACTTAACTACAACTAAATGCAGGTTTGTCAGCACATTAAACTTGTGTCTCATGTCAAGTTTCATGGCCTATCCTCCCTGCTCAGGCAGTAATGAGGTTTTAACAAAGGCAAGACATAAACATTTAATGAACAATGCAGTTTTTCTTGATAAAATAGTCTGTTTATCCAACAATTCCGCCCTGTCTCGGCAAAACACTGATTAATTATGTGAACCTTGTTTAAGATTTTGCCCGGGGGTCTAGAAATGACTTTAATCCTCTTCCTTTAGTCTCTTTGAAAACAAAGGGACTGCTTTTAAGCCTTTGAGATGCAATCCTTCTAATCAACAACAGATTCCAGTTAATATCCTGGCCTTTTGATATCTTTCCTCAGTAGAAAACAATAAAGTATTCCAGTTGTTTGCTCTTATCTCTTCTGACCAGCCATCAAAATGGCACATGCGCACCCACATATGTCAGCCAAGGTTAACGTCATAGTAACAGAAAGAAGTGGGGGATTTCTGTGAGCTTTGTTTCAGACCCGTAATTTCTACACTCTACTGGAAATTATCGGATTAGCCGTACATACATTATCTTTGGCCTGCTCACATTTCAGTGTAATTTTTCACATTGAAAAGACAAACCAGGAAATAAAGTCTTCATAATAAAGTCTATATGTATCTAAGGCGCCCTTATCACCCCATTCAAACTAGCTCAAGCTGCAGAACTGGGACTATTGCTGAGCGTTCCCCCTAAATGAAAGAGAAAGGGTTTTATCCGGCCTTTACAATTAGAAGGAGGCACTGAGCTGGGTTTGGCTCTATTGCCTCAAGTTATTAGCTCAGGGTAATTAAGTGTGCATTATTCTCCCAACATCAAAATGATTTTTTTTTTTTTTTTGCAGTTCTCTGTCATTGTAAGCAGGTCGTTCGCTGGTCTGACACGTGGAGATACCCTCGAGCCGACCCTGCGAGAGCATGAAGACATAGTGCCAAGAGGAGAGGAGGGGGTGACACAGAGACACAAATACTGTCCTCAGCAAAGGGAAAACCTTGTCAATGACTTCAAAGGTCTGTCAGTGTCTCTGTAGGATTTTGATTACAAGGGTTTTGGATTTGAATGGTTGAACTACTGGGAGAACGGTTATATAGAAGAACAATTCTTTTATGGTGACTATTACTCCTATACATTGCTATGTAGAATGTTTTTTATTTAGAGTTTACATAATTACTGATAAGGTTGACATAAAAATTGTAAAATTGTTTGTTATATAATTAAACTTACAACCATCACACTTTAACAATATTAGTTGTTTAGTTCCATCTGTGATTCCAGCACTCTTTTTTCGTTATAACAGAAAATAATACCAAAAATAAAACCATTTTCCATACGATTTACTCTTGTACTCAAAGTAGCAATCTCGAAGATCTCAGTTTCACTCTCCTCGGAGGCACCTATGGTGTTAAGCGTAATTGCAGGTGTGTTTTTGGATCTCACTTTCACTTGTTTTTGAAGTTTCATCATTTGTAGTCATTGCTCTTTTCTTTATTTGTTGGGCCATGGGAAGTGTTTATTCACAATGCTAGCAGAGAACGGAAAAAACAGTGCCTCGTCACACACAAGTGAGTTGAAGAGTGAGTCTGTTGCATTAGCTCCACCTACCCGCTCCACTATCACCTCTTATTTTCCCGGGAATGTCGCCACAGACACCCAGTTTGCAATATGCAAGGGCTTTCGTCAGTTGGCCATAGGCTCAATCACCATTGTGTTACCTCATTCTGCGATAGGTGACTTAATAGACATGTATTTAAATAAAATCTTTTTAGAAAGGCCCATGTAAAATATGCTGAGTACAACTTCCACCACTACTTAAATATTAAGTTATGACTAAAGGAGGAGTGAAAGGATATTGATGTTTTCACACAAAAAAACACAACAAAAGGAAAATGAAAATATGTATTTCATCACTGACTCCATATATTGAAAATGCTCTTCAAAATTCATTGCTTCACTCTTGCAACTGCAAAACCTTTTTTCTGACAGCAACAATGGTATAAAACGCATATGTCTCACAAAAACAAACAAGCCCAGCGCAGGAACATATGTAAAATGCACTGGAGCCGCTTTGGGACAGTACAGGCTCTATACTACTTGTTGTGTCAGAGCAGCAGTGAGCCAGCAGAGAAGCCAGCTAAAATAAACACAGCCTTGTCTTCTCACAACTCTGGTAAAAGCTCATAGCCCTTTATTAATTCAGCAGCCTTTACTGAATTTTTGGATGACTCTAGGTTTGCCTGTCAGTATGTCTCAGAGAATAAATAAATGAAAAGCAGTTGCAGCTGGAGCTTTAGACGCTGATGACTGTAATGTATCCTGAATTTTTTTTTTCCCTTAACAGCTCCAATTTCCACATGAATACATATAATCATAGATATGTTTTCATTTGATAAAGACAACTGAACAGCCTTGGCTACATCTACCGCCATATTACTGGCTACAGCTACATTCAGATATGTTTCTAAATTGTTATTGTAGAAAACAGCATGCAGGATAAAATAACAAAACAAAACAAAAAAAAACAGCAGTTTTAAACTAAGTGGGGCCCACATTTCATCTAAGCGTCTAATGTATCCTGATTTACCTCTATCGGAGTTTAAGTCGTATGAACTGCAGTCATACCTTTTACATTAATGCAGGTGAAACAAAATAAAACCGTCTTCAATATCCATCACTTTAAGCCAATCAACATTCAGCGTAAGCCTTCAACCCACCTGATGGACTGGTAAGTGACTGGTAAGTGAAATTCATGCAGCAGAAGCAAACGTCAACCTTGTGATTTGGATTCAGTCTTGCCATCAGAAATGCATGCATGATGGTTTACTGTCCTATGTACATACTTGTTGGAGCAGGCTTGATACATAAGATTAAAGTGACCCAAAGGTTAGAGAAGCAGGCTTCTCAGATGTGAATGAGTAGCATTTGCCCCTCACTAGTTACCCACCGATGACGAACTGTTGAGCTAGAAACTTACTCCCGCTCAGTGGCCAAGTCTGAGACTGGTTGTACTGGAAAGCTTCCAGGTGTGACTGTTTTGAGTCAACAGCAATTATATTTTTATGTTATTAATTATATGCTAGCATGATGGCTCTAGAGATGGCAATGTCGGTCTGTCAGTCAGCCCACCAGACTGAAATATCTCAACAACTATGAGGTAGATTGCCATGAAATGTCCTACATATATCCATGGTGCCCAGAAATTGTATCCTAATAACTTTGATGATCTCCTGACCTAGCACCACCATGAGGTCAAAATTCCAATTTGGACTTAGTACTTGACGAAAACATGCAAAACTCATGTTGTTCCTATCAGCCTCATCTGTACTTTGTGTTTAGTGCCAATTGGCAAATGTTAGCAACATCAGACTGCATCACCTGTACATTTTTGTCAGATCAGAAGTCTTTTGGTGTTTTTAAAGTATATGCTACCTTAAAAGTATTTTTTAAACATTTCTGACTCTGGCGCCCACCAGTGATAGTATCAAAAAAGACACTGTCAAACAGCAAAGGATTGTCAGGATTTCATACTTTGAAAAATACAATAATAAATCATAAAAAAATCTCATATACAAATAAAGGTTATTATTATATAGGAGCTTCAGATACTGAAAACAATCGAGGCAAGCACATGTATATCTGACTTTAAAACATGACACTATCTGGGTTATCATCTTTGATTTAAAAACATTTATCTTCAAGTAAAGCCATTGGGCCAATCAGTGCAATTCCAGTGTATGTCAGTGTTTGATTTGTTTTGTAAAATTTATGTCAATTTGTTTCAGAGACACTTCAAAGCAATGTCAGCATGCATAATCTCAAATAAACTTTTTTTATCCCTATGGGTGTGATTTTAAAAAGTCTGATTATGGTGCCCCCTAGTGGTAAAAACAAACACACTGTTTCAAACAGCAAATCATTTTCCTATTTCTCTACAAACAAACCATCAGAATGTTTTGAACGATACTATAATCACATAAAGATGAAGAAGTCAAACTTTAATCATAGTGCAAATGAATATATTACTATGAAAATGCATCATTCCTTATAAAAAAATAAGACCATCTGAGATATAATCTATAAATTAAAAATGTGTACCTTACATCTACAGTAAAACCATAATTTTTACAAACACACATACACGTACAGACACACACACACACACACACACACACACACACACACACACACACACACACACACACACACACACACACACACCACCAGTCATTAGGTATAGGATAATAGCTCAGAGCATCCTAACAGATAACAGATAATAGTGTACAAGTTGTTTTGTTTCCTGTTCTGTAGAAAACCCTTTTTTCATTCACCTCAGCCTTCGCCTTACTCGACCTGCTGTCTCTCTCAGAGTGACTTGGCTAAATTAGTTAAACAGAGTTGGCATCCCAGACGGATTATTGTGATAGTCGTCTGTAGCCAAGCATGTATTTTAAAGATGGACTTTTAGCTTTTGATGTTGTTGCTATGTAGCCGCATTTACAGTCTGATCTTTAACTTAACTGTGTTTGTTTGTGTAGATTTCAGCCATTTGAGGATTTGTTGTCTTGAGGTAAAAGTATTGAAATTAAGCTGATGTGTGACCGCATTTTCATCCTGGCAATTTTCAATTCTTACGATCTAACAGTATGCAACAACAATTGATAAGAAAAGGGCGAGAGATAGTGATAACAAGATCCAACCTTAATCTGTCGAAATACTTTTGACAGAAGCACAAAGGGGTCTGTGGCTCTTTAGCAGTTCATTTGATATGGTTGAAAATCCCCAACAGCGCTGAAAGCTGACAATGTGAACTCTTATTTCTCTCTCATTTCACAGTCAAAGTACGATGATAACGAGGCCAAAAACTTCCTGATATGCCACAGTCTAAATACTCTCAGAGCTGTGTGGGTGCCGTCGCAGATGTTTGACTCTATCCCTACAGTTTTTCAACCAGAAGTATAAAAGCACTGAAAGAGAATCTGTCCTTATTCATGTCAAACAATCATTTTCTGTCAGTAGCATCTGCCAATGTTGCTACGAATGCCATGAAAGCAGCTTCATCCTGCTCTCAAGGACAAAATACAATGCTAACAAGTATTTATTAGCACACTTCATTGTACCAGGCATCTCGGAGGACTGCTGTTTTGCACTAAGCTGTGTAGGAGGTTTGAGAGGATTCTTGTGTTTCATTTTAAAGACACACAGGCTGTAGAGCTCGAGGTGCCGGTAGCTTCGGCAGCGTGCAGCAGTAGAGCTGAGTGGTTAAGGAGATGCAGAATGTGTAGCCCTGTCCACCCGTGCATTATATTAGGGCTTGTGGAAAGACCATACGATATACATAACATATATTGCATCAGAAAAACAAATAGTGCTATTCTAAGATAACATACATGAGTAATTAGGACATTGTGTTTGTCATTTCTTTTTGCAAATTGTATCAATTGATCAAATTTGTGAATACAACAGTTCAAAAACCAAGAAAGATAAAAAAGTACTTTGTCTAATTACACTTTATGTCAACATTATCAACCAATTATGACAATCCGTTCTCATTCCGTCAAATACTGACACTTGGTCAGTGGCTCTCAGCGTCAGATACCGACAAATATCACCCTTTAGCATCTGTATGGAATGCACGGGGCATAGCAACAGCTTCGCCGCAGCGCTGTAGGATGTAGGTTGGGGTGGTGGATGGATCAAACAACATAGTACATTTCACCCAGGAGACCCGGGTTCGTGTCCTGTTCTTGTCTGGCGTGTCAGTGAAATGCAAATTTTGTAACCCCACCCACGATATTTTCCTAAACCTTACTGTCCCGTTCTTGTGCTGCATATATCAGTTAAACGTCCGTCCCGACCCAGAGCATCAAAAAGGTGACGCCAAGAGTCCCGAACAAGCCTGTTGAAAAATGACGCTAAAGGGCTATACGCTAAATGAGACTTTTTGGCACCTGACCAATTGTCGCTTTTTGAAGCGCTAGGAGTGAGAATGTGTTGATTATTAATATGAACTGAAATGATATGCAATCTTTTCCTGGATATTTTGTGGTGAAAGAAGTAATCAGATGTAAGCATAGACTGTATATTAATGGACAGCGCATGTGTGACGTCACCCATTGGTTTGTGGAGATCTGCTATCTGTCTGAGTTTGCCGTTACGGGAGCAGCCATCCTGGTTGCGGATGTGATGATGCACGTGTCGCCCCCTGCTGGAATTCTGATAGAATGCAGGTTTAGGGCACTTCCGCATTTGCAGCATTTCGCCGAACCGGATGCTTTGTCCATTGATATTATACAGTCTATGGATGTAAGTGAAAATAGCAATACCACCATGTTAAAATGCTCAATTACAAGTAAATGTTCCAAAGTATTATTAGCAAAATGTACTTAGTATCAAGTATCAAAAGTAATGTAGAAGAAATGCTGTCAGTGATTGTTACCCTATGATATTTATATGTGTTATATTATTATTTGAACTATTCTATATACTGTTGGGTAATATAATTTACATAAATATTTTATAAATTGTATATTATGTAGCTGTCAAATAAATGTGGAGTTAAAAGTACATTTTCTTCTGAAATTTAGTGGAGCGAAAGTACCCTTATATACTTAAGTACATTTCTTGAGTAACATAAATGTTACTCGGGCCAGCCATAAAGCCCGGAAAATACTGGATGATCCCTCGCACCCTGCCAGGTACCTCTTCAAACTACTGCCCTCTGGTAGGAGAGTCCAAAGCCTTGGGGGTAAAAAATCCCGGTTCTGCAATAGTACCTACCCTGCCACTATTAGGCTCCTGAATGCTTCTAAACGACCTCTTTCAAAAGCACTTTACTGAACTGCACAAGACACTTTATTGGGAAGTTAAAACTAGCACAAGTTTTAAATTTTACAGTCTTTTATTGGTTTGAATGATTGTCTATGTGATTGTTTTTCATGTACTGTATGTTATGTGTATGTATATGTATTGCCTTTTTAACTGGAGTGGCACTAAGACAAATTCCAATCAACTGTGTTGTCGATATGGCAATAAATTACTTACTTACTTACTTACTTAACATTCTGCCACTGGGAATCTGTATTTTAATTACTGCATTTTACAGTTTAGTGGGCACAACTGGAGTAGCATGTGCAAAACTCTAACCACAGTCTGCACAGCAGCAGTTCATGTGGGCCAAACTCTAGTTTGTTTTTCATAGCTTGAACACAGTTTTCAAAACTCTAAACACTTATCCCATGACTTTAACCACAACACAACACTGTGGATTTACAGCACTTTGTTCAAATGCTAACACACTGCTGTAAAAACTGTTAACCACACCTTCAAAACAGAATAGATTTCAGTCTGGTGCATTTCCAACACTGCTGATTGCAATTTTAGCTAAAAGCCTAAGCAGGTGTCTTGTTATAGACTAGTTAATGAACATATACCGTATTTATACAGAGAAAGCTCAGAAAGCCTTTTATTGTATACAAACACCAAATAAGAATGGAACAAGTATACACTGTTCCATTTGTGAGAAACAGCTGAAAGAGCAAAGATACCAATATGTCCAGGTAAGATATCTGAGGTTATATACACAGCTATAAAAAAAATAATTGAAAAATACTATATCTTTACAATAGTAAAACTGCATTCTTCCTTTATTTCAGAAAGTAATGGAGGTGAAAGCAATGGAAACACCACATTCATTAGTATTTAGAGAGGATGCAGACATCCAGTGTGATGAAGAAAACTCGCCGCACGATGCTGGAGAGAGGCAGGATTAGTCACATTATGCTTTGTTACTGTTATGTACCTTTAGTTTTTTTTTCTCCAGTAATTCCATAAATTACTAGAGACAAAATACGATATTGAAGCAAACTGATGATTTTCATTCCTTCTTGTTTACCTTGTGTAAAAACTGGTATATTATAAAATCTATATCTTTTTATTTAGCAATAAAAAAACTGTAATAAATTCATGTTTATTTGCTAATAAGGTCTTAAATGCTAAATGATTTGTTTTCAGTTTACAAGAGTTCATAATTTACTCACAGTTAAGTACATAATCAGTGATGTCATCTGAGGACCAGTGTCTTAATTAGCTCTTTTTACTCTCTACACTCTCACATAGACAACAGGAGGATTGATCGAGCCTTGGAATGTGTCCAGGCAACATGTATAATCTACTGATGAGTCCTCTCAATACACAACCATCATAAAACCCTGCTTGCAGGCTGTGCTGCAATATGTGCACATCTGTGATGCCCTAGGAGTCTTTCCAAATGACCCTGCACTGTGCACCCACCTCCCTCATGGTGGTCCAGCTCCCCAGGGAGAGGTGTCCTGCCATGCCTGCCAGGAGGCTGCAGGGTTTGTGGAAAGACAACGGTGTGACCTTCCTTGATGAGCACATAGTGTGTACATCACTCCTAGCTGCGCCGTCAAGCCCTGATAATCTGTCATCTTCTCATCATCAGGTCTCCTCTGGCCGGCTCTCTCAGGACAAAGTCAGTTCACTTTTAGTAGCTGTGCTGATATTTCAGACACATTCTTTGGGCTAAGCATGGTCACAGTGATGTGAATCTGAGCTGAAAACATTGCTACACTTTGAACTGTCTGTCTTTAACTGCTCAGTTGACCCTCTCGGCTGTGGCTTCTCCCCCCGCTCTGATGAAAGTGGAGCCACGCCATGCTGGTTGGAGTATCTCGCCTTCAGCACCTGGCTGTCACACCCGTGATGACTCTCTCCTCCCAGCGCTTAGATCTTAAGATGTCTTACAGTCTTTCCCTTTTGAGGCCCAGAGGGCATAATATTCTCTCAGCAGAAAAAGTTGGAGAGGCAGAGAGAGACAATATGAATGGGCTGAATCAGGACAACGCGTTGTCACGAACGGGTTCGTATAATATCGTACGAAAACCTATGCACAACAATTCGTATGATGTCCTGAAAAACTACAGTGAACGCCAGCCTGTCACGTGACAACCGGTCACGTGACAGTTAGGTTTAGCTGTCTTTACAGTAAAATGTTGCCACGAAAATGTTACTGTGAGCCAGGTACAGGGCACCGTGAGGTCCTGCTCATTTAAAGGGATACTTCACCGATTTAGCATTCAGCTTTGTATCAGTAGAAACCCGGTAGTATTTCTGAATGACCGTGCGTCCCTCCCTCATATCCCCCTGAGACAGGAGATATCTGCATTGGGGGGTCCGGAAAAAATCTTCCGATGACGCAAAATGACGATTTTTGCGTCATCGGAAGATTTTTTGGCCAGAGCAAAAGACTACAACCAGTAGTAGGACCTACTTCCGCATGTTTTAAACCCGCCCATCGCCCGAAGCTAGCCGATCTCGGCCGGAAAAAAACGAAATGTCAGCCATCTTGAATCCTCGCTAAACAGGGCTCTGCTCTATCTTCTCAGCAGCAAACTTTTACAACAATTATGTGCATTCAAACTACCGCACGTGTACCACCGGGATACATCGCTACACAGCAGAGAATATGCAGGAAACGTTATTACAGACGGAATAATCGGCCCACTACAAGAGCTTCGCCTGCCACGGAGAACAGCACGGAGACCGCGGGCTCGCTCCTACCCCGAGCCGGGGTAGGGGGCATTCACGTCGGATAGGTGGGAAGCTAAAGCTAGCCGGGGGAAAGGCACATCCAGAGCGAGCTAACGCTAGCCGGCCACCTGTCCCATCAATCCTGCTTGCAAGTGTCCGTTCATTTAACAACAAACTGGACTACATCCAACTTCAACGATGCTCCAAACGCGAGTTCAGAAACTGCTGTGTTTTGTGCTTTCGTGGGAAAGCAACAGTGAACCGGACTGTCCAGCCGAACAACAGTGAACCGGACTGTCCAGCTACCAGGCCTGCTAGCCTTCCGACAATCCGAGCTAGAGATGCTCTGTATGAAGGTGAGCTGTGTTAACACGGACTGGTGCAGAAATGGGGTGATTTGTATCCAACTAACTGCTTTCCGGCTGAACAACAGTGAACCGGACTGTCCAGCTACCAGGCCTGCTAGCCTTCCGACAATCCGAGCTAGAGATGCTCTGTATGAAGGTGAGCTGTGTTAACACGGACTGGTGCAGAAATGGGGTGATTTGTATCCAACTAACTGCTTTCCGGCTGAACAACAGTGAACCGGACTGTCCAGCTACCAGGCCTGCTAGCCTTCCGACAATCCGAGCTAGAGATGCTCTGTATGAAGGTGAGCTGTGTTAACACGGACTGGTGCAGAAATGGGGTGATTTGTATCCAACTAACTGCTTTCCGGCTGAACAACAGTGAACCGGACTGTCCAGCTACCAGGCCTGCTAGCCTTCCGACAATCCGAGCTAGAGATGCTCTGTATGAAGGTGAGCTGTGTTAACACGGACTGGTGCAGAAATGGGGTGATTTGTATCCAACTAACTGCTTTCCGGCTGAACAACAGTGAACCGGACTGTCCAGCTACCAGGCCTGCTAGCCTTCCGACAATCCGAGCTAGAGATGCTCTGTATGAAGGTGAGCTGTGTTAACACGGACTGGTGCAGAAATGGGGTGATTTGTATCCAACTAACTGCTAACCGCTGGAGTTTGTGACTGTTACATGGCGACCATTCGACATCCCACGCTAATTCACGGCTGTGTTTATACTCGGTGTTTACAGCCCACCAAGCCGGGGGAAAGGCACATCCAGAGCAAGCTAACGCTAGCCGGCCACCTGTCCCATCAATCCTGCTTGCACGTGTCCGTTCATTAAACAACAAACTGGACTACATCCAACTTCAACGATGCTCCCAACGCGAGTTCAGAAACTGCTGTGTTTTGTGCTTTCGTGGGAAAGCAACAGTGAACCGGACTGTCCAGCCGAACAACAGTGAACCGGACTGTCCAGCTACCAGGCCTGCTAGCCTTCCGACAATCCGAGCTAGAGATGCTCTGTATGAAGGTGAGCTGTGTTAACACGGACTGGTGCAGAAATGGGGTGATTTGTATCCAACTAACTGCTAACCGCTGGAGTTTGTGACTGTTACATGGCGACCATTCGACATCCCACGCTAATTCACGGCTGTGTTTATACTCGGTGTTTACAGCCCACCAAGCCTAATGCTGGTATGCTTAGCTGAACTTTACGGAGCCTATAATGTGTGTGTGCACGGTAAATGTAGCCTGTTTCGTATGTCGTTATTATATAATGTAGTTTTTATATATTTTAAATGTGTATTTATATATTTTAAATGGACTCGAGCCACGATGAAACGTTGTTTTGTGTATATGGTTGAAATAACAATAAAACACATTGAGTTGAGTCGAATGCCTCACTGTCTGTCTGTCAAGCGGTAGGCGTGGCTTGGGAGTGGACTCAAAGCAGCGAAGCGAAGTGCATTCTGGGATTTGGTGTCTTTCATCCATATGAGCCAAAAACACATTTTCTGGCTTTTCTCGGCCTAGAAGGCACCAATTAAATTTTTTTTTTCACATTTCTGCTACATAGGTGACCCAATTTAAAGATATATTAGGCTTTCCAGCGGTGAAGTATCCCTTTAAGTGGCTGTTGTAGTTAGGTTTTTTTATCACACAAAAGGTGATCGTCATGCGACAGTGACAGTAAAGTTTAGGCACCAAAACGACTAGATAAGATTAGAAAGCAAGTGGTTTGGATTAAAACAAGGGTCCCAGTACTTCCAGGACACAAACACGTGTTTCCTGGGTGAAAGTCTTGTGTTTTCCCTGGGACACGAACTCCGCTCCACTGCATAAAAGCCCTGTTTTATTTTGAAAGCCCCGTGTTTTAGTTTGAAAATCCCTGTGTTTTGTGAGTCAGCCATCCATCCTGACCTCCTCCCTACGCAGACCACAGCACTCTTATACATCAGCAGTCAATTTAGTGCATGCAGCAATAAATAAGTGGAATACATAGGAATTACAGTGCATTACTTTTCGCAGCTTTAAGTACGAATGGTTCATGACAACAGCCTGACCAGGAAGTTGACACATTGAGGCCTGGCCTATCAGTGCTAAGAAAAAGATATCCTATGGTCCATTGCCTGCTCCCATCCTGTCTATGCACCTTGCTACTTTATTACTATTGGTAATCCTGGACCAGTTGCCAGTGGACCCACTGCTTCCTGTCCATCTGGATGGCATCGGCATCATACAAATAAAGCAGCACAACTGTGGCTCAACACATTTAGTTTGGTCCACAAGATTTATATGTGCTCTGGAGGGCTTCTTCTCCGCAAGTAACCTCAAAATTAACACAAAATATAACTTCATCTCCTCCTGTCCTCATGTTTGATCTTTCCCTGAGAGCCCTCAACAGTAGACAGCTGGGTTTTGCAGACAAATCCAGGTCTTGAACTCACCTAGCAGCCTTGATTTCCTCATTGCCACCACATATGGCTCTAACACCAATACTAATCATCACGATGGCTGCTGCATCCTTCAGGTTGCAGGCATGGATGCATGATGGATGAAATCAGTGAAAACACATCCCATCTTCAACAGCAGAGAGCTTGTTTTTCTGAGGCTCATCTCCGCACAGATGATGTGAATCTTGAGGTTCTAGATCACCAGTTTGCTGAGGCAACAATCATTAAAAAATGACTTATTTTATGAGCAGGTAACAACAATTTGAACTAAATTCACAACAAACCCAAAATGGTTAAAGTGCTCATATCAAAACATTGTTGCAGCAAATTGTGAAATTAGCCTGTGATAGATCGTTGTTGTTGCATTTCCAACATTATTTCTAAACCTACATCTTTACTTTTAATTACATTTCTACCCTGTGCATGTGTGAAGAAGAACTGTTAAAAGACATGGCACTACCCTCAAGCGTTTGTACAAAAAGTCATCTTTCTTCATCTGGAGACATGGGGAAAAATCACATACACATAAATAATGCATTGTTTGGAGCTGTTACAGAGCACTCAGCGAGAGGAGAGAAAAGCAAACGTGACATATTAGAAAGATTCCAGTTTGTTCTTGTTCTTGCTCGGCTCTCACAACATGGAGACTATTTTCACACATCTGCTGCTGCACAAGAGGCTTCTGTCAGAGTTATGATACCAAACAAGTTCGAGCAAAGGGGGGGGGGGGGGGGGGGTCAGCCTTGGGTACAGATATACAGAACATTTGAAAAATGTGTTTAAACTCACGTTTAAAGCCTCGGTTCATGGCAATAATAAACTGGACATGATTGCATTGTAATGAATGAATGACGAATAAAAACAACTTTTTACTGTTAAAATATGAAATAATGTCAATAAATAGCTGCAATTTGTAAATTCAAAGGTTAGGAGACAACGAGCCTCTGGGTCATTTTGTGTCTGTTTGTTGTTGTGTTGCTTAGTTTTGTGTCTCTCTGTGGTCGTATTGCATCTCTTCGTCGTCATTTTGCGTCTCTTTGTAATTGTTTAGCATCTCACTGTGTACACCCTGAGCCTATTTGTTGTTTTGCATCATTTTAGTTGTTTTGCATCTCTTTGTGGTCCTTTTGAGTCGGTTAATGTCTGTCTGTAGTTGCTCTGCAGCTTGCCCCCAGCCTCCCACCCCCTGGCCATCCCTCTCTTCATATACAGTACATCATCCTAACATAAATCACATTCTGTTTATCGTGAGCAGTTATCAAAGCAAAGAATGAGTCTGTACATTGGCTATATGTCAGGTTTTGTTTGTGTCCAAACAGAGGTCTATGCCTGTGTTGTGCAGAACGTTTAAACATTAGTCTGGATTTCTAGTCGCAGTAGTTTAAGCTCAGGGCAGGGAACCCCAGCCACGGAGTTTATAACGCATGTGGTTTCATCCACATGCTATAAAGCTGATACTCACTCACTCGTTTATTGCAGCATTTGCTGCTTTCTCGGAGGATGCATCGAATGAAGGAACACTCTGTGTGAGTTAGATTTGCTCAGTGACCCTCTTTATAACACTAATGTTCATTACTGGCTAATGTCAAACTTTGAAGTTCCCCAGATGGTGTTGGTTGTTATTATTCATGCTCAGTGTTAAGGCTTCCTGACCTGTAAATAATACTCTAAACTGTGTTGTTTTCAAAGCTGGAACTATGGGAGCCTCGCTTTTTGAAATTTCCACTTTTACTGGCTCTTTAAAATAAACAACCCCACTGCTGTGTAAATATGCATGTATCTCTCTTTTTTTTTTGCAAATTGTGTTTACAATTTCACAACTTCATATTATTCTAAGGCTGGTGTTAATAAATAAAATGGGTTTAACGATTCCATGCTGGATCATGACAGAAATCTGCAGTCACAAAACACCAGCGTGTAAACAACCGAGCATGTATACATTAATAAACAGACGTGCACCAGCAAGCCTGCATAGCAATAAAGAGAACACATTGCATTAATAAGTAAGCTAGAATACGTTAATAATATGACTGAAACAATAACATGTTTTTATGACAAGAGAGAAATGTCGAAAATTAGACTTTGGTGCCGTAAAAGTTTGTGGCCCTATAATTCCTGTTCACACACATGTTGATACTTAATGTGAGGCAAGACAGATGCAGCCTGCAGATTCACAAAGATCCATTAAGCCTTGAGCAAACACTTCTATAAAGTAAAAAACACAACATATACATTAAAACTGTAGCGCACAAAACAGCTTTTGAAAACACAAGCACATATAACATATACAAATAATACAAAATATATTTGAAATTAATTGAACACCCACAATGGCAGGAACTAAAATGCAACTAAATCATAATTGCATGGTTTCATGGTGTCACAACAAGATATTTAAGTGATGATCATGCAAAAGACATAGCAAGGCTTCACTTACAACAAAGTAGAGCACCATAAAAACTTTAAAAAATGAAGCACTCACATATATATATATATATATATATATATATATATATATATATATATATATATATATATATATTAGGGCTGTCAAATGATTAAAATTTTTAATCAAATTAATCAGAATTTTCAGTGGATTAATCATGATTAATCACTATTTGCAATTTCACCTGAATCCTAACCATTTTTTTCTGAAATGCATACCAAAAGATACTAGTGCTGTCAAGCAATTAAAATATTTAATCGCATTAATGTCATAGTTAACTCGCTATTAATCGCACATTTTTAGCTATTCTAAATGTCCCTTGATTTCTTTTTGTCCCATTATATTTTCTCATTTTAATTCTCTTATCAGCATGGAAAAGTAGATCGGCTTGCTTTGTGACTGTTTTTTTATCAACATTGTCATATAAGTTATGTTCAATTTCACACTAACATTCACACTTGGATCTAATAATCTGTCACATAATGTAACGCTGTTACCTCGATGTTCCATTGCAGATAGTACTGCAGATAGTACTACAGGTAGTACTGCCTCATTTGTTTCTCTCACTGACTGTAGAGTCACTACTCGCTCGCTCTGAAGATAATCGCCGTCACGAGCCTACAAGCTACGCGGCTAGCAAGCTAAAACCGGCCGAGGCTTGTGTCTGTTTTGTTTGCGGTCTGCGAAATTACAAGACCCGCCCTTTAATCACTACTATTGGCCAGGCGTCGAAGGTAACGTAACTCCATTTGTTCAGGTCCTATCCCCTGACCAATCCACTATCCTCACCACTCGCGGTGAAATGCCTAAACCAAACCAATCAGCTGCTTCGTAGGGCGGGACATGGCGTGGCCATAGACAGTTAAAGAAGTGGACTAACAGATCCCGTTGCTCTCTCTATGCGTTACTCGTGCGTTAAAAAAAATATCGGCATTAAAATGGGTTTGCGTTAACGCCGTTAATAACGCGTTAAACTGACAGCCCTAATATATATATATATATATATATATTCTCTCACATATCCCAAAAAAAGGCTCATTACATTCAAGAGGGATACTTTACAACAACATACGTAAGTCCTGGGCTTTGCTTTATTTGCCTAAAAGAAATAAGACTAGGCTTGAATGTGAGAATGTCCATTTAAAATGACAGCAGGATTTAAGTACTGTACACCTCTAGAGAGGTAAAAGGTTGAGAGTGAGTGCTTATTTCTTAACAGGCTCATTGGTCATGCTAGCTGCTACCTTGGACCTTTTCTGGCCTGTTAAATGGATTACTGATAAATCAGTTATGTTTTGGTTGGCATATTTAGCTTATCACTCACTGCAAATTTGAGCTGTGCGAGTGATTTTTTGGGGGTTCCAGTGCACAGTAATTTGGATGAATAAGAGAGTCTCTTTGGTATGCAGGTGTGGTTGCGTTGGCTATTAGAGCAGCTTTACACCTCAGGAATCAGAAAGAGAGCTCATGAGCCTGACTGATGCTGTGCTCAGGGCAGGCCTCTGCTACCAGCACAATGATCCATCCTTTCATGAGGTATATTTATGTTAAGGATAATATTTGAACATATAAATCCACTTTCAGTGTCCTTAAACTTACAGCATATTGTGCAAAGGCCGACCTTCTCAATTCCAGCTTTCTCTAACAGTTATATCTGCCTTAAACTGGCTGATCATGTTGCGTTACACATATTCTGAGCTTTTCGACAGACGTGACAGCTCAGTAAATCGGGTAAATCTGGTTTATAGAAGCCTAAAACTGAACAGATTCAAATTCTTTTTGATGAAGATTTCACAAACCTCCCTGTATTCCTCGTTTCCTCTATGTCTCATCTCTATTAATACATGCACACACACACACAAGTGGAAGTCATCAACATAGAAGAGCTGATAAACAAAGGGGAGGATTTGAACATCTAACTAGAAATACAATTTAAAATAAATCAAAATGATGCATATGACAAAAGGAAACAAGAAGTATTTCAAGACTGAATATTTCAGCCAGTGAACCTTTTACTGATACGTTCAGTGTCAATATCTTTGCAACTTGTCAGATATGTTAATTAACAACATGTCCTCATTATGTTAATAGAAAACATAAACCAGCAGGCATTACATTTCCTTTCAAATGTATTTTCTGTTGCTAATTAGTTGTATATAATACGTAGTATCTAGGAGAAAATAACCTGATTCTGAAAATGTGCAGGAGATAAATGAGATGGACCTTTTTCACAGCGGACATTTCGACTTGTCATAGCAGGAAAAGCACAGCTGAAATTGATAACCTTAACGATGGCTCAATTCCATCAAGTGTCCCAGTGAGCTATTTCAGAGTCAGCATGCACAACTCCAGGGTCTCTCCTAAAGGCCCCGACACACCAACGCGACGGCCGACTGTCGGCAGAAAAGGCAGTCAGACTGATCAGTCTCCCCAAGTTGGTCAAAAAAGTGCCTCGGAACACACCGAAGCGACGCCGACTTGTTATGCTGTTATGGAGACGTAATACGTCAGCAGGCAGCGCTAATCTGTGTTGTCGGCCCAAAAAATGAAAACCGGAAATGACGAACGCGTCACGTGGGTCTGGCTTGGCATAATGGCGGCTCGTTCGGAATACGATCTCATATTTTACAAAAAAATAGTTCACCGATACTTCTGGAAATATTTTAAGCGACAAATAGGCCATGCAGTTGCTGAATCTGTCTTCATTTCAGATCGACAAAGGTCAGTGTAAAAGATTTTCGTCAGATTTTGAGAGGCTGTTCGTCGCCCTCGTCCCGCTCGTCATTTCTGGGTTTGCACTCCACCAATCAGACTTGTCATTTGAGTCCGACTGCCGGCGGTGCCCGCCCTCCGATTCAACATGTCAAATCGGCCAAAATGAAGGCCCCTCCGACGGATGACGGCACGGAACACACCGAACAGACTCGAGTCACTGACCTCGCCAGACTGTCCGGCGGACGATTATCGGGTTGGTGTGTCAGGGCCTTAAGTGGAATGCAGCCATCATTAATGGTTTGGCTTTTCCTACTATGACATGTCAACATGTCTGCCGTGAAAAAGGTCTATTGACTGTGTTCAGTCTGGCTGCTGGATGTATCCTAATAAATCTCCTGCGTAAATTATGCGACACACAAAACAGATGAGTTAGGTTAGTCAAAACCATAACGCCCGTGAAGACCATGTCTGATGATCCAAACCAGTGAGTTGGTGAGTTGGATTTCTTCAGTCATTTCATTGTAAACCAAATGAATCAGTTTCCTTTCCAGCTCGCAGACACTTCATTCATTATGTCCGACCATCTGCTACATGAAACATGGCTGATTTCAGCAGTAGGAGGACACCAACGATCACTGCCTCGTTCATCTATTCATCCATCCACTGTCTATACCTGCCTTTTCTCTCTATCCATGCTCAAACTCAGGCTGCATGCATTGGGAGAAAAGCAGGGAACCATCTGGGACGGGTCAGCGGTCTATCACAGGCTAACACACTTTCACACTCACATTCGCACACGTGGGAAAGTCAGACGATGCAGTCAGCCTGACCTGCATGTCTTAGGATTGCAGGAGGAAACTGGAGCACCGAGAGGAAAAGGCTTGTGAAGTCAAGTCAAGTTTATTTGTACGGCTCAATATCACATGAAATGTCTCAATGGGATTTACAGGCTCAAAACTGCAACTGTTCCCGACCCAGCCCGAGCTCTCTGAAACAGATGAGGAAAAACTCAGTAAAAAGATAACCACTGAAGAAAAAAGGAGAAACAACTCATTGAGAGATTCCACTTCCTTTGACAGCTGGGATGCAATGTCACTCATATAGCTGAGAAAATGGCTTTGTTGTACCAGTTGATAGAAATAGAAATGCACGAATGAAAGCTTCAGTCAGCTGAAACCTAACGTGGATTTCCAGTTTGTAGTGGATGTTCTCTTTGTGCTATGTAGTCTTTACCATTAGATGACCACCCACACACTTAGACACCTACGGTAAAAGACTATCATTATAAAGATGATCCCACCACACTGTGGTGATTTACCTAAGTTGTGCTTGTGTCAAGAATCAGTTTATCAGACAACCATGTTATTTTTTTGCTGCTTGATAAAAAACTATTTGAAAAATCCTTTAAAATATCCCATCTGTGTGGTAACAGGTACATGTCATGGTCTCAGCAGTTTCTATTTGCTGCAGTAACTTTAAAACATAGTAAACTGATTGATTTTCTTTTTTCAATAAGAATTTGAATTGTAACTCAGACCACATTACATCCTTATGCATCTGAAATGACTGATCGAGGTTTATCTGTAATGTCTTAAAATGTTTGGTATCACAGAAGTTGTGTGCACATCCAAAAAAACTCAGTGGTAAACACACAATTAAAGGGCATCGAGATTCCAGTGAGTAGGTACTGGTCTATGCAATAATAAGTAATAACTACTGATCACCAAAGTAGTAGGTAACGTAAACACACTACATAAAGTATGGTTCCACACATGTCATTATGATAAAGTAGGGAGAGGACAACATAATTAAATTAGCCTGTAAAACATACTTTCACATCAACAAAAGAAGTCGTACTATGTACAACACTAAATGTACTTAGCAGCCTGTGACTGCATTCAGAATGTATATTTCTTTCTTTTTTGACCTCTGCTGCTACATTACATATTACCTGTTGATTCTACAACACAGTTAAATACGTTTTTGGTATAATATATATATATATATATATATATATATATATATATATATATATGTACAGTATATGTGTATGATGATTTGACATTAGTGAGGGACTAAATGAATGAACAGCAGAGCATCGGTGGTATTTTAATATAGGGAAAAACTACGGCTCGAAGCAGCAGTGAGCTAATTACATTTAATTATTCTCATCACACTTGTAATATTCTCTTTTGATTAAAAAAATATATATATCTGCAGCTTTCCCGACATGCTTTTATCAGGACACCTGATGGACCTGCATGACCCACAGGAGTCCTGCAATTATGCAGGCTGTCAGGTCCAATTCAGGGCACATGGGAGTACATGTACAAAATGAGATGGCCTCACATGGAGCCCTATAGATGTCAACTGCTCTGGATGTATGAATACAGGAGGAGGTAGCAGTATGTCGAACAGCATGAAAACGAAGGTTTAAAAGCCACTTTTTGATGCAATTAGGTTCATTTTTCCAGGCACCCTATGGATTACTGCGACTGACAAATGTAAGACAAATATCCTGAGAAAAGATTATTCTTGTTTGTATATTCGAAGGAGCAGAGCGCGGTGCTAGGACCAGCCATTACCTCAAATTACATTATCGTCTTTTCAAAGAATCAAAACCACTTAGGATAAAGGCAGATGTATCACAGTGTAAGCAGGATTGTTTCAGCAGTCGGCTCTGGAAAAGATCTACAGCTCGCATCTCTCTTCTGAGGAAGACGCTCCTCCAACAAAGCATGTCTAATTTGAAAAAGAATGAAGTGGGGAAAAAGCGATTTCAATGAGCCAGGAAATGTAATGCATCTGGCCCAGCAGCTTTGATGGGAGTCTATCAACTCCAATATTAATGCATTTGAGTGGCCATTCATGTGTTGTGCTCTCGAGCTGAGAGAGAACACAGTTGTTCTATTACATGGGTTAGCACTTCTATAGAGATCACCTGAGACCAGCTGGACTTTTTCCCTCCACATCCTCCCCTGCATTGTCACTGCCGTGCTGAGTGAAGTGAAGTCAAACAAATGGAACCTACAGTATGCAGATGAGACAAGCCTGAAAATGGCCATTGTATTGTTTGTTATTTGATTCACTGAATAGCATCGAGAGACAAATTAGGAAGCTCTTTCATGGCCAGTGAATGGGACTGATTTGTAGAAATGGTAACAGCACACAGGTTGATTTTATAAAAATATGGGGATATTTTCTGGTTCATAACAGTACAATAAATAAAGCAAATGATTCAGTCTAACATTGCCTATTTATGACATATTTTACCTTTCTTTGGATATTAAGGTTGTCCATAATCACTGCATAATGTTTAAATAAAATATAAACAGTCTGGATTTTTTTTTTTTTTTTGATTTGATTAAAGGAATAGTATTGCATTTAAGGAAAAACACTTATTCGCTTTCTTGCCGAGAGTTAGATGAGAAGATTGATACCACTTTTATGTCTTTACAGTAAATATGTAGCTGCAGCTGCAGCCGGTTAGCTTAGCTTAGCATAAAGACTGGAAACAGGAGGAAACAGCTAGCTTCGATCTGTCCAAAGGTAACAAAATCTGCACACAAATCCCAGGACATGAAGTTTAAAGATTTATCAGAAACACATTTGTGGTCAAATGTATCTAGCAATTCAAAGCCTCAGCTCAAAGATGAACCTTTAAGAAAGCCATCCATTAGGTTTAGTAAATAAGACATAGAGGCAACTAAACACACATGGATTCAAGCTCTGCAGCACCTACTTGAAATTATCCTTCTAATTCACAGACAGAAACGGGAATTGGGATAGACCAAGCATGTAAACATGATGGCAGCAGTCTGGCACTTCATGAGTGCAAATGTCAAAGGGCATTTAGGTGCAGTGAAGAGCATGCAGAGGTTGGAGCTTCTTACACAGGCAGCAGCGCAGCTCACCAGCGGTGGGAAATGCAGGACATCTTGCCAGGGTTATGACTTCAAACATGTAACAGCCTGAGCAGCTTCAGGCCAAGGGAACAGATTGCTCCAATTACAGCAAGCCTCACGCACCAGAGTCCCCTTGACACATGCAACGGTCTATTGGAGTGGACTGAGGGTAGTGGTATGTTGCTCTGGAGCACTGGGGGTCCTCACATCCCACTGCCAATCTGTATTCTGTTTGAACCCCGCAGACATCTCCTTTTACCCCGGCTTTCGTTTCACATTCTGTTCAGACTGTGTGTTTTTGGATGCCAAGACAGGTGATTGGCACCTTCTCTCTGAATTTATAACAAAATCAATTCTCTAACAGCATCCGTGAGCACATCAATCTAAGAGAGATGCTTTCTGCGCCCTCATTTTCAGCTTCTCAGGCACAACGTGGTTATAGATGATTACCTCTGTATACTTACCCGTATCTGCTCTGAGAGCTGTAGCAGAGCACTGCTTTAATTGGCAGTGTCAAGTAATGCACAACACGTTAGGAGCCAGCAGCATTGGGAATCGCCTTGTTAATTGAGGGCCGCAGTTGAGAGATTGACTAATTGATCAAGGCCTTTACAGAGGTAGATAATTCATGGCGGCAACACTGCAGGAGGAGGAGCATTGTCAGAGATGATTCATGTGTCTCTTGGAGGAGAGTTGGTCTCTGTGGTCTCTTTTGTTCAGTAGGCCTGGCGTGAAGGGGATTGTATCATCAGCACCTCCGCCCAACCGCTCGCTTCTCCCTCTAAATCAGAATTAAAAAGGTGAGGCTGGTGTTGATAGGTTGCCACAAATGATACAGTGTTGTATGTCTGTATGCTTCCCCAGATGGCTGCTGCACTCCCCGTACACCATCAAGATACAGGGAAGATGTATAGGTTGTGTTGTAATGAGGGACCCCAAGTCATGGAGGAAATGTCTCCATCACACAGGTAGAGAGGTAATCATGCCTCTGTGTACTATACTCTGGGGAAAAAATGAAATGTGTGGCAACAACGCAAAGCTTATAAATTAAAGGAGAGGCTGAAAAACCACTGATCGGATCTGTGGATTTAGATGGTGCACAATGTTGTGGAGTAAAAAAATATCGGACGTTTGTGTCTTTATGTCAGAATATCCATGTAATGTGTGAATGTGGTACGGGCAGGATGGTGAGCAGGACTTAGGAACGCAGGCACATTTAGGGAGTAATGGAAGATAATGTGGTAGATTTAGGGTAAATAAATGAGGCAAAATAGATACATTGAGTAAGTATTTTACTGTAAACGCTGAAGGGATGACACCCATGCATTTAATAGTAAATGGAGTTTGTTGGCAAAAGAAAAAAAAACAATGTTGAATAACACTATAGCTTTATCCTTACAAGGTGAAAACTATTTGATGATGCATCATGGGGGAGTATGTTTTGATAAATTTAGATGTTTTTTTTTAGATGTGCATCATTCTTCTCAGCAGCAGCAGTATCTACTGTTTATTTTTTCTCCCATAATTGAGCTTCCAGCTGAAATCAAGCAGAGTTGGGTCTCCAAATTTAATTTTGTGAAAGTGTCTTAGGGGAATTCAACTAAAATAGATATTTTTGCATTGTGGTATTTTAGAAGGGATTCCTTACAGTGACTTGGTGCTTGGTGTTAAAATTAAAGGTGGAACCTGCATTATTTTTCTTTTAAACTTATTCTCTATCGTGTGTATTTTGCAGGCACAGGTATATTCATGTATGAGTACATGGTATGTATGAATGTGTGCATTTACAAATGTGTGTGCATATACAAAACATGTATTATGTTCACCGACTGCAATAAAAAATGACTTGATGTGAATTATATATTTTACGATGTTACGCAGGCTACTCTCCGCTACAATATGGCCATATATTGGTTCACAGTATTTCTAAAGTTTTACAGTACTGTAATCTATCAAACACAAACTCAAACACAAACATGTGAAGCTTGCCAAGTTTGCCTGCAGTATAATCGTCCACATCCTCCAAGTAAAGGATTCATCTCAGTGTTTGAACAGCGGAAAGTATGGCAACTGGAAATGTTTTCTGTGGCCAGACAGAGAATCAAAGGGTCTTCCCACTCACATTTGAACTGTTTTTGATCGATTAAGTCCACAAAGTATGTTATTGATTACAGCAAAACTGCTCAATCCTCTTCACTCTGCTGCAGATAACGGTGTGTTGTGAATTATGTTAATAAAATTAAACTTTTGGCACAGAAAATGCTATCCTGATCATCAGTGGCTTAATATACTAAATAATTTTTTAAACCAGTTGAATAAGTTAACTTCTCACATAGGTATTTTAATTGTCAGTGTCAAAAACACACTCAAGTTAACACGAAACAAACTAAGAGGCTCACAATGGGGCAGTGCAAATCCCCAACATGGCAACTCTTCTCTGAACAGAGGAAAGTAATGAATTGGCTGGATTTTGATTTCAAAGGAAATATAAGAAGCTTATGGAGGACAGCAGTCCTTCAGCCAGTTCAGCTGGTAATATGTTAGACCTCTATTGATTCCTCGTTTTAACAGGTTTTTCAGAGAACACATTATATGTGAGAACGTTGGGTTTTAAACTTTGTCATTAACATTTGATCAAATGTGTTCACTGTTTTTTTTATTTTCACAGAGCTACCACAGTGTCCTCACAAATCTGATTGAGACGAGAACACATGCAACGTTGATTTACGACATATCACATGAAAGTTGTTGATGGTTGAATAATTGGAAATTTTGAAGGCCCAGTGCTACAGCCATCTCAAACAATACTGCAGTTTCCAAGGTTACCATTAATGCAGCTTTATTGTTTTAGGTAGTAGGACATGGGAATAGATCAAAATTTGAATTTGATGAGGTCTAAAAAGGAGAGGAAATCTGTACGTCTGCTGTGTTGGGTGATAAAAAGAATAAGGGGAAAAGGACTGGGAACAGCTGGCCACAATGTGTCTGTCCTTGTTGAATTGTCCTTTAATAAAACAACAAACACCTTATAAAAAGGTGGCATATACTATAAACACACTCAAAGCCACACACCATATACAGTAGATGTGTATTTCTATTAAAAGAGAAACATGGAAATGAATATCTGTAAAGTCCAGCATAAAAAAAACATGAAGATCCAATTTATTCAAACATATTAAAGATTTATTCTAAGAGGTCAAAGTGTCAAAATGTGAACACAGAACTTGGATGATGGACCAGCACCCATTTGACAGCTGGATATGTTCAGGGAAGTGTATATTTGGTCATCAGAGAGGCAGGTGGTTATAAGAAAGATGTTTTTGTTCCTGGTCAGCGCTCTTGATGCAATGCATGAGAAGATTCATTTGAATGGAAAAAGTGTGTCCAAACTTTTGAAGGGGGGTTGAAATGATAATGACTGTTATTAAAAACAATGGAAAATATGGTGACTTTCCCCCCATATGGAGCATCTCTGTCACACATGCAGAACTGAACAGAGAGCTAATGTAAGCTCATTGTTCAGAGTCCAGAGTGGAAATCATCAATCAGCTCCTGAGGTTTCCTAAGTCAATACCATGCAATGACACTCTGGCATACGTCCGCCCAAAGACTGTTGGGACGAAAAGAGCAAGACTCTGCCACGATACATCTTCCTCTCTCTCTCCTTATTTACCAAGGCACTTGTTTGCGGCAGAAACTGTGGCAGGTCACAGGTGCCACAGAAATTAACCATCTTCTTCCTTCCACTGCAAACAAGTGTGAACATTTACCCTCCCGTTCACTGACATGCAGTTCTGTGGGTGCATTCACCCGGTGCATTAGATTTCAACTTGTACACAAATGAAGAATAGACTCCTTTTCGCAAGTAGAGGTGACTGCTGACCCAGTTTGAAGCTGGTAACATGTGCCAAGGTCAGACACCCACAGTATTTATTTGTTCACAAACTGCCAAAAGGCATTTTGACTCAGGTGTTTTCACCATTATGTGTTTTTTTGTGCATGTTCATTTTCAATTCTGGATGTCTCTCTGGTCTTCTCTCACCTTTGTGAGCCTGTATGCAGTACAAAGAAAAGAATAAAGGATCCTTTTTTGTACCAGTAATAGGTACAAAAACAAAGATTTCCATCTCTTTTTTGAACAATCTCCTTTTCTATATACCAGCTTTAAATTCAACACATATAGTAACAAGGCATATAGATTTAAATCTATACCCCATACATTTTATTAAGTACATTTCCATTCTTTCTATAAGGAGTTCTCTATTGGCCATGTTTGTTGCTGGCATGTTCATGGGTCAGACACATGTATTTGTTTACCTGAAGCAATCAATTATATTGGAGAGTACAGCAAATATTGTGAATCAAACATAACTGGTAAAAATAGTGTTCTGTCTCTTGACAGGATTTTGAAGTATTAATCTTTGTTTCCCAGCCTCTCTGTAATGTTGTGGGATGGCATTCATTCATCTGACCTGATGAAAAGCCTTTGGAGTCAAAAGTCTGCCAACAAAAAAACGCATGAGATACGCGACTTTCTCTGTTTCCTCTAAGCATATCAAATTATTCCAACCATGACAGGGAGGACTGTGCTGCCACAATACTGCTCTCTGCTGGTAAATGGACCTCTTATGTGAGACTGACCTTTGATCTGTTAAGAGCTGGAGAGAATGAGCATTCATCTTTCTATTTGTTAAAGAAGTGTTTTTGCCATTTACAAAAAGATTATTTAATGATATTAAAAATACTGTATACTTGCGTATGTATGAAGAGGGATTAATCATCAAACCAGTATTATTGAAAAGAAATGTCCTGTACCTCAGAAGTGCAGCACGCCAGGCTGTGTTTAGGCAGATTTGCCGTCTCCTCGTGCAGGTTTATGGCACAGATCCACCACTTTGTGACTTGCAGACTCACAGACTGTGGGGGGCGTGCAGTTTTAGTAATGGTTCACAAGATCCCCAGCTGCAGGGGCCTCTTGAACATTTGGAGTAATAACACTTTGTTCAGATCCTCCAGTCGTATGTATGAGCTCTACACTAGCACCTTGTCAGGAGCTTAGAATTTCCTGCAGAGCCCCTGGAGCTGACCACCCACCTCTTTTTTAGCCTTGTTAAAGAACCAAAGGGAAATCATATTTCAAGATGGATACCTCTCTCTTCATCTGCACTATGCTTATTACTGCATCCAAGAAAGATCAAAGCTACCTAAACCACCCTCAGAGCTTGCAGGCCCCTGAAGATTCTTCACAGTACTAGAATATCAAGTTGAAGACTGCCTCCACTTTTATCTTCACCTTGCTTAGCTAGTAAGCCATATCATATTTGTCAGAAGTGAGTCTTTTTGGCCAGAAGTGCCATGCTCTTCTTATGCATGCTGTGAAGGAGAGTTGATTATTCGAGCAGGCAAACACATTCAATGTCCTTATTACTTTTTCATTTGCCACTAAAGGGTGAAAACGTGCATTGCCCCACTGCCAGGTATTGATTTATGCATCGGCATTACCCAAAACTTAGCAGCAATAATCAAATGTGACCAGTATCAAGCGGTGACTAAGGCAGCCGACTAACCTGAGGACCCTCTCTCTCTCTCTCTCTCTCTCTCTCTCTGTCTATCCTGAAACAGCTGTTTGAGCTCTAATTAAAGGGAAGTAGCAGGTGTCACCTGAGCCCCAACTGCAGGGGCACACCTGGTTGCATTAATTTGATCCAAAGTGGTTTTGACGGACTGCCTGCACTCTGGTGTCCCACATTAAGCCGCTGGAACTGAGCACCTGCTTGGAGCGAGCAGGCAAGAGTGCTCCACTAACACCGCTCTGTGGAGGTACACCAAGCTGGTGAGCCCATGTCATCCCTTACTATGACTTGACCAGCAACATCTGTAAGTGAGCAGACCTGCGTCGCCAACCTGTAGTCACGCTGAGCTGGTGGCTGGGTGTGCCCAAGATAATTGTCTGTGGAAACCTCCCTGAGGCTGTAAAGGCAGCTTGTTTCAGATCTCCTGATAATTTCACAGGACATTTAACTTTACACCTCTCATTTGTTACCTCTTCAGGGCATTTCCAAATGTCCATTACCGGGATCCCAAGCAAAGTAGCAACCCTTAACCTCCACTAGTTTTTATGTTGGCATAAATTGCCTTGGGGATAAACGTGACACTGCATTTGGAGGTACTGACGTGTTTTTGTGCAAGCTTAAGCAAACCTGACCTTCAAAACTGAGCAGTGACAAAAAAATACCCAGATTGTATAATTGCAGAAGCACTGTTGTGTCTTCTCCCTGACACTTCAATTGCCCAATGCAATTTGCATAAGCCAAGAATGAAGCTGCAGCGGTTTGAAAGGGTCCTGCCTCGGGTCATGCTGCACTCTCTGTTGCAACAGTTTCTTTGTGCCACGACAATACATTAATTTCACGAGTCAACAGGCTACGACTTGCAGTTTGTGTCGAGCTAAACAGTGTTTAATTGGATTCTGATCCATGGCAACACCACTGGAGGCTTGTTTCCATCTTTTATTTCAGCAGCACCTGGAGCGTAATAGGGGTGATTACATCCCTCCTGTGGTGTCCCGGTGGTTCAGCCTTCGCATGCCCATGGGAATACGCTGCTAACAGTCACGGTCCATGCTGCCCTGCTGCCCTGTGTGGCTGCTGGTAAACCCTGAGCTGCTGCTGCTGAGCGGTTTTGTTACAGCACTGCTGCCAAGATTCAAAGGGAATCATGATAATACAAACCAAAATGAATTGTTTAGTGCACAATCTCTGCACAGTCGAGATTCCAAACAACAGATCAAGACTGACTCGTATTTGTAGAGCCATACAATTAAAATTGTTCTCTTCAAAGTAAATTTACTTTGACAGGATTTATATGAAACACAATCAATTTGCTTTTAATCAAAAACGAACACAACAGATAGCATGCATTGTTATAGTGACTATTAACATAGTAACTATCCAATTCAGGAGGATTTGACTTTTACAACTTTTTTTTCAGGGAGAAAAGAGCTGGGTCCATTAGAAATAAACCAAAATGCTGATTTCCTCGGTGGATCTATGTGGGTTGAAAAATAATAATACAAAATAATCTCACAACAAGGTCCATTCAGTAGCTGTCTTGGAGCTTTCGATTATATCACACAATCTTCCTCAGCAACTCCATCTGCCGAGGAAGATTGTGGCATATGACTGAAAGTTCCAGAACAGCTACGGATTCTTTTTTTTCAATTGCATTGAATGTCTTTAGAAAACATATTTTTCATTTCCTATTGGCTCACGAAAATAATTTGATTTGCAAAAATAGTGTCATTGAAGAGGATGTAGTTATCAGTGTTAAATTGTTAAGAATTATTTCTCATGTAAAAAGAATTAAGGACTATCTCAACATTCTGTCAAATACACGTATTTGCTTTCTTGCCGAGAGTTGGATTAAAAGATTGATACCACTCTCTTGGCTGGACTGTAAATATGTACCTGAAGCCAAATAAAACAGAACAGTGACGTTGCCAGGCAACCAGCAGAGACTCCAGGAAGTAAATGCAACTAGCCAAGAAATATAGTCTGGCACAGAACCCATCCATAACTGTTACCGTTTGTTATTATCAACTAAACAAAACAACATGTTAGTGAGTGTTATTGGTGCAGTACATTGTTTTAATCTTTGGACAGAGCCATGCTAGCTGTTTCCCCCTGTTTTCCTTATTTGTGCTAAGCTAAGTGTTATGTATTGAGTTACGGGTTTAACCACTAGATGTAGACCACAAGACATTGTTTTGCATGTTTTGTAAGACACTGTGTGATGAAGAACGGTAAAGATCGAAGGTAAGTTGATGCTAAGGTCTCGTTCTCCTCTGTTCTGCTGTGGATTACCTGCAATATAACACTAAGCTAAGCTAACTGGCGGCTTCATGTGTAGGCTACCGTACGAATTAGAGTGGTATCAATCTTCTCATCTAACTCTCGACAATAAAGCAAATAAGGGTATTTCCTAAAATGTCAACCTATTTCTTTGAAAACATCTTATTTCAGGTTGGATGTAACAATTCAAAAAAAATATTGTGGTGAAAAGAAGAAAAAAAAGAAACGTAGCACACAGCGCATTTTGAAATGAATATCTACAGAGCGACGCCATCTAACAAGGCCCTGAGAGGATCAGATAGAGCTCCTCTTCTCACATAAACCTAGGAAAGGTCAATGACCCCTGCCGATGGAGATTTGGGAGGACGGCCTGCGCATGAAGTCAGCGCTGACAGCACAGGGAGGAATAGCATTGGGCCTCTGACCTTCAGCGTAGCCCCACACCATCTTACAACCTTAAGAGTCAGACACATCTGAATAATACATCAGCCTGTCCTGCTGGGACCACCCCACACACTCGCACAAGCAGAAGTACATAACACATTTACATCATGGTGTGAGGTGTGTCTCCCACAGCATCCCATACAATAATAAACACAGTGTGTTTGATATTTTGCCCAAAATTATTTTATAATTGATTGTTATTAATGTTTTTTGATGTTACACACAATTATTTATCCTTAATTCAGGCTCCTGTGTCGAACTGTGAGCCAATTAAACGCTCTTGAAGCTTATTCTTTTACATTATTCAATTTGTAATTATCTTTCTGTCTTTTAGTTCCTTTATTTCAAAAGCAATAGCAAAGGATTGAATGAGAGAAAAAAGCAACACACTGCAGTTTTGGCCTCTACAGAAATTTCTCACCTTCATGCAAGTAAGCGAGCAATAGATGGAGCCACGAGAATTATGCTGTTTACACAGTGAGAATGAAAAAAAATCCCCTGTGATTCCTGGAAAGGCTGCCTGTCGGTCTCTTGTCTCCATCTGCTTTACATACAGGAACAGCTCCACGGTATGCACTAAGATTATTTGAATTTCATAGAGTGTTTGACATTTGATAATAGTGCCGTGTGTTTAATAGATTCTAGACTTTTCTGCCGAAGGTTTCCTATCATGTTTGTTCAGGCTTCTCTCCCCCAACAAAAAAAGCAATTGAATATGAAAAACTCAAATATCTCTGTGTGACATCAAAAAGACAAACCCAATTATTGTTTTAGCTTCACATGAGCAGATACATCCTTCTAGGAATATCTGTATTTAGATAAAACATTCTAAGTAGCAGGAGCAATGACAAGAGGGGGGAAATACATGTTTGAATATCAGTTGCACCATGATGTATTGACTCTGTTGTTCACCTGTTGAGACAGATTTATAATGTATTTAAGGTGTCTCTATGTGTATGTAAATCAGGCTGTGCTGTCACATGATCACTGTTTCGTTTTAATTGACTGAGCTTTACTGGAGTTAGTTGATAATCCAATAAAAAATGTTTGTGCAGTGACAAGGCTTAGATATGACAGTGTAGGAGCAGAGAAGTAGAAGGGTGTATGCACTTCAGTATGATACTGGCAACAGGAAAGTAGGTGTGTGTGTGTGTGTGTGTGTGTGTGTGTGTGTGTGTGTGTGTGTGTGTGTGTGTGTGTGTGTGTGTGTGTGTGTGTGTGTGTGTGTGTGTGTAGTTTCGGCCTATAGTGTGTGTTGGGGGGAGGTCTGATAGTAGGCTATGTAGTATTTGCTGAGTTCACTACCCTCTACTGGAGCACAGAGTGAATGCAGATCAAAGTTTATACTACAAAATAAATTTACCATAAAACGTCGACATCCTTGAAATTGCTTAAATTGTAATAAACTGTGAGTTCAAGTATTTTTGCAGCATTTTGATAAGCTTATTATTCCTGTTTTGGACACATTGAACATAACGCGGAACCAATGTTTCTCGCTGTTCGAGTTCCCTTCCGGTGTGTTTTTGTTGTCCCACAGCCGGCAGTAAAGTTGTAGCGTTAGGTTGAGGCAGCTACTATGTTCCTTGTCTCCTGTTTTGAAGATAATACTGGATTAAAGGTGTAAATGTCGCGAAAACAGGTAACTATAATTTAGCGTATTCAATTCAGCTTTATCTAGCGCTGTTTATAAATGCGTCGTTTTCCTGGATATAACGTTGCATGGTTTTGCATTAGCAAAACGTTACGTTACTTTACAAATCAACTCAGATGCTAGTAATGTTGCACGTGTTACTTTATTTAACGTTACTAGATCTGTTACGTTTCTAGCTGCTTTCCCTGAGTGCCATATTCCAAATGTGTCTCACTCTCATGTTATATATATATATATATATATATATATATATATATATATATATATATATATATATATATATAATTAAATGGTGTAGCCTGTATTTAGCCAATATTACATTTTTGTATTTACTATTTGCTTATTCAGAAGCAAACAAAAAATATTTAGCCAAATTTTCTCTTTGGGTGTTTAAATATATTTTTTTTAATTTCAAAGTTATTATGATACAGCTTCAAAGCAACAAAGCAGACATCTGCGGGTCCTTCGGGGCATCTCTTTATGCTTTTTGTGAGATTGAGGAGTAAACATGAGAGTGGGTTGGTTAGCGTTATTAGATACACGGTTTTCTTAAAATGGCTCTAGAGTCCAATCTCTGAGATTTTTAAGAAAAGTAGAATTATCTATTTCCCACTAGTGAATATGAGGTGCACTTCCACTTTGCCGATCCCCTTTAATGACTTACATAATAATAGTTGACAAAAGGACCGTTATTCTCAGAAGCGTCATGAATAATTGGAGTTGTTTCTTGTTTTGTTGTTTTTGCAAAATGGGCTTGTAAGGTTGCACAAATGTCTTCAGCTGATGTGACTGTGCAGAATACCCAACTGATATGAGTCCTGCTGGAGGGCACTGCAGGGTCATAACTGTCCTGAATGCAACCATTCAGTTAAGTTTAGTTCTGTTCAGTCAACCTCAAAGTTCAAAAGGCTGTGTTTCTGTACTCAGGTGCTCAAAAGTTGGCTGCCTCGCACTTTGGCATCATCTCCAGCTACACAGAGCATCCAAACACAGATGGAGTCACATGGAGGCAGAGTGTCATCACTGTGCATGTGTCACACTCGCACTTCTGGCTCCTGATGCCCTCACCTGTGTTTTTTGTTTGCCAAATTGGAAAGTAGGTGTATGCATTTGTTTCACTGCAGCAACGTGGCTGTTGGCGATAGAAAAATCCAAGTGTCCCGTGGACCCATGACCAGCTGAGCACAGAACAAGTGATTAAATGACAACCTTTGCCTCCGAAAATTACCGTGAATTGTTGAACTAATCCGCAAAAGAGTGCACATGCAAATGTAGCTGCGTGTCATCATAAGGGAGTCAGTCTGAACAAGTGCTGTGCTAACTCACCTTCCCTGTCTGTCCCACAGCATAAATAAAGACCTTCTCATCCATGGCCACACTGTGGTCAAAGATCTCTGCTGTTCTGCCTCATAATGAGGACCAATTTCCACTGCAGTTCAGCGATAAAGTAGAGTCAAGTATAGTGGAAATGCTGAAACGGTCTAGGCTGCAGCTGTACAGCGACTCTACGAGCGCCAGCCGAATGCTTAATGCTCAGATCATTTTGGATTTTTCATGGGAGAAACTCAACATGGGAACATGGCGCCATGTGGACAAAGAATGGAGACGAGTTTATTCGTACGGCTGCCTGTTCAAAGTAGGCGCTCTGTGTCGTGAAGACCCGTCGGCAGACGAGGTCCTGCAAGCTGTGAGGACTTGTGACATGGGTTTACTCATGGGTGCAGCCATCATGGATAATATACTTCAGGTTATTGTTCGGATTCTGCAAGATGAAGTAAGGAAGTCTACTAAAGAAGAAGAAGAAAATGACCCTGCTGAGGCCAAGGTCAGTGGTCTTTTTTTTATTTAAAACACACATGTGAGTTTGTCACTTTAGTTTATCAAAAGTTATTAGTTACCTCAAAAGTGGTGTAAAAGAATTAAAGTGGGGATAGTAAACTGCTGCTTTGCTAGGACTTTTGTTTAATGCCAATTTTTTAACATTGTTTTCCTAGAATTCTTGAGGCTTAAAAATAATTTGTTATCACATTTACATTATCGTTTATTCTCATGAAATATGATGTGAAGTGCTGGTTTTAAGGTGACCTCTGGCACCTTTGTCTCCAAAGGTATGCCGACTTATCCATGGAAGACTTCGTAGGGAGGTAGTTACGTGGTGCAGCCACAGCCTAGATTCTCCATGATTCAAAGTTTGCAACAAACAGTGACTGATGAGGACATTTCAGAATAAGCTTCTCTGAGGTTTAAGAGAAGTATTTCCTTTGTCGTCCTTCATCTTGTTGCACATCACCAGATGCCACTGAAGATAAAGTGCAACAAACACTCACACATTAGATCTATCACTTTATTTAGATGCCATCAAAATGGAGATGGAGTGTTTAGAGGAATGTTAGCAGGATCTTTCTTGATTACATGTTGTTTCTCGTGATATCCTGAAATATATTTTTTTTTGTCAAACCAACCGTCCAAAACCTAATAATATTGAACACATGAATGAATGAGTGGATAAATGAATGAATGAGTGAATACATGAATGAATGAATGAATGAAGAAACTTATTTCAGACATATCAAAAATAAACCAAACAAAACATCCCCAAAAAAATGTACTAATAAGTTAAATAAGCAAAACATTCAATAAACAATAAGTAACATTAGCAACATAAAGAAAGAAACTCAATCCCCAGTTCGGGCATTTTAGCATGTCAAAATGACTTAAACGATCAATTATTCTGACGATCGACTCAACGATTTATGGACTTATCATTTCAGCTCTACTATAGTGAAATCTAATCACAGACACAGTTTTTCTTTTTATTTACCCCTTAAAGCTCTTACTTTCAGAACCGAATGAAAGACTTGACAAACCCTTTGTTGTTTTGGCATCATCAACAGAGAATAAAGATGGAGAGCCCACGTGTTCCTGTGATCAAAGAAGAGTTGGCGGTTCCCAGGATCAAGTGTCCTTCACTGGAGAGCTTTAACACAAACTACCTGCTCCCCCTCAAACCAGTGATTTTAGAGGGGATCATTGAGCACTGGCCCGCCCTCAACCAGCACCCCTGGAGGTTTGTTTTCTTTAGTGTATCTTCTGATTATTATTATTATAGAGTGCCATTTGTTTTGTCCAGATGACATCACCGTGGCTATTAGGAACCCATGTTAAACTCATTCAGTCAAACTCTGTACCAAAGGTCTGCCAGAAAATTATAGATTAGTTTTAAAATCTTAGTCACAAGCTTAAAGCTACATTGTGTAAAAATGTATCCCATCTAGCGGTGAAATTGTACATGACAACCAACTGAATATTACTTTCCAGCCCCCCCCCCCCCCCCCCTTCCAAGCGTGTTTAAAATCCTACAGTGGCCATATTATTCCAAGAAGTACGACCTCGCCCGTGAGTGTCCCTTCCAGTGTAATAATAGTTTGACGTTATTTTGGTACCATTTCATTGCTAACATCAGCCATCAGGTTCCCAAACATATGCAAGCTAATGTTAGTAAAGTATCAGTGCTATCGTTATTCTGTATATTGTACCAGATTAATAGTGTAAGGCGACGTTTACAGCGTAGGAGAGAAGCAACGGAGGTTTGTGTTTTTAATATATTTCTCTGAGCAGTATGAACGATGTCAATGAAACTGAAATGATCTCTTAGTGTCTCCATCGTTTACACGCTGCTGTTCTAGCTGTAGCTAGTCTGTGTTACAACTGCATGACGTGACTTGTCTGCCAGGGAAATTTACGGAACATATGATTACGTTTATGTTACAAGGTAGACAATCCTTTTTCCTCATTGACGCGAGGAAAGGTGTCCTAGACGTCCTTCTAGCGTTATGCACAACCATGCTATAGTTAGCCAAGCAACTATAAAACTTAGAATTTACACAAATAGGCAGAAATACCTTTTGAGAAGAAAGCAGGCAACTTCGGCGTCCCTTTTAAAATCCTTGCTCCTCATCAGCTCTTTCCATCTTGGAAAAGCCACAACAATATTAACTTTGGTCCTGTTGCTTTGCCTGTCGCGTTGTTGTTTTAATTCTCGTTTTTAACTTCCTTGGCGACTCCGTTACATGTCCTAGAGAATAGGCGTGATGCTCCATCTTCAACCAGCTTTCAAATCTGCCGGCAGCCGCGAGTAATCTTCTCCCCCTCCCTGGCATTCATACGATACGATACAACTTTATTGTCAGCCAAGGCTGAAATTCTTTGTGCATCCCTGGGTAGCTCGTAAACAAAAGAGCATAAGATTGATAACACTAACAAACATACATGAAACATTACCACAAATGACATAAACTTCCAAGTATTCCAAGAACAAAGAGAACTTGTACACCAGAAAATGACATAAACATACACACAGACAATGTCATTGGAGACGTATATCCCTGAAATAGTATCGCATAGGATCACGCTGCCACTGAGTGTAAAAGCGCAAAAGGCTAATGTTGGCTAATGTATTTTAAAGATGGAGGCGCAACATGGCGGCCGTCATTTGAGCAACTCGCTCATATGTATTCTGAGTGATTCTGAATGGCAGATTCTATGCTTATGATAATACTTTGATTAGTTGGTGGGAGTAATTACACATGAATGAGCACATATTTGTGAAAGAACAAAGTTTTTTTTTGCAAAGAATCAACTCAAAAGATTACACAATGGAGCTTTACAGCTTAAAGTACATTTTCATTTATAAAACAACTCACTGGATTAGTATTAGCATGGACATCAGTAGTCCTCCATCAGGGTTAAACAAGACAACCATACTCATGTTCAGTCTAGCCGTGCAATTGGACTGATTTACACTCGTGACACCACCTGAGTGCACTTATCTAGCTGAGAGGACAGAAAACCTGCAGGACTCTGCTACTGAAGCACCACTGGCATGTAACATACAATTCACATCAGTTTGTTACCAGGCAATATGGCATATAGTGCAAGTTTCAGTCCTAATTGCCTTCAAATGGGGGAACAACACACGTTGAATTTAAGTGGGTTTACTCGTCAGACTGCGCAATCTATTTTTCCGACTAATGTCTGACACCAGAGTCTGATATATCTGCCTCTCAGTTCAAGATTATCCTTCACTGTCCTCCCTCTCACTGCTGACTTCTGACAGCTGACTATTTGCTCTGACATCTGACATACAGCTCCCGGCATGTGACGCTCAGCTCTGGAGGAGGAGGAGGAGGAGGAGGAGGAGGAGGAGGACATATAGAAGTGCACACCTGACATATTTTGAGCAGTGCTAGAATTCTAAATTACCTTCTTTTTTTGTGTAAATGATGCTGTTGTATAACAGTAATGTTTTTTTTTTCTCCCTCCTGCAAAGCATAGAATACTTGAGGTCTGTTGCTGGCTGTCGGACCGTTCCTGTTGAGGTGGGATCCAGGTACACAGACGAGGAATGGTCACAGACACTGCTTACAGTCAATGAATTCATTGATCGATACATTTTGAATAAAGTAAGCGCATCCGAGTCTTGTTGCATTGTTAACACGAACAAAGAAATATCGCCATGTGATTTCTAACACGGGATTTTGATTTTAATTTTCTCTGCCGATCAAAAATCACCCAGGATGGAGGACAAGGTGTGGGTTATCTCGCTCAGCACCAGCTTTTTGATCAGGTAGGGTATTGTCTTTTCTGACATGATTGTGGATATAATATTTTTTATTTTGTCAGTTTACTAATTGATTATTCAGCTTGTGTTTTTTGGCACTATGGACAATTTAATTCTCCTCATTTCCAGCTGTCAAACTCACACCACATTGCTTTGCACAGTATTGACTTTTTATTCCTAATTTTACCGTACAAGTCAATACATTGTCTGGAATGAACTTTACATAAAGGGCATCTTGTCAAGCTTAAAGTTAGGTATTTCGGGCTGTTTGATAGATCAGAATGAGGCCAAATGCTGATTTTTCACACTACATCCTCATCCTTTAGGAATCACATGCAATCCAGCTAATCGGATGTTAAATATATGTATCTAGGAACTGGATTCACAATGCCAATTTGAGGTTTTCCTTCAGATAATTAACACACCTTAATTGCAATTTGTGATCATTTCTTATGAATAATTATTTAACACCTAACTGTTAACCACATTCCATGACCATCCATCCAATATTTGTTGATATATTTCAGTCTGGCCCAAAGTGATGGACACACTGACAGACCAACATTGCCATCCGTAGAGTCATGCGCTTTAAAGCGTGGATAAAAATACTTAAAATACCATGAGCGAATGCAGAGTAAAAAGAAACATAATAATAATAATTATAATAAGTATTTTAGGTTACTTTCTGGGAAGCTGTTAGAAACAACATAGTGTAATTTAGTCAGTGAGTCTAAAATGTCCTCCTGATAACATTTTGTTTGTTTGATGTTACCTTAGATTCCAGAGCTGAAGGAAGACATCCGCCCTCCTGATTATTGCTGCCTTGGCGAAGGAGATGAAGACGACATTACTGTAAATGCGTGGTTTGGGCCCGGAGGTACCGTGTCTCCTCTTCACCAAGACCCTCAGCAGAACTTCCTGGCTCAGGTAGCGATATCCAGGCTGTTTCATGAATCCAGTTAGTGTCAAAGGTCTGTCCCGTGACAACAGTTTGTTTACCACGTGGCATTTCCCTCTGTATATACATCAGGTTGTGGGAAGCAAATACATTCGCCTATATTCGCCAGAGGACACAGACAAGCTGTACCCTCATCAATCACCGCTCCTTCATAACACCAGTCAGGTGGGATTGACAGTCCATAGAGATAGTACATGTTGAGCCTGCAAATATATGCAGCATTTCCAATTTCTGACTCCTTCCATGCAGGTGGAGGTGGAGAATCCAGACACAGAACGCTTCCCGGAGTTTGCCAAGGCTCCGCATCTGGAATGTGTGTTACAGCCTGGAGACGTGCTGTTCATCCCCGTCCGACACTGGCATTACGTTCGATCCTTAGAGCTCAGCTTCTCTGTCAGCTTCTGGTGGTCATGACTGCAGATCCATAATAAAAAGTTATTACAATTTGAGCTTGTTTTCTGCTTCTATGGAGGGAAATCAATTTGGAGTTTTCAACTAATGCCAAGCTATTTCTCATAAATTTGAGGACAACCGCTGATCACACAAACCTTTGATCCATAAACAATGAACACACACTGCTGAATGATTAGTTTAATTGCGCTGCTGATGATTGCAACAGCATCTATTGTGTGGAAAGCTAACAGCAGGGGGGAAAAAAACGAGCAGTTAAAACTGTGCTCATTTCATCCTGCATATAATTACGTAGAGTTGTTAGTCATCTAATTTGATAGGATATGTTTCTCTTTTCAAATTGGCATATTTAATTGTGTACTCAACCTTATTCCTACAACTATCCTCAGATGTATGATTTCCATAATTCATGGAAATGAGGCAAGTCTTCAAATTTAATAACCGAGCGAGCTACAGGTACAAAGATGTGGTAATAAACACGGTTATGTGGTTAAACTGACAGTCGGAGGCAATCAAGCAGGTCACAGATGGAAATTAATAAATTAAATGAATCAATCCCCTGGGACAGGCAGACTTTGAAATTAAAACTGTCTCATTGGTTAAGTACCCTGACGGCAAAACTCTTGTTGAGCACCAAAAACACAACACCTGACTGCAGCACTTCGTTTCACATTTTAGACCTCTGACAAGCCCCAGTCATGTATCCCTTAGGTCCATTTCAATCAAGCCCTCTAATTAGAGCCATAAAGTATGTGAGGATGGAACCAAATCAAATAGATCACTGATGTACACATTTGAGCTTTTCAGCCAAATTCACAGTCAGCTGAAATAGTCAAGGGAAATCAAGGCGAGGAGAGAATTGTGAGTTGTTTTTAGTAAACACAACAGCCCAAGAAAATGGAATTACATTTGTTTTTCTGATTTAGAAAAAAATGGGTAAGAGTTTGAGTATGAACAAAGAAAGTAAAGTCTAAAATGGCTCTCTTTTTAGAGCAAGTACCCGTTAGCTGAAAGAGAAACGGAACAACGACCCCCTACTACATACAGGCTATTGTATAAAATTGAGTGGCATTTTAAACTGGCCTATTGGGCAGCCTAAAGCCTTTACATACTTTTTTTATATACTAAGCTATTAAAACAATTGACATATTCATATATTTAGACATCATGTTTTAATGTATGTGGCACAATGAATCATTAAGCTTAACTGTACTGTATCTGTGGATGGCTAGGCCTACATTAGTGGCTTCCTTACAGGCCAGTAAGCCTATTATCACAAATAGGCTGATTTATGTTAGCTAATAATATGGGCGATTCATATTTGTTATATTTTCACACATATTTTAATTTTTAAAAAACATTTAATAAAACAATCAAACAATAATTTGGTGGTGCCCCCACTGCAGTAACTCTCAGGACCCTCCTAGGGGTCCCGGACCCCCTGTTGAAGATCTCTGGTGGCTAAAAGAAACTCAACAAAACAAATAATGGGTTTAAATAGTCTAACTTCATGAGGAGTCGCTTTGTGATTGAAATTGGAATAACAAGTAATAAGTGCTTGTAAATGTGATGCATGTTCTCATAAATGTACATTCATGATGAATAGTTAATAGCTGTACTGATCTTGACAGCTTTCATGATAGTGCTGCAGATAAAAGTGTAAAGCTTGTATTTACTTATTTATTACATGCTGTGATTTTTAATTGAGAAACATTGTGGAATAACTAATAGCTGATGCAACAGACCTGCCTGTGTTCAGGTAATAGACTTATCCACACCTAGTGACTTTCCTTATCATCTTATCATATAGCGGAGTTTAATTCTGTGAGTAAATCCTGTATACTTCACTTAGCCCATCAGCGCTTTGTTGTTGTCAAGTATGTGGCACAATTGACTTAAAATCACACAAAACTGCTTACTCTCATTATAATGTAATCAATACTCAATTACCAGTGAAGTAGTGTGGGACCTCTGGGCCTTATAACCCTTTCTCTTCCACCTAGACCTTCTCCTCCTGCTCCTCTTTTGATTAATGGCCTCATGGATTTTCAAATAAATCTGGCACATCAGGATTCAAACCAGCAGATTTATCTTGTTTTGTGGTGCAATAAACATTGGCTACATTATGGGGAGTAAAACCCCCAATCCACGATGTAAAAAAGAACGGTTCCAGATGATTCTCTCCTGAAGGGAACATTAAAGCTGTTCTGTAACTCCGTTCAGTCAAGGAGCATAACATGTAAGTGTGGACCCTCGATGTGTCTGGTTCACAGGTCAAAGGCAACTTAACCTATAAGCATGACCTCAGGTAATATTCCTCTACATTACTATGTATCCATAGGTCGAACCTTTTATGTCAGTTGTTTTCAGTGGCCTTGACTGTGTTTCACATCTACACCATGGGAACTAAGTGTTTACATGCTACATAATACAGTATTCAATGAAATCCCTGAAAAATGCATGAAATGTTATTCAACACCGGGAAAAACACTGACAATATGCAAAATTTACAAAACAAGTTAAGAACAATGATTGTCAGGCATTAATTAGTTGACTAGATACAATATTGCATTATTTTCTCTCATCTATTTTTTTTATCAAACTGTCAATCATCATGTCAATCATAGTTTGTCAATCAATGATAAACTATGAACAGCCTTAAAAAATAACTGTTTTAGATACACCAAATATTTTCAACAACACTGCCTTAAATAACAAGCCTGAGCTGGAAGGAATGCAGATAAGTGTGAGATAAGTTGAGTGGTTATTTTTGTGTAGCAGTGCAGTAGAAAAATTATGTTAATGATTATCAATGATACTGTGTAGTGTTGGGTTATTAGAACAGACAGTGCAAGGTACGATCCAAGCTGATTGCTATTCAAATGTTTCCTTTAGGCAACTCAGTTTCAGGTCTTGCAACAATTAAAATCCTATTTTGAGTGTAAATGTTATCCAAATGTATATGTGTGTGTGTGTGTGTGTGTGTGTGTGTGTGTGTGTGTGTGTGTGTGTGTGTGTGTGCGCGCGTGTGTGTGTGTGTGTGCATGTATGTACTGTATGTATGCATGCGTGTATGTATGACCTACAGTGTGTTATATTAAAAGATCGTAGAATAACCCCTTGTGAAATGAAAAAGACAGGATTGTTTTTTCTGATGGCCGCAGTTCCTCCCAAAGAACAATCAATGCTGATACAGAAATGTCTTCTTTCTAATATTCCTGCAAATCGACCGAGAAGTTCTGCATCCTCTCCACCACGAAGAAGCACAGCGTTCCAGAGAAGCCCAGGATGACCATCAGCAGGAGCTGCCACTTCAACAGGAGGTAACCGCTGTAGAAGAACGCCACTGCTGCAAAAACAGACTGACACAGGAGAACAGAATTTAAGACTTTTAAGTTCAGCCAACAAAACCAATGGTCATTGACCAGGTACAAGACGTTGGCTATATATATATATGTATATATTGTTATTTGTGTTTAAGTATAAGTAGTAGTAGTATTACTTGTTTTTATATACTATATCTGAATTACTGTCATGTTTATATGCAACGGAAATCACATTCCTTTTTGTAGTTAAAAATAGTTTAAAAATAGAGTTTTTTAAATGGAAGAACTTTCTGCTTTATGCAAGATTTGATTTATATAGACATATACCAGATTGGTATTCACTCAAATGATAAAAAAAAATATAAAATACAATTTCTCCCTTTTAGTTTCAAGACAAGACAAGTGATTTACAAAGCACGTGTGCTGTAACAGGAAAAAAAATACTTTTTAATTTCATTTGGACTTTTAGAAAATACCACAATTTCTAGGGCTTATTTCTTGTTAGAGACACATTTTTCGGGAAACACAAAGGGGAGATTAGGAGGCGTATGTGGGTCTTGTTCTTTTCCTTTTTAATGGGGCTTCAGGTGAATTTATTTCACACTTGACAAGCAACATTTTAGCCCAGCTTTGCTCAGCTTTGATAACAATGCCTGAGAATTGGCAACTCGGGATTACCTGGATGAATTTGAAGATGGCAAAAGCAGACGTGCTTTGTCCAGCATAAACGCAGCCTAATATGCTGTAGAGCTGTGTGTTGAAGCAACTGTCCCCAAGTCCAAGCAAGAAGCTGCACAGCAGGGCAATGGATACACTGAGAGAGAAAATATAGTTCTTATTAAAACAAAACAGAATTGTAACTGGCCTTCTTCGTGTTCACTCTTCTTTATTGTTAAAGTGTTGCCTACCTTGGAGTTAGATATGGTTTATGGTGGGTGGTGGTACTAAAGACAACCGGGGCATCGTCTGGGATGTTGAGGAAGATCAAATAGACAGCAACGAAATGGACAACCATTCCCAGAAACACCACCGAGGTCCGTCTGAAGCGATTGTTCTTACACAACAACCCAAACAAGCCTCCACCTGATGAGAAAGAACAGCTTTTTGAATTCAGTGACTTTCAATCACCTAAACGAGCTCTGATCGAGGAATATAAACTTACCCACAATTTCTCCAATGCCTAACACAATCCCAGAGATCCCAATCAAGCCTTTCGCTGCCTTTCCAAACTGTGTAGTTGCTCCGATGCACGTCCCATACACTCCGCTGTAGAAAGATAGCTCCAGGCCTGCAGAACAAGAAGGGCACGCTGTAGCTGCAAGCCTTCACTGGAGGCTTAGATACTCACAATGTTAATGTATTCTCCATGCGACTCACCGCTGTATGCCATGCAGGGACTCAGGAGCAGTATCGTTTTTGTCTTCAGAAGTTGCAGGATAGTTTCTGAACAGGAGGACACACAATACACTGATTTGAATTGCTAATAAATACATATTATATGCCAGACACTTTTATTACCTTTTTTACATGTGGACTGAGCTCCGATAAAAATGCAGACGTTAAGGACCCATTACCATGTGACAATTTAAATTCAATGCAGATATATAATCTGTCTAAATAAGCCAAAAAGCCACATCTGAATGCAGGTGGGGGGGGGGGGGGGGGGGGGGAAACCAAGAGAGAATGTCACCCAGGTGGTTTTAAAAGAAGAAATCCCACTAGGTTTGTTTATGTATGCCTGGATGCCTTCTCTTGACATAAATCAGTGTGCATCTTCGATAAACCCCGATACCTTTGAGACAGGTGTACACACGTCTAAATGCACACAAGATAAGACAAAGACGCAAGACAAAGAGCTATCTGATCATCCAAACTTCAGGCTGCATTAAACGTGGATGTGTGTGTGTGTAGCACAGTTTCCTGTTGACAAACAGAGATATAATCTGAAACGGGCAGTTTCTACGTACTCTCCAGAAGAGTTGTATCCACATGAAAGACATTTTGACCTGAAGAAAAACAAAACTGCCTGTGACTGCCTGCTAATTTCAGACTAAGAGCAGTGAAGTGTGGAGAACTAGAGCTTATCGGCAGTATGCCAGATACCTGAGACAAAAGGGAAACAACAAACATTTCTGTTACGTATGTTGTGCCTTCTTCTGTTATTTGTATATCAACTGTGAAAAATCTCAGTTGATACAAATTTACACTGCAATAAGAAAATGAGGTATCACCTCTACTGCATGTGCATTTTTAGCCATGCTAGCAGCTGAAATACAATGTTTTTGATACGGATGTCGACACTTCGTCTAGCACCACCCACACGTTAACGTTTTCACTTATCCAGTGTAACGTGTCAACATGTGCTGGGTGGAATTTGAAATTTGGTAAACACATTCATGTTCCCCTTTAGGATGAAGTGAAATGACTTTTCCAATTGCTAATTGGCAAATGTTAGCACGCTAACACACTAACAGCTGCTAGACCAGCTGTCCCAAATCTATTCTACATACTAATTTTATACAGTAAGTTCTACATTGCAGGTAGTATACAAGTAAATCAACATACTTTCCATTTTATACTAACATAAGATGATACAATAATGTGCAACACAAACTGACTTTGGAACATCAATGCAAGATGAATTTCACATTCACACATCATAACGTTTTTTTCTACAATTTTACACGTTTTTTTTAGTTTTCCGAGACCTTTTCGGAGTTGTTTCCCAATGGATTTGGGACACCATTAGTCTTGTTACTATATAGTTCATTTTTTAAATTATATTATATACAGTATATATATTTAATATAACTTACTGAATTCTGACTTGGCATCCTGCACGGCAGTGTTTGCTCTGTGCTTATACCTAAACAACAGAAAACAAATCAATTTTAACTTTGTCAAGGCCGAAATGAATTACAGGAAGTAAACTGCACACACAAACAATGACATACAGTAACTCCCTTCAAGTGACAAACAGGTGAAGTGATTTACAAATCAAAGACACTTTAGCTACATAAAGATCAAAAGGATTCCTGACAATCCCAATACACTGCAAAAGGTGTTTTCACAGTAAATGATGGCTCCCTATAGTATTCTTCTCACACTCAAACTCAGCCAGTAAGCAAGGATCAAATACCTGCATCTAGGATATATTATAAACCGTTTCTAAACACAAACTGCTGCCACAAGACAGACACAAACAGGCGTAGAGAATGAGTTTGGTCTCAAATGAACACACTAAGAAGATTTCGATACAATCTACTAATTTCAGTCTTATGTTTTTCACAAAGCTGATTTTGCCCTACACATACCCTTGCATCAGGGCCAGGAAACATTTTACATGACTTTCAGTAGTCTTTGATGTGTCCATATCCAAGCCATAAAAAATGAAATAATGTTGAGGATCTTGGTGGAGAATTTGGGGACTTTAACCGCTGTCACTCTCAAAGACAAAGTCTACATTCCTGCTGCCCCAAATCTGCCTGATTGCACCCTACTTGTATAAAGTGCAATGATTAGGCTTGACTTGAGAAAAATGGATAGTCATTTTGGTGAAGGACAGAGTGATTTATACCTCCTGCAGAACTGCAATGGTAAGTCATTTTGAAAATTCAAGGTTGGTTATTTGAAAAAGATATTATTATCTATTAATAAGAATAATATAAAAATATATATGTGGTTTGGTTATAGCTTATAAGTGGATGAGAGGTAAATTCGGTTCACTTTAATATGTTTGTATATGTTGCATAAACATAGTCTGCCTTCACTTTTTATTCATCACTTGAGGTTCATACCCTCTTTGTCCTTTTTCAGTAGTGGTTCAGACATTTCTATATATTTGGAGTGATTTTAACAGCAGTAAAAAAGGTGTAATTATCTAAAGGGTATTCATTTACATCACAGGAGTTGAGAGCAGCGCCTGCCCTTCCTCTTCAGAGAGCATCTCATCTTCATGATGGCTCTTTCTCAACACCAGGAAGCTGAGTGTGCCGAGTATGGAGGCCACTAACAGGGACAGAAAAATGTTTTTCCTGCTGCTGTCTGAAAGGGAAAGATTAAAATAAGCCGCTTAATTAAAATACACAAGATATATAACAACATTAAGCTAGGAGCATATTCAGAATAACCAATCACTCATACTGTATAATCCTCTTGGTATTTTGCTTTCATCATCATGCTAGAGTTTGCTCTTATAACCATGACAGTACTTAATACTCAATTTTAACCTGATATCTTACCTGATATCTCTGTTTTTCCATTCCAGTCGAAATAAATGTAAAGATTGCCAAACAGCATGCTGTAAATAAGTTGAAATAGGTTAATAAAGTGATTAAATGACATCAAGGAAGGGGGGGAGTTTAAAAATTCCATTTTTCGATGCCTCATCAAACTTTGACAAACTTGACAAAACAATTCCACCTAAAGGTCAATTTAGCAGCTAACCGAGAGCTTTCAATCATATCGTATTAAGTTGATCATACACCGTGAACGCACATTTAGCTGTAATTAAACTTTTTATTACTTTATCATTATTTTATTACTACTTATTCTTTCATGTCTTGTTAAAAACCACATTCATTACTAAATCACATTAGTTGTTTGTAATAATCAGCTCAAGTATGCAGTGCACAGATCATATTAAGCAGAGATAACTAAGGATGCCAAATTTCTGTAAGGGAGGGGCGGGGTCATTGGAACTGTTCTGCACTGAAGCGATGCAAAGGCTCATGGGAAAAAATGTATATATGCTCTGAACGGTTTCCTAGTTAAAGTGTGTTTTAATAATGTTCTGTTATTGTTTTGGGTGTGCATTGATGTTATCTGGGTTTTAGTTTGGTATGGTTGATGTAGTGTTCATGTTTATCTACATTTATTGTTACACCATGACTGAGACCCGGTGGGGGGGGGGGGGGGACTGATGGGGTCTGGGCAGTGAAAAGGTTCAGTAGCAAATGCACAGATTGGAATTCAGTAATGCTGGCTCCTGACTGAAACGTTCCATGCAGTACAATGCATTGGGAAGTTAGAATGTCTGATGTATGTTGTTATTTTTTGTGTTTTTTGGAACAAATGTATTGAATACATTGTTCTTAAAATTAGGTTGTCATAAAGTAAAAACAATTTTTAAATAGACGAAGTATTTCGTTAGTAGTGGTATCTAACTTTATGTTTCGTGTTGTTTATGTTTCTTTGCATGTTTAAAGCTATAGCGCGTAGTTTCTGTCTCTTCTGAGGAATTCTAAGTAATGACCACAAAACTGTCGGCGCGTCCACATGATACAAACCTTCCGTGATCGCGCACCACCCCAACCCCTCCTCCATGTAGTAACTTGTAACCAAGGAGGACACGGAGGATTAAAAAAAAACATGATGGACTCTTCAGAAGAGGTCATTATCTTCACTGGATTTTCTGCACGCGAAAGTCGCCGGGCGACACCAGTTTCTGAACAAAGTCATACTGAGAAATACAGAGAGAGAGTTTGTGTGGAGCTGAAAGTCTTAATTAGCTTTGTATCAACTCATTTGGCAATGGCTTAAATGTAACTGACGTTTATTAATATAAAAAAAGTTATGCACTAATGCTTTAAGAATTAATGTAGTGATTTTTTAGAAAGGACTAAATGTAATCTTGATTTGTCTACTGCATCAACTTACCGCTCTGTGTTAATACAACTTGACCTGTTAACACACTGTTCACCCTGTGTAAAAACGTAGATGGTTTAAGGCAACGTGTTTCCACTCAAATTTAAAGTCAAATACTTCGGAATAACAGTGTATGATCTTTATCAGCAGACAGAATTTGCTCTGTGTCATGGAATTATAAATGTTCAAATTTCCAATTCTTTTAAGGACTTTAAGGACGAAGATCTTGATTGAAAGCCCAGAGCAGCTACTACTATAAAACTATAGAACAAAGTTACATTTTGTTCCCTACAAATGTTGCGGTCACCACATGGGCCAATCGAGGAGCAGAAAGTGTATCTTAATTGGAGCAATAGTGTCTGAGATTTTAAATTCTAGTTAAACATTCAGACATTTCATTGTAATGCCATCTGTGCAATTTGTTGTGTACAACAAGTTTGATGTGAATCAAACCTCTGGTGTAGGACTCTGCAGCTTTCACAGCTTCAAATTGTGACATTTAATTAAAGTGATCCCATTAGGACAACTAGAGGAATTAGAAGAAACACTGGTTATACAGTGCTATCTCAAATGCCATCTGACAAATCATGTTTGACAGACAGAAAAAGCAAACAAGAAGGACTGGACTTTTTGGTGGTTGGATCAAACGCTGACTTTCTAAACACAGCAATCTGCATTTCTGCCTTTGAGGATGCTTCTTTCATATTTTAAGCTGTTTATTTGCCTTTCATGGTGAACCGGGCAGTCGTGTAAAATGCTGTGATCTATTTTTGTCTTTAATTACATTTCACCTAAACTTCAAAATGTAGATGAGCAATTAGTCAGTCCCAAAGCCTCAGCAAGGGATAACAGAGTTTATTCATTAAAGATAACAGTAACTGCATTCGGTGCATGCGTACGTGCGTACGTGCGTGCGTGCGTACGTGCGTGCGTGTGTACGTACGTGTGCGCGTGCGTGCGTGTGCATGTGTGCGTGCGTCGGCAGGCTGAGAAGAACTGATTCATAAGTTCACTGTGGCATGGATCACCACTGCAGAGTCAGATTAACATTGCCCTTTTGTGCGCTTTGGAGCAGGTGACAGCCAATGTAATTATTATACTAATTCAATTTGCAAATTTTAACAGATACCAATTTCCTTGTCCAAGCCAGTGTGCAAGAGCCGAATTCAAGTGATGAAACGGCCAAAACCTGCAGAATCTCTTAATATGTTTGAACTAATAACTCAATATATTCTAAATAAAGCATACATTAATATCTTGTCATGCTAATAAATACAGACCTGACAGTATTTTGGCTGCTGCGGTGTAGCTTTATCTTTGATCAACTGAAATACTTGCATCAAACAAAAAGAGGAAGAAAAGATGGTGATGAATTGTGTTTTATGCACTGTATGTAATGATGGAAAGAAACAATATAATGCATGGTACTTTAATAGCAACCTTGGGTTGGTTTCGGAAGCAAATTAGAAGGAGGATTTTTAGATTCTCAAATATATTAATATATTAATATTTAATTCACTGAAGGCCATAGTTAAGTATTTTTCAGAGAATCACATACAGTATAATCTAAGTATTAAAATCCATAAATGAAGTAATGCATGCAGGTAATGCATGCAGGTAATTTTCTTGGGGCTGTAACACTGTATCATTACTGTGTCAGTAGCTGCATACCTGCACTGTAGGAGAGCCCAGAACATCCCTGTGTTCCTGTTGATGGTGGAAGCCTCGGAGTTTTCCACCAGAAAGTGTCCCTGAGCTGTCCAGAGCACTGTAGGAAAGTAAGTGAGTGAGGTCATGTGAGCGAGAAAAAATAATAATAATTAACCAGTCAGTTAATTGCCCACACAAAGTGAAAAATGATCTCCGTGTGTTGGTAAGTTATGCATCTAAGCCCTGGGACGTGATGAAAATTCATGGCACCACAATGATTTGAGGCCGCTTTGAAAACGGCCCCAAATCATTTTTCTTTATTTTTCCAGTAAATGCTCAACAGAGGGCTGCTTTCTCAGTATTTTCACTAACATCTATGAGCAAACTCAAAGTGCTGCGCACTATTTACAGAAACAGCTCCTAACCCATTTAAGGTCTAATTTGGGATACTGTTTATACGCATCAACACATCCCAGTCATGATAATGTATGCATGATTAAACACTATTTGGAACACAGAAACTGAGCTTGAATAGGCTGTAAAAACAACAGAAACCCCCCAAAAATGGAAGCCTGCCTATTCTGAATAAAAGCAGGTATACAAATAAACTGTAAGCTAGAACTGAAACAACAAATTATCTTATTATCATATGATATTTCGATAACTGACTCATTGTTTCTGTACATTTTTAAGCAAAACAATGTCCAACTTCTCAAATGTGAGGTTTTGATGCTTTTTAATGGTCATATCTGGTAGTCTTCGGGTTTTGGAGACGAAAGAAAACATTTGAAGACGTCACATTCAGCTCTGGGAAATTATAATCAGCTTTTTTTTGTTTACTACTTTCTGGCATTTTAAAGACAAAACGATTAATCGAGAAAATAACCATCGGATAAAATGATAATGAAATAAGTTAGTTGCAATACGACTGTAAGCAACAATAAGCAAAATAAAACTCCACATTTCCATTTTTAATCAGAGTAAATGTGACTGATAGGTAGGGCTGGGCGATAGGGAGAAAATCAGATATCACAATATTCTTGACCAAATACCTCGATATCGATATTGCGGCGATATTTTAGGGTTGACAATTGGTGCATTAACAAAATATCTTCAATTAGATTTTAGATAAATAATCATCAGTAATGTGGACATAATGTCTAAGTGGGGAAAAAGGCAAATAATAGAACAGCTAGAACAGTCTGGTAGGTTCAGAAAATGACATCACTTTACTGTAATGCAGCCTTTAAAACCAGGAAAAGACACCACTTATGTCATATCACAATATTACGATATCCAAAATCTAAGACGATATGTAGTCTCATATCACGATATCAATATAATATCGATATATATTGCCCAGCCCTACTGATAGGCTATTAAAACAAAAACAAAATATCTCCATTAATCATTAGTCATTATAACTCAGGTTTCAGGTCTGGATCATGAGGTAGAGTAGGGAGAAGTTACAGTAGTAATTCAACATTATTGTAACCAAATATAAAAACTAATTTCAAATCTGGTAAAGGAACTTACTGGCTGCTCCTATGCCGATCAGCACAGAGGTCAGGTAAAAGGACCATGTTGAAGGGATGATGAACACAGCAATGTACCCACTAGACACAAAGCATTTAGAACAGCAATGAGCAACATGTTTCAGCTTCAGCATCTTTGTCAACTAACCTGCAGGTAATTACCTTGACAAGGTTTACCTGTAAAGAAGGCCACTCAAAAACATAGTCAGTTTTGGTCCAATTACTGCAACGACTGTTGGCGCGAGTAAATTGGAGAACGAAAATACCCCATAGATTATTCCAAGACTGTAAAGGAGGCAAAGATAATTACTGTTAGTACGTTTTACTTTAAAATGAAATGTTATTCTCCATCCTGAGTTGAGGATGTGTACATGCATGACCTACCTGTGGTAGCCGCTCCCAGTGAAAGTATCATTCTGCAGGCTTTTCACTACAGTTTGCTAAAACAAAAATGAGATGGAAGCACAGGGTTAGACTTGACAAAATGAGGCTTCATTATGTCCTCCATCATTTCACTGGCCATTGAATAAAATTAGAAACACGAGGTGCGCCTGACACTGCTTTCCTGCGCATTAGACATCTGCGGTTGGATCCTTTCACATTAAACGTTTTAATAACAAGACGTGCATACAAAACCAAAAGTAGGCCTAGTTGTATGCTTTATTGTTCTCTGCATAAAAGGTATCTAGCAGTCGAATTATTCTGGATAAATTATAGAAATAGGCCTAAGGTAGGCTACACTCAAATAGAAATATTTTGTGTGCACATTTACAGATATGGTAGGGTTATCTTTGAGTTTTAAATGGGTTCTACATCCGTACCTGAGGGACAGGGAACAACAAACAAATGTGACTATGCAGTATAGCTGTAAGAAGCACAGGTTTGGGTGTGTAAAAACTCAGTAATAGAGTTGAACTTACTTCAACGTTCCCACAGGTGGTGAAGGCGGTAAAAATGAACAAAAATCCCACACCTAAAATCACAACGTTGAAAGTCCTTCTGTCTGCCATGGTGTGCTCTTACTGGCTCTAGCAAGAAGACATGTATAAAGGCTATATAAACTTGCCGCTGGTAATGTTGTGCTGTCGACTCATTGGAACTAAACATCCAGGAAAGGCTCTCATACGGATTCATTAACGACTGGGATAAACCCCATTGTAACAAAGTCGCGCCACTAAAGTTGACTTCACTAACTTTACTAACTGTTAAGTTACAGTTTAATGCGCAAACAGCGTGAAGGACAGAAGTGGAGCGGAGAGTGCGGGACACGGACAGCCACAGTGTAGCACTGTTATAAGGCCACTTCCCTTCTATCACAGGCTACTAAGTAGCTACGCATGACAACTTGTGACTTTAATTACAGGCATTTATTTATTTATTTTTTTTGCGGTCTTCCTTCTTCGACTTCTTCGTCATGATGGCTTTCCTTTTCCTCACTCTCTCCTGCTTCTTCTTCTCGTGCAATTTGCGGTCATTTACACTCATTTAGCTTTGCTGCCTTCCAGAGGGAACCAGGAGGAATATATTCTCCCATGAGAAGCAAAAATGTCAGCCTGCTGTCAGTGGTGGAAAGTAACTAAGTAGCCTACTACGTTTACTCACTCATTTAATCACTTTACTTGACTAGCCTACTTCCGATTTCTACAATTCAGAGGAAAATATTGTACTTCTTACTCCACCAGCTACTTATTTAATATATTTAGTTTTTAGTTTCTTTGCAGATTCAGATTAATAATAGGTACGAAATATGATTAACAAATAATAATGCATTGACAGGCTACATTAATATAAGATAAGACTGTATTGATCCCTTAGTGAAATTCACAAACTATTCTGCTGCTATATAGTTGTTTGTATTACTGCCATGCCAAACGTCATCAAGACACCACCATTTTACAAAGATGCATCTTTCGGTAATACACAAGAGCACAAATCAATCAAATAAATGACCAAATGAAGTCCTACTATAATCTGTCTATGTTTCCAATTAATACACTGAAAGAAAACTGCTATAAACCTTATCTTGAAAAATATCCCCCCCCCCCCCCCCCCCCCCACCCCTCATCTCCCAGGCTTTCTCCAGGTAACTAGCTAATGATTCATATGTGAACAACCAACTCAATCTTTGTGCATTATTCATATTTACAAAATCAATATCTGTTTGTATCCTATTTAACAAAAGATTGTGCAGCTCCGAGTAAAAAGGGCAATGGAAAACAAAGTGAAACTCATTTTCTTGGCATTTCCTTGATTTAGGAAACCTATTTTGCTCTTCCACAAGGACCCCCACCACCGATACAACATGAGTGTCTCATTAAGTAGAACACAGACTGTACTCATAAGGCTAATTCCTCTGTAATTTAATGGCATCCTTGGGTCCTCACTGGGGGGGGGGGGGGGGGGGGGGGGGGGGGGGGGGGGGAGGGGGGGGTTGGTATCAGGTTTATAATAGACAACATATTTTACCAGATTCAAGACATGTTTAAAATAATTTGGCCAATTTAAATATCTCAAGTCCAGTTGCTTTCCCCAGTGTTATACTTTATTGACAGCCATTTGAACTTCACTGTAATAGTGAGATCCTTATTTAAGATCCTCACTTACGCAATATTCCCTCTTTAATATTTGGCTTTCTTACGTTTTTCCTTTAACATACTTTTTTATGATACCATTCATCAAAATCTGAAGTATTACTGGAAAATCTCTGAGACAACCACAGTCTTACCATCTGGCCTCAGCAACTCCATTTTCCTATTTATTCATTTCAGACCAAATTCTCTGTGGACTTGATGTTTGAATTGTCTTTTATGTTCTTTTTCTTCTTTATTTGTTCTGGTTGTTCTGTTCTGTTCTGGTTGAAAGTGCCTTTTGTATTCTGTCAAACATATCTGTTCTTAAAAACTTCTAAGAATGTCTTCTCTTCTACGATTGTCTCCAGCTTTACCATCAACTTCTCTTTCTTTTTTAATCAATTTGCAGAAACTACTAGACCAATTGTCTAGATTTGCTTGTTCTCTGAGGCATTAGTCATTCTTCAATTTCAATAAAGATTGTTGTAAACCAGAAGATAAGAAGTGTTTTTCTTTTTTGCTGAAGTAATGGAGTTACTGTCCTGAGGGGCTACATAATAATAAGCCTCAGTCTTTATTAGAAGTTTCAACTAAAGTAAAGAGCGATCTGGAACTCTCCATACAGTTTGCAAACGCAATTAATTGGTTTGGAGCTCAGCTAATACTTCAAAGAAGTCACATTGTAAGCAGTCATATGATGCAAGTATGAAGTTAACCACAGCTTTAATCCTCACAGATATAGCTGTAATAACCATTCGGGGAACAGGGGCGGCACACCCTCCCATTAACAATACTGACTCCCTGCTTACAAAAGTCCCCATGTTTACACAATCATCCTAAGAATCTCCGGAGGAAACCTCATCCACTTCTTTCAAATAATTAAAAGCAGCTATCCTGCTATTGAAATCTCCACAAAGATAAATTGCCTCAGCTCCTGAGCATAAATAAATTTGACTCAGAAGATGGTTAAAGAAAAAAACGAAGAAACCTTTCCTCATACTGATGTCTATGTATAGTAAACAATTATATATATGTGTGTGTGTGTGTGTGTGTGTGTATGTATATATATATATATATATATATATATATATATATATATATATATATATATATATATATATATAATTTTATATGCTGTATATAAAATATATATATACTTTACCAGCTGCAACACCAGAGTAATGTACATATTAATACATCAATACAATTCAAAAAATATTCTGAAATGGGCCATTCTACATAAAGTAGGCTATACTTTTACTTTTGGTATAGCTACTATAAGTGTATTTTGATACTAAAATGTTTGTATTCTTACTCATATTTCTACACTGTGGAATTGCTACTTGTACTTAAGTCGAAGATCTGAGTATACTTGATCCACCACTGGTTTGTGTTTATTGCACAGGGTATAATGTTAAGAAACATGATTTCGATTGCACTGTTGCACAAAGTGCTTCACAATTAATTAAACCACATCTAAGTGATGCCATTTCCCATGTGTTTTTATTATTAAATTAATGTCAGTCTCATTGATTGACTAGTAATGGAAATTCCATGACCAAGCTTATACTAACTCATTCAAAAACTGTAATTATAACCACATGCCTGCAGTTCCCATGAGAAGAGACTCAATACAATGATCATAAAAGAGCAATAAGGAAAAGCATGCCAAATTCACAGTAAAGTATAGTAAGTGGTATAAGAGATGAGAAGTTCAGGTCATATGAGTCCATTAACGAATCTGAAATTGTTCAACCTGCATATTATGTCATTATTTGGGTATTTTTGTCCCCATTTTTCTGGCACAATTATCAGATTCTTATAATTAAGTGTATACAAAAAGAGATTTTGAGTTTGTTCTCTAACTATAGTGCATAGCTTATACTACATGAATTATATAGGCCTGGGTAAGTGAAACTATTTCTCTAATTATTGTAATGTAAGAAAAAAAAAGTAGCCCTCCAGTGAATTTGACACAAAGATAAAATAGGCGTATAAAGGAAGGGGGTTACATTTTATTTTGTCATATAGAGATGGAGATGTTTCGTATAATCCAATAGCTGGCGATAATGCATCATTTTTAATCCCAAACGTTATACAATATGAAGGAAGAAGAAAAACTCAACCAATAGCCATTGAGTAAACTGCCACCTCTCGGTGTCTGCTCCCCAAAAAAACCCTGCTTTTGCTGCCACAACAACAAAGAAGTTTAGCAAAGCGAGAGGATTGACCTCGACTCACTTCCGTGTTTGTCAAAAAAAAAAATCCCGCATGTTGCTACCATAGACTGTTGCCACATTACCATCTATGTACATTACACAGTTCGTGTTTTCAATTCTTATAACGAAAATCTTTGTTTTGCGCCAGACTTAATTGATTTAACCACATTATATTAAGACATTATTTGCTTAATCATAAAAACAACATTAGTTAAAAAAAAAAAAATGTATTTCCACTCTGTCTTCCTGTCCACCGGCTAACTGAAACTCCAAATGTTTTAACGTTGTAACGGTAAGTATAGCAGTAACCAAAGAATAACATTACATGTTGTGCCATGGTTTGACTTCTGTTTGCAGTGTTGTCACACGTAAATGTGCGCTTGAACACGACTTTCGTTGTAGTCGACTTTTGCTTCCTGAATATCAGACTCATCCTGCTCTCTGTAACGGTACTCTCTCTTTGCCTCAACCTACAACAGATTGTACACAATCATCATGGCGACCCAGGATGGTGGGTATTGAGAAAACACAGCAGTGTTTCTTTCATATCTTTACATTGAACCTAAACACTATTAACGGGATAACATATGTTTGGAATTTACATGTTAATATATGACGCTATTAATGCAGTGTAATGTAAATGTACGTCTCTCCGTAACGTTATTATTCAACGTTCAACGTTCACCAGTGTTGTAGCTAGCTAACGTTAACGATTGCTAACAGCAGTCAAATTTAGCTAGATTTGTGGATGACTCAAGTTAATCTTAGAAGATTTAACCACTGTTATGTTTAAATTGGTTTACTTTTGCTGTTAAGGAGCTACCTAAATATGGTTAGGTTATGAATTGTAACGACGAAGTAACGATACCAACAAACAGTTTGTTACGTTAACGTGACCAGTTTTGTATCCAGTAAGTTAACGTTAACGTTAAGGCCAACCGTATTAGCTAGCTAGCTACACCATACAGTGCTTTGCGAGTAAGTATTTTCATTCAAGAACCATGTCTGTTTTAGGATTAGACGTGGCTCGCTTTTATTTATTCCTTCACTCAACACACAAGTAAGAAATGCTGCCTAGATAAAAAATAAAACAATGTTTAAAAGTCAGCCATCCATGGAAAGAGCTAGAAAAACGGGGGAGAAGAAAAGCGAAACTAGACTTTATTACATACTTTTAAACAGTTTACTTAGCTAGCTATAACATTTACACGCGGTAGTTATTGTGTGTGAAGGTATGGGGAAGTGCTTATGAAGGTATGGGGAAGTGCTTATGAAACAAATATAATTTATTTTTTGCTTCGGAAGAGAACCATGAGAATTGTAATTGTGTTTGACGAGCCACCCAGGTCCAGACACATATTGTCTCCTGATCAATTTAATATTTGTCATTAAATATTATACATTTGCTGTGTGAAATAGGATTTCTGCTCTAATGTTATGTTTCATGAAAGAGTATTCATTGTTAAATATGGTAGTGGACTTGGTTATTATTTCTGACAAGGTGGTCCACCTCCAGTATAAAACGCTGCAGAAAACACTTGTGAGTACCAATATAAGACATGATTGTATTTCAGTTCAAAGGGTGAACTGATGGAAGGTGAGGAACTGAAAAGTTGTAGCACACTTTTGTGTGTGTGTGTGTGTGTCTGTCTGTCTGTCTGTCTTTGTGTCTGTGTCTGTGTGTCATTACTTACAGTCCGGCATACATTTCAGTTCCACAATTTAAATTGAACGGTCACTTAATTTGGCTGTATTTTATTGTGATTTCTAAACAAAAGAAAGAACAGCTAGGATTCCTAGAAACACAGATACTAGTCTTGTATTTCTGAATATCTGCATCTATGTGGGAAAATGTGGGACGTACTATTTTTGAGAACTAACAACTTTGCACTGAATTTCATTGAATGGATCCAAATCGATGTTTTCCTACTCTTCCAGGAAGTGAAGAAGTCACAATGGAAACTGAGGCAAAGCCAAAAGAGGCCGAGCCACTCTGTGAGGATGCTGAAAAAGTAGACACAGAAACTACGTCATACACAGATGCGGGAGACGCCACAACTCAGGACTCTAGTATTAGCAATGGGGACGACGCAGACGGCGAGCAGGAGATGGTGGACTTGAAGATTATCTGGAACAAGAATAAATATGATCTGAAAATTCCTGTTGATAACACCGGAGCCCAACTAAAAGAGAGGATCCACTCACTCACTGGTAAGAACACACAGTAGTTCACCTTCAATTCAAAGCGAAAGAGGCTGTCTAGAGTGAAGAGCAAAGCTTAATAAAGAACTGCTCTCCTGTGCATTCCTAGGTCTTCCACCTGCAATGCAGAAAGTGATGTACAAAGGATTGCTTCCAGAGGACAAGACGCTACGTGAAATAAAGATTACAAATGGTGCAAAAATAATGGTGGTAGGATCTACAATAAATGATGTATTAGCTGTGAATACACCCAAAGAGGCTGTTCAGCAGGAAGTTAAGGCCGAAGAAAACAAGAAAGAGCCTTTATGCAGTCAAAAGGTAAGATTTATGGCGTTCTTGCAAAGTAGAGTAAAATATGTATGGAGTTTTGTGATATTAACCTGGCACTGTTATTTCAGCAACACAGGAAAGTTTTGGACAAAGGTAAACCAGATGACATAATGCCATCTATTAAAGGAACAAAGGTAAGATTAGATAAGATCAGGTGACGGGAGGTCAGTCCCTGTTTTTGTTTGTCTTGTGTTGACTGCCACAGCAGTTCAAAGCTGTTTTCACAGATGTATGTTAACTATATTTAATACCAGCCACGAAGACTCACTTTTTTTCCCCCCGCTAACAGGAACGATTACCAACAGTGCCTTTATCCGGAATGTTTAACAAGTCCGGAGGAAAAGTTAGACTCACATTCAAACTGGAGCAGGATCAACTGTGGATCGGAACAAAGGGTAAGATTACAGTCGGCCTTGTTGTTTGCTAAATTCACTGCAACACAAATATACTGAGTATTAACAATGTCTTCATTTGTGTGTGTGTGTGTGTGTGTGTGTGTGTGTGTGTGTGTGTGTGTGTGTGTGTGTGTGTGCGCGTGTGTGTTCATCTCTACAGAGAGAACAGAGAAAGTCCCAATGGGCTCCATTAAAAACGTAGTGTCTGAACCCATCGAAGGCCATGAGGACTATCACATGATGGTGAGTGTTCTTGCTGCTACTTGCGTGTCAGACTTCTCTGTTTTATGAAAAGTTGTAATGCCAAATGCTCCGAGGCGGACTCAAGTGTGCAGCTGGGTCATGTAACTAAGCAAAATAAGAAGGTGAGGTTTGTGTGATAATTGAATAGGGAACAGCTAAAGAAGAGACTCGACATGTTTGTTGTGGTATGAAATGTTTAGTTTGGTTATTTTTGTCTCTAAAAGGTGTTTTTTGTGAGTGAATAGTGCAGGCTGAGCAGTGTTGCCGTAGTATCAGAGTGATGGGGCTCGTCGCCGGCTGTTTTGGGCTCTGCCGTGGAGCGGGAAATGTCAACGCTTTCTCTAGGTTAACCTTTCTCTCTAAAGGTAGCTGTGTCCTTTGTCAGTGAAATTGAAATCCCAGAGATCTCTTTTTAACAGAACAAAATAAAGTGTCATTATAACAGCATAAAGACACTAAGGTTAAGGAGAATGTAGTGAAGTTCAGTTGATGATTCTGCCAGCTGAATAACTCGTGTGTTCTTGAGCTCGACGTTTTGATGAATGGGAGGTAAACAAGACCAGAAAGTCATCTGATAACTTCAAATGTAGCAAAAGCTGACAGTATAATGTGCGGTGGGCGTCATGCCCATGTCAAGTGCATCTAAGCAACAAAAGGCTGATCATGAACATTTAAAATGTGAGATAATTTCCATACTTCCTTGCTTCCTTGTTGTTGAGGTTTTCTACCACCTCCCACTGACAAAACCTGTAAATTGGAGAGATCGGGCTGTGGTGCCAAATAAAAATGCGTGGGAGTTTTTTTTCCTGCACAGCTCAGCTGTCTTTCATGGTCACAGTACGTACACTGGACCGATACAGTCCTAGTGCAGAACAGTGGAATTACAATGACATTGATTTGTGTTGTAATGTTTTGGCTCTAGAATGAAGTTTGATGGCAGCTATTTGCTCAAAGCATGTTCCTGCATCACTGAGGAGTTGATAATGTATGAGGAGGAGTAGATGGAAGAGGAGCTCTTCCTCTAAAACAGCAAGCCCATCATTGATATCAGTGATCCGCCCTGTTTACTTTAACTTTTCAAATTGAAAAGAAGGAGGTATGAAGTAATACATTATTTTTTTTTTGCATTTCAGAATGGCTTTTGGAGCGATTAAGTGGTCTGTAATATACTGCAAAGGAATGCGTCTTTTTAATTGAAAAGTGTTATTAGAGGCAGTATATTACACACGGCTATCAGGTCTTTGAATGTTTGATTTTTTTGTATTTATACTTTTGTTTGTAGAATATGTGAACATCTGTAAAATCATTAAATGTGCTTACCATTTTTTTTCCACTTTCGTAGGCTTTTCAGTTGGGTCCAACAGAAGCGTCTCAATATTGGGTCTACTGGGTGCCTGTCCAGTTTGTCGATGCAATCAAAGACACAGTCCTTGGAAAATGGCAGTATTTCTAATGTGCCTCTTTTTTTTGAACTGGGATTGAGAGGAGGAGCCAATGAAAAATGAAACCTGGAGTCAACAGTGAGGCTTAAGGAACTTCTTTGAATTAATTCGAAGGAAACGGACGGATGCCTGTGGACTAATCATATTGTTTTTAGGCTAAAAGTGCACTATGTGGCAGCATAACATTTCTCAGCCCTGTTGATCTTTCAAGGTTTTCAGCAAATCCAAGGGAAAATGATGAAACAATTGTACAGAAATTGCTAACACTTTTCTTCAGTTATTCTTAAAGAAATAAAACTTATTTAATGAAATGAATACACTAGGGCGTTGATGTTGTCTTGTCTGTGTTCAGTGTTGTATCCTCCCAAACGTTTTTATTTTTTTTATTTACTCTGTTAGAGACCAAAGTTTAGCACATTTGAACAATGCAGGTCTTCCCAGTCTCTTTGCAAAACAGCTCAAACTAGTAGTATGGGGTCTCTGAGTGAACAGCAAGATGTCCTCCCACAAATAGTGGATTAGATTGAGGTCTGGACTTGGCCACCCCAGGACTTTAACATTGACCTTTTAAAGGGTCGTTGCCCAAGTAGCAGTTCCCTTGCAGACGGCAGCATATTTTCCTGCAGCGTTTCTCTCTGAGAGCTGTTTCCATATACCCCACATTACATGATTTTTTTCAGCAGAACACCTCTAAACTGAGAAAATGATAATGGCTAAAAAAGAAAGAAGAAGCATATTAAGCATATAAACTTTACTATTTCCCTGTTCATTACTGGGGTAAGTAAAAAATCCCGATCACATGCTGCAGACTGATGGCAATTAACCAACAGTTAAATATGTTCCTATTTCTCTAAACTCGTGGAGTTGACAAAAACTAATTCTAACAAAAATAATTGTATTGAAGTCAAAATCAAATATGAATTCAAAATGTAAAGCCATGGGTTGCAACAGTTATTGAATTTCCATCCATCCATCCATCGTCGTCCGCTTATCCGTGGTCGGGTCGTGGGGGGAGCAGCTCCAGCAGGGAACCCCAAACCTCCCTTTCCCGAGCCACATTAACCAGCTCTGACTGGGGGATCCCGAGGCGTTCCCATGCCAGGTTGGAGATGTAATCCCTCCACCTAGTCCTGGGTCTTCCCCGAGGCCTCCTCCCAGCTGGACGTGCCTGGAACACCTCCCTAGGGAGGCGCCCAGGGGGCATCCTTACCAGATGCCCGAACCACCTCAACTGGCTCCTTTCGACGTGAAGGAGCAGCGACTCTACTCCGAGCTCCTCACGGATGACTGAGCTTCTCACCCTATCTCTAAGGGAGACGCCAGCCACCCTCCTGAGGAAACCCATTTCGGCCGCTTGTACCCTGGATCTCGTTCTTTCGGTCATGACCCAACCTTCATGACCATAGGTGAGGGTAGGAACGAAAACTGACCGGTAGATCGAGAGCTTTGCCTTCTGGCTCAGCTCTCTTTTCGTCACAACGGTGCGATAAACAGAATGTAATACCGCCCACGCTGCGCCGATTCTCCGACCAATCTCCAGCTCCATTGTCCCCTCACTCGCGAACAAGACCCCAAGGTACTTAAACTCCTTCACTTGGGGTAAGGACTCATTCCCTACCTGGAGAAGGCACTCCATCGGTTTCCTGCTGAGAACCATGGCCTCAGATTTAGAGGTGCTGATCCTCATCCCAGCCGCTTCACACTCGGCTGCAAACCGATCCAGTGAGTGCTGAAGGTCACAGGCCGATGATGCCATCAGGACCACATCATCTGCAAAGAGCAGCGATGAGATCCCCAGCCCACCGAACTGCAACCCCTCCATACCACGACTACGCCTCGATATCCTATCCATAAATACTACGAACAGGATTGGTGACAAAGCGCAGCCCTGGCGGAGGCCAACCCTCACCTGGAACGTGTCTGACTTACTGCCGAGAACCCGGACACAGCTCTCGCTTTGGTCATACAGAGATTGGATGGCCCTGAGAAGGGACCCCCTCACCCCATACTCCCGCAGCACCTCCCACAAAGTCTCCCGGGGGACCCGGTCATATGCCTTCTCCAGATCCACAAAACACATGTAGACTGGATGGGCATACTCCCAGGCTCCCTCCAGGATCCTTGCTAGAGTAAAGAGCTGATCCGTTGTTCCACGCCCAGGACGGAATCCGCATTGTTCCTCTTCAACCTGAGGTTCGACTATCGGCCGAACCCTCCTTTCCAGCACCTTGGAGTAGACTTTACCAGGGAGGCTGAGAAGTGTGATACCCCTGTAATTGGTACACACCCTCTGGTCCCCCTTTTTGAAGAGGGGAACCACCACCCCGGTCTGCCACTCCTTAGGCACTGTCCCAGACTTCCACGCAATGTTGAGTAGGCGTGTCAACCAAGACAGCCCCTCCACACCCAGAGCTTTCAGCATTTCTGGACGGATCTCATCAATCCCTGGGGCTTTGCCACTGTGGAGTTGTTTGACTACCTCAGTGACCTCCACCAGGGAAATTGACGACAATCCCCCGTCATCCTCCAGCTCTGCCTCTAACAAAGAGGGTGCATCAGCTGGATTTAGGAGTTCCTCAAAGTGCTCCTTCCACCGCCCTATTACCTCCTCAGTTGAGGTCAACAACGTCCCATCCTTACTGTACACAGCTTGGATGGTTCCCCGCTTCCCCCTTCTGAGGTGGCGGACGGTTTTCCAGAAGCGCCTTGGTGCCGACCGAAAGTCCTTCTCCATGTCTTCTCCGAACTTCTCCCACACCCGCTGCTTTGCCTCTTTCACGGCAGAGGCTGCAGTCCTTCGGGCCCTTCGGTACCTTGCAACTGCCTCCGGAGTCCTCTGGGATAACATATCCCGGAAAGACTCCTTCTTCAGTCGGACGGCTTCCCTGACCACCGGTGTCCACCACGGTGTTCGAGGGTTACCGCCCCTTGAGGCACCTAAGACCCTAAGACCACAGCTCCCTGCCGCAGCTTCAGCAATGGAAACTTTGAACATTGTCCACTCAGGTTCAATGCCCCCAGCCTCCACAGGGATGCACGAAAAGCTCCGCCGGAGGTGTGAGTTGAAGGTCTGTCGGACAGGAGCTTCCTCCAGACGTTCCCAATTTACCCGCACCACCCGTTTGGGTTTACCAGGTCTGTCCAGAGTCTTCCCCCACCCCCTGACCCAACTCACCACCAGATGGTGATCAGTTGACAGCTCCGCCCCTCTCTTCACCCGAGTGTCCAAAACATACGGCCTCAGATCAGATGAAACGATTATAAAATCGATCATTGACCTTCGGCCTAGGGTGCTCTGGTACCAAGTACACTTATGAGCATCCCTATGTTCGAACATGGTGTTTGTTATAGACAATCCATGACTAGCACAGAAGTCCAATAACAGACAACCACTCTGGTTTAGATCAGGGAGGCCGTTCCTCCCAATCACACCTCTCCATGTATCTCCGTCATTGCCCACATGTGCGTTGAAGTCCCCCAGCAGAACTATGGAGTCCCCCTCCGGAGCCCCATACAGGACTCCATTCAAGGTCTCCAAAAAGGCCGAATACTCTGAACTCTTGTTTGGTGCATATGCACAAACAACAGTCAGAGTTTTCCCCCCAACAACCCGCAGGCGTAGGGAGGCGACCCTCTGGTCCACCGGGGTAAACTCCAACGTTGTGGCGCTCAGCCGGGGACTTGTGAGTATCCCCACACCCGCCTGGCGCCTCACACCCTGGGCAACTCCGGAGAAGAAAAGAGTCCAACCCCTCTCCAGGAGTACGGTTCCAGAACCGAGACTATGCGTAGAGGTAAGCCCCACCAGATCCAACTGGTAGCGCTCCACCTCACGCACAAGTTCCGGCTCCTTTCCCCACAGCGAGGTGACATTCCATGTCCCCAGAGCAAGCCTCTGCTGCCCGGGTCTGGTCCGTCGAGGCCCCTGACCTTCACCGCCACCCGTGTGGCAGCGCACCCAACCCCAGCGGTTCCTCCCACAGGTGGTGGGCCCATGGGCTGGAGAGATAGGTGCCACGTAGCTTTTTCGGGCTGTGCCCGGCGGGCTCCGTGGCAAACCCGGCCACCAGACGCTCGCTGACGAGCCCTCCCTCTGGGCCTGGCTCCAGACGGGGGCCCCGGGCTTCCTCCGGGCAGGGTCTCTCTATCCCTTCCTCGTTTTTTCATAGGGTTTTTTGAATTGAATTTAAATGTCATATATGGCAAAAGTAATTAAAAAAAATTATAGACGGAATGTTTATAAGCCTGACCCTCCTACACTAAAACGGTCAGTGTGTGTGCTTCTTATTGCACAACTTATCCAAAAAAATACTCCTGTATCACGATTCTCAAAAGTGGGCAACTCCAGTGTGTATGGTTGACAGAGACTGAGAGAATGCTTTTACTCTGAAAGAACATAGACCGGAAGTGAATGTATTGCGTTCGTGGAACACGTCCATAACTTCCAGTATAACGTTAGTGGCGGGACTAGAGGGGAAACGCGTGTAATGCAAACTTTTCCATCCTTGGACAACCGTTAAACGGTAGCAGTTGGTAATGTACAAAATGGCGACAACAGCCGTAGAGAGGAAACGCCCACCGCCGGTTAAAATATTGTCCGGTCAGCTAAGGACGGCAGAGAGCCGGGGGACAGCCGACATCGGGGATGGGTGTGTTATCAGGCTGAGCAGGGGCCGCTTTCTGCTCGTCTCACTAGTGTGGATGCAGGGAACGGTGCTGGAGGTCCAGCTGGACAGAAACACCGTGCTGCTGATGGATGAGACGGGAACCTTTGCTGTTCAAGGCGTCAACAACATCCCCAAAGGGAAACCATGTTTGTCCCAAGGTAAAGTTGGTTTCTGAGTTGATCAATAAATCAGATTAAGACAGTAGTATGTTTCAGGTGTGGTATAACGTCATATTTGTTTCACTTTTCTACAGAAATACACCAGGCCTAGATTGAGAAAAAAATGAAAAGGTCACGTCTTCGAATGTAATGTTTCGTCTGACATTTTTAATAAAACAAAATAGAAAAGGCAGCAACGCCATAAAAATAAGCTATAAGCAGAGAATATTTGGCATTGTTTTCTTGAAAAATGACTCGATCATTATCAAAATAGTTGATTTTTTTTCTATCCATATCAATTGATTAATCTTTCTTTCTTTTTGCCCCAGGCCAGGGCAAAACTGTGAACGTAAACACTGCTTTTCCTCTGTCCAGATCTTGTAAAACAAGATAAATCCAGGTCTAGCTAGATACAAGCTGTACTTGGACCAGTTGAACATGGAGTCTAAACACTGTATACAATTCTGTATCCAATTTATTTGTGAACGTTGAAAAAAAAAAAATGAAAAAATGGGATCTGCCATCCAGAACATATTGGACCTAGATCTGGATTTATGACGCAGCCATCGTTCATATTACACAAGCAAAATCGTCTGCTGTGAGAAAGGTCTGTTAGGCCCATAGATGCCTTATGGATGGTACAACACTGCAAATTCATAAGCTTAAAATATGAAGCATTAGAAGGTTTTTGTTTAATTGGAATGTTTTTACCTTCCACCACTACAAATGCTGTATGGTTTTATCTTACTATTTAATGTTAGAATCAGACCAGTGTCTATTGTTTTAAGAATTCAATTCATGATTCCTGTTTATTATATCTATATGGAAGGCTACCACACTCAGACATGATAATTGCAAATTGTGTCCTTAAAGCAGGAACATTAATCTTAAAAACAATGAATAGCTCTATCTGAAAAACAGCCACGTCTTCCCCATATCACCGTCCTTGTTTCCTTGAATCTATAATTGTACACTGAACAATTGGCCACCTGCTGCTGTCTTTACAGGCAAATATGTCATGGTGATGGGTGTCATCCAGGCCGTCTCCCCGGAGCCAGTCATCCGTGCAGTGAAGATGGCAGACCTCTCTGAGCTCGCCGCGCATCACAGGCAGATGTGGAAGCTGGAGGTGGAGGACCTGCAGCAGGTGCTGGCCTGAATGCAAAACTGTTGGCGCAAACGTCGCCTCGCTGGTGGCAGGATGACCTGCTCCTGTCATATCCAGCTGGACCATGCTAGTGATTCTTGACAAATGGAAGAAAAAAAAAAAACTATCTCGCTGGACTGAACAGCGGATTGAGCTTGATGTCAGGCTTCCGACTGGAAGGTATTATGCTAGAGTGACAAAGACTTAGACATGCGGAAACTGACATGCGGAAACTGACTTGTATTTTTGCATACAGTATTTACGCAGTGAAGTAAAAGAAGTTTTTTGTTTTCCCCACTTGGCTCCTCCTCAAGGAGTCTTACAGAGAAGTGGAGCTGCAGGCCTCTTAAAAATGATAAAATGATCTGCTAACAATCAGGGAGAACAATGACATCCAGATAACGGGGGGGCATCTTTCATCGGTAACTTAATGTAGGAAGCGTCATGTCAGATTATACCACTAGCATCATCTTTGTTATAATTTGGCATTCATTTAGTGTAGATATAAGATGGTTATACAAATATTAAATAAAGATGACATATTTTCAAGCACTCCTACTTTTCTCTACTAAAAACATATTTATGCATACTGTAACAGGAGTAACAAATTAATTGTTGTTAAAACCTGCTTTTTAAGAAAAAAATATTAAACTCAATCTTGATTTCAGCAGAAAACAATGAAATCACATTGCAAAAATGTTATCCAAGTTCATTTCTGCCTGTGACAGACTGTGGTGGAAGTACAATTGAGTTACTTGTACTAGAGTATTTCCATTTAATTGTACTTTATACTTTACACTTAGGGTTGGGTATCGCTAAAAATGTTCGATACCGGCACCGATACCAATACTGTGATTTTTGATACCAGTTCCTGAACGATACTTTTTGATTCCAATTTTATAAAATCCATTTCAACAAAAGAAATTACAACATTACACATTATGGCAAAAATCTTTATTTTTTTCAGCACCTACTACGTGAGCCCCGTCTGTGCGCAACGTAGTCTTTCGTGCATGCCTCTACAACGTGTAACATTAGACAGCCAATCAGCAGCATTTTTAGATCTTGGTAGAAGCATGCTGCATTCTTATTGGCTCACTGACGCCGATTAGATTTACTCTTTAAGTTTGAATGATGAGGCATTTTTAGGTTACTCGATACTAAGGCAATTTGGTCAGTGCCTAAAAAACATTGAATTCTGTATCTGTACTCAGCCCTACTTACGTTTGAGGGAAATGTACTTTACTCTGACAGCTGTAGTTACTTTACAAAATATTTTACATACAAAATGAGCTTATAAAATAGGAACTGTTAAACTGTATAAAATTAGCTTCACCCCCACCAACTACAAGTTAAACGCTGCTTACGTGTTAATTTATCAGTGAGGAAATTGGCATACATTATAGAATAACAGTCAGAGTACTTTATAATTGAAGTACTTTGCTAATACCTATATATGAAGGTGTTCAATACAGGACTTTTACTTGCATTGAGAGATGTCTACAGTTTGGTATTACTACTTTAAATTACCTAGAAGATATGAATACTTGCCCCCACTGGTTACAGATGTGTAATTAATAAAACAGCAGTTTAACACAGATTAAGAAAAGAAGCTTTATTTGGTGTGGTGCCCGTTACACTGGTAACACTATTAGATAAATGGAAAGGGAGAATGACCTATGCTGACCGATTAAAATAAGAGTGTCAACTGAACTCTCAATTTAAGTATTCCATACTTAAAACATATTTAAAGTAAAGGTCATTAACATATACAAACTGCTTATGAGACGGAATTACTTTGTCAACTGTATCTGAACACATCTCTGATCAAGGTTCACACATGCTATTTTCAGCACCATTTTCAGATATTCTAATGAATGGCGCATAGCAAAGCTTACAAAGTGTCTCCCACTCATTTAGTTGTTAACAATAACCCTTCTGTAGTTCAGATGAGAGTAATCCAGCCACCAATCAGAGGGCCGGTCCTGAACCCGCTCTTTAAAATCATGCTGTGATCAGGCAGTTTCCTGTGCACCTAGGAGGCCCTCAAGGATCACCTGACTCTAGACTGTTTGAATACTGCATTATTTGCAACTGAGCATGAATATTGTCATCACATCATTATATAATGTCTTTAAGCAGAAAACTGTATTTTCCAAAGTCATTGTCATTTGGTGCTATAAGATGGTCTTTTCTGGCTTTGGCAAGTTTCATCAAAAGGAATTCCCTGCGCTCCATCCACTCTTTTAGTTCCTGATCCCCGTGTGCCAGCTTACACAACTCATCCTCTGTGCACGTGCCTTTGAGGAACCTATCGGAACACAAAATTAATAAAAAAAAAAGGTCAGCCATCAAAAACCACTGGACTCCGACTGGTAACCAGAGACGTAGTGTGTTCCGTGGCTAATAATCTTACCTCTCACAAACTTTGAAAGTTCCTGTGGGAAACCGATACTGCCAGCAGTTCTGATCATCCTCAGAGTTGAAAACTCTGTCTTTGTGTTTTTCTGAAGTAATATGCTGCTGCCACTGCTTCTCGCTGTTGCAGTTTTTACCACACAGCCAACAGTGATTCCCGGCCTGCGAAGACACATGGAGTCATCTCCGTTTGTTAATCATTCAAAGTAGGGCCCGGCGATATGGAGAAAAATCAAACATCACGATATTAAGACGATATTGTAGGGTTGACTATTGATTGCTTTCACAATATATTTACACAATGAGATTTCTGATAGACAATCATCACTAATGTGGCTATAATGTCTAAGTGGGTAAAGGCAAGACCAGCTTGGAGCAGCCATTAAAACCAGAAAAAGACCGCACTTATGCCATATTGCGATATCCAGAATCTAAGATGATGATAGGTATATTATTGATATTAGGGGTGCACGATTCAGAAAATGATTTTTAGGCTCAATATTCAATAAAAAAATAGATATATCGATTTGAGTAAAAAACGATTCACTGTATGTAAATGTAGTTACTTTTCCCATGTGATTGCAGTAGACATACAGTTTAAAAAATAATAATTCTAATTAAAAAAAAAAAAAAAATCAATTGATTTTTGGAATTCTATGAATCGATTTTGAATCGGTAGAGCTTGAATCACAATACGAATGTGAATGGATTTTTTTTTTGCACAATTGATATATTGCCCAGCCCTAAGTTGTCGCATCCACAGATTCCAACTACTAAATGATTAGCTACCACAAAAAAAAAACAAAAAAAAAAAAAACCACAATACACCACCGCTGCTAATGAGTACCTGTGTTTGTCACCAGATAGAAACAGCGAGTCATGTTTGCTGGGCTTTTAAACTCACCACTTCTTCAGCGTAGTCTGTTGGCATGTGGATCTGTTTGCCGTTCTCCCTGACAGAGTTATTGGAGGTCTCCTCACCCCAGCCAGGCTTCTGGGACTGCAGCCACTGCTCATAAAGCTGATCCATATCTGGAACTAAACAATGGGACAAAACGAGTGATTATTGCTGGTGCAGCACATACCAATTAAGTTCAACTAATTAAATTCTACCACGTAAGAGAGCCCATCTCCTCGACATAACTCACTGTTGTTTTCCTTCATGTAGGTCCAAAGGTCTCTTTCTTCAACACTGTGGGCAAATGTGCAATTCCCAATGTACTGACACTTTTTGCCAGCTGTCACGTGCATGCAAATCTAAAGAAAGGAAAACCAACATTTGGTGACCAGACGCAGGAGATTAGTTATATTCAGAAACGCACAGAACAAACGACCATGGAGCAGAACATTGTTTTTGGCACGTACCTCAAATTGAGATGGGATGGGTTTTTTGGTTGGAAGTGGTCTAACTGTTGTCCACTTTTTCCGTTCGTGGGAACTTACAAGCACCACACGCCTGTCTTTTGCCCACCTGTGACAGAAAGACAGAGACTGAGCGTGTGTGGCGAGGTTTTGGTTGGCACCGGTTCACTTAGCAATTCACCTCCGGTCTACAGGGCAAGTGTTCCAAGACTCAGTAATACTCACGTGTGTCTCGCCTTGGCAGAGCAATACTTCTTGTTTTTGTCAGCTTCACTTAGTTGGCCATTTCTCCAACACTGGCCACAAACAAACATCATCTTCAGATTTGGAGGCCCGAACCTTCTCTGTGCACTGGAGAGCTGCTGATGAAATATGAAGGACTGGTTAAAGTCTTTGTGATTTAACACAAACCAACAGTGAGAATATTTAGCCAGAATATACACCAATTAACCCTCCTTTTGTTTCTATATCAGAACATTTGGGTTTCTTTCACGCAAATTGCCCAAAAGTAACACAAGGTTCCATGAAACGCTCTTCACAAGTCAAATATCAGTTCACTACTTTTACTGAATTTTGGGTGTTTTATTTAGTTTGATAGCATTATTCTGACTTAAATTTGACAGTCTGTGATTATCCTTTAACATCCTCTGATCTTAAATGTTAGTCAAAATAATTCATACTTTCTGCTTTTTTTTAACTCAAAAGTTAGATATAATTTCATATAGGCTGCAGAGAGGTTTATTGACCATAATTTCCAAAAATGAGTGTAAAAATAGTGGTAAGAAATAGTTGTCAGTGTATACTGGTGGTAGTGGGGGAAAAAGCGCAGAAAACGTTGAAAAATGTTACTAAAATGTTGTGGAAAAAAAAAAAAAACGAAGAGACAAAAACGTCGTAAAAAAAGTGGCAAAATGAGTGACAAAGAAAGTGTGAATTTCAAATTTTGAGCCGGAAGGACAACAAAAGGGTTAAGTGATTTTGTTTTAACCCGGGCAAAATCAAATCTGAGGAAACAGCTTGATCAATGTATATAAATCAGACATTTCTACAAATTAGAAAAACATAAAATAGCACCAACAAATGTTCAATGGACAACACTATATTTAATTTAATCAGATGTCAGTGGAAAAATATACATTACTGAAGTCAAAGCCAAGTGAAGGTAACCTCAGAGCGACAAGAAATTAGGACATGCTAGCAACAAGCAAACGTGAGAAGTCGGTGAACGGAGTCCGTGTGCTGGGCTTACCTGGGCTCCCTGCAACGAAGCTGTTGCATTCCAAAACTTCTTCGCCTCTTGGACAATACTTTCATGAGTGATACCTATATGATTAAAAAAAAAAGTAAACAAATAAAGGTTAAGTAATTAAATTATATTAAATTCTGCATTGACAAATATCGCAAACGCTGTTGTTCTGGAAGAACTGTGTTCCTAGGTACAGAGCCGTCCAGCCCTTGGGAGAGTACTTTAAAAAAAAAAAAAAAAAGCTTACCGAGCTCGTGCTGCATCATCCAGACCTTCAGCTCGATGAGGCTGTGGGCGTAGAAGCAGTCGTCCTCTCTCACGCAGCCGTAGCGCACTTCGTGGCGACAAAGATCCAGCTGGCACTGAGGACTCAGCGGTCTGATTTTGGAATAACGGACTGTGTTCTCCTTCAAAATGTGGACCAGGCACCTAAGAGACAGACACCGGCCACACGTTTAGTTTATCCTGCTCTCGTTCCCTCATATATTTGCGCAAGGTCTTGTGTGCTTTGGTAGATGACTTAAACTATAAATTCGTAAGCTGAAGGATGGTGAAATGACTTACTTATGATCCTCAAAGTCATGCTTGGTCACTGGATGAGAGCAAAGCGATGAGTCATCTTTGTTGGTTTTGCTGATTATTCTGGGTTTATGGTCAAAGCACACCTGCAAATTGAAGGTTTTTAATATTCTATAAAAACAGCAAATGTACTACAGCAATGTACTAAAGCATTTGCTGCAAAACAACAAGAATACCCCATCAAATATCACTCTAAAACTAACAATAGATCAAAGTGTACCAGCTACTAATGAGCACCACAGAAAGCAAGAAAGAACAGCAGAAGCAAACAATTAAGCGCCAATGAAAAGCACAGCACTGCATTCATCACATTAACATTTTTGTATTTATTGGCCTTATATTTCAATTTTGCTCTGGGTAAAGTGAAACCAGTGACTATACATGTACATATGTAGAAACATCTTTGGAGGTAAATATCCATTCACAATGAGACAAGTATATATTTTTTTTCTTCTCGCACAGGAATAGGAAAAAAAAAAAAAAAAAAAAAAAAACACAATGCTGCCATTGACGACATCAGGTTCCAGCAGCGGCAGCACCATGCAGTTATTGTGATAATTTAAATGCACGCCACCACAACACTCTGAGGTCATTAGTTTTGAAATTAAATAAATACTCACTCCACAGAGAAACATGAATATCCCATGATGCTCCTGTAGGATCTTGGGGACAGTCAACCTGATGTTGGAGTTGGGCCCATAAGGATCGAAGAGTAGCTCTCTGGAGATAAACCCTTTCCGCTCCAGAGTCCAAACATCAATCTCTTCCTGGCAGTATGCAAATGTGCAGTGGCCAGGGTACAGGCACTCTTTCCCAATAGCCACCTCTGAAACGGCACACGTTACATTTTAGTATCAGCAGTTATCCACACACGACAAGTACCGCAAACTAAGTGACAGCAGCTGTGCAAATGCTCCTCGAACAATGTGAATATTTACTGTACGTGTATGCCTAACACATAAGGGTAGGTAGGGAAATCTAAACCAAAGAGGAAGTAATGGGGGAAATTTGGCCATGCTTAGGGAACTGACTTATTTTTTTAACCAATAATCTGTTATTACAACAACAAAAAAGCCATCTATTGGCAAAAGCAGGACAGCGAGAAAATGTACACATTTATAAATGTTACCTTTGCAAATGTAATAAGGTCCAACATATTGGGTTTTTGTTGGTCTGGGCCGAATGAGCTTCCACGATTTGTCTGGCGAATGTTTGATTCTGCCAAGTAAAGCGTCCTTTCTGCATTTATGCTCTTCTGTATGAAGTGTGTAATCCAGCACACCGGGCCCTGTGGATATAAAAATAGATAAACAGATTGATTGACCGACACACACACGCTGATATAGACAGAGACACCCAGACAGATACACCCAGACAGACACACACACCCAGACAGACACACACACACACACACACACACACACACACACACACACACACACACACACACACACACACACACACACACACACACACACACACACACACACACACACACACACACACACACACACACACACACACACACACACACACACAGAGTAAAGAACATTCCTCACCAGTTTTAACGTAGCAGACCGAGCACGCTTGTTTGAATTCATGCGTTTCAGCTAAGGGGTTCTTTGCTAAATCCACCGCAGCAGGAAGACCCTTCACTTCAGGCATACCCACAGCCATTCCCATTGGGGTTTCATTATTGTTCATCTGGTTAAAAAAAAAAAAAAAAAATTAATTATGACAAAGTAAAAGCCTGTAACAATATCTAGGCTGGCAATAATGAGTACAAAACAGTTACCTGTGGAATGAATGGATTCTGAGCATAATCTGTCAGTTTAACAGAGGGGAGAAAAACAGTAACGTATTGGTCAGCTGATATTTATTTATTTATTGATACTGATCAACTTTTTTTTAACCCTGTGATTAAGCAGGCCAGGTAACAAAGTAGCCTACCTGTTTTATAGTCGTTCATGGTGAGACTATCCAGGGAGTCCAGTGGTGGGGGGAGGGCGTCAAAAGTGTCCATACCAAAATACGTACTTGACCCCGACTTGTGATACAGCGGGGGCAGAGTTACGGTGCACTGCTGGGTACTGCTGTGGAGAAACGGGTTGATGTGAGATGGCATCAGGAATGAACTCGACATGGAACTGCCCGAGGCAATACTGGTTGGCAGAGGGAGAGGCCCCTTCATCGTGGGTATAACCTGAAGGAAGAGACAAACGAGAGTCACGCCTGAGCTCGGATATCGACACACACACACTTGTCACACCGCCGTGTCTGTTCACTGACCATGGTTGACTCCGGGCCAGCTTGGTCCAGTAGATCATCTAGGTCGTCCCCAATGATGTCTGCGTCAAAATCTTGACTTGTTTCGAGCATCATACAAGGCGTACTGGTTCTGCACCCATTAACAAATGTGGGCACGGGAAGGGGGACCGACGTGGATACAGATGCAGGCTTGGGAACGGACTCGAAGCCCGGCGGCTCAGACAGGGATACAGACGAGATACTGTTCATGGGAAGAAGTTCATCCACCGCTGCGTCATTTAGAGCCGGGTGCACTGCCACTGGAGCTTGGCTCGGAGCTGGGGCAAGAGCCAAAACACTGCTATCCTGGGTTAGCTGAGGCACTTCTATTAAAAAAAAAAAAAAAAAAAAAAAAAAAAAAAAAAAAAAAAACACATCAGGGAGAAAATATGAGTCTTTTTTTTTCTTCCTTTCTTAACCTTTAAATTAACAAATCAAAGCTGTATCAAGCATTAAAAACTTACCAATTTCTATATCTTCAACTGAAGGCGAGCCATGGGAAAACTGAATGCAGAAGAAATGTATTAAACAACGTATTATAGGCGAGTATAGATATATTTTGTCATATACATTTTAGATCGTTATGAATACCTTCTCACATGATGCATCCTGATAATTTGATCCTCGCAAAACATTCAAGGCAGGCTGTTAAAACAGAATTAGCTTCATTAAATCGTGACTTTGTTCTTTTTATAGCAGGACAGCCCTCGATGTATGTGCAAAAACGGTCAAATTTTTCCGAAAGCCATCAATCTGAGTCAGACTATAACATATAGGAGAAAAAAAAACGGGGGGGGGGGGGGGACTTCCAACTCACTTTATATAGTTGTCAATTTTTTTTCAGTGAATAAGCCAAGTCTCATGACTGTATGAGATGGTTCCTGAGACACACGTACCTTACTCCTTATATATGCTTTACGGATTTTCAATCCCAAATTTTTGGCAAGGTCCTGAGTCAGCTGTGTGACACTGGTATCCTGGGGAAACAATACAAATTGACAGTGTTTATTTAAAACACAATCACTGCCTTTGATCTTTGTTCATTTTAATTAGCGGATTATTTTCTGCTTTCACCAATATATTGTATCAAACGTATTTTTTCTTCTTCTTCGTCTGCAAGGATTTTATTTTGCACATTACGTATTGTTGTGAAAGTTGCTTTTTTGAAATCAAGACTCCGGTCACTGTGCATGCATTTCAGCAACCTTTTAAAAAAAAAGGTGCAACACACCCCTAAAGTGCTGTTGTTGGTTGCCTTTGAAACGGCAGTTATTTCGTCATATTGGAGATGAAGTGAGGTCGTCTAAATCTTGTCGTTCCTGCGACAACATATCCAGAATGATACTCCTCTCCATATATAGTATCATAAAGTGTGTGTTTTTGTAAAAAAAAGAATAAAAAAATGAAGGTAATATTAGTATTGGCCAGTGCAACAGCAGAAAAGTCTATTAAACCTTTAATTAAAATGTGGCTGCTTATTACACTGAAGTTGGACTGACATCAGTTTTACTTTAATTTGCCTGAAAATTGTGTCAATTTAAACTAAAGCTAGCGCAATAAAAGTCACACAACAATGAACACTCACACAACAATGAACTGAGTGTCAGGCAACGCGCCAGAAACATCAAGACTCCACTGGGCGTGCTGTTCCTCCAGGCAGCCTGGTCAGCATTTCAATTTGCTTAACTTTTGTCAAATTTGCAGAGACATAAAAGTGAGTGGATCTCCTGCACATGTGGATAGTCAACATACAACACGCAGATGTTACACCTTACCTGAGGCACTGCTAGAGAGCATTTGGCAACGGCCTCGTAGGCCTCTTGATGTCTCCCCATCTCCTTCAAGGATTTTGCTTTTCTGTACAGCGCTTTGTAGTTCCCCTCGTTCAACTGGAGAGCCTTTTCACAGTCTTCTAAAGCTTGGTCGTACAGTCCCTAAAAACAAGATATGTCCCAGAGTTAAGAAAAGCCATATTTAACCATTGTGCTGGGAACAGAGAACATAGAAACGGCAGTTTGGTCATAAATTGACTTTATGTGTGTTATTATGTGAGTTGAGTCAGGTATGAGTATGGTTTCCCTGAAGAAAGTAGTGTTGTTTTTTTTTGTATTGCCATGTAACATGACCAACACTGACAGGAAAGAGGAACTGAATTTCGCTCTGAAAGCATCAATCGTTCCCGAATGGGGATTTTCTAAGTGGATCCTGAGTTTCTCAACTGATTTTTTAGATTTCTGAAGAACAGCGTTCAAAGTGAAATATGCCAACAGTGGCTTGGTCATATGACGCCAAAAGACACAGAATTCATCACGAGAACATGTGGCGTGGTATGTTTTTGGCAGGTAGCCAATGAGAATTGAGTGATTCATTATTTTATTTTTGCAATTGTTCTTTTGCATTTCAACGAAGTCCGCCGTTTCGTTGGATTTTAGCTTAAATGTGATGGCACATTACTGGGGTTAAGAGGCCAGCTGAAACTAACAACCAACAAAAAGATGAGGATGAGTCAAAGAAAAGTAAAAGATGTTTTACTACAAAGTGGACAATTGGCAACAACGGCAATTAAGGTTCGTGAGTGGCTGATTTATGACAGCAGTACAGAACAAATGTACTGCGGTGACTGTCGTGTGTATGGCTCAGAGAAAGCGAAGTCAAATCCTTATGTAAACGGGACTAAAAACTTTAAATCAGAAGCAATTAAGGAGCACGAGTCATCAAAAAGCCACCTACACTACACAACTAGCGAAGACTGTGCTTCCGGAGGTGACCGCTGCGCTGCGTCCATGAAAGCAGCGCAATTAGGAAAAGAAGATGAGGCCCTTCTCTGACTACGTTTGGATGTGCGAGTAAGTATTATGTATTAAACTGTGAGATTTGATGAGGTAATGCAACGCTGATGTAGGCTACAGTAGGCCTACAATGACAGTTGCACAGATGTGTATGCGCGTGCATGTTGGGAGTTGGGAACCGGTGAGAAAATGTACCCGTTAACTTAACCAGTAATAATAATATTAATTTAGTTCTGCTTAACGGTTCCTGAATGCTGTAACTAACCGCTGCCAGGACCTGTCTACGTGATTAAATCAACCATCAACACAGCCACGTGTGATTTGTTTACATACGAGCTGCGGTAGGTCTGTATCTGTTGAGTGTGTGTGAGAGTGAGTGAGTGTGAGTGTGAGTGTGAGTGTGAGTGTGTGTGTGTGTGTGTGTGTGTTATCAAGCTAACTGAATTGTCATTGTGTCTGTAGGGTGGATGAACAGAAAGAGTTAGCTGTCGGGAAGACACAGGAGTGCAAACCAGGCCCAATTAAAAATGTTCCATATAAATGTCTCAAAGCGCTCCTGTAACAGTTTAAAGAGCATTAGTGGTGGAAGAAGTGTTATGCATGCTTTGATATTGCACTTGCAAGTTTATATTGACCGTGCCAGTAGGCTATTAGTTTGACGACAATACAAATTTCAGTTTGTGACACGGGAAAGCAATGATTAAAAATATTTTTTTAAAATGATATTCTAAGAGTGGCTGGCGTCTCCCTTAGAGATAGGGTGAGAAGCTCAGTCATCCGTGAGGAGCTCGGAGTAGAGCCGCTGCTCCTTCACGTCGAAAGGAGCCAGTTGAGGTGGTTCGGGCATCTGGTAAGGATGCCCCCTGGGCGCCTCCCTAGGGAGGTGTTCCAGGCACGTCCAGCTGGGAGGAGGCCTCGGGGAAGACCCAGGACTAGGTGGAGGGATTACATCTCCAACCTGGCCTGGGAACGCCTCGGGATCCCCCAGTCAGAGCTGGTTAATGTGGCTCGGGAAAGGGAAGTTTGGGGTCCCTTGCTGGAGCTGCTCCCCCCGCGACCCGACCACGGATAAGCGGACGACGATGGATGGATGGATGGATGGATTCTAAGAGTTAGTATTACTTAAATTGATTTCGTTAATATCTTGACAGCACTTAAATGTGTATCCTTACAAGTTAACGAACAATGTTTGTGCAATTCCTGTTTTTCACCTTTATGAGGCACAAAAAAAAAAAAAAAAAAAAAAAAAAAAACCTGGCTGGTAAAAAGTCACTGTGGCTGGTGGATTTTTAAATCCACCAGGGTGGTCAAAAAAGTGAACTTGAGACCCTGAAGGCGTCACTGTGCATCCCATGATATTGAACTGTATTATACTACATTACATTAGTCTACGCATTCATAAATCAATCAGTTGCAATAACCCTAGTTATTGCAACTGATTTCAGATTACAAGCCTAAATTCTGTGTAATAAGAGGCTAGTAAATAAATTGGTGAATGTAAACACCAGTTAATAGCAACAATTTTGTTTTATTTTAAAATAGCATTTTGACATTTTGGGAAGTGTATTCACTTTCTTCACCAGAGTTAAGATGAAAAGATTGTATGTCTTTGTCATGGAGTCTTGTCAAAATGGGGTTGCCAGGCAACCAGCAAAACTCCAGGAAGCGACTGCTTGCTGCCGCATTATGTTGCCGTGCAATGAAGTTGCCCGCACTCAGCACAAACATTAATTAAGGAGGTCAGCCCTACCCCACTATTTAAAAACTAAAATATGCCTTTCATATGAACCGTTAGCAAGCGCACAAAGTAATGCTGGTGAAGAAAAGATCCTCTTTTTGGTCTCATTATGATGCCAAGTGTGTGAAATGACGTCAAACAAATTTTCAACCAAAAATGTGAAGGTCCTATTAATACATAGCAATAGCTTTAATTGTACTATTTAAATAAAGATTTTTTATTATTTTTTTGATATTTGGTAGAGTCAAAGTGAAACTGACTTCAAAGTGATTGTGATGGAAACCGAAGCGAGACTCAAGTGTGATGGTCACCACCTACTTACCGGAACAACGTTTAGGTACGCGGCAGCTCGATTTGCATACAGCTTTTCCAGTAATCGGGTTGGAACACAGATATCTTCCGAGTCAGCATACTCCGCTATACTCAAGGCTTCGGTGTACATCTCGATGGATTTTGTCCACTCCCCTTCTTTAAACACGTCATTTCCTTCTCCAAAAAGATTCCACACGAGATCCTTAATGAACACCTGAAATATTAAGAGAACCAGATCAGCACAAAATATACACAGTGCCGCCGATTTGTTTGGGGGGGGGGGGGGGGGGGTACATGCCTTTCATGTGAGCCTGTCATTAACCCTAAATCAGTGCAGCTCTATACAAATATTTATACAAAATGGGAGCGTATCAAAATATACAGAGCTTACCTCATACTGCTCTTGACTTCCAGGAAATGGAAGGGTTGATCTAAAAGCAAAGGGGAGTTCACGTTACAAACCGTTAAAGCGTCAGCAGAACAAGACGAGCATACATCGGAGTGAGAAGTAACCGTGGCGGCTAGAGTTCAACTGCATTCAGAGCTCATAATGTTTCACTCAGTACAAAAGCAGGGCTGCAAGTAACGTTAATTAACCATTTGGTCATCCTTTACATCGTATTCTTCGAGTAAACAAGGCTGTATATATACACTCTGGATCTCTCAACACGGTTCAAAGACATGGACACGGATCTGTCACGATTTGTGTTAAAAAGGGTACAATAATGCACATCTGCGTGCTGACACAGAACTAAAAAGGTACTGCCCAGATTAATATCAGCAACAGTTCTTAATCATTTGGTGCATTGCAAAATTGGGCGGATGAATTGTTTCCTTGAAACTAGCTATATAAATAAAAAAAGGTTGCGTTATTAAATGTCATGGCACATTTTGCAATCATCATTGGGAGGTTGGTTGGTTATGCTGCATTCCAGTTCAGCGGCTGTCTGGAATTTAAAAAGGCGTCTTTTCCTCTTTCTGTGCATCAGTCTCAGACAACTTAACACATCGGGCCATTCATTAAGATTCGAGTTTGACTGCACAGCGATGACGAGCAGAGTGGTATTTTAAAGTATCACTTTTGTTTCACAAATAAAAAGGCTCTGCCAGATTAATGCGACACTGCGTTGCCCGGCGTAGCTCTAAAAACAATACGGGCACACTGCGAGTCTGCCCGATGCATGAATACAAAGCTCAGATCAGGAGCACATCCCACATTAAAAACAAAACCAACGGGAAGCCAGTAATCAGCTGTCACACTGACACCCAGCTGATCTGCACAACAATGCATAATGCAAAGCTGACAAATCATTGTGGCATCATGCAGTCTACAGAGGCACCCGCACTTTTTCCATTTAAAAAAAGAAATAAATAAAAGGACCCGCAAACACAGGCAGACGAGTACTTGTAGCTGGTAAGAGTCTTCATCTGGTTATCCTCTGCAATATTTCCAAGATAGGATGACAACAACAACAACAACAACAACAACAACAACAAAAAGACTAGTGGGCATGGCAACATCAAGAAGTGTCAAACATAGGATCAGAACAGTCATTACACACGTCTGCTTACTTATTAGGGCTTCAAGTATTATATTAGTAAAATGCAGTTATGCTCCGACTTTAACAACCAGTGATCTATACCATGACACTTACTGGATGAACTGTAGGCCTTTCTGAATCTCCTGCCAGCGACTCCTTCTGTCCTGACATGCTCCAGACATGTTTGTATTAATATCCACTCCTCTGTCAGCACCTGGAATTATATATATATATATATATATATAAATATATGATACACACATTACATTATCTGGTCAAAGTCACTGGCCCAAAAAAATAACCCAGCAACAAGACAACATGAAAGCACTCCTTACTTATCATAATTCACCATCAGCAGGTTGTCCGACTGGTTTACTCACACTGTTGAATACGCTGTGTTCACAGCCATTATATTATTGAAAGGCTTATTGCCTTCAATAAATAGCTTCCGCATTTCACGTAGTAATGACGACACACGTGTAGTTCCGGAAATCAAGGCTTAACATTTTTGTCAGCTTGCGAAGCTGATAACGTTACCAAAACAGCTCAGTTTAAAACCACAACCTTAAACTGAAAAGCTGTGGACGATAAAAAGGTAAATTTGCTGTCCCGGGAAAACAGTTTAAACATAGCATCTGGAAGCAGGAGGTCCATTATCGGACATCCTTTCGGCAGCACTGCCTAATATTTCAGCTTTCAGACAAATGCCAAGTGTTTCATATGATAGAAATATAAAACATGTAGCTAGGGTGTCCATATGACGTTATTGTCAGACATTCATCGTGTTATTAACGTGGTTTAGATATTATTTGCTGTCACGTCGCATAAATACCGCGAACCTGTCAACCCTCATATCACAGCTAATATACATGATGTTTTTTTTTTTACTTTACTTTAAGTTTCTTCTAAACTAGTTGCTAATCAAATGAGCATCTGGGTTACAGGAAGAGACAGGAAGCTGGTAAAAGGCTTTAGAAGGGTGCTCCTGGTCCTGTTTTAGTCAGCAGTCAAAATTCACTTTATTCTAGGAACATGTTTGTGTATAGAAGCTGTCATTGCTTAACAATCGTGTCCATTTCAAGACGACGGGTCCACCGTGGAGAAAGACATCATTTAGAGTCAAGTTTCCACGAGCGAGGAAGCACCTCGTACAGGGGTTGTCCGATATTGGACGCATGGCATTTAGCGCACGTGTGTTACCAGCGGTCGAGGAACCGCCGAGAGTAGACTTGTAGTTAGCAATCATCATCTGCTAGCAAAGGCATAGCGATGTGTAGCCTACATAGTTTTAAGCGCCGCCGACAAATCTGAACCGATTAAACACAGCAGTGTTCTCCGGTGCTGGAAACAGACCGGCCTAACCAGTTAACGTTACATGGCGTTGCCAGACGAAGTTTCTAGGAAGTACAGTGAACCTAACAAAGCATAGGCATGCCCAAGTTGAACTAACGTTAGTTCCCCCAACGCAAACAATAGCGAGCAGTAGATGTTCAGCTCCCGCCCGAGACTTGGTAAATATCACATTAATTAACCGACAATGCCTGCTGTTCATACTTACATGAATGGATCTTTATTCCAAACAACCGTTAAGTCGGTTATCTAAAAGGAGGGAAAGTGATTTCTCGTTCTAGCTAAAATAACTTGGCTAGATGTGCTGTATCGCTGAAGGCCGCCCTTTGCTTCTTCTTCTTCTACTTCGACTCGAGGTAGAGCGAACATCGACACCAGCGCAGCGCTGCCCCCGGCCGACAGTGGAGGGACACGGCAACATTTCACACAGAAAATAGCAAGGCTGCATGGATCAATAAACCAATAAGTATACTGTATAATAATATTAATAATGAATATCACAATACATGATATGGATATATAAATCACAGATGAAATTAATTGCATAGCTGTTTTTTTTAATAGCCTACATTTAAGTTGTTTATTTGTTACATTTTATATGCTAATGTGGATCATTTCCTTGTGGGTAATATCTCACTGACAGCTGTTTGGACGTGTGGATCAAATGTCTTTGTTTTGAGCCACATTATCTTGCAAACAAAACTAGGCAGTGAGTGATACAAGTGATGTCTTTTCCTTCAGGCAAATGGCAGAGAACTGCACGTCAAGGGAATGGAGCTGAAAGTCAAGTTTTTTTATTTTTTTATTGAAGAAGCATATCAAGTTGAAAATAATGTATTCTATTATTTTATGAATTGCACATGTGACTGATTTCCTCATTTTGTTTTGCCAATATATTGATATTGAAAATCCATACAGAGGACAGCGTCTTAAGTCTAACACTGTCAATCCTTCAGGCCTTTTGCTAATATGCTGCCGAGACGCTGTTGCCTGCACCGTTGCTGTTTTCCAACCCTTCAAATCTAAAGCACACATCACAGTTCAGACTGTTAATCCTGAAGCGATGACAATTCCTCTCACCCTCAACTCTCCTTCCTGCAGTTATTCCTCTGAGAGTTCTCTGGCTATTTCCTCTTTGAATTAATCAACACATTAGGTCTCTGTGAGTGTTTCTGTAAATGTGGAGCTGTGGTTCACAAAGCAGACCCTAAGAGAAACACAAGGAGTGAGTGAGCTTGAGTAAAATAAATTTCTCCCTTATTCTTAGTTTTCATTTCATGTATTATTGTGTTACTATATAGTACTGAGTTTTAGGTTACAGCACGTCATCCAGTGCTAAACATGTTTTTGATGGAAGGAACTGGAAAAAAAAACAACTATAGAGTATTATAATAAATTACTTTTAATAGTATTAGTGTTGGGAATAAGATGAGCAATTAACCTTCCCTCAAACCCCCTCTTATTTCTGGAATCAGTTAAACCATCTCGCATTTTCCATGTTTGTTTTTTAAATTCTGTTCTATTTTGTCACGTACAAATTTTGTTTGCACGTTGTTCAATGAGTTATCAAAACAAGTAGAGCAGCCTCTGTGTGAGGAGGCATACCTTCGTCTTACTTTTCATCAAAAAACTTTCACCTGACTTGTTTTTCTTTCCCCAAATTAGGTCGGAGCTATTGTCTGATCCTCATTCAGGACGCATTTCATGCACAGACCCTCAGCTGGACTGCACACGGTTTTCCCCCCAAGAACACTCAGTTTGTTCTTAACTCAACATCATAATTCTCAGGATGTTTCTCAGGCTGAAACTCAGCTTGTCCAGTGTTTCTCATTTCATCCTGAAATATGTATTTTTGGACCGTTTGTTTAGGGGCTATCTCATCATCTCTCATGCAGTATCTCACCCTTAGCTAATGTCAAGAAAACAAGTATTAAACACCATACATTGTCTGGGATTCTGCTTTCTGTTCAGTTCATTGCACATTTGCAGCTTATTCAGGCTTTTCTGTCAGTGTGTGTTCAGCTCGATATGATCTAACTGTCGACTAGATGTTTTGTAGCGACGGATAGAACTGAAAATAATCAGATATACAGGGATCAGAGGGATGTCTCCTCACAGAAAGTGCAGTCATCCTGGCAGCCACAATAACTGCCAGGAGGAGGCGCTTATCTCACACTGTGCAGAAGCATCGCTGAGGAATTGAATCACAAAACACTTTGAATATGTCCCCTGCTATCAAAACCCAAAGTGTGTGTCTTTTATGATTTAGCTGGCCTGACATTACCACGTTATGAATGACTATAGAGTCCAGTGCGAGAGAGCTGAAAATATACTTTCAGAAAACACAATTTGAAGATGAAACCCAAAGATACAACACAATTCTCACCATTTTTAGATCAGGTCTGCAATTTGTCAAATAAACTATCTCAGCTGTTAAATGTAGACACTTGGAGTGCTGCTCAGTAAATCATCCTGACAATAATTATAGCTATTTGCTTCATGGAGAGAGGGTCTGTTCTACTCACCCTGCTGACATGTTTATGTGGAAGGGGAAGGAGAGTTGTTATGATTATGGATGGGAAACTATATTATTAGAGTATAATTACCATCATTTGCATGTCTCGGTGCATTTGTTGTGAGGAAGTGGAACCACATATTGTGTTGCTTACAGAAATTAAAAATGTGCTGCATTAGCAACAATGAACCGTGAATCTCATTGAAATCTGTACCTCAACTCGCATAGAGTTTTCTATACTCTAAGTTTATTTGTATTTTGTTTAATTCATTTCCGATGACGTGATGTATTTTTAAAAATGTATTTATTAATTGTATTTGTTAGGGACCATGTACAATTTTTAACATAAATGTTGCCATTTGATGCATTGCACCAGAGTTAGCCTTAGGCTAATTTACATCTGCAGTCCCTAGGCAGGGCACAGAACGTGATGTATATCAACATAGGATACTTGGAAAGCTCAAAATGACTTGAGTTTTATGTGTAATTTAGAATAAAAATGATCAAATAAAAGTGTTGGATTTGTTTTTTGACTTTCTGCAATTATTTTACACGTGGTTCAGTAAGATAGTCTTTTTTTCTTGAATATTGTCGTGCAGGATCGGTGCAACATCCCGGAATTAGTCTGTCTGTAATTTTTAGAGGCAAAGACAAAAATGACATTTAGACAAGAAATAAGAATATTAAAAAGTCTTAATTGATAGATACATATGTTTTTATTGCTAACTGTGCATATTTGATTATCAGATAAATTCCAAATATATTGCATCTCTAGAAAAGTAAAAAACAAATAATCTATTTCATCTGGTACAAAACATCATTGCAGCATGAAATCTGGAGATGCAGACTTCAGAGGTCTGAAAAGCTCTCTTCTCTGCAAACACACTGGTCACAGCGCTGAGAAGAAGCAGTAATAACATGCAGGCTGTTTCCTCTAGGGGGCTTACAGTTTGGAAAAACATTGGATTAGCCTCTGGCCAATGAGATTATTCAAACAGCATCTAAAAACAGCTCTCCACTCAATGCTACACTCACTTAGTGTCAGCGAACGACACTAGGTGTGGAGTTCAGCCACTTGTTGCATGCCATGACTGCGTTTTACCGAATACTTCTCCTGTTATCTGGTAAGTTGACCATTTACTCCAACTATGCAATGCTAAGACTTGAGAAGTTATTGTAAAGACACAAAGGGAGTGCAGGTAACAGCCTTGAAGGAAACTACCTGTGTTTACATATGCAGAGGGATTCAGTGAAAGTATTATTCTAAGGTAGTATGTGCAAACAAATGCCTGGTGTTCATGAGGTGTGAGATGTGAGTAAGTGGAAACTCCTTTTTACGCTGTGCTGAGGCTCTGTGCAGAAACACAGGCATGCAGAAAGAAAACAGAAACAGACTGAAAATGTGCATGCACCTTTCCAGACTTCATAGATGCTGTAGCCACTTAGAAGTGGAACACGGCTCAGTTGCCAGTTTATTAGGAACACCAAGTTTAAACTATTGCATGCAGGTCCTGCAATTAAGTTACAATGTTCAGTTTTGGTTGAAACTGTTTTAGTGAGGTCATTTAGCCTACCCTCACTGATGTACATGAGGTGGGCAAAAATAATAGAAACACCCCTGTAACACAATACACTTCAACAAACTACATCCTCCCCCTCTAAAATGATGATAAAGTTGAATCAACACCTCTCTTCAACAAAAACAGAACATTCTAACCTTCATGAAGGTAAGATTTGTTGCAAGAGTGTTGTAGACTGCATTAGTTTTAATTAGGTGTACCTAATAACCTGGCAACTTGTTTTTCATTTTGGTGTGTTGCAACCCACTTATTGTGTTTTACATTTAATTTTTTTTTAATTTTTGTTTGAAATAAAAAAAAACTGAGTGTGTAGAGGGTGGACAAAAGAAAAGGAACACTTTCACACTTTTAATTGCGTTAATTGTATCGCAGAGGCAGCTGTTTCTATTATTGTGTCCAACCCCTGAATATCACACAATATATCAAAACCTTGCCACAATAAAAATGTCCAAAGACGCTACGATGTGTTTACAAGATGAGGGATGAGTTTGTTTCTCCTCTTTGGTTCTTTATTTTCCTTTGCAGTGGTTGTGGCCTCTGCGGCGACACGCAGGTCCCAACGGACAAAAAGAGGCTTACTGGAGTTGGCGGGAGCCATCAAATGCAGCACAGGAAGATCTGCCTTGGCTTACATGATGTACGGATGCTACTGTGGACTGGGTGGTCAAGGCTGGCCAAGAGACAAGGCAGACTGGTGAGGCACCCGACTTTAATCACACTCTTCTCAAGCAAATATGACACTGTCAAGTCTGTTTTCATTTTCAAGAATATCTGGACACATGATGACAGTGTGTGCCAAAATGTAAACATTCAGCTTGCACTATATATGGCCCACCTATACATTATGCGATGCAAAAGATATAATTCAGCATGCAATGGTGATGTTTAGCCCTCCACTCCACAGATCGTGCAGACACATGATTTCCTCCTCCCTCCATCCTGCTCGTGTATACACACAGTTTCCGTTTCTGAATGAGTCGACTGAACCACAGATGCTGTCCGATGGGATGGAAGGAGGGAATGGTGTCCAAATTCAGCAGACTCACATACTCCAATGGGTACTTCCAAATGGGTCCAAACATTCCACACCCAAATCCTAATTGCCATCTCCTACTTTTCCTTCTCCGCCGCAAGACATCGAACCCCCTCAAACCAGTTAACTGCTAATTATCTGCTGTGAAAACCCATGTGGTGATCCTTCCCTGTCTTAAAAATAGCCGTGGTGTGAGTCAAACCACAGTGCTGTGACTACCCACTTACTGCTTTCTTGACCCTGCCTTGTGTAGTCTGGAGTTCGGCCTTCAAAATAAAACATTTATCATGTTGTTAATCTCTCTGTGTAGGTGTTGCCACAGACATGATTGCTGTTATGGAGATGCAGAACGTCTTGGCTGCCAAACCAAAACAGACCAGTATCAGTGGACGTGTGAGGACAAGAAAGCTGAGTGTGGTATTGCATTTTTAATGCTTATATGTATACATAATATTTTGTGATTTTTGAAAGACAACTGCTGCTTTCTTTCTTTTAGTGGCCCCATGTGCAAATATGATGCTTAGTGTACCATGTAACACACCATCATGGGTACACCTGAAAGTGAGACACAGATCAGGCTGTGTGTGATCTGCAAATATCCATGAAAAGAGCAAGCAGGAAGTTTATTGGAGGGGAAAGACAGGATATTTACAACATATATTTATTGGTATTTTAAGCCTCCATAAACCACAGGAATTTCTGTACATAAATAGCAACAGACTTAATGAGGTTTACACGTTTAAGTACCAAAACATAGCGGGTTGTTTATGATATTTTATAAATAAATCAATGTAAAATGAATTCATAGTATCCACAACTACTAATCAGTAGCTAGATGTCTCTCAATTTCAGATAAACCACACCACATTAACCATTAGGAGGCAAAATGACAAAAGCTAGACTTTGCAAACTTTAGACAAGTATTCACAACAAATTACACTAACCTCTTTTCAGCTTGTCACTGAAGAAAGGCATTTGTGTTCTTCATTGCAGATTGTTTGAAGGACAAATGTGAAAAGCTGCTGTGCAAGTGTGACAGAGACGCTGCCAAATGTTTGAGAAAAGCACCTTTTATCCGGAAATATGCCCTATGGCCAGATTTCCTCTGTGGTTACGAACATCCAATGTGTAATATTTACTGACACAAGAAATGCATGTCCTGGTGTGCCTTTTGTAAATATATCATGTTACATGGCATTGCTCTAAAATACTCAAAGACACTCGTGTGTATACTGTGTGTGTGTGTGTGTGTGTGTGTGTGTGTGTATTTTTTTTACTGTTTTTAATTTTCATTATCAGGCTCTTTTAATTAAATTGTGGAAGAACATAATGAGGTGTAAAACAATGTTGTGTCTTTGCAGATACTTTTATATTGATAATGTTGTTTTACTAAATGACAAAACTACTATTAAAAGAGTTTACAGTTAATTAATATACATTTTGACACACACACACACACACACACACACACACACACACACACACACACACACACACACACACACACACACACACACACACACACGGTGACTCTGCCTGATGAGGATTACAGCTGCAGGAGCTCCACATAATGAAAAGGCAACTTGAGCATTCCTCTGTTGAAACTCAGTCAGTACTCAGCCAGAAGGTAAATGTTAATCAGCAAGATCAGATAGCCGGACCTTACAACAGTCCTTTTATGTGTTTAAAACATGTGCAGGGTATTGCCTGCCTTATAACTCTGAAGTTGACTCCCTTTGCGTTGGGGTTGTTTCTGACTACACTTCATTCATTGGGGTTTGAAAAGAAAAAAAAAACACTTTTGGAAATGTTGTGCCCTAATAGGCAAACTGAGGTTTTCCTGCTTTTCTATTTTGAAGTCTGCAGACACTTTCTTTTCTCCTCCCCCAATCTATGTATTAAATATTCCAGCTGCATTGCCACTGCTTTTTCAACCAGCTGCAAACTTTACTGTAAAAAATGTGTGAACAGTCTTACTCATGCATGTCCTTTTAAGGCTTTGATAGTATCACAGCTTGTTGTGCTTAAAGGGACTTTCCCATGAAGTCAACAGAAAAAGCTAGAGTCACTAGAATAGAATAGAATGCCTTTTATTGTCATTATACACATGTACAACGAGATTGAAGCAACTCCTTTTTACACTAAATATCTATTAAGTGATCTCATATACCCTTAATATTATGACAACTTGTGATCTCATTGGCTGTTTGTTCTTTTCATCACAGTACTAAAAGAGAAGCATTTTCAAATGCATAGTGGGATGCCTCTACAGGAAGAAAGGTTCATCAAACCAGCAGGACGCCACCTGGTTTTGGCCAACAGATGGTGCCATATTCACATATACTAAACTTAAAACACACTGACACAGCAGGAACCACGCATTCATGGGTACACACCCAAACAGTGAGAGAATTTGCACTTAATAATGATCACGGATACTATTATTTAGATTTGTAAAAAATAATAATTAAGTATTGAAGTTCCTAGTAACTTGTTGTGACTGTGGGTTTGAATGTTTTACCTGCAGTAAATGACTATTTTGGTTTTTGGTTTGGCTTGGGAACCTCTTCCAGATCGAATTGGTGAAAGTCCCGCTGTCAAGTCAAAACCTTCATTTCCCCTCTGACACCCAGTAAACGGTATCGCCACCATGGCTATAATCACAGTAAACACAGCCTCCCCAGATACTCAAGTGAGCTTTTACACTTGAGTTCACACAGAAAACACAATTTCTTTGTTGAATGAGTGCACCGCTCGTGAGTGTGGACTGAAATGGGAGATGATGCCGTGGTGCAGTGTCCAAAGTCCAGGACTGGAAATAAGTATCTGGGTCATGGACCACAAACACTTGCCTGATTGTGTCCAACCTTCAGCGGCTATATGAGCTCTGGCGTTAACGCCTTCATCCAAGACGGTTGCTCAAAGTCCCACTTTCCTGTTTGGGTACGTTGTTCTACCTCTAATCTATGCAAATGGAGAGAAAAAAAGTAATGATACAATTAAGGCTAAAAATGATATGTCATGCATTTAATTTACATGTAAATACCCTGCGTTACATAAGCATAACAAGACAAACATAAAAAATAAATTCTAAGCACAGAATGAAACAGTACAGCAGCTGTTTGAATTCATGAGATCAGAAACTGAAACATGCTTCACAGTTGCAGTACCCTCATCTAATTTAGCACCTCTGATGGTGTAACACAGGCTGTGCTTCCTCAAGCAAAAATGTTTTGACATTTAATGATTTAAAAGTTACATTTTGGATTTGCAGTGGGGAAACAGAGTACAGTTTCATTCATCAGGGTTTCTGAGGGATAAACATACATTTTTCTGCAGTTTTATTTGCATCCCACAAGGTCTGTCTGATTCAATTTTGCCCAGGAAGCTGTGTTGTGAACCCATGAGACTCTCCTTGAAAGCAGCCTGAATCCTGGTCCTTTCTTTTCCCTGCTGCCTGTGAAGGTTGATGAGGAGTGGTTTTCTGCCAGCACACTCCTCTGTCCTGCCCCTGCTGTCTGGGGGTGGCCTTTCAAGGATTTCAGCTCTTGACTTTGTTGATCTCTCACTTGTCCTGTGTACTTTCGCCAAGTGCAATCCTCCCACAGCCCATGTGTCTGCGTCAGCATCTTGTTTGCACCTTTATGGGACTGGACCCTGACCCTCTGTCTGTCTATTTATATATAAAAAAAAAAGCTGACATACAAATCCTGGTGAAAAACTGACCTTGTATTAATATTTCTGGAGCAGTGTGGCACTCCTGTGATAGAAAAAACAGCTATCCCGCATATGCATGACAGCGTGGTTGTCACAATGAATGAGTGCATTCTTTAATCACTACCGGGGCAGCTGTGTTCTTTAATCAGTTGTTTGGTTCCCCAATCGAGAGCCAGATGGCCCACAATGAAGTCTTGGCTAAAACAGCTCAAAATATAAGCCACAACAACCACGTGAACAACAAAGTATGACTTCTTACCAGCAGACGATCTCTATTGGACTGCTACGTTCAGGCAAATTGTGTATGGTGTCCAGGTCTGTTTCAACTTTATTTGTTTGACTATCTACTGATTACATTACATTACATGTCATTTAGCTGACGCTTTTATCCAAAGCGACTTACAATTGCTATATATGTCAGAGGTCACACGCCTCTGGAGCAACTAGGGGTTAAGTGCCTTGCTCAGGGACACATTGGTTGATGTATCGCAGTGGGAATCGAACCCCGGTCTCCCACACCAAAGGCATGTGTCCTATCCACTGCGCTAAAAATCCAATTTTTATAATTAAAAAATAACAACTTGAATGCTGTTGAACACATGGCTTTGACACAATCCCTTACATTTACTGTATAAAAATCCATATTGAGTTCAGAGTATTAACTGCCCACACAAACAAGGAAATCAATGTGTGTGCAGCCAAAGCAGACCTGGACCTGCTGCCAATATATACTGTGAGTTACAGACTCTGTTATCCTCCTTCTGATATTATCTCATTTGTGTGCTTTTTCCTTGAAGACTCTTTTCATTTGCAGGTGGCAGAGGAAACATATTACAAAAGAAATAACAAATAAAGTAAATCACAAAGGTAGATATACTTGGACTGAAGGTAATTGGTATCTAAATGTACATAGTTTTGTATTGTAAGTGTAAGTAGTGTACAAATGAATGATAATGTAGTTTTATCTATACATATTCTATGAACTATTCAATAGGTTAAATTGATGTTTAGAATTGATCAATGGCAAAGTTTAGGAAGGGTAAAAATTATGCAGCTCATTAACATGCCAATATAAGATATATAGGCCTGTACTTTATGCTGATATACAAAGTTGCTTTATGCAGAATGATGTGGGCATCATCTATCATTTCCTAAGGATTCACCAGGGGGCTGAATGTACAGTATTTCATGAGATAAACAGCCAAAAAAGGATGAGAAATATGGGAGCTATGGTCATAAAGAGTGACTAATATTTTTTAGAATTAAGACTAATGTGACATTTTTTTTTACTTTTGCTTATAGTGACCCCGTCTAGCCAATTAGCTCCAGCTTTCGAGGCATATGTTGTTTTGCTTATGGCTGAACATTTCATGCATTGTGTTGTTTCCTAATTGGAAACGCAGCTCTTACTCTTTTTTTTTTAACCAGCTTGGGGAAGTAAGAAGTAAGAGAGACTCAATGATGATACATGTTAAATGTTTTTCTGCAAGCCGTGCACCACACAGCCCACAAAAACACTGAAATGGCAGTCAGGGTTCAGTCATTCAAACGTAAGGAATGCACACACTTATTCTGTTGCTATATCTGGAGTTTAAATAGCAGCTGTGAAAGGTGAAGCTATTTAGAAGGGTCCTGATAAATGCTTTCCTAATCTTGTTATGCAACACACTCATTTCCAGTACTGTGTCATATGCTTACATAGGTAGGTACATATGCTTTTATGGGAAACATTCTTTGTAGATTACATTCTACTCCAATTTAAACTGTCTCTAGATCTGTTTAACCAACTATGTATAACTGAATAATAATAATGATAATAATAATAAATTCGATTTACTCAAAGTCGCACCTAAGGTTAGTGGATTTTAAAATATATTACACAGTTTTTTTCTCTCACCGTCTGTCAAGTCATCTATGAAAAGCTTAATGGCAGCAAATCATCCTGGGGAAAAAAGAAAAGAAAAAACAAATAGAATTTCTCATATTACTTTCATGGATTATAGGATCAGGTTTGTATTGTTATATTGACACTATTCACAATCAATCATACAGGTTATCATGGAAATGAGGTGCTGGCACTGCATCATGAGCTTACTAATAATACTGATAATAATAATAATAATAATAATAATAATAATAATAATAATAATAATAATAATAATAATAATAATAATAATAATAATAATAATAATAATGATACATTTTATTTGTAGAGCACTTTACATTGTGAAAATCAATCCCAAAGTGTAAAATATTTGGAATAGATCAATCATGATGATATTGACTGCACAATGCATATGAGACATGTTTGTTTTTCATGGTAAGGCTGCTCATAGTGTCATAAAAGACAATCTCTTTTTGCACGTCATGATGAATACACTTCAGATCCAGAAAGTTTGCCATCTGGATCTTATTTTCAGTGACCAAGGTACTGATTTGTGTGCTAAATGCAGCATTTCATTTTACACTGATGGTAGTTGGAGGTTATCCAGCAGTGATGTGCTGTGGATGTTGCTGACTAAGGTTTTTCTAAAAAAAAAACACTGCAGCAGCTTCCAGTTGTTTTCTTTCTATCATCATGCATGAGTTTACAAAGGGTCACTTTAACAGATGGAACGTGATGATACACTGCTGCAGCAGGTATGAATCATTGATGCTGCAACATGGAGCATTACCCAGGAAACCGTAGTCTGATTAGTGTGAGCTGAGTATATGCATGATTATAGTGACATTGTCACAATGTGATGTGAAAACATATTTGCATAGGAGACTTAATAGCATATTGTTGAAAAAAACATCATTAAATTACATTTAATAACATTCTGAAAAATGCACACACAAACTACTGATTGTTGCAGACTGGAAAAAAGTGAGAGCAGATGGGGTTTTATTACATACATAACCACTGTGTTTCGAGAAATATACTTTCATATTCAACTCAGAAGATCTCTGCAGGAGCAACAACAATGTTTAATCACACTGTCAGGGTGATTCTGAAACACATATGTGCTCATTCTGCCTGTAGGATATGCTATAATAAATGCTATAATATAATGATATAATTAAATGCTATAATTCAAATGTTATATGTAAAAGTACTAAGACTTTACAAGGCCTTTGTATGCAGTGTTCTTTTGTGTGCCAAAACCTCTCCACAATGGCTAAAATGTGCTTTTCAATATTTCAAGAAATAATGCCTCTTCTGTTTTATAACAGATAATCTCTTTGAGCTAATGACAAACCTATTTACAAGTGCTAACAACCATAAAATGAGGAAATTTCTATTTGGTATAGAAAAACGGAGAGATAGATATCCAAGTGTCCAAAAACCTATCCAAAATATAGCCAACCCTCATCAAACAACAATATGAAGCAATATTGTCAGTTTGTAGCACATTACTTTGTTTGTTTGGGTGACTTCCCAACTATTTTAGTCATTTTATTTATATAGCCCAATTTTGCAAATTTGCCACAAGGGGCTTTACAGTCTGTACAGCATATCTGTCCTTTTACCCTCGATTTAGACTCAAACTATTGTCATCATCAGCCTGACATGGCTGAATTTCGGTTCTCAGTTCAGTTATAAATAAGACTTATGTCACATTTTGTGTTACATGACTGCAATGGGCCTTTCTGTGCATCAGGCTCATCCTCAGTGGGTGAGGCCCATGCTGCCTCCTGTGGACCACAGCTGAGTTTCTTTGTTTTGACTACTGTGCATTTATTATGTATTAGCCTATGTATATGAATGGTTGATTGGCTATACAGACCCCAGATAAGTGAGTAAAAACATTGCGAGTTAAATATGAATTAAAATAAACAGACATAAGGAAACTGAATTTAAAGGTATATGTAGGCAGTTTGTCTTTCAGGTAGGCTATTTAATGCCAAATGTAAGCACACATTCATGACGTAGCATAGTTAGAACTTTTTTTTAGTTACAACATTTTGGTACTCACAGAATTTAGAGGTTGTTAGCGGCGCGTACAAGACGCAGTTGGTGTGTCTATGAATGCACATACATCAAGTTGAAGTTATTTATTCAAAAGGCACGGACGGGGTTCGAACCCGCGATCTTCGGTTTACGAGACCGACGCCTTACCACTTGGCCACCGCGCCTGCGCTGAAAAAATCCGTCTTGAACCCTTTTGTAGAGCGACTACCCGTTTTTGTGTGTATTCATCCAGTGGACTAACGTCCTTTACATACCACAGAGGCTCGCCTTCCCCTCATCATGAGCTGCTAAAACACGCTACCCTTCTAAATGTATTGTCGTCATTCGGCCACAAGGGGAGGCTGTTATCTTCCATGTGTGAACAACGTGTCTATCTTTTGCAGTTTTCAGCAAGCAGAGGTCTCTGCTCTCCATCTTTCAGTGTTAACAACAAAGGAGGTGAGAGCTTGCTCTTTACAGTCTTTACTCTTCATTGTTTTGTTACACATTAACTGATAGAAGTGGTTGCTACAGCCAATTTGCATGACCTTGAACGTTTTGAGAAACAAACCAATGTAGGTAACACTATAGCCACAGGCTGTAGCCTAATGATTACACCCACATTACAAAAGTGTAGGATGGGATGGACAGAACAACATTGTGCTATTCTTGAAATCTTAGATGTTGCGTCATGAGGTTGGTAATAAAAGAAAAGCCACTGGAGCATTTAGCTCAGCAAATTTCACTGCAGCCAACTGCACGTTACAAAACAGAACATGTGCAAGAGATACCATAATTTATGACGACAATCACAAAACAATATGTCAACATTTGTTCAAATTTTGGTCTAACAGTGTGGCTAGAGTTAGTGGGTCAGTGGGTCACCATAATCACCAATCTTCCTTCGACCTAATATCCAAACTAAATTGAATGGCAATCTGTGCCTTACTGTCAAGAAATTTTGTTCTGAATCAGTGTTGAACATACTGAGTTTGAGCTTGCATAACTATATATGATAACCAGTAGGCTGCTTGTAATTCTTCTATAAGCAATACAATATGCATGAAGCACAGACTGCAGCTTTTCACTGTCTTTCTTTTCAAAACATCAAAGATGAATGCTGCCTGAGGGGCTTTTTTCTCTCTCTTTTTTGGATCAGATATCCTAGAGGCTGTTTGAAAAATGAATAAGACTCATTTCCATTGGGAATGAGTTAGCAGTGAAAATCACAGATGTGGAGAGTTTACCTTAATTGACTTGCTTAGAGCAAGTCGTCAGCACAGAGACCAAAAGAGGAGGCTTCTCTTAATAAATTAAATAAACCACATACTGTAGGTAGATTTAATTCAGACCAACTTGAAATGTGACAGTTTCTCTGAAAGCCCAGCCATACTTTATGGTTCCATCTGTTCGAAATATTTACCTAAAATAATATTTAGATAGCATTTATTTTTATTGCACCCACAAGTCAGCAATGGTGATTTGCAGATACATGCCACATCTCCAAGTCCCAAGGTTTTTGGTGGAAGTGTGAATGCTGACTGTTGAGCTGTAATCCTTTGAAGTATTGAATATTTATTTTTTCTCTGTTATTTAGGATGTCTGCCCTTCATGCCCTTAACATGAAGCTTTATCAAGCAAGTTGATCAAACAGGATAAGCATCCTGAGTAAATCTAAATGATTTTAAATTGCTTGAGGGGGTTCGAGTTTATTTTATAATGCCAAGTGCAAGTGATTCCTTTTAGCAGCTCTGCCTTTTTCTCATAAACCCCTGAAACATCACTACCTGAGAGATACAGTATGTTCCAGTCAGAGATCACATGTATCTGGGGCATTTTTTGTTCATGTGGGGAACACTGAGCAGCTCACTCCCTGAGAGAATAAGAAGTATTACTCCAGCATTCTATTTAATTATTTATCAGTTTATTGCTTTGAAAAATCATCTTATTTTGCTGTGCTTGTTCAGGAATACCCCTGTGCCCTGAATGTGTGAGAATTTTTTTTTGTTTAACAGGCACACTTTGTTCTGAGCAGAGCTTGCTCTTCTTTTATGTAAACAAGAGTGAGACTCAAGTACATTGCCTATGTCTGAATTCTGATAACCAGCAAAATGGAATGCTGCACTAATCTAGCAAGCCTCCTCTGGCTGCTTTATATTTCCCTAAGCACTTAAGTTGATATGATTGTAAAACATGCTAAAACACGATGGAACACATCACAAATATTAATTGGCGGCTAATGAGGACATGACCACACGTTTCATAGCTCATAGCGTGACATCATCAGTCACACTATAACTAGCCTACATGAACAGCCTATTGAGATTGCTCTATATCAGAGAAATTGTATTCCTTTCTGCCTGAAAGATCCACAGAATTGTCTGCATTCATTTAAAATTACAGCATGTCTATAGTTTGAGGCTCCTTCTCATAGCACCATGTGAAAAATATGTTAATATTTTAATTTCAATTTTAGCAGCCACTAACTAAGGGACCAGTAAAAGCTAACTTCCTGGATTTTCCGCTGGTTGCTGGGAAACCGGCAAGAAATTTGGCCTCTCCAGTTAGAGTCTAACCCCCAGTAAACCCACAAATTGTCATTTTAACACTTAGGTTTTTGTACAGATTAAATAAACAAGATACAACATGTTAATTCATGAGCTTTAGAGGTGCCGGTAAGTGGATTGTGTTACCTTTGGATAGAGTCAGGCTAACTATTCCCCTTGTTTTCAGTGTGCACTAAGCTAACCTGCTGGCGGTAGCCTAAATTCTGAAAGTGGTATCAATCATCTCTCGACAAAAAAAGCGAATAAGCATATTTCCCAAAATGTCGATATAACCTATACCTTTTAAAATGTGTAAAGACTATACGGTTGTACCATACACAATATAGTGGTTTCCATATTTTGATACAGATTAGTAAGCCTCAGTTAATTGTAACTTTTAATGTTAGCTAGTTTAGTTCTGTATTGAGTGGAACGTTAGCTATCTATTAACGTTACAGTTATGTTCCAATTACCTTCCCCACCTGTTCTTCCTTTTAACAGTGTTACACCACGCTGTGAACTGAACACACTATGATTGTAGCAAATGCAGAATTGTGTTGATAGATTTGAGAAAGTTTCTAAAATAAACTATACAAATTCAAAGCTAAGTAGCATTAAGACAAAATGCTCATGTAAGCTAAATGCTAACATTATCATTACTTTATCTTCAGATGTTGTTTGTTAAGAATTTTAGTATTAGAGCAAGCTGAACAATTTTCTTGGACCGCCTATAAGGCAAAAGAATAACACCTCATCTTAAACTTTCTATGGAGTATTATCTATTTATATAGGCTGGGATTTTGTTCTGTGAAAAGTTTTGCTACCATGCCACAGAACTTTCTTTATCTAATTTGCTGTATACAGTAGCCTATGCCCACCACCTTAACTAAAATCAAGGATTTATAAAATAAAATAAAAGCATGCAAAGCCATAGCTAGACATATATGTTATGATATTGTACAGCTTACAATATGTACCTGTTGTCCAACATATCAGACATACTGAGTTTTTTCAAATCATTCAAGAAGTTTTGAAGAGCTCATCAATTTGGTATATCTGTGTTTATCTTGTGATGTCTTGTAATCGCATTCCTACTAGTCTTTTGCAACTGGTTTAATTTTTGCAAAATGTCATTAATAATTCACCTGCATGTTTGTACAGAGCAATGACAAGTTAAAATCTGAAAATAAAATGTGTTTAAATGCATCACAATCCAGACAAATGCAAGTGGCAGCCAACACCGTGAGTCTTTGCTGGTGCAGTGTGAGGAGAAAATTGGTCATTGTGAGAAGGGTATGCTGGATCTGACCCTGGCTACAACCAGACATGCAAGTGTGAAATCCAGTTGAAAGGTAAGCAGCTGATAAAGCTACATAACAAAGGCAATATCATCTATCCCCCTCTCTCTAAAATGTCTTTTCATCTATCTCCTCCTTTCTTTGCATTCATCTCCTTATTCACTGGGCTATTTTCACAACTTCATACAGCAGATAGATGCAAGTTTTAATAAAATATCACATTGGGATACAGTTCATTCTAAAAAGGCTTTGAGCCTGAAATGTGTAATGTCTAAGAAACCGATTTGATTTGACTCAACTGCTAAATTTATGTTTTTTCTTTTTTCTGTTGCTTAATGTGTACGGAGCAATTAGGTGCACATCACTCATGCCTGTTGGGTCTGTTACCATAGCTACAATACGATTGTGCAGACAATCATCTGGTCCTTGTTTCCTCCAATAGGGTCGCACGGCTGAAGCTGCAATGTAAAGTAAAGATGCTCATCTTTCAGGAACACACTAGTAAGAATCAGAAACAGGTTCATGAGTATGAGAAAGTATTGCAGAGTGGCAGGCAGGGGACTGCGCCCAGTCATGGCGGACCACAGAAACAAGATCCGACGAGCCACCCAGCAGGAGAGGAAGGTGAGAGCATCTACCATTTTGAAATTCAACTTCTCTTATTGTTCATTGAAAGAGTTTGGCGGAACAAAACAGTGACAGTAAACAAGATATGCCTTTGCATTCAGGCTTGAACGCAAAGAGGGACGAGGAGGAACAAAAAGGATGTATCACTTTAAATGAAATGCATTAGTTGAATGAACGCAGACAGACCGTCTGATTATACTTATAAATGTGGTCGGGGCTGCTCAGTTCTCATTTACTTCCAATTGGTGAGATCAAAGAATTCCAGCTGAGCTTTGCTTAAAAAGAAGATGTCATTTCTACGTTACATATGATGGAACAGCTGGAAATGTAAAAACATGTCAAAACAGTGTTTTGGTTTAAATGATCAGAATCTGTCGTAAATTAATACACATATTTGAAAGTATTTATTATACAGCTGTGGTCATCAATCTGAACATCTGAGTAAAAGATGCGTTCAGGGACAATCATGGAGGAGCTTTGAGACCAGGCTTGTTGAAATCAAAGGCCTGAGTGCCAAAATAATTTTTTGCAAGCTATCTGTATCCTTCTGAGAAAAATAAATGTGGTCAGTTAATCTGCGGCTTCAGAAAAGGACAACAGCCAATGCAGCATGTTCAAGCTGCCCCCCTACTGGGCGGCCCATGAGCCTGTCGATATGGTGGTTTGATGTTGGATGGAAAATAAGAACCCCCCACAACAAACAGAGAGGGCTGGAACAGAGAGACTGGAACAGAGAAAGAGAGGATAGAAAGGGAAGAACCATCGACAGATGGACTCTGTTGTGATTAAAGATGGCGGCAGTCTTTACTGCAGACTACGAAGGACTATACTCGATCCATAGAAAAGCGGTGGGAGTAGTCTGCGATTCAACACAACAAAACCAAGAACGACACAATAAGGTAAACCAGCAGATATGATGTCTGCTTTTCAATCTCTTGAGGATGAAATCTGTGGTTACCAGTAACTTTCCATTATATTGTTTATCATTCTTTTATGTCTGTTATCGTTTTTCATGTCAGTGCCATACTAGGTTTGTTGTGTCCTCCCTCTCATCAAAACCGAAGCACATCATTTGATTTGACCAGTGAATGTGCATCCCATGACCAGACTACCGAAGACCCCGATAGACTTAATGCTGAAATTAATTTGAATTTTTCTTCAAGCCAGCAGATGTCTGACAATGTACTTTTAACATTTGGTACATGGTTACGGATGTTTGTCTTTGGTATTACATCACCATTGGAAATACGGTCCTTTTTAATAAGATTTTTTTCCTTCTTGTTGAAATATAGGGCTCTGTGAGCTATAATATCCAGCAAAATAAACTCAAGTCTGAAAATTGCTCAATCCTCTGTGCCTAATCCACTCCAAGGCTTGTTAGTCATGATATATTCAGCCAGGACAAAGGGCATCAGCAGGACTCCAGAATACATTTTCTGACAGTCTTTTGATATTACTCTTTCATTTCTGAACTTAGAACAGACATTCAATAACTTTAATATGCCTGAAACATTTTTATTAAAACCCTCTTATCTACAGTATAATAAGTTGGTTAATCATATTAACGGTTTCGAGTCTCTCAGTTTAGTCTGTCAGCCCTGCATGTGTATGTTTTCCATTTTTAGTTTTGAGGGTTTTGAAAGAGGTATTGTCCTGTTTATTGTTTCTTTTGTTCATCTTAACTTTTTTGAATTCTTTGAACACAGCCAATTTGAAAAACAGAAATCTCTATTGTGTGCACTCAGAATGGGAGCATTCATTTACATGTCTTAATGGGCTTTTGTTCATCAGAGAATCTTCAACAGAGATAAGCCTATTTCAAGGCCTACTAGGGAGTCTAAATCCACACTGACAGGTGGAACAAAAGACAAACTGAAAACACTGAATTGGGAAACATGAAGTTGTCCTCTGGTAACACTTAACTGCAGCAGGGAAAATCTTTTTAAAACATCAGTATAATTTCGAACATGTTTGTTTACGAGCCATTATTATAATTACTTTTGACAAACTACAGAATTTGCATTTTTCTGTAATCAGAAAAGAATACTACTGATAAGTGAACACATAAAACATTAACAAATAACTCAGTAACTCTCATTGAAGGCTTTTAACAACAACGTTTTCTTCAACAATTCTAACACAGGATACTACTTTTACATGAGCTTAGCTGATTTCATTAATAACCTGGTTCATACAGTCACAGAACTGAACAGAGAAAATCTTCTATTGTTCCTCTGTCTGCTGAGCAGCTTCACTGGGCCAGTTGCTTAAGGGCTTCTAGTTTGTAGTTGCTGAGGAAGGGAAGAGTCATTTTTATCCACCCTCTACACACAGCCATTTCTAGATATTCAAGGGAGTTCATTTACAAACCTTATGGTCACACAACTCTTTGCTCTTCACTCAATCACTTACTCGTCTTCAACTGCTGCACAAAACACATGTAGACTGGGATGGTACATACTCCAAGGCCCCCTTCAGGATCCTCGTGAGAGTGAAGAGTTGGTCTATTGTTCCATGACCAGGATGGAATCCGCATTGTTCCTCTACAATCTTAGGTTTGACTATCGGCCGAACCCTCCTTTCCCACACCTTGGAGTAGAATTTACCAGGAAGGCTGAGAAGTGTGAAACCCTTGTAATTGGCACACAGTGCCTGGTCCCTCTTTTTGAACAGGGGAACCACCACCCTAGTCTGCCACTCCTTGGAGCTTTCAGCAATTTTGGACGGATCTCATCATTTGAGATGAGTTTGTGTGAGTTGAAGATCTCTCTGACAGGGGCATCCTCCAGTCTTCCCCCACCCCCCTGACCCAACTAACTACCACAAGGTGATCTGCTGACAGCTCCGCCCCTCTCTTTACTCAAGTGTCCAAAACATGCGGCCTCAGGTCAGAAGATACGATCACAAAATCAATCACCGACCTTTGACCTAAGGTGCTCTGGTACCACGTACACTTATAAGCATCCTTATGTTCAAACATGGTGTTTGTTATAGACAATCCATGACTAGCACAGAAGTCTAACAAAAAACAACCGATCAGGTTTGGATCAGGGAGGCCATTACTCCCAATCAGACTTCTCCAGGTGTCTCCATCAATCCCCACATACGTGTTGACGTCTTCCATGGAGCCCCATGCAGGAGTCCATTCAGGGTCTCCAAGAAGGCTGAATACTCCGAGCTGCTGTTCGGTACATATGCACAGACAACAGTCAGAGTTTCCCCCACCACAAACCGTAGACGTAGGGAGGCGACACTCTTGTCCACCGGGGTAAACTCCAACATAGCGGTGCTCAGCCAGGGGCTTGTGAGTATCCCCACACCTCGGTGCCTCATACCCTGGACAACTCCAGAGAAGAATATTGTCCATCCCCTATCCAGGAGTACTGTGAGAGGACTGTGCGTAGACGTTAGCCTCACCAGATCTAACTGGTAGCGCTCCACCTCCTGCACAAGTTCCGGCTCCTTTTCCCATGTTCCATGTCCCCAGAGCCAGCCTCTGCCGCCCAGGTCTGGTCCGTTGAGGCCCCTGACCTTCACTGCGTTTTTCCATAGGGGTCTTTATAAACCAATTGTTAGTCTGGCTCCGCGCCTGAGACCACTTTGCCATGGGAGACCCTACCAGGAGCACCAGGCTCTCTTTATGTTCATAGGGACCCACAAACCTCTCCACCAGCGCCAAAGCATGTGTATAGGCATACTAGGCAATGGCCTAGAGCAGCACTTTGGCAAGGCGGTAAAATGTGAGATTATAAAATATTTCAACTGTTCTTGCTCAACTGCCTCTTGTGGTCCATTGCTGAGGAATGTGTGTCTGTCATCAAAATCACCAATAAGCGCCCCCGCTCCCATCCCCAGTTCTCACAGGTCAGAGGTCGGAAGACTGTACAACCATGTCTATACAACCAAAGCTGTCTGGTTGTGAGTACAAAAAAAGAAAAATAGCAAAGGAGTAAGCGCTCCAAAAACAAAAGAATTCTTTATTGAAATATGTTGATCCTGGTGGGAGTAAAAAGGAGGATGCTGGCCCTTCCAGAGCCCTGGAGACCGGCGTAATCAGCGCTACCGCCGTTGCTAGCTGCCCGGCCAGTGATGCCTCCGCTACCATCAAAGACCGGTGGAGCCACAAGTGCTGCCAGAAGTGACAGTGACATTGAGGCTTCTGAACATATAGCGTCGCTACCTGTACACTGAGGGTGCCGAAGGATATGAAAGATCCCAGCAAATAGCCGACAACAATAACGCAAGAATTAATAGACATTTTGACAGAGAGAGGACCATATCAGGTCAAAGGAATTGATTTCCCCAGGGATGATGCACACAGAAAAAAAATAAGATAAGGTTTTGTTAAGGCTATATCAAAATTTGCAATATTATTACAGTTGCTATTTAGATGAGTTGAAATATGATTATTTAGAAAATAGATGCTGCCATGACTCTGCTGTAAAGGGGTTTGGAACCTATTGGATTTTTTATGCTGCAGACCTGTGCCGGTGCCGGCCTACCTTGTCTATTTGCGTGATTGGCGTTTTGCGTTGTTGCTGTTTTTTGCTTATGGTTTATATTGGCTGCGTGTTATTGTTGGTGTTTTGTACATTGCAAATAGAGGGGCGGCACAATTGTGTTTCGCCTAGAGCGGCAGAAATGCACGCACCGATCCTGCTCTCCACCACGATTATGTGATGGTTCCCGAAGAGGACTTCTACTGCAGTTTACTGTAAACATGTTTGTGAAGGTTTTTTTTTTTTTTTTTTTTTTTTTTTAAATAGGATGCCAGTAGAAGTCAAAATGCATTATCATTTGATATTGTGATACAAGGGGGAAAAAGTCCATCTTTGTGGTGCAAATAAAGCTTTATATAATGGATTAATGTACTGTCAAAATGACCATACATTACTTTTGATGATTATTTGATAATTAGCTATTATTAAATACATTAGTTATAATTTAAGTCTGTGTGTTCACAGCTGTGTCTGAACTGAAAAGGTTATTTATGATAATCCTGGTAGATCAGTGATGTAAAATGTATGTATGTACAACATTCACAATATCCTTAGTTTCTCACATCCTGTGTGGATAGCATTACCTTCATGGTTGGATGGCAAAAGCCCAAATGCCTTAAAAGTAATCTTAAAAAAAAAGAAAATGTAAAATGTCTCATTCAGTATGGTCCAGTTTTGAAACAATTTGAAGTTGATGCAGCTAATTACATTACTAAAAGATTACATATGAGTGCGTGTGGGGTGTTTAAAAAATGAAATCCACACAACTCCATCTATATACATATTTTTCTGCTGTACATGAGTATATTATTAGGGATGTATCCATGAACCTCTGATTGTGAGAAGTCTATCAACATCAGACACAGCTTTCGATCAGGGTTGACTGATGTGTAGTCCCATCAGGCTTCTTAAACCACACCAGTTCTCAGGTTGCATTTCTAGTTTGTGTTGGAGTTGTCATGGTCCTCCTCTTTTGATTAACTAAGAAACTGTAGCTGCTGGTGTAGGGACTGATCTGAAAACCCACTGAAAACCCACACCAGCTGTCTGCAGCACTCATTCATGTGTTCCTTTCTCTTATTTCTCTTCATCAGCACTGCCCTCCATTTGATCATAGCAGGTTCTGACCACCATTTTGATCTTAAATCAGCATTGCTCAAGCTAGCAGAAAAAAACTGGGATGGGCTAGAGGGGGTGCTGTGTAAACTTTAATTTGATATGTGATTTGGCTGGCTGCTGAGGCTTCACGATGGGTCCAGACACCTGGAAGTAATGGCTGATTCTCAAAGCCGCAAAACTGTGAATAGTGGAACTTCATGTGATATGTCTTACCAGATGTTACGTCTATAAAGTAGTGGTATTAAGCGGCGTATTTTGTTCCCATCAGTGTGTTGTTAAACAGAAAATGTACTGTTATGCAATAAAATTATCCTGGTTTGATTCTGTCTAGATTTGTGTGTGTTTTTAACAACAGCGTCCCATGCTGGGGATATAAAAAGACAATACAGCAAACATGTGTGATCCAGTAAATCTATTATGTTCAGAAGTTCCTGTTGGGGATTTTTTTCAGTAGGGACATATAAGGTGGGAGCTTGCCTTATGTTACTGGTATAATGATAGAATGTTATTCTCAAATTATAAAGTAGACTTTTAAAATTAATTTATATTGAAGAATGTGGATTATAATATGTACAGAAATGTCATTAGCATTGCAAAAATAAAATCATACAGTAGTTACTCAATATTCTTTCTTTCTGCTGTGTGCAAAGCAGACTTAACAAATATGTATTCTTCTACAGGAACAAATGGATGGAAAAGACAATCGATTATGGCGACATTCAGCTTTGGCCAGGCCTTCTCGGGTCAAGGTGATGAGAGTGACGCTACCATCACTGCAGCCCGACGTGTTAAATAATCGTGCAATGGAATTCTCAGTAAATGGATGCACTGCTGGAGGATGTGTGAGGAAGACAATTAAACTCAAGGTAAAACATGTTGATTTGAATGTTAATCAGTATTTTCTCAATCATCTCCATGTGTTATGTTTTAAAGGGCCATCATATATTCATTCTAAAACACTGTCAAGATTGTCTAGTGGACAAAATCCTGTTTTGTTTTTTATATCTATGGTGTGAGAACATTGGATGCTATTGAAAATAACATTAATAGAAATGGTGTTAGAAAAGAGTGTTTGAGTATCATGATGCTTCAATATTGTTGCCCAAAATCAATTTTGCCTCGAGGAAGCTGAAGTCAGTCTTATTTCATGTTGTATCTTGCTGGCATAAATATTGTAAGCACTGTGTACACTGCACACTTTAACCTAGGTTTCTGGGTTTGAGCTGGCAATTCAGGTGATGTGATGAGACAGGGTGTGTAATATATATGTTCTGCTCTTTCTCGTGCTCGCAAATGGTTTGATGTAATTACATAATCAAATGCGTTTATGTTTTTATGGTGTCCCATTAGCCTTTCATCTTAGGCTCAGTAAAACCGTGTGGCTGCTCAATGATTGCCTGGCATGAAAGCATGGCAATTGACAACAGCCTTTTATTGCTGCGTTTAGTCTATTATTTAGTCTTTGCACTGTAAAGTCACAAGGTAATGACACGATCAAGTGTTTCTAACAGTGCAGCTGCTGATGCTGCTGCATCAGCACTAGTTGTTATAAACGTAATAACGCACATTATTGCAGTTCTGTGTGCTCACTGTGAGACATTCTCAGCCAGAACAGTAAAAATAAATTTTGTCTAATGGTGCAATAAGTGGCATGTTGATGGCTCTTTGTAACACCAAAGTGTTTATACAGAAGATGTAAGTCACTGCTTAGTTTGGGTTTCACCGTAGTTGTATTTTATTAATAAACACACCAAAACATGAACACATATATCTCCAAGGCTGCTGTAAAACTTTGGGCAACATTAGGAGCTAGGAAACATATTCAAACAGAGGAATGTTACCAGCCATTGCAAAGGGTAGTTTCTCTAAATGCATCCCAAGTGTTTATGTTTGAGAGGTCATCATATGACACATGAATTAGACCAATAAAAAGGCCACTGCAACATGTGTATATTGGAAAGCAGACATATAATTAGCTGTTTGCATATTGTTGTAAGAAATGTTTTTATTTACTAAGTAATGCTGTGCTAATGACAGATTTGTGGCCAGGTGTAGGCCTACATTATGTGTTGAAGTGATATATCATTAACTCAGGTAGCATGGAGTTTCCCTAAGTTTACCGCTGGTATTTAGCTCTTTGTCAGCCGTTCTAGTGAAAGTGCAGTTAGCTTGAATGCACCACCTAACAGAAAAGTTAAACTTCCACATGGTAAGCTGATTTAACTGATCAAAGCACCTTCAGCCTATGTAACCCATGTACATCTTCCTTATTACAAGCCTATACAACAACATAGGCACAAGAATGCATAAACGTAGCCTACTTACCTGTAATAGGCTACATATTGAATGCTTGCAGTGGTATTGAAATTATGTTGAATGTTGATTTCTTCCCTCAATAGAGGTTTGAATTAGGTTACTCAAAAGATCAGCCAATATGGCATATGGCCTCCTACTCCTTTCGATTTTTGTAAGATATCAAATATTTTTTAAATGTTGATCCATTTTTCAGCGGATTGCAAGCTAAGAAGCTAGTTAGGAAATGTTACAACCTCATTTTCAAGATATGTATTTTAATTCTAAAGAGAGGGAGACAAAAATGTGTGCAGCCTATACCACATATGTAGCAAAACTAAATACTGGCAATTTGTGTATTGAACGGGCGAGGCGCTGTGCATCATCTGCTGTGTAGTTTCGGCTCCGCACAGACAGTGAGAGACAGTCATGGAGAGGTGGAGAGCGGACTGTTTTCTTTGTTATTTTTAAAGTCTTGCAATTCGCAATTATGACACTGTTGGCGGTGACTTGTGCCGGCCCAAATGCCCGATGCACTCGAAAGCAGCAAGATGATTTTCACCGGTTAAGTATATGTCACTTTTTTCTCTCCCCCAGCTCAGAGATTGGGATTGCGGTAGTCGGGAGATATGTGCCATCGCTTTGCTGGTTGTAAATCTATTCGGAAATTGGTGTGGGATTCCCTCTGTGTCCTCTGACGGTAGGGGAAATGTTTGCGGTCGTCCTGTTGTTCGTTTAGTTTAGCAGCTGCTAGCGGAGACAGTAGGCTACAGATATTAATAGGTGAATAGTGTGACAAAGTTGTGCACTTGTCGGTCGGCTGCTGAAAGGCCTGTGTGTGTGTGTGTGTGCGTGTGTGTGTGTGTGTGTGTGTGTGTGTGTGTGTGTGTGTGTGTGTGTGTGTGTGTGTTTGTGTTTGTGTGTTTGTATTTATGTATATGTGTGTGTGTGTGTACGGAGTTTGTTTCTGGCTCCCCTCCCCCACACACCGCTGCTGTTCTGCTCATTCTGGAGAGGCCAAGACATGAATGTGATGAGAGGCTCACTTCAAAACGAACAACAGACGGATAGGCTACAGTTTCAGAAAAAAAGGGGGCATTTCCTAAACTCGGCTCTGACCGGCTGCAATCACGCCTAACCCTTTTTACAAATATACCTGTCAAGCCACACACCTGTGAACCGCATAACCGTTTATTTTAATAGCCTGTGAACGCGCTAAAATATCTTTGCCGATGCATCGTTACACACAGGTAGCAAGCTGACTGCCGGTTTGACCAGAAGATTAACCAGGCGTGGAATGTGCTTGTGTTAAAACTGCCCACATTTTTTTTCTGGTTATGATTTGCGCAAGTGCACGTGCTGCTCACACTTCAGGATTGTGCAGAGAACGGCATTGTTGCCAATTTTGTCTTTACTGTCTTTTGTTCTATCAGCAAAATGATTTGTATCAGTATTGGAAAAGACAGAGAGTGGGTGTGCCCCAAAGGTAACGTGATGGCAACTATCAAACAAAAACATTTCTTTTGAAATCCCAGCTAGAGTAAACGTCAGCCGTTTTTTTTAAATTAGAAATCTGCTTTTTTCAAGATTTATTTTGAATCCCAAAACCGTTAGAGTTAACAAGGACACAGGGCTATAAATAAGATTCTGATTGGTCAGAGCCATTACTGGTCACCACGATTATGTCAAAAAAATATTGGCTGCTGCACAGATGTGTGAATTTAAACAGTCAACGATTTTCTCTACTGCTGTTGTTGCATTAGGGAATGGGCACTAAAATGATTTCTGACACTGTATCTGGGAAGCTTAATCATGAGCTATATGTACAGTGAGTAGAGGTGGAGATATACACACCACTGTGTCTAACTCTTTGCTCAGCAAGACAGCTCAGGGACAACACATGAGGACCAGGACGTGTCCTTGAACAAGACATTGAATCTCAAAATCATTAGGTACGCTATTCTGCAGCTGACTCTGTACTATTATTATAGCAGGGAAATGAAATAAGGAGAGAATATGATACAAGGATCAATAAAGTACATTTTCAGTGCTGCTCATTTCAGCTAATAGTAGTTAGACTGCTTCATTATTGAGTTCATACTGTAAATCTCAAGTGAATTTATCGTTGTGATGATACACTAATACTAATTTGGCTGTAACTGGAGTAGCTGTGTAAAATAATTGCATGCTCATGCATATAAATCAGAGAATATTGCTGCAAACTACATAACACTACACCATATTCATACTACTGCGTAGTAGATGCCTTCAGGGCCAGACGGCAGTGAAGCCACGACTCATGGCTTGGATTACCACAACACTCCCACGTAACTCTCAATGTGTCTCAGTATGGCACAATTATAGACCATCAAACCACTTAATAGACTATGAAACCACATTACAAGCCAAATGACTTATGCTTTCAGTTTCTGCTTAGGTTTGCAGATGTTCTGCAGATATTACGTTTACAGATCAAGTGCATAGAATTCTATTTCAGTGTATCCTTGTATCGTTAACTAATTTCCACAGTTATTCTATTGATTCCGTAATTCAAATGTAAATACACTGTACTGTAGTTGCAAAAGAATGTAATCATTAATTCCTCATGTTGGCGTGGTTTTAGGGGTTTTCAGTCGCTTGTCTCACATTTACAAATCCTCTGGATTTCTGCCAAATTTGCATTCATTTCAGTGTTCGGCTGGAAACCACAAGCCACATGATGAGTTTTTCATGAAAAAAATCTGATAAAAATGAAAAAACAAATTCTCTATGAGGTATTAGTCCTCTTCTAACCAGGCATATGGCAAATATGGCACATCATTAATCAACCTTTTCTCAGTAGATCTGCTAATATGATTTTTTTTGTCATTAATCTGAGAATGAGTATTAGAATATCTTCTCATAGCAGTGCCCTGTCAAGGCTAGCACTACTCTTCATTTCAATGATGTGATGAAGCTGCGTCTCATTGTATATTTTTCTTCCTTGCAGGAGTTTTTTTGCAGTGGCATAAGTAGAGGTCTGGATCTACTAGTTGTGCAGTGTGGGCTCTACAGGGACGTGGTTTATGGATGCTGGGACTATGAGCATAAGCGACAAAAGGGACTACTTAGCAGACCTGGGAGGCGGCTTCACTGAGGATGCTCCGAGACCTCCAGTCCCAGGGGAAGAAGGCGAGCTGGTGTGCAGTGATGGACGCCAGTACAGCAACCTCAGCTTCTCCTCAAAGAACGAGAGCCTCAAATGTGAGGCGTCTGTGGCTACACCCAGGCGACCTGACTTGGACCTGGGTTATGAGCCGGAGGGAAGTGCTTCCCCTACACCACCCTACTTAAAGTGGGCAGAATCTCTTCACTCCCTCCTGGATGATCAAGATGGCATCCATCTGTTTAGGACGTTCCTCAAGCAGGAGGGGTGTGCAGATATGTTGGACTTCTGGTTTGCGTGCAGTGGCTTCCGCAAACTTGAAGCTAATGAGGGTAATGAGGAGAAGAAGGTCAAACTGGCAAAAGCTATCTATAAGAAATACATCCTGGACAACAATGGGATTGTTTCCCGACAGATTAAACCAGCTACCAAGTCCTTCATCAAAGACTGTGTCATGAAGCTTCACATTGATCCTGCAATGTTTGACCAGGCTCAGACTGAGATACAGACTATGATGGAGGAGAACACCTATCCCTTATTTCTTAAGTCTGACATATATTTGGAATATACACGGACAGGAGGAGAGAGCCCTAAGATGTACAGCGATCAGAGCTCTGTTTCTGGGAATGGAAAGGGGCTGTCCGGTTATTTACCGACTTTAAACGAAGATGAGGAATGGAGATGTGACCAGGAGCCGGAGGAGCAGCCCGAGTGTGACCCCACACCGAGCAACCGGCTCACTCAGAAGCTGCTAATGGAGACGGCACCACATCGCGTTGCCAACAGCGCGAGATTCCAGGACAGTCACGAGTACAGGTAAATCCTCCCAGCAATCTAGAAGTCTTCACTACAGCCTTAACTACACAGCTTGTCTCCGCAAACTGCTGAATTAGAAATAAGCCTGAAACCCCACAATACCATGAACGCTGCTTGAAGTTTGAGATGAAAACAGAGTCTGAGTGTAGCACAGGAGACAGCTGAGATGAGAGGAAGGTGGTGTGTTACACCTGTGGTGTTGAGGATATGTCAGAGGCTGCAGAAGTTAATTTGTTGTTAGAAGGATGAAGTAGCTGTTCTTGGTTTTTCTCGTGCAGGCACTGTGGGACTTGTGTTTCTTTTGTAGTAAAAGTTCAACATGATTTTGTTTACGAAGGAGCTTTCTGGAATCTTACCCTGGCAACTTTCACCTTAACCTCCCTCTTCTTTTTTAATATTAAGACTGCATTTATGGGGAAACTAAATGTATTATGTTGGACTATTCAATCTAGAGATCGCAAACTTCTTCTATAATGTCGACTAGTCACAGCCATGGATATAGATTTGATTTGATTTTTAGGCCACGCAAATGATATAAACTCAGAATTACAAATCTTGGCAGACACACCAAAAAACATGGCAAAAGGGAAACATTGTAGAGCACACGCTCTTCTTGACATTATTTACATTAATATGCACATTTGCTGTGAACTTCCTATTGCACAAACATATATGAAACAATGTGCTCCTTAAAAGTGGAACTGTTATATTTAATAAACATTTGTATCATAATCAATACAAAACTAATGTTCATTTTGTCCTAAAGTAGAGCACTCATCTCAATACCCCGATTCAGTTTAGCAACCTATCAATACACGTAGGTAGTCTAGGAAGTTAGCAGTTTTTTGCTGCAGTGCAAAGGGTGACTGTGTTTGTCCCCTATGTGTGCGTGTGTGCAATAACAGCTTTAAAATAATGGCCTCTCAGCTCTGAAATGCTTTTCATTCTCAGTGTGAGAGGTCAAAGTAGGTTATTCACCCAGATGTTCTAATCTGTGCAATGCCAAACCTGCTGATGGCCTGCTGATTGATTCTGAGAAACATAATTACAGGGACAGCCCTGAAAATTATGTTTCTCAGAATCTCAGATTAAAATTCAATGTTCAGTTTTGTTTAAATCAGTGGCATAGATGCTGAGGTTGCCACTCCTTTTCCGTTTCTCTTGATTACTGACTTGACTGCATTTTAAGTTATTGATTCTTGCAGATTCAGTTAGACTTCTTTTTTAACCTAATGTTGGTGCTTTGCATACATTTCACATTGTCTGACCGTGGCATGACATACTTTGTTTGGCTTGAACATGCTCTTCTTTTTACTCTTAGGTACTCAGTACATCATGCACACACAACCGATTTGAATGTGTCTACTAATTATCATGGGACAGTTAGTTAAGAACAAAAAGCCTGCTTTGTTTATTTATTTATTTTTTTCATTTGAATGTAGTAAAATGTGCGAAGCGTTTTCATGGAAGACATTTTGACATGTCACAGTAGGAAAACAGGTGTAAATAATAGGGGTGTGACGAGACACTCGGCTCACGAGACTATACACAAGATTGGGTTCACGTGAACGAGACCAGACGAGATTTTAACATTAAATCTGAAGTAACAAAATGAAACACGACCACTGTGAAAGGTTTTGCCACGAACTCTAATGGCTTTTCTCCTGTATAACTGACCTCTTCAGACCCAATAACTGCAGCGTGAGCTAACTCTAACTTAAACTGAAGCGGTGTGTGACCTTCTAACTGAACTACTTTAATTCCCTTAAATTAAAAAAAATAACAGAAAGAAATGACTGAAATTAAGTTTTTTTTAGTCTTGTTTTTTTTTTTTTTAAGTGCAAACCATAATCAAAGTAGTACTCAGTAATCAAAGTGCAAACAGAGACTGACCAATGTTTTTCTTTAAGCATGATACGCTGCTCAGCTTAAGATATGGTCATGTTCTTATTCAGGAATATGAGCATGACCACGTTCTTATTCAGGAATATGAGCATGTCCACGTTCTTATTCAGGAATATGAGCATGTCCACGTTCTTATTCAGGAATATGAGCATGTCCACGTTCTCTATCGTATCGAGGCTATCTATCTACCATTACATATTCTATATGTATGGTGGAGAGATAGTCTCTTCACTCAGAGAACAAAGGTTACAACGTAACCGAGTGTTTTCTGGCAGTAGTTGAGACCAGTTGTTTGTACTTGAATTTGTCATTGTACAGTAGAGTACAGTGATTACATTCTAAAGCACAAATAAATAACCATCAAACACTCAACAGGCGATTTTGTGGCGACAGATGCTCTTTTCTCCTCTGCATTGTATTCATTGCAGCAGTAAACAAAGAAGTTGCTACTCTAGTATACATTTTTGACCATTTTAAGACGAGGGGAGAACATTTCTTTTTTGTTTGATATCATTAAAAGTAAAGTTAGGCTTTGCTGTCCGCTTCCCGACTCATTTAAAAAAAAAATACAGAGAGATAATAAGACATTGACCCCGATTTTCCACCGGGCGCGTCTGCGTTCAGGATGTGCCGCGAGCAATTGCAGTCATTCAATTCAATGCTTGATATTCCACCAGGCGCGCCACGACGCGTCCCAGAAGCGTGCGTGAAGCGGCTCTCCACGTACGCGCCAGGTCTATTTTCACATGCGAGCTGCGGGCTGTGTGCACAGACAGTGTGCATTTTTGTTGATCTTGTATGTTTTGTCCAACACCACAGTCAGTCTTGTCCAGTAACAATTACAATAAAGTTTATTCAAACAAGGTGGCTGCATCCTCAACAATGTTAACTAAAAAGAAAGAGAGGCCGCGTTACTTTGTGCAAAATTACTATAAGTGGAACGTTAGAAGAAAAAAAGAAAAATATGGAGCCACAGATGTCTGGAAGATGCAGATAATATGATGCCGTTCAGTTTTATATCAAAGCAGTCTCAAGACTGCAGTTTTAGCCACAATGTGTGGCTAAAACTGCAGCTAAATACTACTCTGATAACATTAAAACAAGCTCACTACAGTTAATAGTGGATCGTTTGACAGTAGCCGTGCGGTAAATCAGACAGCCAACCAAAATTTTGACATGCCAGAAATCCATCCGCTCAGGGAAATTAATCAGGTGTTGTGACCCCCCTCAAACTGCATGTCAAATGACAACCGATCAGGCAGAAATTCAGCCCGATTCTAAAATTAGTTGGGTTCTACCAATTTGGGGCTAAAATTGTGCTTAATCCGTACGGTGTCTGCCCGGCTTAATACCCAGCAGCCGGTAGAATGACAGAGAGAACAGACACTGATTGACTCTGACTGTGTTTACTCTACATACTAGTGATCCTCTGGCATAAGACACTTTAATCATGTTAAACAAATGAAAAGTGGCTCAGCATTAGTTACATGCTTACGATTTAAGTGTGTTTGCAAATGAAAGTGTGACAATTAAAGATCAAATGAATACATAAGTAATTGCTTGCTACCACAACTTAACTAATGTCACTGCTGATTGAACCGTGTAAAGCTCATCATGTAATACGGTTACATCTTCAATTGAGGATTAAGGCCACTTGGCAGTAAAAAACAAAAAGTCAACATGTTAGGTGTCTAAGGTCGGAAGGAACAATGTAGGCCGACTGTCATTGTTGCAAACTAAACCCAAAACAAGGATTTTAATACTAAAGATTAGAGCTAGTAGATCAAATCAAATATCTCAATACTTTGGACCAAACACGTCGATATCAATACTGTAGGGTTGACTATTGATGCTTTCACAAAATATTTACACAATGAGATTTTTGACAAATACTCATCAGTAATATGGATATAATAACTAAGTGGGTAAAGGCAAATAATAAAACAGCTAGAACAGGCTGGTACATTCAGAAAATGACATCACTTTCCTGTAATGCAGCCTTTAAGAACAGGAAAAGACAACACGTATGCCATATTACGATATAATGATATCCCAAATCTAAGACAAGATCTAATCTTGTATCACGATATCGATATAATATCGATATATTGCCCAGCCCTACTAAAGATTAAGATTCTAATGTGCATGTTGTTGCTATTGTTGGTCCTCAACAGAATAAATAAAAATCACGTCACTGTCAGACACTACTTCCCCGTATTTGATCTCTACTGCTGCAGCACGTGAGGAGGGGCAGGAATTCACGTCAGCTGACGCTCAGACAATACCTTCCAGATAAGATCCTCTCTGTGACTAAAACACTGGTCACAATGCAGTAGTAGTTTGGCCAGTTCAAACTCAACTAAAGTCAGACCTGCCATAGACTGGGCAGTTGCAGACTTCTGCTGCTTTTTTTTGTCTGTGTGTGCAGCTTTTCTGGTTGATATCTGCAGAACGCAAGATGAACCAAATGCTTGTTTGTGTTTGTGATTTTTGGCAGTTTTCGCTGGAGATCAATGCTTTCTTCGAAGTCTCCTAACAAAACATAAGAGAAAAATACAGTTTTAATTAGAGAGTGAACACACAGTTGTGGGCATATTTTCACATCATTATTTCAGCAATCAAGCATTTGGCTGGGATTACATAAAGACACGCTTCATTTTTCAAAAGCCTTTTAGCAGCACCCGTTGGGTTTTTATGAAACTAAATTTTACATCAGTTGTGTCTGATCTCTTAAGAGACAGGCAACAAAAGACATTAAATAGTCTTTCAGATCAGCGTTTAGAAATCAAATGACTTGAAAGAGAATGACCTACACATTCATTCATGTTTGGGGAGATTTTTTTGAAGTGAACAGCTCAGTTTTGTTCTCGTTCAAGTAAGTTGTGTACTTCAAAGGCGAGACTTCATCGTCTCAATGAGTCACTGCTCGGCGTTTCGCTGAAATCAACATGACAATGTGTCATATCTCACATAAAGAATCTGTAATCAGTGTTTGGAGTCGAGCAGTATTAGTATGATACAATATACTTTATTGTCCCCCTTAGGGAAATTTTGTTTTGGACTCCAAGCTACACACATAAATAATGCCTTGGCAGTTAGAAACAAAACAATACAGCACCAGTAGCAGTCACAACAAGAAAATGCATATAAAGCAGGCCTATTGCACACATCCCTTGGTACAAACACATATATAAACACATATTTCCCTCACCCCAGAGAAAAACACCATGAAACTATAATATAGTAATATCGTAAAAGTAATATTTTTGAGTTTGGAGTCTGACCTTTTTTTTTTTTTTTTTTTTTTTAGAGAAAGGGAATTGATACATTTTCTTCTGTATATGTTGTATTCATTGGCCTTTGCGTGTATTTAACAGTTGACATGAGCATGGAGAATGGCATGTGGGCGTTGTGATTACACATGGACGGCAACAGTTACTGAGGACACCATCTTGTGTGTATAAAATATGTTTGACAAAACGCAGCTATTTCTTAAACATTCTTTTTATTGCAAGTTGATTAAATGCAATCCACATAGTGTGACCAACAAAAGGCAGTATGTGAGCAATTTCCCCAAATATCAAAAGCAATACATGTTGAATAGATTTGTTTTTGGTGAGAAAACTGGTTCAGGCTCTCTTTATGATAGTAAACCTGACGTGTGTATTGTGTCTTTATTGCTGTTTTATTTTTTATCAGTTGGAATTTGCTGGAATTATTAAGATCAGTATCTTTTTTTGTGTTTCCAAGTGTGATATTATGCAACAAATAAGAATTAGTGCAACATACAGAATTAGTTTGGAATAAAATCCAGCACTGAACCTTTTTTTTAAGCGACTGCCCAGAGATGTTATATGATGGCAGAACTGTACTGCACCGCTGTAATCATTAATTGGTGGTTATGAGAAATAAATGTTTCCAAAATGGACACGCAACTGTGAGTAGTGTTGTAGAACAGTTTTGCTCAAGGAATCATCTCATCTGTTTTTCACCAAATGACAGATTGAATTCATGTTTGCTTCTTTTCCTAGTCACAAATGTTTCCACATATAATCACAACTTGAAACTCATTTTCTGTACACTGCACTTTTTATTTGTCCCAGCTCTTCCACCAACGTGGCACTGTAATTATTCACTGTTGCTGAATGTAGATGCTAATGAAAATCAGTCGGTCACAAAGGTTTCATTTTGAACTCTGGCTGCTTCTGCATTCCAAACAGGGCGAAGGCTTCAGGGAATTCCAATTTGAATAAAAAGAGATGGTGCCTAACATCTTTAATTCATGTGTACAAAGCCCTGCAAGGAGTGTGTTCAGCAAAGTCAATGACTGAGAAGGCAGAAGGTTGACAAATTAAGCTTTCCCATATATCTGTAGATGCTCTTGAAGGGTGTGCCATAGAATAAGACTTGCAGTTATACTCCACCGTTCAATTCTCTGGTATTGAATTTGGTGTGTTCACAAAGGCTGTTGAAATACTATCAAATATGGCTAAACCGAAGCAAGAGGAGTTGCAGGAAGTGTCAGAGCCTGAATGGTTGACAGAATATATCGGCTCATTCATATCATGTTTTTTTAACTAAGCATACATGTTGCATAGATGGTACTGTAGTTTTCATGGCTTCAAGGTGTGTTATCTAAAATCCATTATGTCTGGAGCATCAACTCTCTAACTAAACCAAAAGAGCACAAATGGAAGACATTTGGCTGTTCTTAAATCACAACCAAAGTGAATAATCTGTTGGTACAGTGATGAACTTTTGTGTCAACGGACAAATCTTTGGCTTCTTGGCAGATTTTCTATTACAATATCTAACCATTCATAACAAAAAAAATACTGTGTTCTTTATTTAGGATTATACCAGAGAGCTGTGTACTGTTGTTTGTAAATGCATTTTCACGAGCATGTCTATAACATTATGATCTATTGCAGTAAAGCTTTTCTTTGCCCTGAGGATATCTCTTCATTTTTTCCAGGCATGCACCATGTCGGGAGCCCATCAACCCGTACTATGTCAACACTGGTTATGCTATGGCTCCTGCCACCAGCGCCAACGATAGCGAGCAGCAGAGTATGTCCAGCGACACAGACACGATTTCCCTTACCGACAGCAGTGTGTATGTATTTTCTCATCACGCATGCACAAACGCACACATTTCATGCTTAATTGGCATACCAAGTCATAAAGACAGAACCCAATGCTATACTAAGTATTTCCAGTTGTTGTGACATGTCATGTAAATTAGCATTGCTCAGAGACTAGGATTAAGAGTTTAATTGGTTTCAAAATTGCACTTCTTGCCTTGTTTTTACCTGCACTGTGATTAAGTATCTAGCAGCAACCAACATCTGCTCGTTGAGGTAGCAGACATAAAACCATGTCTGATAGAACGTACAGAAATTAAAAGAACCTACTGACCTCTTTTATAAATGTGGCACACGCCTTGTGAGCAGGACTTGTATTTCAGTTGAGTGCGCTGGTGAAAGGAGATTTTAGAAATAATGTTTCCTAGGTGCAGATATGGCACCGGCTAATTTAATGCCAAAGAAACTTCAAGGCTTGCACAACTGGACAAAAATGTGTTTGAAGCTGAATGGATTAGAGGCAGTTATCAGCTAATTGTCCCAGCGCTTCCAGCAGAGGAAAGGAGTGTGAAACCCAGCATGACCAATACCACATGGAATTACAGACTGATGGATGTGTTAACATGTAACTGTAATCTGCCAGACCACTTGTGGTGCAGTGGACACAATAAGCTTGTGAGAATGCCCGAGTAGAGCACTACTGATTAATCAAGACTTACAAGGTGTTCGTTTTAGGCAAAATAGCATGCAGTGGAAAGCTTTCAACTTCAAAGCTGCCTGTGTTGTTTATTCATGAGGATGTTTTTTTTATGAAAATGTCTTTGTTGTTAATTCCAGAGATGGGGTTCCACCCTACAGATACCGCAAACAGCATCGCCGGGAGATGCACGAAAGTGCCAAAGCAAATGGGCGAGTGCCACTACCTCATATTCCAGTGAGTTATTCATGAGTTCTCTCCCTTCTCTCTCACTTTCTGCCTCTACACCTCTCTTTAACTGTCTGCCCCTGCCTTATTTTTCTCCGCTGCACCATTGGAGATGTGCATATTTAAGCTCTGCTGTGTCGCAGGGCCTGTGATGGCGTGTAAGAATAGCTGATGGTGAAAGAGAAGGCTGTCTAAATGTAGCTTGATGCTTTCCTAAGCTGTAAGCACTGAAGCATAGTAGACATGAATCCTCCCCTGTGACAGCCTGATGCCTCCCTCTGCAGCTTGTGCTGTCTTTTGGTAGGAAAACCCCCGGCCCTAATTAGGCCTCGGAGTAAAGAGTCAAATTAAAACTCCACACGTAGCATCCTATTAGGATCCATGAATTGACTGTATAGTAGAGCACAAATCCCCAAAGCCTAAATCTCCCGTTTCCCTGCCCTAACAAATTAATCATGACTTCACTACATTGGCAATAAGAAAATTGACAGGGCTTGTAGATGTTTTTTTTTATTAATGTCACTTTGTTTTCTAACTTTTTTTGTATAAACTGGTGCCACATCAGGATGATTGCAATGCAATGACTCATGCTATTATGTGAGGAAATGAGATAACTTGTGTCATTTAAAATTGCAGTAAACTTGGCATCCTACCTAGTTTATGTTCCCAAAATGATTTTGAAATGTAAAATAATAACGGTGGTTAATCATTATATGTTATAGTCATATTATAATCATTATATATGGTTATTCATACATTCTCCATAATGTGGAAATTAAAAAAAACAAAATCTCACTATATCAGAAAGGATCAGCTTCAGTAGGATCCAGTGGTTAAGTCTCATTGTTAAATTTAAATGTAAATTACCCCTTCTGATGTTTAACACTTGACACTGTCTACTTGAATGTTTCCTGCTTATGTTTCCTATATTTGGTCACTGACAGGATGTACAAGGTCAGGGTGGTAAAACTGTCCATATGGTGCTGACAGTAATGCAGTGACAAATAATCCACAGAGTGCTTTACAGTTTGAAAATGTCTCCCCCACCCCCAGCGCACAAACCGGATTCCAAAGGATATACACGTGGAGCCGGAAAGGTTTGCTGCAGAGCTGATCAGCAGACTGGAGGGCGTACTGAGGGAGAGGGCGGCTCAGGAGAAGCTAGAGGAGCGACTGAAGAGAGTGCGATTGGTAGGTTTAATTTTTTATTCTCAACCAGTGTCTACTGTTTAAAGCACAAGCACATCCACTGTTTTTGTTAATTTGGTGTAACCCGTCAGAGTTTCTGCAGCGGTTTACACTGCAGAGCATTGTCTGTAGACTAAATGACCTCTACCATTATACAATTTAAGCAGTGCAGGGATGTTTTGATTCTAGTGATTCTGAGCTGCTTTTCACTCAGTAAAGTTCCACCTTCAAGTACTATAAGGCCATGGTGGCTTCTGGTGACTCTTACTGAATAATGTTATTGGCCAGATGGAAAAGAAAATTGTATGAAAGTATTGATCCCTAACAACTATTTTTATCGGATTTATCAGATTAGTCTGACAATTATTTTCTAGATTATATCATCAATAAAATGTCAGAAAAAATTCAATTTTCTATAAATTTTCTATTTTCCAGGAGCCCATGGTATCTTCAAATTTCCTATTTTATATTACCAACAGTACAGAATCTTAAAGATATTCACATATAACAAAGAAAGAAGCAGCAAATCTGCAGTTAGGTAATGTTCGGCTGAAAAATGACAGCCGATTATCAAAATGGTTGGTTGGTTAATTAAGCAATATTACACAAGAAGGTTTGATTTAACGTCATTATTGGCACGACAGCGATGCAGCTATTTTCAAACTGTATTCATATTGTGGGGCAATTCGCTCTAAAATTGGGATTTCCCAAACTGAATGAATAAACTACTGTGTTAGCTCAATCGTAATATCGTAATAATAATAATTGTAATATTTTAAGTGATGAGCCTGGCGTGCTCATTTGGCTCTGGGTGTGCTGTCACGCTGATAGGAGCACGTTCTAAATGTCTAGTTGACCAATCAGATTGCCTGGTCGGATTTACTTGTTGTCTAATTTTCATTCAACCAACTAATCAATTCATTGAGTAATTAACATATAGCTAGAGTAGTCTTATATTGGCAACATTTATACTGAATATTTAATTTAAATCCTGCTGTAGTTTTTGTATTCTCGCGTTTAAGCTGTTTTGAGTGAACATGACTGTTTTGGTCATGAGAATCTCATTTAAAACCTCATTCCACAAATATTGATATCAAAAGGACTCTTTGATATTCTTTAATAGAAGAATACATTGTGACCATAGCTGGTGTATTGAAAAGCAGACCAGGAGTATCAGTATCAGTAATGTGCACGAGATACCACCAAAGCCCATTTCTGAGCCAGAAAGCGAGATGTGTGTCTGGCCAGTGGGCTTCAAGTGTTCAGTAACAAAGGAGACTTAAATCCGTCTGGCCTTAATGAAATTAATGAGGCCAGCCATTTGAATAGAGAATAAAAAAAACCATAAAGAATCACTTGGAGATTTCCATCCTTGGCCTGTCAGCAGTCTGGCTCCGTCGATGAATCAGATGGAGCACCTGCACACTCGGCCACTTTTAAGTCTGGAACAGCGTGCCACTTGTTTGATGTCACTTGAACGGTGATGAAATGGTTGCTGCTACCACAAATGAAGTCTCCCTCAGTACACAGACCCAAGTACTTAGTCTCAAGGCAGACATTGTATGTGTTTTGGCCCTGAAAGGAGAAAAGCTGCCATCACACAGTTTAAGGTTTGCTTTATTAAACCTGGAGGCAAGCATGAAATGACTGCCTTCATCAAGTGATACTCTGAGCATCTAGAAGAGGAAATGTGAGCTTAGCTTTTTAACCATAATATAGAGGTATTAAAAAATGGTAGTTTTTATGCATGAAGGATTTCTGGTTAATAATTGATGTTATCATTTCATTGCTGTGAGGAGAAGGTCCACATGACTCCATGAGAATGTGAGTAACTTATTGCCACAGCTCTGTCACACAGTCTGCCAAAAAATGTAATTATGGCTTCAGTTAACGTCATTTTTTGGAACAATGGACCGTGTGGCCCTGCTACGCACAGGATAATTGACATGCACAAGCAGCAGCATTCTGTTCATGACAATAAATCAATGGCAGAAAGACTCATGTGAGCTGCTGTAGACTGGTATCAGTAAATCGCCATCCATCCACAAGCTAACTTGTAGAATGTCAAATATATCTGCTGTTGTTTGCCAAGGAATTTCATTTTCAAATAGAAAAGATAGCGCCCGTGGGAAAGTGTGCTAAAATGAAGATTTCAGGGTGTTATGAGTGGGCTCAGCTAACACATATCTGGATCTGGTGCAGAGATACGAAGACTCATCAATTATTAAAACATGCTAAGAAAGATTTCTTTTCTTTAACAGTATCGCTGAGTTTCCGTAAGGAGTGGGTACAGGGAAGTTACGTTTATGTAGGCACAGTTAGTCAGTTAGTTTGGCGTGTTTACAAGTGAAGGTTTGTTCAATTATTAATATAACTGCTATAAAATGGTTGGGCATGGGCAGGCTAAACCCCTACCTACTGTTGTCCTACTGTACCACAATCTATCTTTGTTCAAGTCTTGATGGGCAATACTGCTGAATATAATTTGTACTTGCAGATTTTGTTATCTCCAGTAAGAAAGTATTAGGTTTAGGAGTTCATTTATTTCAAATGTTTGTAATAATAGTGGTGTGAGATCCTTGTGCCATAAGGTTCAGATAGATAGATAGATAGATAGATAGATAGATAGATAGATAGATAGATAGATAGATAGATAGATAGATAGATAGATACTTTATTGAGGGAAATGTAGGCATCCAGTAGCTTCTTCAACATATACATTTTATTTTTACGTTATATGTCTTCGCTGCTCATCCTCCACTCCCTACAGTGCCTGCTTATCAAAAGATATTGTGAATGCCTAATTTGTGTCAACTGTGTTAAAAAACTATTTTAAAAGAAAAAATACATAAGATATACGTATTTTATATGGCTTTGTTTTATCAAAGTGTTGGACATAATGCTTCAGATATTCATACTTATTTCTTCCAGATTGTTATTCCAGATTAAATTTCTTTCCTCCGAATGATGTTTTGTTTTGTGTGTGTATTTTTGTTCTAAAGGAAGAGGAAGGTGATGAAGTCATGTCCGCAGCCACAGCATTATCCAGTCACAGGTTCCCCCCTGGTGCTTATCTGCAGAATTACAACTCGCGCTATGCTGACAACACCTACAGCGGTCTTATTCTGAGAGATGCTCATGAGGAGAACCCCGAGAGCATCCTGGACGACCACGTCCAGCGGGTCATGAAGACTCCCGGCTGCCAGTCACCAGGCACAGGCCGTCGCTCTCCCAAGTCACGCTCACCAGACGCTGTCCCAGGGGGCAAAGGGACAGGACTTGGAACGCCGCAGGTTAAACATTCATCCAGGCACGGTCTCAAGGGAGACACCAGCCACCTGCACCACCACAAACACGCGCACCACATCCACCACGCAGGCGTCGGCAAGCCCAAAGAGCAGGCAGAAGCTGAGGCGGCCGTTCGTGTACACGGCAGCTTTCCATGGAGCACAGAGACAAGTCATTATGGATCAAAGTCTCGCACCTACGCAGATGGCATGGGATCCAACCCCATGGAGCATACAGGGTATAGGTACGTACCAAACTCAAGCATTAGTTTCCTCTTTCTCAATAATGCACTGTCAACGCTTTTGTGATTTAGAATTGAGGCACTTAAATTATCTGGCGGTTGGACCAGGGATAGGTATGTTGTTTGATTAGTCAAGATGGATTAGGATGTTTTTTTGTTTCTTTTAGGTAAAGTTAGTAGTGGCTTTCATTTAAAGAGTCCTCTATTGGTTAGGCCTTTCTCCTCTCCGTAGTTTGCCTCTTCATTTGTGTTTGTAAGTTTTTAAGTTCCTTGTCAATAAATAACTTTATTTTACCATTTCCAACTTCTTTTATGTTGTTTTTTCCTTCCCCCTAGCGAGCTGGCTCGTAACATGCGTCTGAAATGCTTTTTGCTTACCAGTTGTTTTCTTGAATTATTCAGTAGCAAAGGTGGCACACAGTTTAAAAGGGCGTTCAAGAAAGGTGAGGAGGCGCGGCCTCATGACATGCCAGCGCCTGCAGAGGAGATGGAGAAAAACCAGAAGATCCTATTGTGGCTGATGGAAGGACAGAAGGAAATGGTTCAGCATAAGCGGAGCCCATATGGGTCAGTGAGGACAGTAAACTCAGTGCAAGCATTTTTTGTTAAGAGTTGTTAAGAGTAAGCAGCACGGACTATCAATGGACAAAGAGGGGAAAAGGCACTTTCTTTGAATACTCTTGCTTTGTTTAGTTTGATTGTTGATATTCAAAAATCCATGACTTTACTTTTCAGGAGTACCACTGTGTCCAAGAGGACCACAGGCCACGAGGCCCAACTGCGGAACAACGTGCAGCCGTCTCACCCTTTCATCCAGGATCCCACCATGCCCCCAAATCCAGCTCCCAGCCCCCTGATCCAGCTGGAGGAGGTGCGCCGACGGCTTGAGGAGGAGAAGATTAAGTCTGGAACTGTACAACTTAAGCAAAGGTAACTGGACGGACATGTCCTATTACCACAGTTATCTGTCCACTTAATCAGTGCAGTTTTTCAACAGAATCTATTTACCTTGATGCTTTTTCTTTAGTCAAAATGAAACCCTTTTGTTCTCTAGCCTGTGTGGTCCTTAGGGCGAGTGTGTGTCTAACTACTGGGGTTGTTCGGTCCCTCAGGTATGTGATGGAGGTAATCCAGAGGGGTCGCACCGCAGTCAGGCCTGCACTGTTCCCTCCGCTCAGCGTGGTGCCCGCCGTCTCTGACAGCGAGCTCTCCCAGCCCGAGTATGTCCACCGTGTCCTACCAGTAACTTTACCCACTGGCTCCAAATTCCCCATAGGTCACGGCAACCCACTTTACTTCCCATTCTCATTACTGGTAGTTTAGTTACCCAGGACTGGTTTTTTTGTAGAGCTACTGAAAGAAACCTTTAGAAATCAGTAATGAGCAATCCCTTTCTCTAATTCCCTCCTCTGTGTGCTGTGTCCCGCACTCTATGCTTGAGTTTGTTTTAATGTGGTATCTTGTCTAGTTTTTTTTTTGTGGCAAGTATTATTTTGCATACTGATTTAGAACAGTGGTTAAACTGTTGACTATTTTCAGTGTCCATAGTATACACTGAATTATTCTCCACCCTATCATGAATAACTAGGAGGAAAAGAAAACGTTTTTTTCTTTTTTTTATTATTATTATTATTTTTGGGGCATTTTTTCGGCCTTTATTTTTACAGGACAGCGCCCAGGAGGATCAAACTTGATAGTACAAAACATTTTAGATCCCTTGCTGGTTATTTTCCATGAAGACCATAAAGAGGATCACAGAGGAAGTAGAAGTGTATGATTTCTGTGTTCTTGCAGAGGCAGAAGTATTGGGGAGCAAGTTGTTTTTGATGTGTTGTCGGCAACGTGTTTCTGTCTGATGTTTAACTGCCCTCTCAGATGGGTACTAACAGATGGAGGGGAGCCGGGGTGTAAGAGGCAGATGAAAGGCAGATTACATGGCACTGCCGGTGAGTGAAGCCTCTGGTCAGACTTGCTTATGTTACAGCAAAATGAATCTTTCAGTGCCTCCAGTGTCCAAGCTCGTAACATTGGAATTTGGGAAAAAGGATGGTTAATCTGAAGGAGCATGGTGGTGTTTAGAGTTGCATTGTGCACACTGACTGATAATTACCCCTCTTTATCAGACCTATGGAAGCATCTAAGCGTGCATTCGCACTGACTGCGTCGGTCCTCAGACGGTGCGGCCATAACGCAGTTCTTTTTTTTTTTTTTTTTTAATGGGGGTAGTGCATTTAGGCTGCTACGGTGGGGACCGCAGGGGGGGGGGGGGGGGCAGGAAAAAAAACGCAGTGACATGCGACGTCACGCTGCGGTGGCCAATCATGTAACCGGAGACGGTGTTAGAGTACAGTACAGTAAACAGGAAACACCACTGCCTCTATCGCTACCACAAGATAGTTTTAAAACATTATGAGGGTAAAAAAAACTAAACACAGGCACTGAAAAGCCCAGGGGCTTGTGTAACAGCTGACTGTTTAATTACTGTTTCCTCCGTCTCTTTTCTTTCTCTTTCTCCGTCAAATCAAGCTGCCTTTAAAGGAACACGCCGACTTATTGGGACATTAGCTTATTCACCGTAACCCCGACAGTTAGACAAGTCGATACATACCCTTCTCATCTCCGTGCGTGTCGTAACTCTGTCTGACGGCTCCACCGTTAGCTTAGCCTAGCACCGATCCTGGAGGTAACCGGCTCCAACTAGCCTACTGCCCCGAAATGACAAAATAACAGCAACATGTTCCTATTTACATGTTGTGATTTGTATAGTCACAGCGTGTACAAATAACAACGTCACTTGAGACACAGCCATCTTCTAACTGTATACAAACTGGGAACTATATTCTCAGAAAGGGAAGCAGTGCTACTTGGGCGGAGTGATACGCTGCAGCTCCGAGCAGAGCTGCAAGCATATCACTCCGCCCAAGTAGCGCTCAGCAGAGCTGCAAGCGTATTACTCCGCCCAAGTAGCACTGCTTCCCTTTCTGAGAATATAGTTCCCAGTCTATATCATAGACCTATATAGGTTTATATACAGTTAGAAGATGGCTGTGTCTCATGTGACATTGTTATTTGTACACGCTGTGACTATACGAATCACAACATATAAATAGGAACATGTTGCCGTTATTTTGTCACTTATTCGGAGCAGTAGGCTAGATGGAGCCGGTTACCTCCAGGATCTGTGCTAGGCTAAGCTAACGGTGGAGCCGTCAGACAGAGTTACGACACGCACGGAGATGAGAAGGGTATGAATCGACTTGTCTAACTCTCGGGGTTGCGGTAAATAAGCTAATGTCCCAATAAGTCGGCATGTTCCTTTAAGTGTAGTCGGAAATGTTGAGATCGGAAAACAATAATTGTGAAATATAAAGTCTGCTTGTACTACACTGGAGGGTTAAATAACACAACAGCACGTCACACAAATCAGTCAGCGCACAGTTTAGTTTACTAGTTTAGTGGCTGGCTGGCTAGTTTGCACCTACCACGGTGCAGAGAGGGATAGGGAGAGAGGTCTACGGTCTTTTACAGTAAAGGACATTATTTTATTAGTTTATTTTGTAATGTGTAGCTATGCAGATCTTTTAAAATACATGTTCATGTTGAAATAAATATACCTATACAAGTAGTTATGTATCTCATACGTTTGCCCTCTTACATACATAATATGCAAAATAGATATCAGTCCCTCCAGAAAAACGCGGAGTTTTTTTGTGATTGTTGCGGGCAAAAATCCTTGATTATGCGACACGTTTTCTTAAAAAATGCGATGGAATATGCGGGATATTTATGCCATTTTATGCGATGAAAATGCGGAAACTTGCAAAAATTGCGTGAACTTGCGGGAACTTGCAAAAACTGCGGTTTGATGAAAAAGAGAAAAGAAGTGATTCCCCCAACATGTGATCCACATAACAAGAGGATGTTGGCCCGTAGTTTCTCTTGTCACTCAGTACCTGCTATTGCACATATTGATTAGTGTTCGGCCTTTAATATGCAAAGTATGGAATGACCTCAGTTGATCTTAAGTTCCTCATTCCCTTTAAGGTTATGTAAACACCTTTATGCTATTTATTATTTCTTCTAACTAAAACTCACTGGCCTTGGCTAATTTTCTGTGAAGAACATAACAAATAACGTTTAAAGTTTCACATTTTCTAAACAGTTTTCTGTCTTTTCCACTTGCAGACACAAAGCCACTAAAAAGCAGCCATGTGAAAACATTACTGTGGCGTATTACTTCTGTGAGGAGCTGATACCGTACAGGACGTCCGTCAAAGGGAGGGTCGTCACTCTGCGCCAGTTCACAGAACTACTGACAAAGAAAGGAAATTACAGGTGAGATTTATGGTGCTGTTTGGTGTCTATGGTCATAGCTTGAGAGATGTATCACGACTAAAATTAGAATAGAATTTGTCTTTTAATAATCAGCAAGCAGGATTGCATTAAAATTGTATTGTCTGTAACAAAACTTGCTTTGAGACTTCAAAATAGTCCTTAACCATTATCAGAGCTATAGTTGTCTGGGGGATAAAGGTCAGAATTTTCACTGGTGATTTTTGCTAAAGAGATAGCTGTAACACTTTTGTGATCATCTTTGATTAGATGCAAATTCATTTCAGAATTTCGAACTCTTAAAGGCCAGAGTTCTGCAACCCTGATATAATTATTGACAAATGATAGGGGTACTGATGTACTTATTAAAAACGATATACTTATTGAAGTGAATCTCAAATCTTTAAAGTTGAACGTCTCAAACTTGAGTATATAACACTGCTGGGCACAGTGTACAAACAAAGGTCACACCGTTTAACCTGGAGAAGTTAACGTTGTTCCTCGCCATTTTTTAGGTATTATTTCAAGAAGGTAAGCGACGAGTTTGACTGCGGGGTGGTGTTTGAAGAGGTACGCGAAGACGACGCTATCTTGCCCATCTTTGAGGAGAAGATTATCGGGAAAGTCGAAAAAATTGATTGAAGGTCATGTTGAAGAGAGGAAGGAGTCCAAAAGGGGCATCGTGTGATGGACCGAGGAGCGACTGGATGGTGGAGTGGAAGTGTTTTTAGGACTGAGACTGGTGGAGCGCAGAAGAAAGTGATACAGTAGAAGTGGATCTAAAGTTGAAGAGCCAAGCGGTGTTCACGGAGGGCCACTTGTGACTTTTGAGGCTCGGTAGCACCGCTGCAGTGACATTGGACTAGAAGAGAAAAAAAGGACCTCATTCACTTCTTTGAAGTGTAATGTAGTATTGTTAAGTTTACTAGATAAATGCAGAACAAAAGTGCTACTAAAGCTTCATATTTTTGATATGATTTATCAGAGGATGTCCTTTCTAAAGTAACCGCCCTTGTAATTTTTTTTTATGTATTGGTACCAGATGTGTACAGTTTGTGTTAAAAGATAACAAAATTGTATACATATTTAAGTATTTAAAATGCTCTTTTTCAATCAATTTCCGCCCCTGTTGAAGACGATCAAAATCCTTTTTAGGGTTGATTTTTTTCATTGTACGAGCGCTCTGGACTCTAATGTTTGTGCTCTTCTACCAGTACTTTATTTTGTGGCATTCAGTCAGGCTGCACTTTCATTGTATTATATACCACTGACTATGTCTCACTGTAGGCTGCAACATGATTTTCTATGAGTGACCAGATCAATGGAAGCCCTGTTCAGTGTACTGCAATCCAGCACAACAGCCCAGTGTTTTAGAAAAGTACTTGAGAAGACAATGGCCAATTTTGACACTGCTGGAGAGAATTTATGGCCTTTTTTTAGGCTCAAACTTTGTGGTGGTGTTGTTATATTGATAGAAGTAACACGTTTCACAAAGTTATTATTTATTGTAGGGCTGTTTTATTGGGTTGCATTACTGCACGTTGTTTTATTTTTCTGGTAATTTGGTGTATACTGCATGTGAATGTAGCCGCTAGCCGTGTTTATGTACAGTCCTCTGCTGCATTGTTTTTACTCAACCCAGTTGAAGTTTTAAGAAGATGCCTAACAAAATAACACAGTAGATGCAATAATACTGTAAAAAAAAAAAAAAAAGTGATATGATTGGAAAAGCTAAGGTGAATATCTATGCAAGTTGGTTCCCCAAAACCAAAAACTACATTGGGCATTAATATTAATTAACACAGTTAATAACTTAGGAAAATGTTTAGAACAATTAGAGGCTTCCTTGTAAGAACAGTCAGGCTATTCAAAGTGTTTGTTTAGATGATACTTCACTCAATTCATCAGGATGAAATTTCAGTTGGGTAGAGGCTAGCAAGCTGTTCTAAAGGTTTTACCATTCTGATGATGAATTCTGATTGTGGATGAGTAATTTGACCTTTAAAAAAAAAAGAAGTAGTCCCTGCTTATGGACATTTGGAAAACAATTATTCTTGGAGGCTAGTAGGCGGATTTTCTTTTTTCTTATTTCCAGTTTAACACTGAATGCCATGGTTTGGGGCTCAGTTTCTAAAGTCAAGTACTGCCTTCAGCTTTCAAGGTTATTGTTGTTCATGAAACAGAAGGGTTCCCATCTGTAGACTTGCACATTCAGGGTCAAGCCTGCAGTGCAGAGGCTCCCTGGACCTGTTCAACAGAGATCGTATCACAGCATTTGAATGAGAAGGCCAGTGAATGTCATTAGGATACTATCAAATGTTGATAATGTTTGTGCAATCAAGGTCACATAAAGGCATATTTAAGTGCTCTACCATTTTACAGACTGTGGAGAGGAAGGCTAACAGACACTGCAATGTTGCGTTTACTTTGAGTTATCTTTTTTTCCAGCTTCGAGGTTCGTACTTGTTCATTTCTGTGAACCCCAAGACTTACCATCTCAAACTTGTAATCTCTTCTTAGTTAGGAAGGGCCTGATCTCTAATCCGTAGCCTTCTCTAGCTTACCGCAGCTACATCTTGTGCCTGGCAGGAATTAATTGTTTAGTGCAAAGGATCTACTTTTGATAGATCACGTTACGCCAAAGAGAAAACAAAGTAGATGGTAGGTACTGTAGGCACGCTCTTGATATTCCCCTTAATTTTGTGGCAGCACTTATTATCCGGTATCCTTGTTTTTAATTCTTTTATGTTAAAACACTGAAGCTCTTGGAGGACCAGAATGTTCTTTGCAATAGACAAGGTGTTATGATTGCAGTTTTCTGATGCGTCTTGTCATGAACATCAGCTATGAACGCAGCACATTCATACGGAACACTTCATGAAGCTTGCAGGACATTTAGACCTTTTATTATTATTGCAACACTGAAATGGCAATTTGTGTTTTCCTGTCCCCTCTGTTGGGCAGTGTGAATGCAACGTTTGCACTGGAATAGCACAAACTAAGATGAATCAACACAAATCATGCTGGGGAAGCATTATGACATTAAGATTCAAGGCCACTAGGTTTTTGTTCTTTTCTGTACCTCTTCATTGTGCTGGAGTCCATGTTTTTTTGATAGAATTGTGATATAATAAAAGCCCTTTTGTTATGAAATAATAGGCAGGACAAGTGGACCTTGAAACCAGAGTGCTGTATCATTTGTGTCGTTGCATAGAAACCCAGTTGAAGGAATATCTCCTTTTTTGAAATGCTGTTGCCTTTTTTTTAGATTTCTAACTTAAATCATTTTAACTTCCAATATATTTACTGCATTTGCCTCTAGTGGCCCTTTTGTCTGTTAAATTATACATGTTTGAGTACATGATCAAGTTAAATGCTATAAGTATTATCTTGATTTTCATTGTTTATTTCTTTTGAAATATAAAGTATCAAATATGTTATGCTTCTTACCGTGAAAGCCCTTAAAGTAAACTTCCCTTATTAAAGATCAATGAAATGTATATAATAAACATCTCAGTGCCTTTATTACTATGCTAATGAAGTCTGCTGTGTGATTTTTAGACATATGTGGGGACATGAATACCAGGGATTTGCTTTATATTTTTTATTTTGTCTCACTTGTTTAATGTGTTTCACTATTCCACCTTTTCTATGTAAATATGTACAACTTAAATGTGTCATCAACCAGCAGTCCAGTCAGCACATTCAGTGTTTCTTTTCACTAACTAGCATGGTTACCATTTAAAGATACCTGGACAATAAATACATGCAATAAACCAGTGCTTGAGTTCTGAGTATTGACATATTGACTCAAACTATATTGTCTTTTGCTGCACGCTATCATATATCAGCATGTTGGCGGAGGACCTGCCTTTGTGTATGTAATGTATTACAACACTAATCTTTCAACATTTCATAGTGAACACACACAAACGCACACAAACTTGTATCACATGGTGATGTATTTTTGTAAATCATAATTTAAAGGACATGTTGAAATCACAAAATGCTGCTTATGTTCAGCATATGTTTATAGCACAACTGCAGTGTTACGTCACAGACTGAAGAGGGCACTCTTAGTTAACTGGTTCATATTTTGCATCCTGTGCCATCTCACAGGGATTCTTCCACCAAAACTGTTCAGACAAGCATATCGGATGATATACAGAGGATGAATTGTGAATCGACGTGTATTCTGAATGTAAAAACAAGAACTGAAAAGCTTTTCCTCCGCATATGAAGCAAACTGTGTCACTTTGAAATCCTGCTTAACAACCAGCAAAGAATTAACACTACAAACACTGCTCGCTCTTTTTTAGGCTGTTTACATATTAATTTATGAATTGGATGAATAATCATAATCAATTTCCTGCAGATTGCCAGTAATTGTGCTGCTTTTACCTTGACTCATACAAGCTAATCAAGGCTTCAGGGAGAGCTGTTTAAATGAATAGGATGTTTGAGGCTGATGCTTCCATGTTGTGTCAGTGTTGCTCCTTCATATTCATGCCAGTGGAGCTTTCAGTTTACGGGCTCATATTGGAATCATGATTGATTAACCGGCTCAGATTAGAAAACAGAAACGACCTCTTTGTGATAATCAGCACACGGTTTATTCAACGCCTTAAAGCACCTTGTGGAGATAAATAAAAAAACAACATTAAGATACGTTTTTTCATGCTACAATAAACTCTTTGTGCAGAGCTGCAGCACGTGTAGTGAACACGGCCGTACAGCTGCACTACAGTTGTTTTGAAGCAGTTCTTTCACACCTATCAAAGGCACTGTTTGACTTCATCCTGCTACCTGTTGTTTTTTTATGTTACTATTGTTGAGATCTCTGCAACATGCTGACCTGCCTGTACACAGCATTCATTCCACTCACCTCACCTTAAATCACAGAGGCATGTGTTTGTAACCTTAATCCAGTGAAGATTCAGGTTGGATATAAAGGAAATGTGTCTGTTTATACAATATAACAAACAAGAGGCTGATCCAGTGACATACACAGAAATGTAAGTCAGGTCAGTTTAACTGTATTAAAAGCTGAAAGTTTGATATTCAAGATGTCAAGATGAGCTCATCATTAAATCACCCACTACACACTATTATGATGATTATAGTGATTTTAGATCTATATTCCTCTAACAGCATTGTCAAATTGCATATGCAGTAAACATGCAATGGCAAAACAACTGAACCATGTTGGATTGAATTCTTTTATGACTGTATTTTATAGCAATGATGTTGTCCAAAGAAGCAAACAGAAAATGTCAGGTATTGATTCTCACTGAGCGCACTAAAGTACTTGATATTAACTGTCATGGCCAATTATTGCCTCAACACAGATTATCCAAACAATCATACGCTGCATGAGATAGAAGCAGCTGGAGTGACTTAATTGTAATGCTTTTCAGTCTCTATTTATGTATCTTTGGAAATCACTGAACACAAAAATGACCATTGATAAAATGAAGAAAACCATTTTCCTACATGTTATGACTTAGTGGACATATGATTATTAATACCTATAGAGAACATCAATGCAGCATTTGTAACTCCGCTAGAGGCTACTGTCTTAAATGTAGCCAAATGTAACCAAACATAGAACTCTTATTTCCCTTTGGTACCTTGGAGGTAGAACTGTTTCTCAAATTGTAAAATGTGAAGAGCTCAATGAATTGTTCTTCTTTGATCCACTCTTCACATCTTTAGTAGATGTTTGTGTCTGTGTGGCATCAATGTCATCTACAAAACGTCTACCAAATAAACAAATACATATATAAACTGATTTCAAACCTTCATTTTTTTTTCAGCAAAACTGATAAAAAAAAACTGCAGCTGCAAAACTGTCCACCAACGTGACCTTACACAATATTTAAGATTAATTGCAGCGCTGTTTCCAGAGTAACGACAGCATCGGCACAGACTCTGTCAACGTTGTCAATTACGTAGGTATACATTTCCTGCAATCATCTTCAACCTAATAGGCTTAATTTCTGCAGCTACATCACAAAAGGCATTCACATGTGCACAAGGACATTCACAAAAAGAATGCCCACTCTGAGCCCACTTTTAGTCAACTAAGTGCAAAATGTGTGTTTCAGTAAAAGCTTTGTTCTCTCAGCGGTAGTACATATATCTTAACTCTGACAATGGAGATGATGTTGATGCGGCTCATTGCGTCGTTGTATGTTATCTGCTGTTTAAACTGCGGAAGGCCAAAGAGGCCGTAAACACACAATAATTACATAATCATCGTCAAACTAATTTTGACCTTTACAATGATCACAAGAAGTGTAAGTTACATCTAGATCAAAACATTGTTATTTCATGATCACAAGAAAAGAAACTGTACCTGTGCCTGTACACAACAATGTGTTTTCTGTTGTTTTAATGTACTAGCAACAGTGTTATTTTTTTTTCTTCCTGGTTGTAGCTTACTTAATCTCGCTGTAAAGAGTTTTGTATCCAAGATGGTTAGTCCACCAAGACCCTGACCTGTTTCCATCTTAGATCGCCAGCAGTAAGTAAAAGTAAGTCAAATGTATTGATATTGCATTTTTCTAGACCTTACATAAAGTACTTCACAATAAAAGACAAAAAAAAGACAAGAGCTAGAGACAGAATACAGAAATATCTTCAAATGACCCACTGATGCATTGAGTTTGAGGTTATATTATACTGCTTGTCTGTTGACTTCTAGACATCGGAGCGGAACAACAGGCTGCTCATAAAGAGGGAAAATGGGTAAGTATACAATTAAATAATGTGATTAAATAAAAGTGATTGCTCTTAATGTTTTGTGAACTGCAATAGCATTTCAGAAAATTCACTGAAAAACTCTTGCTTTTTACATCGCTAAAAAAAGAGACATTTATTCCACTCCAGTCTCTTCTGGCCTGTGGACACACTGATGTCAATGTGTGAGAGAAATGAACATGTGCTGTCTGAAAACATGAGTTACTAGTTTCACACTAATGAGTCAAACTTGTTCATGGTGCAGCTTTGTATTCCTTGTGGATCAATTATTGTTTCTTTCTCAAGTCTTCCATTAAGGACTATAATGCAGCCTCATCTTACAGTTGTATAATAGATGTCTTAATGTAATGGCCCTTCTGAACACTTCATTTGACGGACCTGTTATATCTCTCAGGTCATCCAGCACGTCTGCAACCAAAGTTTTGTATGAACTGGATTCATTTGTTTGTAACATGACAGGTTATTCATCATTTTCCTCTTTTTTTGACCTGCTGTGCAGACAGAAATCCAATAGAAAAGAGGAACTTAGCTGAAAAGTGTGGACATCATTAAGTCATGCTAATTAAGTGTGCTTTTTTTACGACAGCTTCATTTATTACAGTAATTAGCGCCTTCTTTTATGTGCATCGTGGTCTGCAGCTCTGCTCTCACCTCCAGAGATCTCTGCAATCTCTATGGGATCTGCTCGGCCGTGCTCTGCTTGTTAATATCATCTCTGACTCTTGCAGCAGAAAGCAGTTACAGTTGTTACAGCAGATGGACATTTCCTGTCTTTCTGGAACAGATAAATCCCATTGTTCTGACTTTTCCACACAGAGCTATTACATACTGTATTTGGCTTCTATGCTCTCACCTTGTCACTCCCTGCAAGCCCCCAAAAATCACACAGATTGATGCACCACCTATTACATAGAGTATTATTATCTTCTATTGTCTTTGTGACCATTCCACAAGCAACCATTAACCATTGCTGGATTGCTGGGAATGCACTAAGTGAACCGATAAATCTAAACCCAGGAATCCATCTGAAATGAAGCAGCAGGTCAAGAGATCGTTGTTATGTTATATAATATAGCATATTTAAATATTGCTTGGAGCAAACTATGAGATATGAAATGCTATGTACTGTTTGTAAGCAGCAGATAGCCACCGGTGCATTGGTATCTCTAATATACTGTATCTAACTACACTGTGAACTTTGGCACATCCCCTGCTAATATATTTTTGCACATACAGTAGATAGATAGATAGATAGATAGATAGATAGATAGATAGATAGATAGATAGATAGATAGATAGATAGATAGATAGATAGATAGATAGATAGATAGATAGATAGACTCAGTTCACACCAGAAAATACTTTATTTGGTTATTTAAGTTTGTATAACATTGATTAGAACATTTATCAAAACATTTTGATAAATATCTATTTAAATATATATTCATAAAATCTACAGGCTGTTACGTTTGAACGTCACAATGATGAAACAGAACAAACAGAGAGATAATTTATACACATTAAGATGCAACAGACAAAATCACAGTAACCAAACTGGAGGAAAACTGGTCAGTGCAAAGGAGAATGTTCTGTCTGGAAATGAGTCTCTCAAGAGGAAAATTGCATCTTACATAATCTGAACAGAACACAGCTAAAACACATGTAAGCTTTTCTCTGTACAGCTCTAAAGTAGGACACAACAGAGAGAGATACTGAAGAATATAAATACACAAAATACACACCTTTAAAATACATCTCTTAATTGCTTACTGTAAGTGCACTCATTGATAAACATATAGATTTAAGTATATCACATGTTACACCAAAGAAAAACATGCCATGACTACAATCATTGCAAAATACAAGTAAAGCAAGAAAATATGTCCAGTTTTCTAGTAGGAGTCTTTTACCAAGAATTGTTTAAAGGTCCCATGACATGGTGCTCTTTGGATGCTTTTATATGGACCTTAGTGGTCCCCTAATAATATATCTGAAGTCTCTTTCCCGAAATTCAGCCTTGGTGCAGAATTACAGCCACTAGAGCCAGTCCCACAATGAGCTGTACTCAGGACGTGCCATTTCTGTGTCTGTAGCTATTGAGGGGGGGGGGGGGGGGGGGCACTTTGCTCGTTTGAAAGCCATGATGTCTCTCTCTTATGGGTTGACCAAATTCTCTGGGTGGGCAAAGCAGAGAAAGCGGAGGTAACCTTGCTCCTTATGACCTCATAACAAGCAATATTCCAGAACGGCTCATCTGATCTTACTTTTACTTTTTCAAAGGCAGAGCAGGATACCCAGGGCTCGGTTTACACCTATCACCATTTCAAGCCAATTGGGGACCATAGGAAGGCTGGGGGATTCATATTAATGTTAAAAAAAACCTCATAAAGTGAAATGTTCATGCTATGGGCCCTTTAAATATTTATCAAATACTTATAAAGCTTTTACCAAATGTATTTGATACCTGATTCTTAAACTTCTTCTTACACCAGAATGTATTCCAATCAAAATTTTGAGATTTTAAATGCTGGTACGAAATTGAAATATAACTGAATATCATGTTTGCAATTTTCTGAGTTTTTTTTATAACATACAGTATATCATTTAAATATACCAGTAATATCTTGACAAGACAGAACAGCATCTGCATGCAAGATACAAGTGAAACAGATCGAATAACACCCTGCTCCAGTTAGAAAATCTACAACCTTAATAATAGACTAGAGGTGCATCTCATAACCCTTATTTGATAGCTCCTCGACTCCTCCGTCCTCGGCTGAACCCGAAGTTGTTCTGTCCCTCCTCGGTGAAGACTGTCTCAAAGCTCTTATTCTTGCCTAAAGGACCGAGGAGCAAGCATTTAGGAGGGCTCACCGAAGGAGCCATAAGCGAGGATAGACAAGAGCAGCCTTACCAGAAGCCATCCAGCTGAAGGAGTTGCTAACTCCGCCCAAACAGCTGACGAATTTATGTGACGCTTCAAAAGAAAGGATGTCTCATCTCTCTGAAACACATTTGCTCGTTGCCTCTCTCCTCCCTTGATTTCCTCTTGTCTCTCCCGTGCTTCCTCGGTGGGAGGGACTAAGACGCGAGGAAAGGAAAGGAGGCAAGTGGAGGAGATGAGGAGGCAATTTAAGCGTTATGAGATGCAGCTTAACACTTTCAAAACTAGTCAAAATCTGACTGTGAAGATTACATTTGCAGCTGAGTTTATGTGAGGAAAAGACCACATAAGAGCATATGAGCTACAGTCAAACATGGTGTTGGAAATACACCCCCCCCACCCCCCCCCCCCGCCCCCCCCAACATTCTGTGCTGCTCTTAAAAAGTGCTGGAATAATGTAGATTCTCAAATGCTTATGAAACTAGAAATAAACACCAAAGTGCAGGCCATGGTTAAGGCAAATGGTGGAAACAGGAAATACTGACTGTGTATATATGTTAATGGAGCATTATGGGAGTAAGTACTCGACAGAAATAATGAAACAAACACATTTTTGGTTGTGGACTCACCGTATACACATTAACACTATTTATCTGCGTAACTATGAAGAGTTCATTTGTTAAAAACGGATAAAAGCCATTCTAAAAAATGAATGAACCAGCACTAGTTTGATTGAAATTCCCTTGAGTGCACAATAAAAAAAGGGTGATTTATGAAAAAATTGAGATCTCTTATCAAAACAACCTGACACCAATTATGAATGATATTCCCTGGATCACAAAATAACATAATTTAATAAAATAACTAAAAATGGAGATATCTGTTTTTGCAAATGAACGCTTCATGTTTCATTTTATCTCGTCTCCTGTTTGCCACCAAAACTGTGAATGTCATGATGAGAAGTTAACACATTTCTAGTAGCTGCAATGTCTTTCACATAAGGCAATGCTGTACTGAGCCTGTCAGCAAAGCTGAATCACTTGTCAAGTCTGCCGCTGAAATGGCAAATTCAGTGTCACTGTGGCTTCTCTTGGCTCTACAATCCGCCTGTTTATCATTTCACACTCATTCTGTCGTACGTTCTCCTCGTTCATCTGCGACACCTCAGTGGAGCCTGCTTCAAACCCAGGCACAGTGTTGGCTACATGAACCACATGGACCTTATTTCTCCCATTTTTACTGAGGATGCAGCTGAACACTTTCTTGAAGCCTTTCCGAAAGTGCTTGGACACCAGAGCGTACACGATGGGGTTGACACAAGAGTTGGCGTAGGCCATGCAGTGAGAGAGAAGCCTGAAGGCATAGGTGGTCTGATTGAAAGGAAAGTCTCCGTACAGGTAGCACAAGATCACCACGTGGTACGGCAGCCAGCAGATGCAGAAAAGCACGGTGACGATGATGATCATTTTGGTAACTTTGCGTTTGGCCCTCTTGGATTCTGACATGCCGTCCAGAGGGTCGACAGCCGTCCACAGATACTTGATGGTTCGAGTGTACGAGAGACTCACAATCAGCACGGGGATGACGTAGCCGACCAGGAAGGTGCACGTGTCCAGCACCTTCCTGTTCTGCTCCTCCCAGCCAGGGATGCACACAGTACTGTTGGCGTAATCGATAAGGTCGTAGTAGCTGAGATAAGGACCCGCAAAAACCAGAGAGAGACCCCAGATTATCACCATGGCAACCACTGCGTTACACGGGGTCCGTAGCTCTCTGGAGCGCAGCGGGTAACGAATGGCCAGATACCTACAAAGAGAACAAATCACACATTGACATTTGATACAAACCACATGAACAAGATAATTAGTGAACATACCTAGCCGGTGTGATAATTATAGGCCGAAAGAGTGCAAGTCGTCCTAATTAAAGCGTCGTAGTGAAGTCTAAACTTGGGAACAGAAATCTGTATTTACAGAAAGAACATTGCAAATATTATCACGCTATAAAGTAATACAGTTTATTAATTCGGTAGCCAATGAATGCTATGTTTGTAGGCCACGCTGGTGCAGATTGCTTGTCAATTTTTTGACTGTAGGCTGATGGAGAGAGAGAGAGAGAGAGAGAGAGAGAGAGAGAGAGGTTCTCATAAATCAAAATCCATCATTTTTAGCACTTGTAAATGTATTTAACTCCATTGGTTTATTAGATTGTTTTGTTTTACTTTACACCCCAATACAATGTCCTCTTGACATGCCTACATGCATACAAATTGTGATTGACTGAGATATTTTTCTACTCTCAGAAGTTAATTTGGGATAAATGAAGCTGTGACTAAATGTTGAAAGTAATTAAGTAAGTAAGAAATGCACATTTCAGTTGTGGATCACATTCCAAACATCATTTATTTCGTACCTCAGGGAAATATGGCATACTGGCTGTTCCATCCACACAAACATAATTGTAGGATTTTCAACTGGATCTGACCGTGCATGCATTGCTTGGTGAAACCATGACAATAGCACAGAACATGACTGTGCCTCGTGCTGTGCTTTTAATGTTGCTAAGAAGGTAGGCGATAAAGGAGCAAATCCCACCACACATCACGTGGTATAATGACGAAAGAGCCTGATGTTTTTATGGCACCGACCTCTTTTAATAATCTGACACCACACTGCTTTTCATGTATTATTGCTAACGTTATTGCCTCATCATCACCTGGTTTGTTCCTTTTTGAACATGTAAAGCTGCATTCACCATATTCAACGTGCTGCTTTGTGAGCTTATGTTCTCCGAGGGACAAGGAGTATTTGAGGTATTGCAGCTTCCTTTCCCTGAGGCAGGGATTCTGGGTAAAGCTGCAAATCCATGTCCTCAACATCTGCATTTACTGGACACGTCAGCTAATAGCTCTCAAGAATTACAGGCTTCTCTGGTCTTTGAAAAACCTCACTGAAATGAGGCCAAAGACACTTAATGTTCAACATGAAAGGAAAAAAAAGCACCTTAAACCTACTTGACACAAATGGAGGCTCAGTGGCTTGAACAAGTACTCAGACATTAGTCAGTTAGAAAAGAAAGCATGAGCTGATGAACAGTCTGTTAATGTCTGACAAAATGATTTGCTTTTCGTGTTTCTGATTGGATTCTAAATGTTTCGCTGAATTACTATAAAATGTAGAAAGTCAGGCTTGGAAACATCATTTGAACAAAATACAAAATCACCACATTATGTGGGAAATTCTTTTTTTTAAAGTATGCCGTTTCAGTATTTTCTTTCCAAATGTAACACTGGCTTGATTTTTGCCAAAATATATGTATGCAATGTACTGTATATACATTTATACCTGCTTCCCTTAGCATTGTAAATTACTTTCTTAAAATGTAACTGTTGTATTTTTTTATTTTTTTTTTTGGTGTGCTAGCTGTCTATGTAGCCTACTGCTGGCTGTAAACCCAATTGCCCTTCGGGGATATTAAAGATACCTTGTACCTTGTGTGTGTATATATATATATATATATATATATATATATATATATATATACACATATATATATATATATATATACACATACATATATATATATATATATATATATATATATATATATATATATATATATATATATATATACTGTGCTCTGCAAAGGCAAAATACCTTAACTTGTCAGAGTGTGGAACTAAGAAAAATTACTTTAAAGTTTTTTAGTTTTTTTAGGTGGAAATCTGGCAATTAGATGCACTGTATCTTCATAAAAAATCTTGAGCGCAAACTTCACTTTTGACCTCTATTTTGAAGTTACTGTACTCTGCCTTTGTATTGTCTGCAAAAAGCGAAAGGTCATGCCAAGGCAAAAAGTAGTAACTTCCAAATTATCAAATTTTGGTTGCTGATCACCATTTAAAAAATCATTATAGTAACGCGTCTATAAAATGTAGTGATCATGGCCTATATATCTGATGATTTACAATTACTTATAGCCATTTACTGTATTTATTGCTGTCCTGTACCATAACTCAAATTGAGCATTCAAAGTCAAAGAGCAGTTACTGGTGTCATGGTGTTCTGCCTTGTCCACATGATAAAGGATGTCTTGAATGTCCCAAAAATATCATTAACTCATTTTTTACCAAAAACTTAGTTACTGCCTTTTGCATATATATATATATATATATATATATATATATATATATATATATATATATATATATATAATGAGTTCACTCCAAGGGGGTTTAATGATGAGTCAGTCTTTGCAACTTTAGATGTATATACAGTGCTGCTCATAAGTATTCATACCCATGCTAAAGTTGACTACAAAGAGGAATAAAAAAACATATTGATCTTAATGCCTTAATTAAAGAAATGGAAAAATCCAACCTCTAAGGACACCAATTTTCTTTGGGAATGAATAATGTACCGTAAATAAATAAATGTTCTTCCTTAAAATACAGGGGCCACAAGTATTCATACCCCTATGTTAAATTCCCATAGAGGCAGGCAGATTTTTATTTTTAAAGGCCAGTTATTTCATGGATCCAGGATACTATGCATCCTGATCAAGTTCCCTTGGCCTTTGGAATTAAAATAGCCCCACATCATCACATACCCTTCACCATACCTACAGATTGGCATGGTTTTATTTCTGTTGCTGGTTTGATTTGCATTGAGAGATGATTTTATGGAGGTATGGTGAAGGGCATGTGATGATGTGGGACTATTTTAATTCCAAAGGCCAAGGGAACTTTATCAGGATGCATAGTATCCTGGATCCATGAAGTAACTGGCCTTTAACAATAAAAATCTGCCTGCCTCTATGGGAATTTAACATAGGGGTATGAATACTTATGGCCCCTCTATTTTAAGGAACAATATTTATTTATTTACGATACATCATTCATTCACAAAGAAAATTGGTGTCCTTAGAGGTTGGATTTTTCCCAAAAATTGAATTAAGGCATTAAGATCAATTTCCAAAAGACGTTTTTTTATTCCTCTTTTTAGTCAACTTTAGCATGGGTATGAATACTTATGAGCACCACTGTATATTATCTATAACAGATGTGCGTGTAAACACAGAGGTTAAAAATTCTCTGAATAGATTTTCTTCATATTTCCAGGAGTTGGAGGCACGGATAATTTGTGTAAATTAACCCACTGATTAGAAGCAATAATGCCAAATTATTTTGTCTTATATTGAATCATTTTCACATGGGATATTTCTTTGGAATGAAATCACAGTAAACTTATTATCTGCCTGTGGGCGGCTCACTGCAGCAGCAAAATACTTATAAAAGACTGATTGTGTGCTGCTGTTCATTCAAGCTGAGCTGTGATTTAATTCCTGCTGGGGATTCCTGGTCTAAAGTGTAACTGTAAGCTGCTACCTTTTCTTTACTTCTTACACAGGAACTGAGGAGGAAAAAAGCAGAAATCAATTAACATCCCGACTCGGATATACCTGCTCTTTTCCAGACCGGGGAGGAAACGTCTGGCTGGCAGGCTGAAATATCTATTGAATCCTCTAAAGTGTAAACACAGCCAGTGTGAGCAGAGGGTGTCTGCTGCAGAGGGCAGCTGCACACCGACTCTGTCCATATTGACTGAGCTGATGATGTTGCCCAACAACTATAATGATGGCTTAGCGCTTACTCTGTGAAGGATGTTATTTTCAGCGAGGGTAACTGATTCTCTCATAAGATGGTCAATTACAGATGCAGCGTCTCTGTAAGGTCTTACGGGTCTTTGACTAATTTCATTAATGTGTACCTCTGGGGTCTTCCTGTTCTTCATGTTCCCAGAGTTGTTTTTCATCTTCAGATGAGAAAAATAACATTTGTGGTGAATTATTAAATGCACCTAAAAGAACTCACAGCATGTGGACTTGAATAAAAGCTCCCTTACTGCCTTCCATATTGATTTTTTTGAGACGTTGCTGTCTTATAAAACTTGTTCATACTAATAAAGAGACACAAATATGATTCTCAGTAACAAACACCATCACTGAGAATACTTGCAAGGGTAACACACCGTAAAACCAGACGCACACATCTATATGTTGCTGTATGGTCCTAATGGTCTTTATGTCACAGTTACAAACTAGAGAAGGGAACATACCTTTTTGTATCCTATTATATTTGTTTAACATAAAGTTATTGTTTGCAAATGAGTATCACAGAATTATTTTACCTGAGGGGACAGACTTCAGGTAGGTGACTGTTATCTCATGTATATAGTAATGTTTTTGTTTAGCTGGCTAAGGAAATGATGTGATTATCTCTGCGGGGTGTCGGTCAGAACACAGAAGGCAGGTATTTATTGCTCATATTTATTGCAGAAACTCTGATATAAAGGTTACAGGAAGATGCATCATCAATAGGTGTGGTTTTATCTTGAAGGACTCACACCAAAGAAAATAATGCACCTATAGAGGAACTCTGGAGAAGGTGTAAGTAATGACGCTTACAGTTTAGTGGGTGCTTCTGTTAAGCTTAACTATGTCTCTCTATTCTTACCGCATCTGTCAATTGACACCTGCTAGATGTTTTTGGTTTTAATGCACCATTCTTCTCCGTGCTACACCCCTAGTCTCTCAACAAGAACAAACAAATATAATGAAATAATAATAATAATAATAATACATAAATAAAAACTCATCTCCCATCTAGGGGGATACATGTGACATCAAGAACGTTGGGGTCATGCAGCAACATGTAGATGTTTGCATTTGACAACACGTTTGATTTTTTTCATTTCTATAATATCTGGTTAATGTTCTGCTTTCAGAGAGGCTGATAAAAGATTTCAAAGATAATACAATATTGTGTTTCACAGCCGAAGCTTGTGACAGTATCAAGAAGACAGCAATTGTTCTAGTATTAGTAGTACCCCTTGGGAATCACTGGACTAAAAAAATGAATTGCAAAAAATATTGACAGATGAATTAATAATGGAAATTATCATCACGGTAGCTGCAGCCCTAACAACAACGTTTTGCAACAGGAAGCAAAGGGTGTTTATCATGGATGTTTCAAATATCACATATGAGCCTGGTAGGTAGGCTATATACATGGAATGTTTTTTTTTTTAAGTAAGTATTTGCTGTGTTGTATAATATGCTGCTGTGTGTTTATGTGCACAATATTTTCTCTTCTGGGAATGACAGATACTACATACCTGTCAACAGAGACAGCAGCGAGTGTGAAGCTGCTGGCATACATGGTGAGGTTGATGAAGAAGTGGACCACTTTGCACATAAAGGAACCAAACACCCAGCCCTCCAGAGAGTAGATGGTGGCTTGGAAAGGAACGCAGAAGATGATGAAGAAGAAGTCGGCCATGCTCAGGTTGAGTATGAACAGATTGGTTGTGTTGTATCCCACCTGCCCGCTCCGCAGAAGCACAGCGAGCACCAGGCTGTTGCCGATGGTGCCCAGCAGGAAGATGAGGGAGAAGACCACTGACACGATCACACTGGTGGGGTTCAGCTGGTAGCTTTCAGATACATTCGCCTGCCCTCCTGGCTTGCTGAAATCCTCAAAGTCAGACATTTTGCAATTCTGAAATAAGAGAAGAGAGAAGATACATGTATCAAACAAATTATAATCACTGTCCTATAGCTTTCTTTTTTTTTAACCAGGTCTTCTTGGAAATCTTAAATCACATCACCTGTGAATAAAGTTGTGTAATTACATTTCTTCCTCTTCTCTTAAAGACACGGCTCATGCACTGGTGGTTAATGTTGATACAATGACAAATGAGTTCATCCTGAGGGGGTTTAATGATGAGTCAGTCATTGCAACTTCTATAATCATACAAAACAAACTGCATGCACCAGAAGATTTCTTTGTCCAATTAATCCCCAGTTGAGTATTGATAGAACAAGAATGCGAGGCTGGTTTTAATTGGCTGGTGGCGTATTGTCAGATGTGTCCTGGGAATATTTTCACTTTATTTTTTTATTTTTTTACAAGTAAGGTTGCAATGCAGTTCAATTTTACTGGAGATGTTACTGGATTAATAAAATTGGTAACACTAAATTCTCACTTTATTATTATTATTTTTTTCAAAAGGTAAAGGTATGTAATGCTTTCTGCCATTTAGTCATGTATACACTGCAGAGATGTAGGCTTTAAATATGAACTACAAGGTTTTCAGTTAAGTGGACCAAGCTATCATGACAGTGACTTGATCCACTGACCATTCACTCTGAAAAGAAGAAGAGCAGAAGTCTTTCTCAGCTGGGGGATCTTTGCTTTCAGCCAAGAACACATCATCAATGCACGGTGAGCAGTGATTCATCTCAATGCTCAATTTCTGACTAGTAATAACATCACGTTAGAGCTTCAGGCGTGTTGCAGTTTCATGAAAGGGATGTCTCCAATGACGTCAGCATGCACTCTCAGACTGGCAAGTGGTGCAAAATTGAGGCATGAAAGTAAAGAGGTGCTCTTGATGGTGAACATGATACACAAGCCCATCTGTCCGTCAAAGAGTTGAACATCTACGTTTAATGAGCAGTTCCACATTGTTCATCAGTGTGTTGTTTGTTAAGAATTGGTATCTATCTATGGAACTGAACCATATCTGAATTAGGACATTGCATGACAAAACCATTTAGTACTATATGATTTGATCAGTTGGATTGGATTGGATGTTACAAATATTTTTTTTTTCAAAATGTTCACATCTCACATTATTACTGCTTTCATGTCTTTAAGGGTTGTGAAGAGCAAACTACTGCACACCTGAAATTACAATACAGACCAACTGCCATTCAGAAGCTTTTGAAGTTATGATGGGCAGCTTGTAGCACATGCAGCGTATCTGCTTCAAGTGTAGTCTCCTATACCGAAAGAACTTCACGTTACATCACCTTCAAACAGTGGCCTTCATTTAGAAATGGTACCTTTGTCTGAGACTTTTTGTGTGGAATCAAATCCCAAATTGAGCAGCAGTAGAGAAAACGTCAATCCAATTCTGATATATTCTTGGTTAACACCAGATAATTTGTGTTGTGCTTGCAATTTCCTTTCATTAAAAAAAGGAATATTTGATAACACCATGTATGCCAAGCTCAGGCTACAACCATCAAATGGTGTTTCATGGAATCACCCTAAAGCAAGAATGTAGCTTGATCCGAATTGAACTAAAGAAGCATGAATGAAGGTTGGTAATTATACCTAAAGTAACAGCCTTGCATAAAGACATGCCACATGCATGACTAATTAATGCCCCATCACATACAAATGCGATGATTAATACAAGTCATGAAGCTGAATTCACATAGCAACACTGAGAAGCTCAGACTGCAGCAAAGCAAACTTGTAGATGGACAGAGTAGATTTTATTTTGGGAGTTTGCAGTCTTGCCAGAAATGATGAAACAAATCAATCACATGTGTTGTCTTTTGACGACAGTAAAGCCAAATTACAGGGGATTAAACTTATGTAACTATGGACCATTAAAAACTGATATGTAGTGAAGTCACCCTCAGGCTTTTCATACTTTCATAAATCTGAGCAAAAACCAGCCTAAAATTAATTATTAAACATTATTACATTTTCAACGAGCTTTGAGTACACTCTGTTGCCGATCTATCTGCATAGCAGAATCAGGACAGAACAAAATGAAGAGGTAACACTGATCCCAGTCAATGGCAAATAAATGACACTCTAAAGTGGAGGTGGTTGATGCTGCAGAGAAATTTCCTCTGTGTCAATGCATGACTTCAGCAGCCTCTTTCATGTTGAGGCTGAGTCCCTGTTCTTCCCACTAGGGACTCTCTGAATTGATATTACATTTTGACTGCAATGGGATATCAGGGCTACGACTCCAGCCAGAACAGGGGCAAGAGTCTCAGGATGGATCAGAGCAAACAGGGATAGACATACAGGAGCTTTGTGAACTGGTAATAGAGCGCGTGGGACCTGACAGGTGGTGGAATTTGCAGACTTTGGCTGAGCTCAGTGTGACGTTTGTGAGGGTACAATTAGAGTTTTTGGAAATCAATCAATATGTAATGAAAACAGCAAAGCCAGAGAGGAGGAGGAGGAGGGTGATGATGGGGATGTACAGTAGCACAGCCTTAACCAGACTCTGTGGGAAAACATCTCTATTTTCACAGGATAGTGTTCAGCATTAAGAAATGACGAGCATGGCACAGATACCATATGTTGCATCTTTATCAATAAGCAAGATAATAAGACTCATGACGTTAAAGCTTCATCTGGCAGGTGTTAACTTTAGATATCAATCGACCAGCTTCTGCATCTTACAATTCAATGGTTACAAGGAAAATGCTGATTGTGAGTCATAAATTTGAATTGCAAATGTTCTTTCCAGCATTTCTATTCTAGCAGGATCAGCATGCAGATAAGGAAGATGCAGTATGATAAACCTACCAGGCTGATGATGGGTGGACAGTATCCAAAGCTTCCTCTCAGATTAGGAGCGAGACTTCCAGCAGACCTGCTCTGTTAAGATGCTCATACTCTTTACACCGAAGCCTCTCTTCTCCCAGTGTATACCTCGCTATCTGCCTGTGTTGCTGGTGTCTTACTCTTTCTACACCTCCCCCTCCTCTCCTCCACCCCCACCTCTCTCCCCCTAGTGAGGACTCCTCCTCCACATTCACTTTAATGTTCACTCTTCACTGCAGAAAAAGGGAAGGTATGGAGGGAGGCTGCAGCGCCCGGCGATCCATTCCCAATCTGTGCATAATCAGGACGATCCTCGACAAAGAAGCCTAAAGCAACACTGATCACTGCACAGGCGTCCAAATCAGCCTTCAACTAAAGCAGTGACTTTTGCATTTGCATTCATCTTTACCATGGCTTGATATGTAGTGAGTGAAACCATTGTCTGCTGAGAGAGAGAATAATCAAATATAGCCAATCTGAATTGATTGGCTAAGTACTGGAGGGACACTGAAAAAATACCCCCCAACTAACTTTGAGAATCAGATGAACCACTTCGGGAATTTGATAACAGTTTGGGAATTTTGATGTATGTATTAAAATGAATTGTCATATTTACATGTGAGATTTCAACAGTATGGGTAACACATCTTGTGCTTTAGGATATGTTTAAGATGCATCTTTATTAATGACCATAGTGTCAATAACACATCCTCAAGCTAAACAGTAATACAGTAATAAATCTCAGTGGTTAAGCGCTTTGGAGGGTTTATATATAATTATAGAACTGCTTTGGCATACAGGGAAGGTTAGCATGAATGCATGCATATGTAAAAGCAGATTACTGTATTTTGCTTTTATCAGATATATCACAATTACAAAGGCCCCCATACATCTTGTACAAAATGTAACTTTTAGTGTTGATGCACATAACGAGTTTACTAGACATGCAGCATATATTGTGGTATATATTGCCCAAAGCAATGTACTGTCTAATATTGAATAATGTATGAATAGAATTCCCTCCGTCGACAGAATACTCAAGAAAATATTGTCCTGTTTTAAACTATTATTGAACAAGCATCCTGTGAAAAGAGGATTTTTTTTTTTATATGCACCCCCAGGAAGAAGTAATTCCATGATACACAACATAATAAAAAGAATAAAAATCACAGCATGGCAGAGGTAAATGAAAAGGTCACAAGAATCAATAAAGTGTCAATCTAACAATTTTTTTGACAAGTCAAAAGTAAGCGGTGGACAAGAATGAATCGTGCTGCAGAGAACAGGCAGGGACAATGTCATTGATTGCTAAATTTGTGCTATGAGTCATGTAGTCATGATGACCAATACCATCGTCTAAATAAAAAGCCACTTAATGACAAATTTTGTAGGTTATGATACAAATGCACGAAACAATGGGTTTGTTATTTTAAAGAGTATAATGCATTTTTGTAATGTTTATTTATCCAACTCTGGACGCATTTGCAGATTTAGCTTTATATTTCAATTATAGTATTGAGACTGTAATGCTCTACATGCTTCCTGCTGCCCTTTTTAACCCAGTAATTGTACCTCCACCCACTCACCAATCAAACTGTCTTGTGCACACAACACCGCCTGGTGCTTCCTGCCACCTCTAATAAGTCATATCAGCAAATGGAGAGGAGGACAGAAGGGGCCAAGCTCCTGTTATGGGGAGGCTTTAACAACTTAGTGGTTGAGTTAAGAATTGACTTACACCTCATTTATTCACTCAGCTGCTTTAATTGCAAAGCCAGATGAGTCAGTTTAAAAGCTGGGGGGGGGGGGTGCCCCTCTAGCAGAAAATATTCTGCCAAATCAACAGGGTCCGACGTGGGCTGCTCTTCCTACGGTGAGTGACTTTGCTCAACATTCAGATGCAACCTTACAACCTTTAGTCTGACACGTTCCTCCCTCCTCCTGTTCCAAACACAAGCTCTGACATGCTGTCTGCGCTGCTGTCAGCTATCATCCATCAACGAAGTATGACCAAAACAAAACGGAGGATGGAGAATCATGTCCACACTGAGAAACAACCTGTGGGAAATAAAAACATGCTTTTACATACGTTACTTCACATCACTATGGTTTATACTGCTGTCACTGTGTCTTATTTATTACTGCACTTACACTACCGGTCAAAAGTTTGGGGTCACTTAGAAATTTCCTTTCCACTCCATAACAGACAGAATATCAGCTGAGATCAGTTGCATTGTTTTTTTAATCAGGGCAGCAGTTTTCAGATTACATTATGTGCTTACATAATTGCAAAAGGGTTCTCGACTGTTGTAGAAAGAAGTGGCTGATCTTTAATGCAATATCTCCATTGCCCATTATCAGCAACCATTCATCCAATGTTCCAAAGGCACGTTCTGTTTACTAATCTGATATCATTTTAAAAAGCTAACTGAGAAAACATTGGAGAACCCTTTTGCAATTATGTAAGCACATAATGTAATCTGAAAACTGTTGCCCTGGTTAAAAAAGCAATGCAACTGATCTCAGCTGGTATTCTGTCTATAATGGAGTGGAATGGAAATTTCTAAGTGACCCCAAACTTTTGACCGGTAGTGTAAGTGGTTGTCAATATTTCTGCCCTGCTTCTACAATATGGCAAATCGGAAATTCTTCCTAATGTTCAACCCCACAAACAAGTAAACATGCATGTATTGACAATTACCACTGAATTACAAAGTTACCAGGCTGATTCCAGTTGAGATACCATTTCCAGTGGTTCCTTCTGTAACAGGACCACCCTTCTTTAAAAAGGGCGGTGAGGAATTTGGCCACTGCAAACAGCTTAGTTTGGACAATGATGGATTCTGGCCTCAGTGTAAGGCAAATTAACATTCAGAAATACCTCTGGGTGGTGTTCATGTGAGAGTTTCCATAGCAACCGCAGATAGATCACTTTGAAATGATTGATTTCCACCCAGAGCAAAAGGTGTAGCACAACATCTTACAGACTAGTCTGCATAGAAAAGCAATGAATTGGTGAATTATTAAAAGGCAGCTTCAGGTCAACAGTGTCAAAAACATTTTTTCTTCTAACTCAACATAGCGATGGTATCTGAAGAGTAGCCATTATTTTACTGCTTGCCAACAATAATAAAAAGGATCAATCCAGACTCCCCTAATGAATGTATAGGCACAAGACAACACTCATCAGTTGTTAGTCTCCACTTAACTTAGAAAGAGCATGTGCCAAGACAGCATCCCTCTATGATACTGTTATACAAATATGTATTTTTCATTATGGATTCATTGTTTCTAGAGATGTGCTATCAGAAAATGCAGAACATTGCAGTCTAAAAGTGACAAGCAGTGACGTTGTTTCTGAGCTGATAAAAGCAGAATGAAATGAATCCATTGAGCACATGGCCTGTGTGAATAACAATGAAGAAAAGCAATCAAATAGCTCCCAACATAAAGGTGTGACAAAAATACTGATAGAATCATTAACTTTAACATCTCATGACATGTTCTCAACTCAATTACTTTGGAGAGACCATCTTTTTAATTAGTCTTCTGTCGACGTATAGAAGCTGGCATTCAGTCTTGCCGTTTTAACATTACATTATAAGTGAACGGTTAATTTGCTGCATGTGGATCTTTGCTTTATTGGTCCCCTCTCAGAGCAGAAGACTAATCACAGCAACAGCCTCAGCGGTGTGTATCGGGAGATGAAGTGTTACCTCACATGCACACCTCGGCTCACTGGAGCATTTCCATGAAGAAGTGCCTGCACTGTGCTGATAGATCAATAAGTCCAGTGGTATTATATTCTGATCTTTTACTTTACTTTAGAAGTAATATCAGTTAAATGTACTTAAAGTATCAAAAGTAATTCTCATTCTGCTGAAAATTTAAAGGTTGGAAAGCAAAAAAACAAAGTTCAGCAATACAAATTTGCATTCATTTCTTTGGACATTTCTCTTATCTTAGCTTTTTTTGTGAAATAATTATAGACATCTGAAACATGGCTAGACTAAAGGGATCACAAGCAAGAAAGGTTGGGACCCTCAGGTTTAATCTGCATTGGCTATATTTTATAAGGTTATCTAATTTTATGTACAATTGTTATCTGAAAAGTAACTAACTTTAGCTGTCAAATAAATTCAAAAGGGATTCAAAAGTGCAATATTTATCTCTGAAGTGTAGTGAAGTAAAAGCATAAAGTAGCACAAAAAAGGAGAAATACGCAAGTAAAATACAAGTACCTCAAAAGTACTTTTACAGTACTTGAGTAAATGTACCTAGTTACTTTCCACCACTGGCTAAGTTAAATGTTATGGCATAGTCTCAGATTGTGTGTCTTTAAATGAACCAGTCTCTCTCTTAGCAGCTAAATCAACAGTTATTGTTATGCACACCGAGCAGAACAAGTAATTAGTGGGTTCAATATACGGGGCAGTCTCGCTTCTGGTCTGGGTCTTTACCACTGGGGAAAGCCATATAGACCTATTTCTCTACAGCCCTGCCAACACAGATCCAAGGAGTTTACACCACTCTAAATCAGACTGATATTTATATATCTCAATGTATTCCTTTCTAACCATAAATCCTCTTAGTCCTGCTGCATGATTCCTAACTTTATTATTTCTGAAAATGCACCACTCTCAATGCATTTTACACAGATAAAAAAAGAAGAGGAGCATGAGCCATGACAGTTTGTGTAAAAACAAAGCTTTGGAGAAATTGACAGCACACCTCTATTCAGACTATGTGGGAAGCCTTCAAGGCTACGTGCACATGTTGAATCACGACTCACTCAGCATACACAAATTAATGTTAGAAAGAAAAACGGTACGAGCTGATGCTGAAGACATGAAAAGACATGACTGGTAGAAATATAAATGATGCAAGATGGCAAGATGCTGGCATGCGGAAGTGAATGCACTGGATCAGGAAGCAGTATTTTTTTTCAGATAAAGACATGCTACAATGTCTCTTAAATACATTAGTAAGGCTCCAGGACAAGATGATTAAATCACTGTATGGCAGAGTTTATGGATTAAATTACCTTTTTTATGTGAAAGCTAAACTGAAAATAAGGGTTTTCAGTACATTTTTAAAGCAAACCACCAGCTTTGCAGTGGGCTCTGGGACTGTGAGTCAGAGGGTTGTTTGATGGGAAAAGAAATTGAACACAAGACACTGGTTTAGCCTAATCATCAGACCCATCACTATATCCCAATGAGGTTTGATTGCAGACTGAAAAAATGTCAGTTTTGCATTGTATAATGCCGCCATGAGTCAGTCCACTGTACCATCATAATTATCCCCGGTTGTCACAGAAACCAATGCAGATGATGTCGTGTATGCACTTAATGTTATGTAGTATGACAGTCTTGGGTTGTGATCCCACTGGGGTTGTTTTTCAGTGTGCCAGTGGCTTTTTTAGCTTAATTATTTAAAAAAGCTTATTGAGGCTGAGAACAGCCTCAATAAGCAGACATATTCTCCAAGGAACCTTTTGCTTTTCTCTGCAGCTTCTGAAGGAGCCTGAAGTTGACAATATTTCAACTTTTCAGAATTTTGGCAGTGCTACTTCTGAAAACAGACAGTTTAGAGGTATTAGATGGCATTAACTCACATTGTTCTCACTCCATGGTGATCACACTGAGCATTGAGAAATGCCACCATCGAGCCAAGGGGCAGCAGTGGCCATTACGATTCTAGGTTTATCGATGAGTTTACAAACTGCAATAAAACACTTATTTCAAGCACTTTCCACTTCCCCTACAAGCATTTTTCTTCAAACTGCAAACACGATTACTGCTTTTTGTTTAAGCATCCAGCTTCATGTATAACTCCACCTCACTGTGATCCAGACTTAGTTTGATAATGACACTAAAGCCATGACTATATGGATTTGTTGGCGGTGCCTTTCAAAAAGCCTCAATTAGAAAACAGACAGTAGTGGGTTGTACAAGCCTGCTATTAATGCAGGTATGAATAGGTTTGTTTTGACTCCAGTCTGTGCTGTCACACTGATACTGAAGGATTACTGAACAAATGATGATTGGCATCATGGAGAATCCTTCAGCATACCCCACTGGCTGACTGACATAATTGATCGGCAGGAGAAGAAGCGTTCATTAGCCTCAGGAACACCACTTCAAACAAAACATCAACAAAACAACAGATGGACAAGCACTCACAGTGCCCTGAACAAATTATTACTTTAGCATAATTAACAGAATGGAAGAAGGAAGAACCAACTAAGGAAAGTTAAAGGGTATTGTGTGCAGTTGTTTGAATTCAAAGCAGACAACCACCTTTGTCGTCGAAGAAGAGGCCATGTGATTATTGCTAAAATACTGTTTATAAATATATATCATATTATAATCTTGAAAGCATTTGAATGTATTTTGTTGTATTAATCATAACTTTTTGCTTCAGAGCTGCTTTCCCTGGCTTTTCAGGCATCTGCGGGTGCTGAGAACATCGTGAACCCACAAATGGCTCTGAAACCATTGCATTCTGCCCTTTGACTCAGACAGAAGAACACAATGTATCTAATGGGAAATGTTCCAGCCTCAGCTGTTCACTTGAAAACAAAAATCTGATTCATTATTGAAACCGAGGAAAAACCTAACTGAAGAAATGCTGCTTACAACACTGCTAAAATGAAATGTTCATGTGCGTAATTACTGTGAAGAAGGGTTACTGTGTGCAGATGCAAGAAAGAATTATGTGATGAGCATCATTTCTTCTCTCAGATGACCATCAGCGTTTACTACAATTTCTCTGTATTTATTTAAAGGCAGTCTATACGACTTTAGTATGTTCAAGATTAAGCCCTTGCTTTTAGGTTGCAAAAAAGACTACAAACACATGTAGTGAATCTGATATTAGCCTATGTTTTGATTATCAATCATCGAATACATTGTTTGCAGTGAACTTCGGAGTGATTGGCTCATTCACAGCTGTTGTAGCTGGTAACGTCCAATCATATTCAGGCAGGTGTGCAGCGCGGACATTTTCACCTGTTACCGATTTGCTGCCACGGGGGATATGACACTGTGCTTCTCGCGTGTCTTCTGCTGCCTGCGTGGTCAGCTGGTTGTCACACAGCCGTTGGTTCAGATGTCAGGACAGACGTTTTTCCTGTGTTTGCCGACCGCAACCACTCTATTCGGGGCCATTCACCGGATTTCGACCGCCATCATCAAAAGGTAGGCCAAGTGTCTGCTTGTGTTGTGCTGCTTGTGCTTTCATCCAGTGACATTGCGTTTTGGCTCAGTAGCCTATGTTTGCTTGGCAGTGCAGCCTAAGCTTTGGCTGCTCTGTTGTTGGACTTGTGGAGCAGTCTAAGCCTAGATACTGCTATTGGATCAGTTCCATGCAAACACAGTGCAGGCATCCGTGGCTTATTTCACTGTTGTACTAGTCATGGTGACTGGTCAGCGTGTTGGTGTTTGTTTTATGTGTTTATGGCCATGATCTGAGGGGGGATAGATCTCTCCTTAAACAGCCAGTTACTGCACATAAGTGTCTGACTAAAATGGTCTTTTTCCAGATTTCTAGAGAGCTAATTTTGTTCACTTGATGGTTTACTGATGAATGATTTAACTGGATGTTTTTTCAAAAACACTTTAACAGCCTAAAGGATGCCAGAGAAATTCTGCATCATTAAATAGAAAATGGGAAATACACTTCTCAAAAGTTTTGGTAGAAAACTTGTGTTTTGGGGTTAAGTAGGTCCATTTATCAACAACTCTAGAATGCATTGCTATGGCATTTTGTAGCCCTACGTGTTCCCACGGGAGGCATCCTAATGACTTTGGTGATCCCCTGACTTTTCCTCTAGTGCCAACACAAGGTTGACATTTTGTGGGTTTGATTGAAATGTCGGTACAACTACTGGATGGATTGTAATACATTTCCCTAATTTTAGTTTATGACAAATCTTGCAAAACTACATTCCCATCAGCCTCATCCGTACTTCACATTTAGTGCTAATTGGCAAATGTTAGCATGCTACACGCTTAACTAAGATGGTGATTGGTAAATATTATACCTGCTAAACATCAGGATGTTCGCATTGTCATTTGTGTGCTTGTTTGTATGCTGACGTGGCGTTAGGCACATGTATAGTCTGCAGAGTCACTAACATGGCTGTAGACCCTTGTTTTCGGATGTGTCACTGAGGATCAGCGCCCTCTTTGACTGACAGTCAGACATTTAACACAACAATTTAGTTTTTGGTGTGTAAAGGTCCAATGTGTAGGAATTTCTCCCATCTAGCATTGAGATCATATAGCTATCACTAAGGGTGCTCCGATCGATCAGCCACCGATCGGTATCGGCCGATAATGGCTTTAAATAGTTTGATCGGTGGTCTCCATAAATGCCGATCAGATGACGCACTACCATGGATGTATTAAGAGCGCACTACTCGTGAGAACATTTTCAACATGGAGCTAAAATGGCGGCGTCCCTACATTCAGCGGTCTGGCAGTTCTACAAGGTGTCTGAACGGCGGCAGAACAGCAGTTGGCCCGCGGCCGGCCGCAGAACGAAGGCGGTAGGAAGACTGCTACCGCTTTTAAAAAGCGTCTGCCACCGGTGTTGCTCCGGCAAACGTGTTTACGATTACGTCATTCTGACGCTTCTACTGCCTCTGGAGCACCGCTGGTGGTCCGCCGACTCATTGCTATCTGGGAAAAAGACAATACACTAGCGATTAGCAACGTGTGTGCCGAGGAAATACCACGAGGCGGAAAGCTCCAAAGACATTTCAACACCACCAACCTCATCAGACATTTGAAGGTTAGTCACGTATGAGGAGTTTTCAAAGTTAGCTAACGCTAAGGCAGAGTCGTGTAGCTAGTAGCTCCGGCGCCGCTCAAACAGCTGTTTCCCCGTGTGTGTGTGTGTGTGTGTGTGTGTGCTGAAGAAATGTTTGCAGTGATTGAAAGGACATTTTTTTGATTTTGAGTTGGGACAGAAAGCCAAACAGTTACTGATACATTCTCTAAACATGTGTGACTGTTACGTAATGGCGTAATTTTCAGTTCATAAAAGTGATTGGTGATCGGTATCGGCCGATACGTCTTCCAGCAATCGGTGATCGGCCCCAAAAATCCTGATCGGAGCACCCTTAGCTATCACAATCAACTCTCTCGCACCACGCAGTTCAAAGTACATATTACAGCTTCGGTAGCCTTCACGCTTCAAAAAGATTTTGCTCTTTTTGATATCGTTTTTTCTTTTTCTGGGCAAAAAGATACCCATTCGCAGCATTAGCAGCACCTGTGAGATTATCATGTGACAGCGAAAGGCAGAGCAGTATGTCCCTTACCAGCTAACATATTTCAAGATGACTCATGAATATGGAGCGTCCATCCCAGTTCATGTGAATGCAAATGTAAAATTTCAAGCCAAAAGAAATACTTGGAATTGATGATGGTGGTGGTAAATATTCATGAAAAGGGACAGGTTTGTGAACGGGCAACACATATTTTTGATAATGAACAACTAACACGTTACACACCGGGTCTTTAACACCTATGAGTTGAAAGGGTTACTGTAGATGGACAGAAGTCTTAATGCTGCTCAACTGCACATATGGATGGAAGACATGCTTTACCCCATTGCTTTAACAAATCCATGGTTCATTAGATATGTCTCTGAGGAACATGCATGACTTGTTGAAATAATTTACCCTGTGATATAAATTTTGATTGTGCCCAGAAGTGCACCACACCCCTGACTGACCTGGCTTCTTATTGATCATGGTGCAGACGCTCCCCTGTGTCCTTGGTCTTGTTGAAGTATAAATCCAGTTAGAAATGAGAAGCAGAGATAATTTACACGCAAGAGCACAGAGCCACAGTACTAAAGAATGACAACTTGATTAATGGAAGCTGAAGTGGGAAATATAAGCAGTACTCAAACATGCTATAACGGTCTTTCAGTCTTCTCCTGATGTTCATCTATATCCTCAGACTTGACAAGTACCAGGAACGTTATATGATCCAACTAGAAAAGAAAATTACCTCTTACAACTAAAACTAACCACAACCCTGAATGCAAAAATAATCTAATCCATCCAATCTTTGAATAGTGTTTTTTTTTTTTTTTTTTTTTTTTTTTTTTTTTGAGGCATCATCATGTTTGGCATTAGGCCTACTGCATATTTTGTTTTTTTTCATTTGATACACATTTTATAAATGAAACCTTGACTTCTTTGACTTCTTTGACTTCTTCCCAGCATGCACTGGGTCCGCCTGGGTTTTGCAATCGGTGAAAAGCAACTGCGCTGCCTGTCGGGATCAAGTCGGACACAAATCTTTAATATTTGTTAAAAGCTAAATGTGTGCCAAACCATTCCGAGACATCTCAGCTTAGAAATCGTATCCTACAGACCAGGGGTCTTCAACGGGATTTTTTTTTGTATTTTTTTTTTTTTTTTCAGGGATACTAACAATAACAATAATTTGGAGGCCCCCCTGGAGTGACTCTGAGGACCCTCTGGGGGTCCTGGACACCCTGTTGAAGACCCCTGCTACAGACTATAGAAAACAAAATCTTTGTTTGGTACAGATCCCCGCAAAAATCACACTATAATCATTTTCATTTTAGTATTTTTCAATGAAAATGAGAGTGATACATAAATGATCATTTCCTCCAATACTGTGAATCATATTGCAATCGCAATATCAGTAAAAAATTATCTCAATTAGATATTTTTCTCATACCGTGCAGCCCTAATCTTAAAGCTAAAATATCTAGAATTTGGACATTTCCAACTTTAGCACCACCCAGTGGTAGTATTAATGCAACTGCTGGCAGACAGATGCAAATTGGCTACATTCCCCTTTTTTTCACAGATGTATCATTATTTGCATTGTCCCAATTACATACCACATATAAGGGCTGCGGTTGAATAGTCTAAAACATTACCTCCTTGGTCTTTTACAGACCCCTTAATCCTGATGGAAAACGTCACAAGGTCAAGTAAAGATGTGAAGGAGAATTTGTAAGGACTTAGGAAAAGACAACCACGGTACTCGGAGAATCGGACTCGGCTACGTAATTATGCGATGGCAGATGTTATTGACGTGGGTCTGCTGCGGTGAATGGCAAGGTTTTGAAGGTGAACTACAGAAACCCATCTGGATGCTTGGCCCTGTGCGTTTCTTACCATGTTGTGTCATTCAGGCTCTATGAAAAATGGACAACCTGGTGGAAAGTATTACTTCCATTACCATCTATTTTCCATTTTTAATTATTTTTATTGATGTGAAGCACTCGGTGCATGTAATTTTGTTATTGTAAAGCACCGACTTTTAGACTATTTCTTCTGTGAAAGGTGTTGTGCAAAATAAAAAAGTTTATTGGATGCTCACCCTCCTGTCCACTCATATTCATCGGCAGGAATCCCAATTAGTATGATTGTATGCAAATTATAGTTACATTTCTGCAAGATAAGCAAAACGTGCCTACAAATCTACTGTACATATTGGTGAATACCTGAATTGCAGTTAGATGGGTTGCGGGTGGGTGAAATAATACATCCTTAATGAGGACAATATTGTGTCCTCATGTAAACTATGCGCATATATGCATGAGGTCAGCAGTTACTAAAAATTTAGTGTGGTAAATGGTGCCATGGTTATTGTAAACTGCTGTGCGAGAATGGAAAGCTTGACAGGTGTATGTAGCAACAGTAACTAAGCGGGGGCGGGGCTTAGCGACTGGTGGGTTGGTAGTTGTAAGTGTTGTCAGCAGTTGTTTGCTGACTGGTCTGCTCAATGCTTTCACCAACAGCAGTTTGGGGAACACATAATGTTTATATTTAGTACAATTTGTATCAATAGTTTGCATAAATCAATCGTCATTGTATCGAGACTGTACGGAGCTGAGCAGAGTGAGGGTGATGTCGACCTCTGCTCCCTTCACTCATCTGTCCACTTCTACTCACTTTGTGAAAAGGTTTATTTTTTTTATTTTTTTTAATTTTTTTTTTATTCAATCGATTCAAAAACAAGGCCCATTTACTTGAGGTGTGTGTGTGTGTGTGTTTTACACAAGAGCTTACAATCAGCTTTTACTGTCTACTCTCTCTGACCTGCTTTATGCTTGTACACCACTCATCTGTTCAATAGAAGAGAGAAAAAAAAAGAATTCCACTCAGCCAGAGCTATTCCTGTCCTGTCCGCTCTTTCACACTCCAATGAGTGTCAAGTATACTTAATACTTAGAATAAAATCATACCCACTAAGAGCTCTTACTGTCAGCCTCTGGCTTCCTGTGTTTAAATGGTTGTAATGAATGTCTTTTTTCTAGAGATGCACCGATTACAATTTTCTAGGCCAATTACAATTTTTCATTGAGTTTGACCTGCTGATACCGATTTAATTTTTTCTAACCACTTTACATCCATCCATCCATCTTCGTCCGCTTATCCGGTGTCGGGTCGCGGGGGGAGCAGCTCCAGCAGGGGACCCCAAACTTCCCTTTCCCGAGCCACATTAACCAGCTCCGACTGGGGGATCCTGAGGCGTTCCCAGGCCAGGTTGGAGATATAATCCCTCCACCTATTCCTGGGTCTGCCCCGAGGGCTCCTCCCAGCTGGACGTGCCTGGAACACCTCCCTAGGGAGGCGCCCAGGGGGCATCCTTACCAGATGCCCGAACCACCTCAACTGGCTCCTTTCGGCGTGAAGGAGCAGCGGCTCTACTCCGAGCTCCTCACGGATGACTGAGCTTCTCACCCTATCTCTAAGGGAGACGCCAGCTGCCCTCCTGAGGAAACCCATTTCGGCCGCTTGTACCCTGGATGTCGTTCTTTCGGTCATGACCCAACCTTCATGACCATAGGTGAGGGTAGGAGATTCAGAGCTTTGCCTTCTGGCTCAGCTCTTTTTTCGTCACAACGGTGCGATAAATTGAATGTAAACTAAAACTAAACTTCTGTATGAAACTGGGTAATGGCAATAAAATAATATATAAATAACAAATAAAAATAAAATATAGCCTTGCAGTATAAAGAGATTTCTCAAAACGCACACACACAGGCCTATTGCAATCACCTGTAGGCTACATCAATTCAAGGGGTGTTTGAACGTCAACAGTAACGTTACCTGAAAACAGTGTGTAGTTTTTTTTATTATTTTTTTTGCAAGTTTTGCTGTATTTGTCATTGTGTATAAATATGAACAATACTGTTGCTGTCAACGGGCTTATCTGCTAGCTACCGACGGTTACCTCTGAACAATCCAGCAAATCGACGGTAGCCTACCTTAGGGTGCCGTTAGCTGAAATTAGATGATTTAACGTCACCTCATTTTACTCAGTTTAGCAACAAAACTAAACGCTGAGAGAAGATTACTATGTTTTTAATGTTGGTTTTGAGCGGTATGCATCCCCACTAACCTGGAAAGCGTTTTAAACGGTAATGTTAATACAGCGTGTCGGAGGAATAGCCTACAGTGTCTCCCGCAGCGTTCGCTAACGTTAGCTTATTGTCTCATCTGGGGTCTGATAAACAGTACATTTATCAAATTCATTGTCCACAATGCTATTTTCCAATAAACTGTAGCTGTCATATTTCACGGGACTTGTGTGAGTGCGGTTTTCATGTTCCAGTTGTTAGCCTCAGAGGGGAGAGAGAGCGGCTAACCGTTTGCCTGAGATCAGTAGAGCAGACGGCTTTAGGACATTTCATAAACGCCTGAAGGAGCGGCGGTTTACGCAACAGTTTTTTTTTTATTATTATTTTTTTTTTTTTCTGTTCTGCAGCTAGGGGGGGATTTAGTGCCAAGTAATAAGTATGGTGGTGCCAATAGTGTCAGCTGTGTGAGGTTTATGGCCTATTTTTGTGCCAGGTGCTGCTGGATAACCAGTTGGACATCTTGAGTAAAGATGCACGTTTTTAGCTGAGTTTCTCCTTATTCACTCACCATCTGGTTGGCTAAAGTGAAATGATATATCTCTGTGTGTGTGTGTGTGTGTGTGTGTTAGAAATATATCCCTTATGAAAATGTGCTTTTTAAAATGAATAAACATTTTCAGCAGAAGTTTTCTGCTGCTGTTAGCCTGCATCTCACAGCCTTTTCCATAACAGTCTGGTCCACTCTCCAGTCTTCCTGCTGTGATGTGAAATGACATTTCTGAAACCAGGAACTTGAGCTTGTTAGAACTCTTGTGTTCTTCGCCTCCGGGTCATAAATCTCCAGCTGGGAAACTCCTCTCCGCCTGTGCAACCAACACCTGTTGCATGCGTGTGAACAAACAAATTCACTTTTTTTTTTTTTTTTTTTTACAGAAACAATATGAAAATGTATTAAATATGTAGCCATTTGGGCCTTCAAACTCTCCATACATGGGCCTTATATATACTGTGATATAACATATTTTTAAATGTAGTAAATTGTCACATTCTGGTCTTAACATGTTTCTACAATAGCCTAAAGCAAGGAAGTGTGTAATAAATCACAACAAACGATAAGTGTTCAGTGTTTTTATTGGCTTTTTCTTTAATCCGCTTGGTTATTTGACAGATGTGTGAAGGATTTCTGCACTACTAACAAAACACAGCCAGCAAGGACGTGTGGAACTAGTAACTGTAAAGAAATCGACTGGATTCATGGCCAAAAGGGACTAGTCATTTTCTCCCCATTCAAAAGATAAATCAACTTATTGAGAAACCAATTTCTCTTCATTTGCCAAAGCAGCAGTCAGAAAGCCTTCAAGTGAGCTGAAACATCCAAACGAAGGAAAAAAGGCCATGTGCCCATTCAACACTGAGATTAAGGTTAAGGTCAAGGTACACTTTATTATCCACAGGTAGGAATTTCATGTGGTCACCAATACACGCTCCATTGTTATACAGCCTACTGCATAACATTAAAAACATAAATACAAAACATTAAAAGAAAGGAAAGACAAGGCAGTAAAAACATTGAAGAAACGTGACAGGCATGTACGAATAAATGAAATAAATTGAGTGCTGATATACAGTATGCTCATAGTATAAAATGCCTAAGAATTCTAAAAAAAGGTAAATTGTTTGGCTCGCTGTGTGGATGCTTACGTGTCCCAGGGATCAGGTGCATTCAGCTTATGCCTCAACGAGTTTCGTCACCAGATTGACTAAAATCTTCAGAGACAAGAGGCAACACAGGTGAAACGCATTGGTCTTAAAACATATCACAGGCTCAATGTTTTCTACAACCAAAGAAATGACATTTCCAGAAATCGCAGCGAGAATTTTAATGTAGTTTTCTATTTTGATCTTCTTTGGTCTTGTCTCTATAAACCAATTTCATTTAGCCTGAGTGCAGGATTGGTCTGCTTCTCTGGCAATAGTTGCTTAACCCTCCTGTTATCTGGGGTCAGTTTGACTTTTTTTGAAATTCAAAATAGGAATTTTGTTTTTTGGGGAAAAAAAAAAATCATGAACACATTCAATTATGTGCTGTTGTATTGTCTGCAATGAAATACAAGTCAAAGTACATTAAGAAATCACTACTTTCTTTTGTTATTTGTGTTTTCCATACTGTCCCAGCTTTTTCTGATTTGGGGTTGTATGTCTTAAAGTTATAAATAAGCTACAAATCCAATGCAGAACTTTTTAGTACTAAAAGTATTGCGAAGAAATGTGCTGTCCTCATGAATATGCAAATGTATGCAGCAATATGCAAAGCATACTTTTGTTTGAATTGTTTTAATGAACTCTATACAAAAAACTAAAGAACCAAAATGTCACTTCACATAAGTGTTATAATAGTTATCAGAGGTAGCTGCATCACTGGCATCTGATAATGGTGATTTCGTGACACATGCTAACTGCAGCAGGTTAAAGAGGTCTTGTCCAGCAGCTGTACACCCTTCAGCCAAGCTTATTAAATATGGAGTTACAACGCTCTGCTTTCCAGAACAGCATTGTTTGCATCGTTGGTCACATCAAACAACTAAGTGTATGGCGTTATTTTTTAGTCAAAAGTTATGAGCGTGTAAGACATGCTCACGAGCACATTATGTTATTTCACACGCGCAAAAATGAACCTTCAGCTGGCATGATAAAAGTACTCGCGCACAAATTCAACAACCGAGAGGTGTAGGTAGCTGCGAGCGAGCGCCTGGCTACTCTTACTCTGCTTGTACAGTGGAATCCTGCTCGCGCGCAGCGGCCTTCTGCTCGCGGAGTGCTGTTTTGCTCGCAGAGAGGATTTCTGCTCGCTCGAGTACATGACTTTTGACAATTTGGAGGCGGAAACCAAGGAGGGCACTGACCCTCTTACGATTGGTCACTTTCACACAGGGACATCCTTGATTGACAGCTCTCATTACAGGAAGCACGGAGTCACAGTATCTGACGGAGTTCAGTCATTCAGTTAACACTGCACAGTGGACGGAATGGCGGCGACACCTGAAGATGTAGATGTAAGTGATATTGATGATATGATGGGGGCTGTGTGTTTGACATTGTTATAGCAATTTAATCTGAAATTTGTTGAGAATAAACTCATTAAATATTGAGAATAAAGTCGTTGTATTTCAAGTTTTTTTCTCAATATTTAATGAGTTTTTTCTCGAAACACAGCGACTTTATTCTCAATATTTAATGAGTTTATTCTCAACAAATTTCAGATTAAATTGCTATAACACTGTCAAACACACAGCCCCCATCATATCATCAATATCACTTACATCTACATCTTCAGGTGTCGCCGCCATTCCGTCCACTGTGCAGTGTTAACTGAATGACTGAACTCCGTCAGATACTTTGACTCCGTGCTTCCTGTAATGAGAGCTGTCAATCAAGGATGTCCCTGTGTGAAAGTGACCAATCATAAGAGGGTCAGTGCCCTCCTTGGTTTCCGCCTCCAAATTGTCAAAAGTCATGTACTCGAGCGAGCAGAAATCCTCTCTGCGAGCAAAACAGCACTCCGCGAGCAGAAGGCCGCTGCGCGCGAGCAGGATTCCACTGTACAAGCAGAGTAAGAGTAGCCAGGCGCTCGCTCGCAGCTACCTACACCTCTCGGTTGTTGAATTTGTGCGCGAGTACTTTTATCATGCCAGCTGAAGGTTCATTTTTGCGCGTGTGAAATAACATAATGTGCTCGTGAGCGTGTGTTACACGCTCATAACTTTTGACTAAAAAATAACGCCATATAAGTGGACCTCGACAATGTTTCTCTCCTGATCATGTAAACGCCAGCAGAGCATAACATATATTATATTGGAACAAAAGGAGCAATCACTTGATTTAACATGAGAATTTAGACTTATTGTTTTCGGTTAGAACAATAAATAGCAGAGGACTTTTCCAACAAACGGCTGTGAAGTAATCATCCTGCTGTGTAATATTAAATATCTATGGAGTATTGCTGCCCTCTGCTGTACAAACCCTGAATGACTCAATTAATGTATCACTTTTTTTTTTTTTTTTAGCAGTGGTTAAGAAAATGCCCAGAAATGTTCCCATAATCAATATTGATATTGCTTGTTTTGTCCAATCATCAGTCCCAAACTCAAAATGATTCAGTTAATGATGTAAAACACAGTAAAAGAAGCAGATCTTCCAAGTTTTGCTTGATGATTGACTTAAATGATTAAATTGATTACTAGGTGTTGCAGATTATTTTTTGTCCCGACCGATAGTTTAAGCAGGAGTAAAATGTACAGATGTATACACATCTGTAGTGAACTAACTTCATCTAACCATTTGTTAAAAATCAACTTTAAAACAATTTAATTACAAAACTACATCTACCTGCCTAAAACTGTCAAAAGTTGCTCCCTCTCATATGAAATATACAGAATTCCATGTTTAATCAGTCAAGGCTATTTCATCTTAATCCACAACAGTTCTGTTAGAAGTCCTGAGTTTGAATTATGGGAAACAATTGCTGCAAACTTCTTGAACATAAGAATGTATTTAAGACGATGCATCAGATCCAAAACTGTCCAAATAAAATCCTGTACACAGTTTATCACTTTATTACTTTATTTACAATGTTTCAGTCCTGAGACCTTCGAGATGAAGTTTACCTGATGAATGACAGTGTAAATAAACAGTAGTTCAGTGTTCTTGCTCTCAGCTTCATGTGGTCATCACAGATGATGTATTTCGTTCAATAAAACTCGCCCACGTTTATCAGAAACTACCTGAATATTCTGAGCAGTGCTATGTAAAGAAAGAGCTGAAAAAAATGATTCTACTTCACAACTCTGATGGACTTTCCGATGTGCCTAAATTGGAGGCCTCAGAGTTAGTTGTGTCTCCAAATCTAAATCAACAGTTCACAATTCAGGTTGCATCTTTTTAAATAATTTATTCCAATATTCATATGGTAATATAATGGTTTTATCATGGTAAGCATATAAAATATGTACAGAGCAAAGCATTAGTAAAAATCACAGATCCTGCTGGGAAAGTATGTGCTTATATTGTAGAAGGCGGTAATATCTCAGCAACTTCCAACAGGATTTCTTCATTTAACAATCATTTATTCCGGAAATTGATATCCCAGATGTGCAGGTTCTAGTAGATAATTGGTTCTAGTAGATAAATGGCAAAGCTCGAAGTCTTTAACGGTGGTCGGACATTAAGAGAGGCTGCAGCTGGACTGTTTGGACTCCCTCTCCTAAACAAAGAGAAAATACAGTTAGACTATCTACACACATTCAATATACTAATTTTAAAAACTTTCATTAAAAAGGTAAATTAGTCTTCCGCTAATAAAAGAGAATGGATTGCCATGACAACAGCGTACCTACATGTGTTCCTGTAAGCATGCTACTGACGGCTAAGCTTTCCGGGTACCTGTTGTCTCTGCTGCTGACGTCTGTATTCTTCTTCGCTGGCAGCGAGAGCCTGAGCGAGAGCCAGATCCTCCTGCTCCTGAGGGCTGAGACACAAAAACAAAAAATTAAAGAACCCGTTAGGGAAAAAAAAAAAGAAAAAAAAAACTCAAGCACTCAGCTAAACACTCAATAGCAGGCTGGGGAAACTATCAAGAAGATGAGCTTCATGTGTCTTTGCATGTTTCTTGTGAGATATTGTTGTGCAAACAAAAAGAGCACTACTTTTGTTATGTAATCAGATTAATTTTAAGTTACAATCCACATTGTCTCACACACACCTCACTGCTTGAATACATCCGTGCTCCTTTTTAAGCTAAAGGTCAGTGAGAAAAAACACATTCCACTCCATAGCACACCAACGTGATATCATGACTTCGCGTAAACATACACACCACTTTCCTAAAGCCAAGTGGCTTTATCTGTATTATCTGTACGCATTTTGAGCTATCCGCGTGTTATGTCTACGCTGTATACAGGTGACGGCAGTCTGCAACGTCACAGCGTAGGTACGCATGGCTACGGTTAGGTTTAGGAAACGTGACACGCGGGTTGGGTTTAGGAAAACAAATGTGGAAAGGAAACATCACACGCGGGACACAAAGTCAAACAAGATGCGATCCCCGCTCTCCTGGGTGAGCGGGGATGTCAGTTTTTTTTTTACCCATCCTCCACCCGACTAAACTCCATATGTGGATTTTCGGCCTTTCATACTAGTCGCTCTGGCGTCAATTCACACACAATCGCAAGGTAATGTAAGTCAATGGAGGCCAAACGGCGTTGATAAACACGCTAAAAAAACGAGTATGCGTCTTGATAACACGGCAATAATGGCATACGAGATGGTGTGTCGTACATACGCCACTTCATGAGATCAGTCTGCAGCACAGGCACACAAGTGTGTTTACAAGTCATGTCAAACTGATAATGGTTTACTCACGTAAGGGCCGGCTGAACAGTCGGCCTCGAATCAGCTAGAGACATCTCCAGAGCCCTTTGTAAAGCCTGCTCCTCCGTCTGCAATGACAGCACCAGAGCAGCTCACTCATGTTCATTTTCCTCTCATCTCAATTATTTAATCAGGCGATGTCATGTAAACAATGTCCATACCATTCCGGCCTGAAATGATGCTGATGGTGGGATTACATTCTGTGCTGAAATGGAAGTAGGAATCCGCTGGGTAAGGCTGAGAAGAAGAAAAAAAACAGGACAAAAAAAGTGATTTATCATTTTAGGAGTCTATTTGAAAAAGTGATTAGGTTCTGACACATTTAAAATCAATACAAAGTCAAAGTTTACCCAGTGCTGTGGCCTCTGTTGTTCGCACTCACACCATTAGAAACCGGTCTAGAGTGTCCTGAACTGGATGAACTAGAACCAGAGGAAGAAGCACCTTGGGCCCTCATTACAGCAGCATTTCTACGACAAAAAAAAAAAAAGTCAGGAATTCTTGCTGCAATACTCAGATGAATGCTCAGCATCATATGACGATATAGTGCAACTGTACCCACCCTGATTTGGAAAGAGGATTCCCATCAGTCTTACAGTCATGGTCTAGTGGGTGCCGGTGTTTAAGACAGTAATTTAAATGACACTGGTCACAGGTCACTCGCATCATTTCCTTCTGCTTACAGCCTCCTTTAGAACATTTATTTGTGAAAATCTAAAAGAGAAAAAAAATTGTTTTATTGTTTAGATTCTCATTCAATGTAAAAGGTGAAACGCCTCAATTTTATATTTACCTTTCTCTTTCTCTGCGCAGGGTCCGATTTGCAATCCCGATCAATGTGTTCACCGACTTTAATGTCAGGCATCTCTCCTCTCTTGATGGGAATGGGGATATTGCACAAAGGACATACTGGGACCTGGATGTCCTACAAGGAAAAAATTAAAGACATTAAACAACCACAGAATTACAGATCTTTGTAAGGCAAAGATATTACTATGACTACTCTGACCTTAACAGTTTAAAGTAATGCAATATCAGGACATTATTTATGTAATGCATCCTCTAATGTAATCACTTCATAAGTTAGTGTGATTTAATTTTACATTAAGGTTATCCCCAAAACAACCAAAATGAATGCCTGTTCATTTGTGTAGCCTTTAATGCAACATTGTGAACATAGTACAAACGTGGCACTGTGCTGCACTCAGTCCAATTACCTTTTTGTAGGACGACATGCATTTGTGAGTTGCATAGGTTATGTGGTCCTTGCAGAAAATCTCTTGACAGGCGTCACATTTCATAGGAAGAAAATCTGTAATCAAGTAAGGTTTTAAAATTCAGGTTAAAAATCAAACTTGGCTGGATAAACAAACAGGACATTTCGATCTTTCCCAAAAAGGCACTCACCTAAACGTTTGCAGGACTTCTCGGAGCAGTGCGCTCCTAAATCTGGAAACTCCATCACATAGAAATACCAAGACAACCTGAAGGATGAAGCGAAGAAAATGTTTATTGTTGTGACACGTTACTGTGTGAACACTGAAGAGGGTCCCAGTGAATGCTAGCAAATGGTTAGCTATGGAATTAGCCATGTCATCCGTATGCTAGTTTCTGCTAGTATCGTAGCCATCTAACGTTAGATCGTTTAACGTTAGTAACGCAATTTATATTGGATGCTGGTTTCAGCTTTCAGTAACGTTGGCTAACGTTAGTAATCTTGGTCCAGAAAACAGTGTGGAACTAACTAAACGTTAGGAGTCCTTACAAATAGCTAGCTAGCTAGGTTGCTTGTTTGCTTGCTAGCTACGTAGGCCAGGAACATGCGATTAGGTTGGTTAACGTGTTGCATAACTAACGTTACAGCTTAAATTATGTCTGCCATACGATCGTAACCAACGTAACAGCAAACAGAAATAACTAGCTAACGGTACTGTGACCAACTCATGATAATACGATGTATTCAAATCGCCATCATAATCCTTGTTTATTAACCACACAAATGCTAGCCGCTAGCCTATGTGTTGTTAAGCAATAAATCAATGTATCTGTCACGTTAACGTTAGTCTAAACGCATTATTGAAGTGGGTGAAGACAAACTACAGTATGTGCTTCACTTTCTCCCTATCTAGACTAAACCCCCAGAATAAACACAGTAAACATCATTAGCTAGCTAGTTGTAACGTTACTTTTAACGTTAGCTGACTAAAATAGCGTTACTAGAATCTGACGTTAATCTTAGCTGTCTTTTAATTTTCACGTACCAAATCCCGTTTTCTTGTCGGTCTGTTGTGTTATAGTTGGAGGCAACGGTGTTTTCTTGAATAATCCTGGTTCATTCCGATGTCATCGAGCCTTTCTGACAGCACTTAACCACAGATCCCTGAGCACCACCTCCGGTTTTGTCTGTTTTCATCAAGTTTTGATGTGTCACGCACGACTCTCCTCCCACGAGAATGACGTAACATGACGTCAGGAAAATCCCTTGTTACCTCAGGTGTGGTTATAGAAATGACAAGTAAATTCTAGAAAGATCCAGACGTTTACATCTCATTCATGTCATTTGGCGGACAGTCGGCGCTTGTTCTTCTTTTCTTTCAACTACAGTGTCTGACTTGATTTTTTATTTGCCAAATTTGCAGCCTAACTCCTATCCTTGTCTCCCTCTCCGTATCTTCTCCGTTTTATGTTGTAGGTTTACATATCCCACGTTACACAGATTAGAAAAGTAAAGCATTTTATGTAAAGCTCATACCGGTGGCGTTTTATATCGTGTCTATCTTGACGTTATCTTGAATCGACAGGCAACCCTATGTAGGATAATGAGAGTCTGCTGTTCTCTTAATACAGTCATGCCCTCAAGTGGTCGAGGCTGAGGGCTGCAACACATTCAATTAGTCAAATCAGCATCATGAACACATGATAGCATAACAATGCATCCTGTCAATACTTTCTAAATAAATACCTAAGTAACTCAACTTAAACCCAAATTATTTGGCTACAGAAAAAAAATGCTTGTCTTCTATTGGTTTGTCTCATATTTTAATCTTAATGTGGTTTGTGCATATCACTGTGTCCATTTGGTGAGCAAGATCATCTTTGTTCAGACATAATGTGTGTGTGTGTGTGTGTGTGTGTGTGTGTGTGTGTGTGTGTGTGTGTGTGTGTGTGTGTGTGTGTGTGTGCGTAATTTGATGTCTCTGCGTTTCATTGCTGTTTTTAATGTTTGATTTTGAGCTGTCCACTACAGTAAAGGTAATATACTGATGAAAGTATTAGACTTCCAGAAAATGTCCTCCCTAAGCCACATTGATCCCTGTTTAGATTTCAGATGTCCAAAGTACCATACGTCCCATTAGATTGTTGGCTGCTGTGGAAACTCTTTTGGTATTAGTTTAAATACATTTGGAATTAAACTTGTGTGAGATCTTCTTGCTATTTTATACGTCTAAGGCCTGTAATTGCAGAATCTTTTTGATCCCAGGCAGTTCAACATCAGATAGTAGAACTGGGAAAGTTATCCAGTAAATCTAAATCACTAAATGCTTTGGCATGTTGTAGATTAACAAACATCACTGCACTTTATTACCTGAATTACAGAAAACATACAATATATTCTACTATATTTTATATTTTGTCATGTATGCAATATTCTGCTACATATGAGTTGAATAATTCATATATTTTGTATTCACTCATATCAATGTAACTTTAACGGTAAGTATAAATCATATATAAATGTCTGACTCTTAATGAACTCTACCTCAAAGAAGCCTGCAGAGTTGCAATACTTTGCTTTTGCAAATGTCTGTCTGTCTGTCTGTCGTCATGTATTTGGCCTAAGTATTGTAATGTATATGTCTATAGCTTTTGAATGCCATTTACTGCATTTTCTTACTTTGCTATATTCATCATTTTAAATGGTTTAATCTATTTTCTACCTCTTCAGATGTTTTCTATACCGCTGTAACGTGAATTTCCTCTCAGGGGATCAATAATATAACATCTTATCTTAATATGCACACCAGTTTCTTTATTTTACTTTTAGGATTAGCCAAATTGAGGATTGATTTAGACTTAATGGGAGTCATAATAAATTCATTCTTGGAAATATAAGGTTCTCTCCAGTGGGTCGACAGTAGCTCTGATAAACTGATCATTGAAGATTTGGAAAGCCAGATAGAAAAAATAGTTATGTGCTTTCTATCTTTTTAAAATATTAAAACCACAAAAGAGTCTTTGAAAAAGCCTGAAGTAATATTCATTATTCATGAAAATGTGTGTAACTCAGTTTTATTAAAAAGTGGGATAGAGCCGTATAATTCTAATGTCACAATTTGACATACATTTTTTAAACTCGAGTCCAATCATCCAATCTTTTGACAATTTACCGAGAATGGATTTTAAATGATGTTCCTAAATTTGAGTTGGGGCCGTTTTCTCAGATGAGTGAGAGTAATGGAGTGAAATCAACCCTAACGTTGTTTTAGATGGCACACGGTCGAAATCTCTTGCAAACTGATAGCTTCACATGTGTATTAGAGCATAGAGCTTCTTGGTTTGATGTGACCAGGCTGAGTGGTGTCTTTGCAGGTTTTACCAGTTGATGGCAGCAGGAGTCCTTTAAAAACCACTGAGCTGAGGAGGAACAATGAATAGAGATGGATCCCAAAGGATTTAGTGACTACACATTGCAAATGCATCATATCTGCCAGTAAATTGCCACTACATGGTGAAAATTTTGTCAGAGATTGAAGTTTTCTTATGTTTACATTTCATTTTTCACCATGACAGCAGTCAACAGTCCATTTACTGCTTTTAAAGGTTCTTCAATACATAGTAATTGATTAAAAGTCCCAATAGACGGAACGGAAAATTTGAATTAATATTGCATTCATTCCAATGTTATATTATTGCCTTCTATATAATATATATGCATATTTAAAGAGGATGGTCATGACTTTTTCAGTGTTGCAATCACGCTCCTGCATATTTCAGCTCCTCAGGAACCGATTTATTATGACGGGAACCAAATTATTATGAAGGGATCAATAAAGTAACTGATTTAAATGACATAAAAAAAGAACATATTCCGACTTTTAAAATGTCAAATATAATGTAAGAGTGCATCACCAGGAGCTGACAGAGGCCGTTACAGAGAGCATGAACTGCTCTTCTGTTCTGCAACACCTGCCGTATAAGCTGCTAACGCTGCATCCAGATGGCACCGCTCTGAGAACACCTGGCCCTCCACACACAGCCCCACAGCTCTCTCGCACGCTGTAGACCCCCCACACCTCTGCTTTAATTGTTGTTAAATACAGATTATCAGTCATATTTGAGGATTGCAGAATCTCTCAGCAGCGCAGCTGAATAATGTCTAAAGTATATTTTATTCTCAGGGACAGTGCACATTGATCACAATCACTGTAAATGTGCCAGTGTTAGCCAAAATGCTCATTTTCAGTAAGGTGCTGACAAAAAAACACTTTTAAAATATGTTTCCAGTACAGTGTAACATGTATTTAAATTGTTATTCTTTTAGCTTTGACTTTAGATCTGTGGGGTTTACTCTCGGTGAGTATTAAACAACTTTATGACAATATTGGAAAGTTGGAATGTTTTACTATAACATATATAGGATAGTAATACTGAAATAATATTTTGCATTGATCGCTGTGAGGAAATCAAGACCAAGAGTTTAGAAGTAAGCCCTCACTCAAGAACACTTTGGCAGACCGGATGTTTCAGACACAAAAACACGTGTTGTTTGTCCTCTCTCACAGCTTGTCCACCCTGCCACATATTGATCCTCCTGTCCTGATGTGGTAAACCCCACATTTGTTCGTTTATGTTTGTGTCTACGTGTCTGTCAATACTCCTGTTTGTGGCACACCATAGAAACACTAGAAAGCAAACAGCCACTAGAGGGCACAACAGGTCTTTTTATACACACTGAAGCAGGTCTTTTGAGGTTTAGGTTGGATGAAGAGGTCAAGGAGGCCTAAAGTTCTTTAGGTGTACTAGTGCGGCTATATTTATAAGGCGTGAGTGACTGATTCATGACAAAACGAGAGAGTGATTGTGTTCCTGCAGAATGTGACCGTAAAGTCGACTTGTGAACGACACGATCAAGACAACAACCAATGGTGTCCAAAATGTACATTATTTGCCACGGTGTTCTGTGGGAAAGAACAGCAATAGCAGTGGTAAAACCATAAGCCTCAAGTTTGTTGAGCATGCATCAGAAAAGTTCACATTAAGCTTCAATCTGTCTTTTTGTGTTAGAACATGTTGTCTTGCTTTGCTGCAGTGTAGTTCTACAGTAAATATCTCTCGGGTACATGGTATTTTCTGTACAGCAGCAGATGGCCGGGCTGCAGAGTACAGTCACCGCTCTCTCTACCAGATCTTTTGTAATGCGAGGAAACAGCGAGGGACTGCTAGCTATCCTGCCATCACTTCCAATTTGGCTTCAGTCAGAATAAACTACACAAGCCGCGCAACTAGTTAGTATTTGATGATGATAATAAATAGCTACATTTCTCAGGCCTTGTCTCAACTTTATCCTCAGTTTTTTGGACTTTTTTTGGCGATTGTAAGTTTTGTGAAAGAACTTTTCAGTGCAGATGCATCACATAGATTATACACCTGCATAATGTATAGGTGGAAGGTGACGTGTAGGGAATTATTACATATCTGTCTTGAGTATGTCTTTGGTATGTGTGATGCTGTCCAAGATGCTCACAATCAAACAAGCCCACAATTTGCAAGTCTTTCTTATGAACACAGAGCCATGCACAGCAGTTATATGAGCTATAATAACAGACACCCACAGTGACAGGCAGACTATGCCTATATGCACCTATTCATATTTTCACCCATCCAAAACCGTTTGGGATTATATGGAGGATGGCTTAAAATGTGGATAGGCTACACTTTTTTTTATATTCCTGTAGAGTTGAATTATTATATTGAAGTTGAATAATAAGCACTGAGTCAAACAGCACACCCTTCATCTGTGGAGCTGTAATTAACAGGGGCAAAATGCAGGCGGTGGCGAAGGAGAGAAAAAAAAAATGCAAATTATTCTGCACAAAGGCTCCTCACAAATTGGCGTCACCATTTCTCAAATTATATCATTACTATATTTTGAAAATGTTAATCTGTTGAGCGGATTTCCCGGGGGAGTTGAGTAAATTAGTTCTATTTCCGAGACTGCCTCTCTGCAAAGGCACGGCAGCGACAAGCACCTCTGATTTGCTGATTACAATTAGACTCCCCAGTTTGGGCTCCTTCAAGCATTGATAATTTTCGGCATATTAAGCACGTTTTAGCAAAGGTGATAAGTCAGTTTTAATTGAAATGAAATTATTATTCTAATGGAAGTTTGGTTATTATTATTAGGAGGCACTAGTCATTCTAGCTTCATTTTTAATATATAAATGCTGGGGAGTAAAAAAAAAAGATTTTGAAGGGCATTAGGGTGTCAGGATTGAATGAGGTAATTTGAAGGGAATTACTTTCTCTTCTATCAGAAATGAACTGAATTAAAAGTCCAAATCAATCGCTTTCACTTCTCCATTCTACTTTGACAGCGGCACAATTACAGATAATTAGATGGGAGGAAACTTTTAATTGTGGGATTAGAGGGAGAGAGAATTTGTAGGATCAGAGGAAAATTTCGAGGCAGAGTTTCTTGCTTAAAATCGAATCAAAGGATTTGCGAGCTTAAAATGGCATCCATCTTTTTTTTTTCCTACTGTTTAATTGGAATTGCATCTAGTTCATCCAAATCATCCAAAACAATTAATTTAGATTTAATTCTATAATTATCATCAAATCGAATAATGTGCAACCTAATTTAGATAGTTAAAAATTAACGTCCGTGAAGTTAATTGAGTAATTAAACTCCTAAACTGCTGCCTATTAATTTGCCTGCCTAATTAAAAATGAATTTGATTCTGTGCTGCTAAAGTAAGCATCAGTGTTGGATGGGCATCTTGATAAGACTCATGTCTTATTTGGGGGGAGGAGGGGGGAGGGGGGGTATCATTTAAACACCTAGCCTATATCAAGTTGGCAGCCCATGAGTTTCATCTGGTTATCTGGAGTCAGGTGAGCTCCAAAATCCTCTTAGGAGACTCAGACAAACAGACAAACAACACATAAAGTTGGCATTAAAGATACGTATTTAGGGATGTTAAAGATAAAGTGCAACTGGAAGTGGTTGACTTCTATTTGTTTAGCCCCCAAAAAAGAAACTGTGATTGATACAAAGGGTCCAGAAAACACGTGTGAGTTTCTAGGCTGAACATTTGGACTTTTTAACTCTTGATTAGGGTATACGTGTGTGTGTGTGTGTGTGTGTGTGTGTGTGTGTGTGTGTGTGTGTGTGTGTGTGTGGTGGAAGAACCTTCCTATGTACTCCATCAGTGTCAGTGCTGTTGTTCTCTACCTAATTCATCACTGTGCTCAGTGGTGGACTTAAGAGAACACCTAAGTCATTATAACAACATTTAACACCCCTAAATGATAAAATAAACATTTGACGTGAAGCAACCGTAGCAGAAAACCATACCATGTGTCTGGCTCTAAGTGTAAAGTGGATTAAGTCAAAAGCATCATTTCTTCTAGATATAATACACTATCTAGGCTTAGGGTGTATTAGTGGTCATAGTATCATTCAGTCACTCTTGAGAATACACTTTTGTATAAGATAAAACGGAATGCTGTTTTATCTTATAAAAGGTGCTTAAGGTGAAAGGGTTACAACTGACTAGACATTAAGGTGACAAACTATGTTGTGTTTTATAAAAGGAAAGTTGTCCACAATAGTCTTCCCACAAATATGCATTGTACATTCACGTTTCCTTGTAAAGTAATGCAACATATTTTTTTGTATTGACACCTAACACTTGAAAAGAAAAACACTGATCTGTGCTGAGGTGTGTCTGTCAGGATCTCGCAGCCCTCCTGGAATTTATCTCTTTGGATGGAAAGCTGAATCAATTAGTCTATAGGCCCCTGTGCTCTTATTGATTCAGATCAGCAATACATACATGCAATCAAGACGATGTGTCCAGTTGCAACAGACGACTCAGAACTCTCAATGAGGGGAAAAAAAAAGAAAACATTTTTTTTATTATATTTTCCCTCTGAACAGCTGCCAAAGGGACCAGTTATAAAAAGGTAACAAGGCAGGGCAACAGCGCGACTGAATGCTGGCCTTGTTCGCCTTATTATCGGGTTAATTAAAGCTAGAATCTGACAATGTCACCCGGTTGTAGAAAAACGGATTTAAATGCAATGTCTCTGGAGACTGTGTCAAGGGCTGCCTTTCATTGAGCTCCTGTGTGCGCCCGAGTTGGGGACAGCCTATGGTATATGCTTGAAAATGAACGAAAAGCAATTATTGAATTTTAGATGTTCCAAATGCGAAATGAATGGCGGAGGAATTATTCATAAGATCTTGTCCATGTGCGTTAAAATTAAAGTTAAAATACAAAGAGGGAAACGCTTCAAAGACAAGCCCACTGCTGCTAAAAAGGAAGATAGATAAATAGGCGAGATCATTTCTGAGGAGTTCATTAACATGTAAGGCTACACACTGAAATGCAGAGGGTTGTTATTTGGGCTTGGGGGTCAAGTGACGAGCGGATTATATACTTCCTCATAATAATATTAATTAAACAATTTGCATGCTAATAGGGTAAGAATTATCGCAGCTTCTGTTGAGAGATTCGGGTTATTACAACATGCCAATCCGGGTGCCAAGGGTCAGGGAATGAGTGGGGTGCGAAATTTCAACTCTGATTAACATTATGACAGCGTCAGACTTGGGATAAATAAAGTCGAATTAATTATTTGAAAACCTAATGAGCAGATAGGATTTAGGCGAGTCACATATTGAGTGCAGGGGTTGCACAAGTGGAGGAGCTTTCCAATTTAGTTTCCTGACAGGAAATGTTGTGGATGCCTGCATATATGAGTAGGCCTATTTTGGTTGTTTATTTTATTGTATTGTATTGTATTGTCCTTGTTCTTTTAGTAGTAGACGCGTTCCTTTATTTGGTCATACATTTAACACCAAGGCTGGTCGTAACTGGATGTTTTGCCTTGTAACAGTAAACTATTATAGTTTACTCTCGCTTTGTGCCTTTAGCAACATCTCAGCTCGCCTTTTTAAATACACCCATATTTCAACAATCACCTTATTTGTTTTCCGCCCTGCACGTAAACTGTCTGATTGTACAAGTTGAATGTATTTAAAATGATCCATAAAAATAACATTGTTACATTGTTGTTGTTTTTTTTTTTTTTTATCTTAACTCAGTTGCTCCTAAAGTGGAACTCAGGGACGAAGTCATCAAGAAGGTCGCAGTCATCCCTGGACAAAGGAATAGTTTAAGTCAAAAATATACCAGTTATTATTGTAGTTTTTGATCAGCTTTCACTTTTTTTTCTGCTACCTCCCGAAAACATGTGCCAATACAAACAAATAACAATACAACACAAACGGATCAAAAATAATGCTAATAAACAGCCATGCCTTTAACATGGATACAATATGATCTATTTTTTGGTTCCAGTCTGGTCTTATGTTCATCTATTTGCAGCTCCTCCACTGAACAAAAAGTCCGGGAGCCTCTGGCCTAAGGTATCCGCCTGTAGCCTTTCCTTCCTGGGATTAAGCGAGCCCTTCCTCCCGGTGGGTCCCCCGTGTAGTTGCGATGTAGTTCTTATCAAAGCCCTCCTGTCTTGTTGTGACAGCTCTGATATTGTTTATTGAGGTGGATGTCAGCTTTAATTAGCAATCGATACAGGGAGCGTTTGCAGAGCGCGTCTCTGACGTCAGCGTCCATTACCGCTTCTCATTGGGTCTCATATTCCCAGAGCCTGGGCTAATTATTGGGAGGTTCATGTGGATAAAGTACAGCTCATCCCTCCCTTCACATCATGTCCCCTACTCGTTGGCCACACTCACTGCATGCTTTTTAAATTCCCATCACCGGCCTCCAGACGTCGTTTCCTTTTGCCTGCGGGATGATGGACAGCAGGATACTGGATCCACCTCACGCCCAGTTCGGAGGCTCTCTCGGCGGGATGGTGGGCTTCCCGTACCATCTGAGCCACCATCACGTTTACGAATTAGCCGGGCATCAACTTCAATCTGCGTCCGCGGTCCCCTTCTCAATAGACGGATTACTTAATGGTTCCTGCACGGCTTCAGTGGGTAATTCCAACCACCTCTTGTCTTCGGGCTGCGGGATGAATGGAGATAATCACCAGTACAAACTGACAGGTAAGCTACATTATTTAGCCTACTACACAATAACATCTCATCTAGCTCCGCTGGTTGCACACAGACAAAAACAGAAAGGAAACAAAGACAGGATATTGCGATACAAGTTATCCTCTGGTGGTGTGTTTAAAGGGCAAGCCGAACCACACACACACACACACACACACACACACACAGAGGCAGAGGAGTAATCTTCGCCTCCCACTCAATTTCCATCTCCGAAAGCTATATGCACCCAAGCAAAAACTATGTTCCCTGTCAGTCAGGAAATAACAGAGCAAGTAAATGCATGTTAACATCTGAATGTTTCCTATTTATCTCAGAAAAAGCGACAGATTTGATAGAAGCTGCATGTGTTTTAGACTGCGAAATCTCAAATGCAATCACCTTCTCCAGCTCTAAAGTTTGCAGAATTATTTGCGTATGCATGAAACCAGTATGCTTAGAATTGTGTTCAAATGTATTTATTTTTTTTAGTATCTTTTTGTTTATATTTATTTTCATTCTGCTGTCAGACTCGGGGGACCCAGACAAAGATAGTCCTGGTTGCAAGAGACGGAGAACTCGCACAAATTTCACTGGTTGGCAGCTGGAGGAATTAGAAAAGGCTTTTAATGAGAGCCACTATCCCGACGTTTTCATGAGGGAGGCACTGGCTCTTCGATTGGACTTGATAGAATCAAGGGTTCAGGTAAATATTTATTTTGTTCCTTTATAAGTTGTGCGTTTAAGGTGTGTGTGTGTGTGTGTGTGTGTGTGTGTGTGTGTGTGTGTGTTTATTTAGTCCTTTGTTTATTATCCATTAATGGAATAGGCTCTGGGATTCAATTTCATGGTCCAAACTGCAGAAATAAATTGCAGAATAAACCTTCAGGTAGCATAGGTTAATTTTGGGTCATACTATCTAGGCTACATCTTGTAATAATTTAACAGTAATAATTATTGGACCCACTAGATGGATGTGTGTTGCTTGACCTTTCAAGGCGTATGTTAGTCCAATAAATCAATTGTAATTACACCTTATTTTGAAAGACAATAAAGATTTAATGCCAACTGATATTCCTATAGGCGTTTAACTAGCCTACATTGTTTTGCCAGAAATCTTGGCGCTATATTTGTCAAATATATTGACAATGGATAACCAGAAATACCAAAAACATTCAGTGTATACTGACCTCAAATAGTCTACATGAGTAAATATACCTACCGACCTTTATTTTATTATAGTAGAATATTGTTGTTGATGAAAATAGCAAAGTGAAAGCCTGCTAAAATTTAATTGCAGAATTTACAAAGGACAAACAAAATAATGAAGACCTGTAAACCTGTCTATAAAGTTCTTCTTTTTTTTTTTAAAGCTTCATCCCAACTTTTTGTAGCTTTGTCTGTGTACAGATTGGTTTTTAATCAAAGGCCTAATTAGCCTGCATAGAACACCGAAGAGCAAGGTGTGACCTCTCTGTTTCTTTAATTACCAAATTGTTACATCTTTTGGCCTAATTACTTCCACCTTGCAGTAACCGAACATTACACACGTTTCACGTGGTTTCTTTCTCTGCAGGTATGGTTTCAGAATCGCAGAGCCAAATGGAGGAAAAAGGAGAACACGAAGAAGGGTCCGGGTCGACCTGCGCACAACGCCCACCCCACCACGTGCAGCGGGGAGCCCATGGACCCCGAGGAGATCGCCAGGAGAGAGCTGGACAGGATGGAGAAGAAGAAACGAAAGCAGGAGCGACGGCTGCTCAAGTCCCAGAACCGGCTCGCTTCTGGGGATTTATTTCACACCCCGGGATCGGACAGCGACAGCGGGGTGTCGCATGTGACCGACAGTGACCACACAGGCCCGCCTTTTGACTCTGTGGGGGGGAACCAAACGCAATCGAGCTGCGACCAAACACCTCACCCTCTCCACACCCAACACCAGAACCAAAGACACTTGGACCGGGATGCTGGCGGATCCGAGCTGGACTCGCCCGACGCCAGCCACCGGTCAAGCCTGCAGTGCTCCAACAGCAGCAGCGCCTCCAGCGTGCAGAAACTCAACCCTTTTAGCGTCGAAAGCCTCCTTTCGGACTCCAGGCCGAGACGCAACCCCGCGGCCTTACCCTCCTCACGGCCTTTGATAGGGAAAGGACACTTCCTACTCTATCCCATCACGCAGCCGCTTGGATTCATTGTTCCTCAAACGGCCCTGAAGACAACAGCAGTAACGCAGTCTGACAGTGACGCCCCAGCAGGGAGAAACCCGTCCAATGTCCGCTGCAGCGGCTCTGCGAGCTCTGCGGGATGTAGGAGCAGCTCGCCGGACTCTGCAGACGCCACACACAAGGTACAGGTGGGATCAGAGGAGAAGACACGTTCACCGCACACCAGCCCGCCCAGGGCCGCCTTTTCCACTGGCAAAAGTAGTCAGACCTCTGTTATTTGCAGCGATTCGACTTTCGCCCACGAACACAGTCCCCAACTCATTAAGCCTGTCGATGCAGACAGAAAAGAGCATTTAGCGATCAAGGACCACCCTGACACCCCCGAGTGCGTCCTCAGTGACAGTCCAGCAGAAACAAAGACAGAGTCTAAAGAAGATGTCGACATGGAATAAATAATTTGGGGTAGAAAGAAAAAGAAAGAAGCAGAATCCTATAGCCTACTGCTATAGCCTCTAAACGACAGCTTTCATTAGGCCAAAGCTTAACCAGAAACTACATCCCTGCATCTAATCTCTAGGTTTCCCCACTTTGCTGATACTTTGACAATAGTGTTCTCTCTCTCTCTCTCTCTCTCTCTCTCTCTCTCTCTCTCTCTCTCTCTCTCTCTCTCTCTCTCTCTCTCTCTCTCTCTCTCTCCCCCCTCTCTCTCTCTCTCTCTCTGCGAGTGTGTGTGAGAGTCAGAAGTTAGATATCCTTTTTAATGTGTGATAACTTGTCAAAAAAAAAACACAAGACCACGAGACCAACAAAAATCCTCAAGAGCTGTAAAAAAGGTATTATACTATTTATATATGTAAGTTTTTTTCTTAAATAAATCTATTGTATACAAGCACCTCAAATCGTGTGAGATCTTAAATAGCAGCACATGCAGGGCAGGACTACAGGAAGGGCTTTCTTAAGAAATCTCATGTTGTACTTTGTATATTGCCTTAACAAATTTATTCATCTATAAGCCCCCACTGAAATGAGGTTACGAGCCTGAGGCGAAAAGGACCCGCTCGACTCCTGCAGAGTTTTGATATGAAAGTAATTATTTTCCCGGTGGCTACTGCAGGGGGATTCAGTTTATTTTAGCTCAAAGGGGGTTATAATACATTACCGATTTCTAGTGATATGAAATCACATAAACTTCCAAGAATAATAGAATTAGCATGAAAAGGCCTGGGTGTCAAATTGAAATAGGAAAATAATAGCCCCGGCAGCTGGGAGTGTGTGTGTTTGTGCATATTGGATAGGAGATGGGGATTCGTGGGGAGGCATTTTCATGAGCTTTTTTTTTTTTTCCTGCGTCTCCCTCTCTCTCTCTCCACTTTGTCAGGGGCCCTTGTAGCTGGGCTATATTAAGATAGATGTTCGATGATATCCCTCATTGTTCTGTCGCTTTACATTGATGTTTCTGTGTTATCAGCCTATTGATCATGCGTCGGCTGTAATAGGACGGGCTGAGGCAAACGTGCCTATTTACAATAGCAGAACACATTTGTTCTAATAGGGTTGGTGGTCCCCGGGGAAGCCATGCGGGATCTGGGACATCTGCTCCCTTTTGCAATATTAGCAGTGTTGACCACAATATAACGTCGACCTAAGGAAGAAATGTCGCGGCTGCTGTGTGCCGTCCGTGCAATAACGCAAAACAAAAATCTTTAAAAAAAAAAAAAAAAAACACACACACACATCCAGTCCAGCTATAGCTGCTGACATCCTTGTTAAAATCCACAAGCCCTTTAGTGTTCTCTTTGGGTCTTGATTTGCAAATAAATTGAAAATAATCAGAGGGGTGAGCTTTACGTCTGAGCCGGCGCAAATGAATTTCTGTGCCAGTGTCCCTTTCTAAATATTTACATAAATTTCAACCCATGCAGCTGTTTGCTCTAGGAAGCAATGTCTTATTAGAGGAGGGGGGGAGGTGGGGGCAGACACGGCCAACATGGCACACACAGTGAACATGCAGAAGATTAGGCCTGCAGAGGCTGTGGGTTAGAGGTGGATCCTCTGTGTCTGCATGCTGCTTATAGTGCTGAGAGTATCAACCTTATTGTGCTTTATGGTGTCTTTACATTTTTATTAGTGTATTTATTTGTTATCTTCCACGACATCACTTTAACTTTTCTAATATTTTAGTCACCAGTGAGTTTGCAGGGATCTTTTTAATCTCATGTAACTAAAGTTTTTGAAGAGATTTGTAGTTTTGCAATGTTTTACGAAGCCATATATTTCCACTATTTATTTAGCAATATTTTGACACAATTCAAGGCGGAAATTGGTACACCCATTAGCTTGTCCATTCTTAAAAAAAAACATAGAGATGCAAGGTTTATTTAGCCTAGTAAATAGTGGGATAACCGGGGCCAATTTGAAATAACCCCTAAGATTACTCGGTGTGTATTTTTCCATGCTACTGTTAGGCTATTTGGGACGTATGCCCAGTTCATCCATAATTCATTAGCACACTGAATAGGAGTATCGCTGGCTGCACATTGGTGGCCTTAAGGTGAAATTAGCGATTTGCTTAAGTAGTTAAGCTTTTCTTGCCTGAGAGCTGCACGCTGCATGATTCAAGACAAACTATCAATCGATATGCCCAGGCAGCCTCCAGGAGATGTGTCGTCCATGAATCATACTTTATGAATTCAATTTATACCCGGAGAAATTTTCAATTTGAACGCCGGATCATTATGGGAGAGTGTAAATTGTTTTTGCTCTATTATGCATCGGACGCCATCATTTTTCTTTCTAATTACGGAGGTGTCAGGTCGGGCTGTCATGCAGACGCTGATTTTCAATTTAACTGATCATCATGCATTCATTTTCCCATTTGATAAATCTGCTATCTCGAAGCTTCTCCATGCCCGGAATGCTAAAAGAGAGGCACAGATTGGCAAAGTAATAGGGGCCTGTATGCGGCAATAAGTGCAGATCAGGCAGCTAATTTAGCACCTCCTGGTATTTCCATTTCCATTTCTCATTTCCAACTCTCAAAGGAGGAAAAGCAGCCCAAAGGCAGAAAGCTGGTAGGCTTTTCACTATCGGAGAAAGACAGAGAAAAAAATCTACCAAAACGGCTTGTTTTCAACCACACGTTTCCTAAATTAGGATATCAAGCTTAATTAAGGCTAATAGAGTTTTCTCAGTATGTGTTAGTTTTACTTAATAGAAACAAATTTGCGCAATTAATTATGGCCATGATATTAAGGGTCTCATTTGCAGCATTCGAGCTGCAGCCTAAATCAGCGTCTTTAGAAATAAGCCTCTCATTTCCAAGCCAAATGACTAACCAAATGTTTTTCTACCAGCTTCCATCACAGACATTATATCGGTTTATTTCCCATATTACATCCAAGTAAACTAAGTCAGATTAGACATACACAGATCTCATTTTACTGCGCCGGATGACCGAAATAAACGTAAATGTGTGCTATTATTGCACACATTGTATGATTTTGATTATATACATTGTATAGTTTTGAGTTTTAGATTTTTCTAATAATAAAAAGGGGGAGGGGGGGTGGAGTACAACCCTAACTTCATGTAACCTTACACAACACAAAAATGTTTTCTCCTGATTGTGTGGACTATCAATTTGAGCTTTTGATTTATTGCTCTACACCTCATTTGGCACAAATTAATTGTCAAATAACTGTGACAGTGAAGGATTTTACAAGTTCCATGCTCAAATCAACCTGTGTTCTCGCCACAAATCCCGCCTCTCTGCGCAGGCTACTCGTGTGCGCTTCGTGTTGCTGTATGAGATCTTAGAGGCTCTGGGGGCTCAGTTTGGATAAGAAAGAACCGTGTCCCTTTTAAAAGAAAGGATCCTCCATAAAATCAAATGCCACTTGACATTTGGCTTCTCCTGCAGCATCCCTGCCATGCCTTTTAGGATTATTTTACATCTACATACTCATTAATGCGCCGGTGGATTTAATCATCCTTATCTTTCCTGTGCATACCTGGAATAAGCCACGACATTAGCATCTGCATTGATTTCTGTACGATCCTTAATGTAATTTAAATTATCTTGGAGTACTTCGCGAGAAATCCCTCTAATCAAAATGTAGTTAATGCCACTTGAACACTCGCAGCACAGGTTTCTGTGTGCTGTTAACACCAAAAAAAAAGTTTAGGTAAATTTAAGGATTCATTCAAATTGTACACAGTCTTTGCTAAATAAGAATATTGATGACCATCTTGCACTTTTGACTTGGTCTGTTTTTGTTGTTGTATTTTGCTTGAAGGAAAGCCTAGAGGTTGATAATCTCCACACAACAAAACTCCCAAAGTATACATTCAAAATATGTTTAACTAATGGTATGCATTTTTAGGTTATCAGCCATTTTGGATAGCTGATTTCAAAAGGTGGATAAAAACAGGATCATCATATCTCAACTTTTTTATGGTAAAGCGTCATCACTCATGGTGATTTTATGATCTAATGGTTTCCATTATCTGTGTGTACTGGGTACATCTCCAAGACTTCTAAAAACAAGTCAGAACGAATGAAAATGGGAAAAAAAAAAGATTAGAAGAAAATGTGCCTTTTTCATTATGGGATGTTGGTCTGCATTGAGCTATGAGTGAGGATAAAAGTGCTATAGTGACATAATGTGCCAACTTTCATGACAATATAAATGTCAGCTTTCCGGTATTCCATATTACCTTTCTCAAAAATGGAGAAATTAAACAAGTATCACTCTGTATAGCAAAAATGATGCATTTCCACAACATGAAGGCTGTAATGTTGGACCACACAGAACATTGCAATCACATATTACCTGTCATATGAGAAATGTGGCCTAAAAGACAGAATGGAAAATATAATAGCATTGACCAAAAAATTGAAGCAAACATTCTGTGAACAGACTCTGTGAAGTTATAAAGATACATATTTACAAACATACCTTTTAAAACTCGCTTGAGAGGCTAACACTCATCATTAGTATAAACTATAGTTATATTCACAAACATTTTATTTTAGAAAAAAATTATATTTAGTTTTTCTAAGACTGTAAACTATAATGTAAAAGTTTAACAACTATAGGGCCTACGTCTATAACAACGCATGATGGTGATAATACAACTTAATATGTCCCTCGCTGACTAATCAAACAAATATGATCATCTTTTTACTATTACTATTATTAGTCACACAATGCAGAAGGACGAGAATGTTCAGTTTGTGAAGTGCAATAATGCACCATTTACCTCTTCCTTTAAAAAAATAAAAAAATCAAATTAAATATCGCACATTTCTACATTATGTGGGCTCCAATTGTCTTGGAATAGCTGTAGGGAAGGATAATATATTAAACTTCTTTTCACAATAAGAGCACTTGCATCCTATGATGATGTGAGGGGTGACTCGAGTCTTTTCAGAATGGTCACAACACGTCTATCTGTCTGGCCTGATTATCTAAAGTGTCCTATATTGTGCTTTTGGATAATATATATATTCAGATAATGTGTTAAATAGTGTCCTGGTGGTTTAAGGATGAGAGGGTCTTCTTGTAAGGCTACTGGCAGACATGCTTGGACATAAATGTCAAAGCAAATTAGCAACTGCTTTCTGACACCTCATTGTATTTAGTACTTATACCTGACTGCTTCCTCCTTCCAAAAACCCATGTTAAAGTCGTCATGTATCAAAACTCCTACTTTCACATTCTACCAGGAACATTTTGATGGCGCTTGACTCCAATTGTATGTAGCCTACAGTTGGCATACTGTAATTAAACAAGTAGTTCAGGGGCTTTTGTGACAGGAGGTGGTATGGTATGATTTTGATGCATGTATATTAATTGAGGCTATACAAATCTTGTAAATCAAAGATCTTCTAGACAACCGCCACACAAAGATGAAGCAGCAAATGGGCCAAGCCACTATAACTGTCGCTAACCACTGTGACTAGGCTGCTAATTTTTGTTTTACAGACTGGAGCATAATAAGCATTATAATTAACATTAGTTTATAATCTACATGATACTTCATGATGCTATTAACACATCCATTATCTGAAAAATAATGTTTTGCATTAATGTATAAACACATTGATCTATTGTTCCAAAATACAAAATGAGATATATATATATATATATATATATATATATATATATATATATATATATATATATATATATATATATATACCAATTATCACCTTCTCTGGTGATTCTTTTTTTAAAAAAATATGGTTTAAACAATTTACAATAAAATCCTTGGTCTCCATTTGGCTCCAATCTTGTACACGTGTAGGCTGATTGGCAGGCTATTCCCCATGTGTAGATTTAGTATTTGAAGCCTTTAAATATCCTTTGGATGGCTTATTTAATGTTGTTGCAAAAGCTACATTACACATTTAAATTTCAAGGCACACAGCATTGTCTATCTTCGTTTTTCACAAGTATGTCAAAATGCATTACCATAGTCAAGGATATGTAGACTAAGAAGTATTTCAACAGCACCTCCGATGGATGAATCGAGTAACCCTTCTCCTACTGTAGTGTTCAACTATTCTGCATTAGCAAATATGCTTAAGATAGAAATGAAATTCTTTAAATCAACTAATTACACACAATGTTCATATTGATCATATTAAAAATGAGCATTCATATCTTCAAAATATCTTCAAAATATCCACTTATTGTTTTTCTTTCTTTGACCTACAATATCTGCTCATGGCAGCAAAAGCATGATTATGGTACGAAAGCACTTAGATAATGTGGTCATGCTTAAATGCTGGGACACAATTGTGGACAAATGTATAGGAGACAAGATTACGGATCTACAGACAATAACCCGCATGGCAATATGGGAATAAGACTGGCAATGAAATGATTGGTGAAAGAGCTAGTAAATGAATCATGAACAACTTGTAGTGAATACATAACAGACCCTCCATGTGCTGGAGTACAAGATGTAGGTGGAGTTGGGCTATCCGTGGGGAGTGGCTTTAGTTTAAGGAGAACGTGAAGACAATCCCTGATCCAAGAGGGAAGGGTGACACTGATAGGAAAAAAAATCCAGGCAATAACAGCAATTGGCCTTCCTTCAAAAAGGTTTGGTATTGTACGTGATGACCAGTGGCTACGAGCTTACAGAGCTTAGGCCCTTGAAACGGCAGTTCAAGGAGGCAGGAGATGAAGGGAGGGGGACATTAGAAGACTTCACGATGAAAAGGAATCTTTCCAACATTTAGAGCGCAGAATATCACAAGAGGTTAGTAAAAAAAGAAGACCAAGAAACAGGTTGAAGTGCACCACTGGGTTCATGACAGAGCCACTGGAAACAAATAGGAAACTTTACACCCTCCAAAAAGTCAACAACAAAGTGACCATTGAGCTGATTTGGGGTGTGCAAGTACGTAAAAGGTAGAGCAAGGCCTTTGCATTCAACTACCCATGGTGAATGGTGATAAATGAGCATTTGTTTCCTGGCAAAACAAAGTTCTAACTCCAGATTGCTTCAAATGCTGCCTGTAGATTAATGCTCCAGCTTTCCGGAGTTCATTATTTGGGCAGTTTTTAACTGTATCAATCCAAGGAAAGAGACCTGCTTTAGGTGCATATAGTATTCATATAATCTGACTAATCCGGTTTTTACATTCAACTTGTGTAAATCTACCATACACAAGCAAGATCCTGGTTCCTATTGATGAGAAGAGAGTGGTTTTCTGCCATTCACCTGTCCAAGCAGGAACTAGTTGCTGCTCGTAGCAGTGGGCAAATTATTGCTGCACCTCAGTGCTTGAGGTCCCAGTATAGGATTTCATAGTTCAATAAGCCTAAGATTTCTTTGAATCTTTCTCCCCGGATCAATGTGAATCAGGGTGTATGTACTGTAGCTCACAAGAGGAACTCTGGAGAACATCCACAGCTGTTACCTGAAAGCTTTGGGAGAGTCTTTTGTTCAATAACCCCATCCCAAAGGCCTGCAGAAGCATCATCCAAGGCAAAACATTGCTGTGATCCAAGGAAGAGTACACAGCTCCAGAGCAAAAGTCCCATGTGGACTTCTTAAAACAACACAACACTGGCAGCAGGTGGTTGAATTACGGGATGCACAGATTCTTAGAGACAATCATGTTGACTACAGTTGGGCAGAAAAGTTTAGAAAAGGAGGTGTTTGACTTGTCTGCACAGTTAGTCTAAGTTAAGCAAGGTGTTACATAGAAAGGTGTGCTCAGTTGCTTTGCTTTAGCATGTGTATGTGACAGCTTACACAGTCTTATTTTAAAGGCTCTCCAGCTCATCCCACTATCAGAATTGACAACCCCATTGTGGTTGGCTAATCAACATTTCTGTGTATATGCAAGCAATAAACTGTAGTTACTTAGAAGCTAGAGTAGACCGCACTACTTCATTGTTTGTCTGCCCTTTTGTAACCACTGAAAGTAGTCTTGGTTGTATGTGCTTGTTTTGTTTGCATATTTGCCTCTTCTATAGCCAGAGTTTAGTCCAACATCAAATGAACCACCCTTACAAGCTGAAATGGTTGTCTATTGACAAGGTAATGGGTCACTAACCTGAAGAAATATTGGATGCATATGCAGTGAACGGACTATGCAGACTATGCCAATACAGGAAGTAGTGCCTTTTATAAAGAGAGAGCCTTTTCTCATGAACCATTCATTCAAAAAGCTACGAAAAGTTAAGCCAGTCCCTCCAGAAAAACGCTGAGTTTTTTTGTGATTGTTGCGGGCAAAAATCCTTGATTATGCGGCACGTTTTCTTAAAAAAATGCGATGGAATATGCGGGATATTTATGCAATTTTATGCGATGAAAATGCAGAAACTTACAAAAATTGCGGGAACTTGCAAAAACTGTGGTTTGATGATAAAGAGGAAAAAAAAGTGATTTCCCCCAACCGTGTTCTCACTAGTCGAAATTATGTTACTTCATAACGTTCCCATGGCAACAGGGGAAAATGGCTGCTCTTGTGTGAAGTAAACACAACATTTTTCAACTTTCTGCTAAGATATGTGACTTTTTTGCAACGAAAATGCGGGGATTATGAAATCATGCAAGCCCCGCATATTTTGCGCGGAAATCGGCAATTTATGCGGCGAAAGTGCGGCGTATTTAAACAAAAATGCGGGCCCCGCATAAATATGCGGACTTTGGCTGATTATGCATTGAATTCTGCGATTGCATAATCGCGTTTTTCTGGATGGACTGTTAAGCACTGTATTTCGTAAGCATTCCACATGTTTTGCTGTATTCACTACATAGACGGCCGCTGGATAAGAACGCGGCTGGTCGTGTAGGGAGGTGGTCGGGGTCAATGGACGGGCATAAACACACAGGACTTTCAAGCCAGGGAGCAGAGTTCACTTCCGGGGAAAACTAAAGTCTTGCACCCAGGAAATGCATGTTCCTTAGGAGTGTTTTAATCCAAACCACTATCTTTTTCCTAATCTTAACTAGTCATGCCTAATCTTAACTTTTGTCGCAGCAAAACGCTTATATTTTGTGGACTGAATTTAACCGTAATATCCGCCAAAACGAGCGGCAGCTCGCGGTGCTCTGTACCCGGCTCAAAGTCACCTATTTTTGGCTAAACACATCTACTAGCTGCCGCTGATATGCGCCCGTGTCGCAAAGCTCTGTAGCGGCTTAAACAACTAGCAACTGCCCCTCAGCGTCATGGAGCTCGTAGCCAGCCGCCATCACGTGACCACCTGGCATCACGTGACCAGCCGGCGGTCTCCTAATTTCGTAGGATATCATACGTTTTGGTGTGCATACATTTTCAATTTTGTAGGATATCATACGTTTTGGTGCGCATACATTTTCAATTTCGTAGGATATCATACGTTTTGGTGTGCATACATTTCCAATTTCGTAGGATATCATTCGTAGGATTTTGGTGTGCATACATTTCTGTACGATATCATACAGACTCGTTTCGTGAGAATGCGTTGAAAGAGAAGTGCACCCCATAAAGTTTTTAAGCTGGGTAGCTATTTTCACTAACATCTCCACCTTTAACCTATCTTGTAGGTAGAGGGCTGGGCAACACTTTGATATGATACAAATATGATTATAATGTGTTATTTATGCACACCCATTCCTATGATATATGACAAAATTAGGTAGTGATTGCATGCAGCGCCGACAATTAAGTGTAGGCACCAAAACAACTAGTTAAGATGAGAAAAAAGATCGTGGTTTGGATGAAAATACTACCGGGACACGAACACGTGTTTCCTGGGTGAAAATCTTGGGTTCACCCGGAATGCGAACTCCACTGCCTGGGTTGAAAGCTGTGTGTTTTATAACCCAGCCATGTGATTTAGCACATATTTGCCATATCATAATGTATTTAGGAGTATTTTTTATATATTTTTCTTATATATAAGTATTTTTTAAAAAAATATATTTTTATATTAATATTGTGCCTGGAATTTTGTTTGGAAATCAATCAAAATGTGGTTAATTTTAAGAGTTTTATTTATTATTTTGACCGATAGTAAGTAAAACCTGTCGGCGCATCCACATGACGCAAGCCTTCGGTGATCGCGCACCACCCCCCACCTGCAGGCGCGCGGGAACCTATTTTTGACCAGGGGGGCTGAATAACAAAATAGTGGATGCCTGATCATTTCTCCCCCGAGGTAGATTTCAACAGTTTAGGAACTATTCGTTATTAGTATAAGTGGATAGTGGAGGAGTTATGGGATTTTCTGAAAATTTAAACATCACCCTCCCTTCACCAGCAATACTTTTTCTATAATTACAATAAAGGTAAACACATAAACCTCCCAAAAAAGTTAATGTTGACTTCTATATTGACTTGCGCTTAGCAAAGTCATAGAAATATTTGTTCTTTTACAGCCATAACATCACGATAGTTATGTTATTGTAACTCCAGATTCTATGAGTATAGGCAAAGCCCTCTAAGAGCTGTCGCTATTGGGTTTATCCCTTCGCGCATGCGCAGTCGTGAAGATTTTCTTTCCCGCCCTTGCGTCCAGCACGGGCCTCTCCTACGTCCGCAGATGCTGTATATAAACAGAGCGGACACGTAGTTCGTCTCCCAAACATCAGCTTTTTCTTCAGCTAATGTTACTGGAGCAGGTGGCCCGAGTCTTATTCGCCTATACTCATCGAATCTGGAGTTACAATAACGTAACTATCGTTCTATTTCGTATAGGCTTCGAAGCTGATGTAGTCCATGCCACCTGCGATACAGGGTCCCAAACAGAAATAGACCAATATTCCCCATGCACTGCCAGGGGAATACATCAGATGATCCGTCTATTCTGATGGAGAACAAAAACCCTGCCACAGTAATGGCTTGGCCGTTTGCAGTAAACCACTCATGATTATAAGCGTGCATGGGAAGAGAGAATAATGTGAAAAACCCCATGCCGCGGCGCACCGTTCATGATTGTAGGTGCGAACGATTAGTGAAAATCGTATCATGATTGGTAATAATTCCATGAATAGCCTAATATGGGAAAACAACCGTGTCCGACCCAGTGCCCAGAGCAGGAGGGGGGGGGACAGCGGTGAAAAACACATGCAACAGCGCATATATTTACTGCAATTGCAGGCGTGCATGATCAAGAGAAATTGTATCATGACAGCTGTATCTCGCAACGGCGCGTTATTCGTCGTTGACTGTGGGTCACAGAGGGCTCAGACATGTCGAGTAATAGAAGCAGATGAACGGGCATGGGGCTGCCCAGGAAGCTGCTGCGCGGATATCGGCTACAGTCACGCCTCTGAACAGGGCTGCAGATGCTGACAGCGCCCTTGTAGAGTGAGCTCTGATGCCCTGGGGGGCTCCGCCCCTTCTGCACCGTAAGCCTGGGTGATAGCTTCGTACATCCAGTGAGACGAGCACTGTTGAAAAGGGCCATCTCTTGGGAGTGTTCCCTACAATGTACAAACAGCTGTTGTGTTTTTCCTGATGCCCGCTGTGCGTAAAACGTATTGTGATAATGTGCGCACTGGGCACAGGCGGTGTGAAGATTCCTCCTCGTCATTGCCGTGAGGCGGGGGGAAAAAACCTTCGAGGGAGATTACTCTCGACCGAAAATAACTTGTCAGAATTTTCGATGTGAACGAAGGGTTTGGCTGTAAGGTGGCTGCACTCCCGTCAGCTCTAATGGAGAGGCAGGACGGCGAGACTGGCTGATGTCAGGGCCAGGAGAAGCACTGTTTTCAGCGACAGCATCCTGAGAGAAGCTTGTGCTAAGGGCTCGAAAGGAGGTTTCCCCATAGCTCGGAGTACCAGGGCTAGGTCCCACTGTGGTGTGAGAGAACGCACGGTGGGCTTCTGTCGCCTAGCCCCTTGAGGAACACTTCACCAGGGGGTGCGCAAAAACTGTCCTCTCTCCATAATCCTCATGGCGGGATTAAATGGCTGCTGCGTAGGCTTTGACTGTAGACGGGGCCAAATCATTATCTACTAATGTTTGGAGATAAGTCAATAAGAGAGGCAGGGGGCACGCCGTGGGGTCGGCGGACCTTTCCGAGCACCAGCGTTGGAAAACCGCCCAGCGCCCTGCGTAAAACACGCTGTGGTGGATGGGGCTCTTGCTCCCTGAAAAGTGCGCACCACGGCAGGGGGCGGACCTAATCTCTGAAAACGTTCCCATTCAGCAAACAACCCCACAGCTGCTGGGTTATCACTGGGGGATGAAAAATGCACCGTTCAGCTGTGATAGGGTGTCCCCGCGCCACAGCAGTTGCCAGCGCTAGCAGCTGCACCAGCGTCGGGAACCAGGATGCTCTCATGCGCTCCGGTGCCACTAAGATGACTGACAGGTTCTCCTCCTTGACGCATTTCAAGAGGCGAGGGATTAGAGGAACCGGGGGAAAGCGTATAGGAGGGTTCTGGGCTAGGTGTGGCAAGAGAAGGCATCTATGCCGAGGGGTGGGTAGTCCAGTGAGCTCAAGGAAAACCACAGTGCACATTGTGTGTTTTCTTGTAAAGCAAACAGGTCCACCTCCGCTTCCCCGAACCTGCTCCATAGTTCCTGAACAATAGTGAGATTCACTCTCCACTCGTTGTGAGAGGGCCACCCTCTTGACAATAGCTCCGCTGCCCGGATCAAAACTCCGGGGATGTAGACCGCTTTGAGGGACAGTAGATGGCTGTGGGCCCAAAACAGGAGGCGCCTGGCTATTTCCAAAAGCTGGGCTGAGCGTACACCGCCCTGCCGGCTATGAACGCTGTTGCTGTAACATTGTCTGTCCACACGACAACATGTTTCACCGCTATCACTGGGGCGAAGTGTTTTAAAACTTTTAGCACCGTGGATAGCTACAGACAGTTTATGTGGGGGAGAGGGGGAGGAAGCCTCTCACCTCCCACCACCTGAGAATCGCACATTCCTCCCCAGCCAGGAGGGACGCGTCTGTGTACACTGTCACGCATGACGTCACTTTGCCTAGGGGAACCCCGGCTGACAGAGACCTAGGGGGACCACCATGAGCTGCAGTCATCATGCCCAACAGACGCATCACTGACGGCGCTGATATTGTCGCGTGATGCGTGACACTAGGGAGGTTAGCGCATCTTGCCTTGGCGTTGACAGCTTAGCTCCCATAACAATTGAGTTATGACCACTCCCAGGTAAAACTATCGATTGTGCGGGCCTGTGGGGGCCAGTGAGCTCTTTTTCCAGTTTATGGCGAAGCCCAATAGTTGCAAATGTAGCAGAGCTTCCATAGTCTGCTCGCCTTCTCTCGAGAGGGGGCCAGAATGGGCAAATCATCTTGATAAAAAGGACTCTGATGCCTTTTTTCCCGCAACGGTTGGAGAGCCGTCTCCATGCATTTGGAAAATGTGCGGGGAGGCCAGAGAGTAACCGAACGGCAGGGCTGTAGCCTACTGGAAATGGGCCCCTTGGAAGCAAAATCGCAGGAATTTCCTGTGTCTGGGGATAATCTGGATGTGAAAGTATGCGTCTTTCAGATCCACTGATGTGAACCACTCGTGGTGACGCACGCATTCCAGCACGTGCCTGACGGTCAGCATGTGGAATGGGCACTCCGTGATGCACCGGTTGAATTTGGACAGGTCGGGTAAGGGACGCAACCCGCCTGTCTTCTTTGGTGTGAGAGAATCACAGGAGTAAAATTCCTCGTTCTCCTCTCCTGGAGGGACGAGACGGATTAAGCCTACTCCTTTGTCAGTAGACTCTATCTCTGATGTATGGTGTCTATCTCCGCCGGAGATGACACCGTTGTCTCCAACACGCCTGCGAACCGAGGCGGGGGGGAGGCGAACTGGAGTGTATAGCCCTGCGTTATCAGTTTAGACATCCATGAGTCCATGTGTGTCAGATTTATCCATGCTGCGCTCTGCGAGCGGGCGCGCGCATGTCTGCGTATTGTTTGTGGACATGGACAGCAGGGAGTGTAGAGCCCATTCCGCCGCTGGACGGGACGTGTGTTCGTGCCGCCCAGCCTAAGGTAGGGCTCTGTCGAAAGGGCCGGTCACCGCCGTGAAAGCGTAGGGAGACAGCGGCGGGGCTCTGTGAGCAGAGGAGAGCAGGGGCCGGTCACTGCTGTATGGGGCAGGAGCGGCCACTGAGCCTGTGCCTTCCTCTCGAACAGCGTAGCCGAGGGAAGAAAGACATGTGAGGGGCGCCGCTACTCGTGAGTGGGCGGTCGCTTTCGCTGTAAGCATAGGAAGAGATCAGCGAGGCTCTGTGAGCAGAGGCGGGCTGGTGAACACTTGTGTGGGGAATGGCTGTCATGTTGTCAGCGCAATGTTTAGTGGAAACGAGGGCTGCGAGGTTGAGGGGAAACTGCTCTTTAGATGGATGGGAGTGGCCCTTAAAAGGGCCGTTGTGTTTCCCGTCCTCAACGGTGGAAGGACAGCCGTGCCCCGTCGTTGCTGCTTGCTGGGTGGCTCGGGGGCGGGTTAGACTAGGTGGGAGCCGCCCTCACGGTCCTCCCAGTGAAGCGCGCCGGTCCGGTGGGGCAGGCTGCCGCAGCGGAGACAGGGCGGGCGGGGGAGCGGAGGTCGAAGCCGCCAGAGGCTGCGGGGGGCTTCCCCTGCCAGCGGCATTGCTGTGGGGGAGCCACCTTCAAAGAGCCAAGCCGCTCTGTCTCTTCGGCGGCCTGGTGGAGGTGAGTCGTAGCCGTCTGTAAACAGGGCTCAAATAGTCCGTCGGAGGCTATGGGGCCGTACAGAAGCTTGCGTCTGACCTCCGTGGTAGCTGAGATATGTGGAGCCATATGTTTCACTGGACCACAATCTGCCACGCCATGATTCCCGACAACGCCACCATAGACGCCATGGACAGGGTGAGGATGGTGGTCATAGCTTTGCCTATCTCTGGGGCCAACCCGGGGGGAAGAGCCTCCGGAGTGGTGGCCACAGTGGAGGCTAGCAAAGCTATGTATTTTGCGCCACAAGGCCCTGGGTCGCACACTGGTGAGACCGATCAGTGACCTGTAGCCTACGCAAACCTGATCCTGTGGGAAGGGTGGCATGGGCTTCCGGTGGCCGAAAGAAAAAAGTGGACCTCGGAAGCAGGATCAATGCCAGGCTCTGCTCCGGGGGAGGGACCGAAGGTGATCCCGCTTCGGAGTCGCCTTGAACCCGAGTGAACGGGGAAACCGGAGCCTTCAGTTTCCCGGGCTGGGAGGGGGGACAGACGTCCTCATTAAGTAACTCCATTGCGTCGACAGAGTCCCGTCGGGCCGCCCAGCTGCCATCACCTACTCTCAGCCTCATACGCCAGGAAAACGTCCGCCCGCCGAATATGCTCTTTAGATGGTAGGCAGGCGCAGTCCTGGCAAGAGGCATCGGGAGCTAGAGCCTGGCCGGCAGAGAGGCACCGAGGCAGGTCACACCGTCGGTCTGCCTGCTGCCGTCCGCTTACCTAGAACCTCGTAAGCCAGGAAACGTTCGCCCGCCGAGTATCCTCTTTAGATGGCAGGCGGGCGCAGTACTGACAGGAGGCGCCGGGAGTAAGTGCCTGGCAGGTGTGAGCGGCCGAGGCAGGTCTCACAGCGGGGATGGAGGTCCGGCGGCAGAATGTAGCCGGACCGGCAGCTGGGGCAGACGCGGGGAGCGCCACTGGAGATCTTCTTTGAAGTCTTCATACTGCTACTAGCTTGAAGAAAAAAATGGGAGACGAACCATGTGTCCGCTCTGTTTATATACAGCATCTGCGGACGTAGGAGAGGCCCGTGCTGGACGCAAGGGCGGGAAAGAAAATCTTCACGACTGTGCATGCGCGAAGGGATAAACCCAATAGCGACAGCTCTTAGAGGGCGAAGCCTATATGAAATAGAACTGTGTTAACCTCTGCGTTCTCATCTTACACATCACACTCCTCTGTTATGGTGTGGTGGCCATTTTAGTAGATTTATTCACTAACATTGTTGTGGAAATATAATAAGTATGGAAACTAAATGCACACTTCCTGCATTACTACTACATTACTTCAAATACTAAGTTACTCCTCTAGTAAACAAGTATTCACATGAAATAAAACATTGAAAACATTCAACAAAGCACACTGGGTAATAACAAATTCAACACGTGAACTGGTTGCTATGGACTCGTCATTGTATATTTTATCCTCATGCCCTCTCGGCTGCTGCTTGCTATCGTTATTTCAGACTCTGGCTCTACAGCTAATCAACAGTTTGCCTCGGCGGTGGACGAGGAAACATCAACTGTAACATCTACAGATAAAATCTTGCTAAATTTAGCCGCATTACTATTACGGAAGAAAAACTCTTGTATCCTTTTCTGCGACATACTCTTCTCTACAACTAACGTTCCAGTCAACTAGTCTCAGCCTGCTCGCTTCTCACGTCACTTTACTCACTTTCACTGTCACCTCTATCCGCTATAACGGTTAATTTTTAGCAGGCCTTATTTTAGAACCTATCCATAACCCTTTTTTGCTATTTGCCTCACTATTTGATATACAAAAATATAAATAATGTCAGACAGCGAATTAGTAATCATTTAAAAAATAAAATATATAAATTCCAGCTCCTGCCAGCAGGGGGGCTGCAGCACCCTCAGCACCCCCCTTCCCGCGCCCTTTCCCACCTGTCCTCCAAACAGTTGCAAGTAGCGTTTAACCTGTCAAATCCAGGAAGACATGCTGGATTAAAAAACACGACGGACTCTTCAGAAGAGGTAATTATCTTGTAATTTTTAACTCCTCTTTGTCTCCAAAGCTGAAGCTGCTGCTCAGCGGTGTAGTAAAACGCATCACTCAAGCTTCTGTGTGCGAATGTCACCGGACTACACCATTTTGTAAACATAGCCATACTGAGATATACAGAGAGTTTTGTGGAGATGATGGGCTTAATTAGCTTTGTATCAACTCATTTGGCAATGGCTTGAACGTAACGGACGTTCATTAAAATAAAATAGTTGCGCACTATAGCTTTAACGTTGGAACACGTAAACCTCATATTTGTATACAGTAACACCTAATCACTTTAACTGTTGCATTTTGTAGTCTGAAAGCTGCATCTATGTAAAAATAAAAAAGGAGGTATACAAGGTTATGTAAACCGGCATAAATAAAAAAGAAAATAGAGGGATCTATGCAAGTGTTAGACTCTGTGTTGTGTATGCAAACACTTGCTTTTGTAGCTGGAATATGTCCATTTAATCTGGGATACTGAGACAAGTAAACTTCATTTTATCCCAATTATTGTTTTTTTTGCGATGAGTGCAAGCATTGTTTTCACAATAGTGTTTGGAATATCCTGTTTATGCATGTGTACATGGATATTTGTGATTGAGACGTGAAGGTGCATCTAAACAGCATTTACTGAATCACACCTTAACCGGAATATCAGCTATTATCTGGGATACTGTGTGCATGTAAATGTTGTCATTGGGGGCTTACCACTTGGTGGTGATTTTTATGAAAAAGACAAGCATTTTCCTTCCATGACTTCCCAGGGAATCTGTGCCCTAGAGGTTAATGAAGTGTGAAGTGTGAAAACTTCGGGAGATGGGATGAGTTAAATAGTGTTCTCAGATGTTAAAGCTAAACTGTCTAAATTTATTTGTGTGTGTCAGTTCTTTATAAGTCTTAAATCTGGCAAACATGCCCCATGGGCCATCTGCTACCACTTTTGGGGCTAATGCCATCTTGTGTGTTCCAGTCAGTCCACATAAATGGGTATAGTAACAAGATCTCAGTGTGAATTTGAATTGAATTCATGGAATTTATAGACATTTGTTTTACTGTTCTTGTTTATAATAAGTATCTGGAGAAATTTCACATGCAAAGGTAACATATCTTCCTTTTATATACTGGATTTTAGCACAGGGTTGTGGCCATTAAGAAAGGAAATAAGTACTTTGAATAGAGAATGGATATGATGTTGTGTAAACAATGAGAAACTGTCAATAAATGTGTTAGTAAGTAGTTGCATATGGCATTTACAAAAAGTCCTTAATTTACAGCTACAAATAAGAATATTAACAATTCATACATTGTTTGTAAATGTGTTGGACCATGTCAAAAGTAAATTTTACAAATGATTTGCACAATTTCACAGAAATATTTGGAATAGAAAATGCTTTAACCTTTGTCATAACATGGGCTTTAAGTATGTGATTTCACAATTTAAAAAAGCTTTAGTACAATATATATTAATAATAATACCAATAATATTAAAATAATAATACATTTCGATATCTTTTTGAATGAAGTATTTCAACCCAACAGTTTGACCTCTATAATGGTTACAATATGTGCCTAAGGGAGACTTCACTAATAGACATTTTTGGTTGCAATTAAAATGGTTCTCATGAAAGGCCTGACATGTCCTCTAAGGCAAGAGTCTTAGACCCGGCTCTTTCCTTTCGTCATTAAAGTGATATTGCAAATGTTCTTAGCACATCAAGGCCAAGACCTCAGATCTCACTATTACATGCACATGATTTAATCCTTGGGCTCTCTGGTAGTACTGACATGTACAATTTCTGTCATTAACTTGCCTGTAAGCTCAGGGATGGACCAGACTCAGAGATCCACTTGAGGTCCAGTTTTTCATTTAATGGCCCAGGGGAAGCAGGGTTCAACTGGGCCTGAAATGTTACTATAAAAGTGCTCTGTAGAGGAGCATGTTATGTCTCTGTATAGCTAGCCCAATCGATCACATTAGGGCTAAGAACGTGGCAAGATGTGACAGCCCAGAAACATTTCAATAGTGACAGTGTGTCTGAGAGCTTCAGGCACACTTCTGAAAATAAAAATGCCTTGTATCAGTCCTGTAAATGGGTGTGATTAGTCATAAAGGAGCTTATTGTGCAGAGGCTGAAAGCAAATTAGAGGTGATAGTGGGACAGAATCAATGCTGTTTACCTCTCGGAGGTGTGAGCATATCCATCAGCAGCGCTGAGGATGGCCGAGGATCCCTCCTTCCCAAGTTGTTATTGACAGTTTGAGGAAAACCTGAGGAAAGAACATTTTAAGACATAACATTCATTTCTCTGCTATCGATGAGTAGACAGGGCTTTCAAAATAAGTGATTAAGAAAGGAACGACATAATTAAAGCACCACCCACAGCTTCTTAAGCCGGATGTAATAGACAGTTCAGAGAAATGCATACATTCACCAAGGCATGTAGTATTATCTATATGGTATCTGGTCTTCTTTCCATGCACAACAAATAAGCCCCCAACATAGCTTTACTGTTTGCAGGTTTGGTTCTTACTTACTTAGAAAAATTATATAGGAAAAATGTAACATAGATGCTAAATTTGCAAGAATGATAGATGATGATGTGTTTCTTAGACCCGTGTTTTAGGGATTCCAACCAAAACTGAGTTCTAACAGTATATCAGCAGCGACTATTGCTACTAATGACAATATTTCTGATAATCAAATCATCAAATGTTATGTTTCACCGGTTTATGGAATTAACAAGTCATGGTAATAAAACATCCTTCAACATCATTAGTCCTATTACCTATCTGGCAATATATTTCAAGATAGTTTCTGCGTGCAAAATTCGCCGGGACGACACAATCTTCTGAATATAGCCATACTGAGAAATACAGAGCTAGCTGTGTGGAGCTGATAGTTACGGAAGCCGAGAACAGCCGTGGATTTCTTTTTTTTTTTTTAGATTTAAAAAAAAAATTGTATGCACTGTTATCTCGTGATAACGACTCATTAATTCATTATCTCGATTATAACAAAGTTTGTTTTCTCTTTTTTTTTTATGGATTTTTTTTGTTGTTGCCTAAGACACCCTTCCATTTAACCCGGGGAATGGGGCTCCATAAGCGGATAAAAATCTGCCGTTTCTCCCTCTACTTCTCCGGTCAAATACTTGGAAAAAAATCCCACTACGACACCCTTCCATTTAACCCGAGGAAGGGGCTCCATGAGCGGATAGAGGTCTGCCGTTTCTCCCTCCTCTCCTCCGGTCAAATACTCTGGAAAAATCCCACCACGACACCCTTCCATTTAACCCGAGGAAGGAGTTCCATGAGCGGATAGAGGTCTGCCGTTTCTCCCTCCTCTTCTCCGGGTTAAATTGAAGGCTGTTTTAGTGGGATTTTTTCCAAGTATTTGACCGGAGAAGAGGAGGGAGAAACTGCAGACCTCTATCCGCTCATGGAGCCCCTTCCTCGGGTTAAATGGAGGGGTGTCTTAGGCAACAACAACAACAAAAAATCCATAAAAAAAAATAAATCTCGAGAAAACAAACTTTGTTATATTGAGATAACGAATTAATAAGTCGTTATCACGAGATAACAGTGCATACAAATTATTATTATTGCCAAGTAGGTTTCAAATACAAGGGTTTTCCTTTGGTGTATATGATCCTCATGGATACAAATGTTTTTCCTTACCCAATGAAAAATCAATGACTACATACGCAGACCCTTAAATGCTTGTGTGCAAAAGCAAGCGCGTACCTTTAACCTTTAATGTCCGTCACAACAGTACCTGTAGCTGTTGAATCACTTTAATGAATGTGCCACAAATGTGTATTGGTGGTTTGCCGTCAGCAGTGGCTGGAGAATACACTAAACAAGTCTATCACAAGGAAAGGCACACACTGGGAGAGAGATGACATTAAGGAAATAATAGTATAACTTCCAGAAAAGAGGTGAGCTGACCTAGTTCTAGCAGCAGACTGTGTGTGTGTGTGTGTGTCTCAGAGGACTCGTTTCTCCTCCAGAGAGGTGACTTTGTCCTTGATAGAAGGCAGTCAGTGGCCTCCCCAGCACAACACTAGTTTTTCCTTCAAACAAGCAGATATGATGCTTTTTAGGAATGATCTTTAAAACTAGATTATGGGCACTGTTTGTTTGTAATGTGTAAATTTGTAAGTTTTCTGTGGTTCTTGTAAAAGTATCATAGCTAAAAAATACTAAAACGTACACATCAAATAACATTTTCCCAAAGATGTTTTCTGTAATTTTCTGTAGTTCTCATCACGTATGTATGTGCTAAAGTGTTAATTTCTCCGATGAGATTGGTTTAGTTAGTTATTTGATGGAATAAAAATGCGGTGTAATGCACGATTGATAACTGTGATTAACTTGAGATTCATCGGACGGGTGTATGGGCAGGACTCCGATCCTGGGGTTCCACTCCCCGATCCTTACTGTGCAGACTCTGTTTCCACAATTACAAGATTCTGGATATTTTGGATTCACTTTTGTACATTGGGAGGACCTGGGGATGCATCTATGGATACTACTACTAACATTAGCAGCTCTGTATTTGGGTGAGTTGACACTTTCACCAGACTTGGTTAGTCATAATGTTAAAAGCCTTTTCTCTTGTAAGAGTAAAACTAAAAACATAATCTTTGAAAATAAAAGTAGGCTATGTAAGCTAAGACAACAATGTGTTAGAACTAGGAACAACTAGCACTACATTGCTATACAAGAACAATTCTGTTTCTTTGTGTCCATGGTTCCAACTGGTGAGGATGCTTACTTTTTCCCTGGGACATGCAGCTTTAGCCTCGGTCTTTTAGCACCATATCTATATGTAGCCATCAAGTGACTATTTACCATTTTTACAGGGTTAAACTTTTAACAAGTCAGTCTAAAACAATAAAAATTCAGCTAAAAACGGCTTCTTCAACTGACTCACTCAACTGACTAGTTAGTTACAGCTAACTGAACAATAACTAAGGGGGCGGGGCTTATTAAATGGTCAATTAAAGGTTGGGAGAGTTTTAAATTTCTTGTTCTTCCTCAGAGCATAAACTAGCATAATATATTGATCAAATGTAAGGGAACGTCATTGCTTTGTGTTAGTCGGTACTCTGTAACCTTACTGAGAAATAATTCAGTTTATGTTGAGTAACTGACAGGCGTATTTCTCAGAGTACATCCACTGTAAATTGACAAATTCATCAGAGATCTCAAAGTAGTCTTGTGTGGTCATGTCTCAAGCTATTTTCAATATTGTTTTAGTCAAGATAGTTACCTACCCGCTGAGTCTCTTCTAAACAACTGTTTAGAAGTTGAATTACTTGGCAAATGTCATTTCCAAGTAAATGGCAAAAAGCCAAGTAAGTAAGTAAATGACAAAAAGCAGCCTTTTTTCAAAAAAATAATTGACTGTTCTGTCATAGATCTTACAGCATGTCTGCAAATTGAAGATATCCTCCACTACAAAAGTGCTTTCCCATTAATGAATAGAACATGAGATGAGGAAATTATTCCTTGAATTCTCTGGGCAGATAATGATTCTCATCTTTATCAGTGGTTTATCTTCTAAGGTCAAGATTAAAGTGAAAAGTGATGTGAACCCCCAGTGTCTCCAATTAAGAAGAGAGGGAGAGAGAAAGAAAGAGAGAGGGAATGAGAGAAAGAGGTGGACTCTGCTACATTACTCTGCTTTCCGGTCCCTAAAGTATCCCTGAGAAATAGAAAACAACACAATTAAATTATGACACCTGACATCTAGACCTCACATCAGTGTGAATCATAATGGACTAACCACTGAAAGTGAGATCCTGTCAGACGATTAATGTGATCACACACATTAGCACCTTTCTAACGTGACATTTTTTGATGTTTTTTTCTGGTCTTGATAAAGACCTCTGGATAAATGTCTATAGAAACTGTATAGTTGAAGCTTAAAGTAAAAAAAACAAAACATTGCACTGGTATGTCTCCATGTGATATCTATTAAGTCATTGTATCAGTAGCATACCCTCAGCAGGTAGCCAATTGCTTACAGGTAGAAGCAGCCCTGTCTTTCTGTTTCCATTGTGCAGCCACTGTGTCTTCATCTAATAAAAGCTCCCTATATGAAATGTATAATTTTGTCAAATGTAAATCTAAAATTTGTACTGTTTTTTTTTTCAAAAAGAAATACAGCAGCACACACAAAATAAAGCTTCTGATGTTTCCTAGAGCAGTAATAATTTGCATGGAATTGGTAGAAAAACAGCTTTATAATTTGCACGAATTCTGGGTCCGATCCTGCTGGCTGGCTGTAGAGTTTGCATGTTCTCCTTGTGCGTAGGTTTCCTCTGGGTGTTCCTCTGGGTGTTCCTCTGGGTGTTCCGTTTTCCTGCCACAGTAGAAAAACATGCAGGTTAGGTTAATTGTTGACTCTAAACTAACTGCGTGTGTAAATGGTTCTCTGTCAGTTCTCAGCCCAGCGATTGACTGATGACCTGTCCAGGGTCTCCGATTGGCTCCAGCCCCCTACAACACTCAAGAATAAGCGGGTATAGCAAATGGATGGATGGATGGACCTATATCTTTATCTTGGTCTTTATCTATAACTTAAGCGGTTGAAAAAAAGAGCACAAGTATTTCAGTCTGCCCCCTATGGTACTAGTAGCCTGGAAATCCAGACCCAAATCCCAAAAATCATGGTCTGGCACTGAGTAATGAAAATGGCTCAACTCCAGAGGCGGCACCAAGCATGCATTTGAAAATCTCACTGCACGCAATTGGATAACACTACGACCAATCACAACAATACACTGGTTGACGTATCTAGAGCCTCATATGCTTAGCTACCAGTGGAGCTAACTGGTATATTAAACTGTCGTCATCTGTTTAGCTTTCATCTGGCCCTCTTATAGCAGATACTCCGATGTGATTGGTGCAGCTCGGCTACAAGGGCATAGTTAATGAGCATCATTACTCAATGCCAGAGTGACTCGCTGAGCAAATTCAAATTGTGCTCTGGCGAGAACTCTGGATTTCCGGGGTATGGTGCCAGCTGCACAGTGTTACCATACTGTAGAATATAACCCCTAGTCTCGCATTGCCAGACCTATTTCCAAAGCGCTGCGGAGTAAGGTCTGGCTACTCCACACATACATTCTGGGATAGGAGAAAATAACGCCCTGAGTTATTTGCATTTCTTTAAAAAAATCGCCTTGGGCAGCGCTATGCTCTGGATGCAGAGGCGGTGGCTCTGCAAAATGGCGTTGGGAAGGAACTTGTTTTGGTGGAACATTCGCAGCCCGCAACACCACAAACAATATTAAATTAACTGTTCACACAATACAGTAAAGTGTGCTATTTAAATTAACTGAATACATGGTTAAACGAAACTTGCTCTTACCAGTATATCGCCGTGTGTACTTTATCCATAGCAATCGGTCCCAAAACGTCCCAGTTACATAGTAAATGCCGTAAACATATTACTTAATAATTCCCAGAAAGAACCAAGTAGGCCTGCCTTCTTGCACGATCCAAATTTTCTTCTAAACCTGCAATTTTCAAGGGCGCCTGGATAGCTCACCAGTCCTTACCGCAGCGGCCACAGGTTCAGTTCTGAACTGCGGCCTTTTGCTGCATGTCATTCCACCCTCCAAGCTTTCCTATCAAAGGCCTTAAATGCCCACAGAATTATCTTTAAAAAATAAATAACACCTGCAGTTTTCAGTGTGTAGCTTGATAGCTCAAAGTTTCAGGTTTTTTCCCGACGCGAACGGAGTTTGAGAAGGGCAAACACACACAGAGTGGATGGTGATGGACATCCGGTACGGTATGTCAGGCAATTATCCTGGAAATGTACTTCCGTTGATCCAGACTATATAACCCCTAATAGTAGTCTTTTTTTCCTTGAACATGCTGTGGCTGGTAATGATTTTTTTCTTTAAGTGGATGAAGGCAAAGAAGCTTGCAGAGTTTAACAAGCAGTGGTGCTACTAGAAATTCAGCCTCCTCTGACAAGGTGTCACACTGGACCTCCCTCACCCTGTTATCATATAACAGTAGAGTATCACCTCAACAGTACCCTCCACCTCGGGGTCCGATTAAGAATACTCATTTTCATGAGACCCACTACCAAATTAAGAGACTTTCAACACCAGTGAAAATAGCCGCCTAGAGCAGCGCCTCCCCACCGAGAGGTTGAAGGAGCTCTCAATCAAATGATGGAGGGGAGTTGTGACCATGTATATTTTAATGTGCAACTAATCCAATACCTTATAACTACACTACACTAATAGATTGCCAGTTGGCTACACCAGCTGGGCTTTATTATCAACTGCCAGTTGCGGTTCAGCTGAAAATCACTAGGCATACTATAATTGAATAGCTTGTTTAGGCATTAGGCTGCTATTTTCACTGCAATGAAATCTTCTCATATTACAGAGACATTTTTGCCCATTATTTAGTAATAAAATCTTATGGTATTATTTCATTTTGTTGACACAAAAGAATCTGTTTAACTTCTGGCGCAGTCCCAAAATTGGCTCTCCATTCATTTCAGTGCGGTAGAGACACATTCACTTCCCATCGCGAATTGACACATGAAATTGCAAGGCTCTCCAAGGTCCAGCTGGTTTGAGATCTTGTGTAGGATCGACCTCTCATTCAAGAAACAAACGTGTGTAATTAGCGCACGGACAGTGACAGAGGTTAATGACATTAAAATGTTTCATAAGAAGCTGATAAGAAGCTCAATTAGCCTACAACTTTGTGGACTGTTGTTAGCATTCTGACCATGTTAGCTCCAGCTGTTTATGTTTACAACCCTACATTAAAAGATAAAGCAAGAGACTGCACTGAGAACCAGTGGACCGATTGCACTTCACTTATTACTTTTCAGTTTTTAGAGACTTTTGCACACGTTTCAAGCTGGACAGAGCAATGCTTGGAATTATGAGAGGTCAGAAAACTTATAAGCGTGGCCTGTAAGTTGCCCTGCCCTAGCAGTGAAGTGAGGAAGATGTCAATCAATCATGGTCTGTAGTATAACAGTTTTTTTTCCAAAGTAGGGGAGGTAGTCCCATGCTATGAGGCTGTTGTGGAAACACTTGTCATCGCGGCTTGGCCTGGCATGGCACAGCTAAAGTGGACTGACCCAGGCCCGTGGATCAAACTTGAATAGTCCTGAGGAAAAATCAGCCAAAATAAGTGACACCTATGTGGCTGTTTTTGGTCTTGGCTGTAATGGGTTAATTATTGACTAAAGCAAGTGAGTGAAAGCAACATGGGTTGAACAAAATGTTTTGATAACTGGAACAAACACCTAAATACCTAAAGGATGTACTTGTAACAGTGTTTCCAACAGCTATATCAGTCTTTTCTTATTCCAACATGAATCAGACCCTTCAACAAACCCATCAGGTCAGCAGCAGCCCTTTATTCCTTTTCTTACTTTTATCTCTCAATCAGTCCTCAATCCATTTTCATTTTAAAGGTGCTCTAAGCGATGTTGGGTGATGTCACTTCTTGTTGACGTTCAAAGTATTGTCAAACAAAACGGATGCTAGCTCGCCCCTCCCTCCTCCTCCTCCTCATCCCGTCCCCTCCCCCTCCCTTCCGCGCACTAAACACCAACCTCCACCCCCAAATCCTTCTTGTCTGTTATTGGCTGGAGCACTGTTTATGTTTTGTGGTGCAGGTTGGCACAGTTTGTTTTTGTTGCCGTTTGTGGAGCCTGGGCTATCTACAGAGACCGCGTTTTTTTACAGTGTGTTCAGGGGACAGGCAGCTCGTGGACAGTGAGAAGATGTTTGCTGTATGTGACAAAAAATGTTTTAGCCTAAAAAACGCGTGACATCGCTTAGAGCACCTTTAAAAACCTCTGTGCAGTTGTTGCTCTACGTAAAGTTTCAAGTTAGTCGTCGAAAGGAATCCAGATTTCCCTGGTGACTGATATTTACACTTTATGAATTTCACATATACTCACTTTACTAGCCAATGTGTCCATTGTAACTAGTCTAGTATTTGTCTTTTTATCATTCTCCTAGACATACAGTGTAGCTCCTGGAAATACATGTTTTTCGGGAGGTCATATTGCAGATTTGCCTGTAGTGCAGTTATACTCGGTCATTTAGAGCATCTTTAAAAATTAGCTAATTTCTGGCTATAGCATTGAATAAAGGCTATGAGTTTATTACGTTTCTTTCCATCTACATGTCCAAATTAATGAAACACTTGTAGGAGGATATTGTATGTTTGAATGAAAATATATGGATAAAGATGAAAGATGCATCTTAATATTATTCTTTTATTAGATTGTATACTATTATACTTTTCTTTTACATTTTCAGCAGTTTCAATAAATGTTGAACTTTGAGCCACAGTAGTAATTCTTTGTTTCCAAATGAGCAGAACTAAAAACACAGAAGAGCACACAGGCTCACATAACACATAACACCTACACATTATGCCCACATTATAACAGCGGGTGCTTTGTTATCGACATGAGGCTCGATTCAAGCAGTAAATCCAAGTAATTCAGTGGCAGCACAAAACAAGTGCAACACATTTAATTGCTGTATGATATGGTGTCACTATAAGAAACAAGAACAGTTTCTGTTATTTAAATTAAGCCCCCTCAAAGATGAAAATATCACGGCCGACAGCTTCAGAGAGCAACACGGAGGCGAAAAGCAATAAAGTTCTTGACATAATAGTCGGCTACTTTATGGAGTTAAACTTTGACATTCGAAATAAATACAGACCAAGCATTTCTTCACTCTGCGATGTGAGAAAAATGACTTTTAAACAAATGATTAGCCTTTGATTCATCTTGCCCATTGGGGGGTAAAATGACGGATTGATCTCTCTGGATTCTCTACCTTTTAAAAAAAAGACTTTTTAGATCTTTGAAATATGTTGAATTCCCCGTATTTAACACCTCGGCAGCACAATAGAAGATAGACTACTAATGCAGCTGCAGTTGTGGAACGAGTATTCAGATGCTTTACTTAAGGAACAGTAGTAATACCACTATTATAATACTCCATTACAAGTAAAAGTCCTGCTTTCCAAATATAAGTAAAGAAGTACTATTAGCAAAATGTACTTGAAGTATTAAAAGTAAAAGTACTCATTATGTAGAATGGCCCATTTCATAGTGGCATAGATTCATACCACAAACATGTGGATTTCGCTGAGTTGAGGTAATGATTCTGAGCAATTTTTAATTTTAAACTACCAAAGCTATTTACTGAAGGTTTTTTTATTTACATCTATGGAGAGTTTTGTCTGATGTAATACATACATTTGGAACACTACATTGAACATGAATTAGAGTATTTAATATGTAATTTTGCATACATTTGTTATATCGTGATAACGTTTTGTGTCTAAAATCTTAACCTGCAAAGTAACTATAAGATAGAGGTAATGGAGTAAAAAGTACAACCTTGAATAATATTAGCCCCTGAAATGTAGTGGAGAAGAAGTATAAAGTAGCATGAAATAGAAATACTATATACTAGTAAAGTACAAGCACCTTAAATGTAAACTGAAATACAGTACTTGAGTAAATATACTTAGTTACTTTCCACCACTGCGTAGTTGTAATAGTAGTCCTAAAAAGTACATTTGAGGGCTTATTCATGTTGAATTTATCGCATTCACAAAATTATTGAATTTGTACACCATTAATCCAACATTAAAGCACATGAGAAAAAATGTATACCCACAAGAAAGATACAGTTTGCAAAATGTGGTTGTGTCCTAAATAGTAAATTCTTACTCTGCATGATCATTTTACCATTTGTATTATTTCACATTGAAAAGACCGACATGCGGATGGTCTGTTTAACCTTTCATCTTACACGGTTTTACACTTGATATGTCTTATGGAACTGTTATAGTGACAGAATCAATTAGTCTCCAGTCAGTTGAATGTGCTAAAGAGTCTAATTTTATGTTGTACAAACAATAGAGGAGGCATCGCTGTGCAGAAAAAGAAAAGCAATCCTTTTGCTTCAGTGGCCCATGGCAGATAGATGATTCCACCAGGTAGATTTTGTAGTTCAGCTGAGTTGCATTGATTTGGCAGCATCGGGTGGATGTCACACATGCACTGAACAATGCTCAATGACTTTGCTATCCTATTCCCATTTAAATTGCCTCTACATTTCCTTTCTGACACCTGTTTAAATCAATGCCTTCCTCTGCAGGTCATGGGCTGAATGTACTAAGGCGCACACCAGCCGCCTCTCAAATCCACTAAAATCAACACAATAATTGAAATATTTTCAAGCTGATTACACCGAAGCCCGGGGCTTGGCTGGTTGCTAAGAGTATGCTCCCTAGTTGCTAGGGGGAGTAAATCATCCTGCATTATTTGATTTTTGTTACTGATATGAAACTGCTAGTCCCTCGATTAAATGTCTCACAGTCAAACACCTAGGGGATGGACAGGAGAGAAAAAAATAAAATAGTCACTGCGAACCTGTAAAATAGCATCTCTTACTTCTCTTTTCCATGGGGCTTCAACACAAATCTATCTGGTTGTTTATGTTTGTTCCTGCTGAAATAAACAAAGCTCCGCTTCTGCTCTCATTGAGGAAAAACAGAAAAGACAGCGAAATATCCAGAAATCCCATATCACACTTTGGTAAGATCATGAGTAATCTATCTGTCCGCCTTATCAAAACAGATTGCATAGTCGAAACCATGATTTTTTTTTAGTAGCAATCTCAGTTTGATTTGGGTGGTAACAGTCTTATAAATTAATAGTCAGTCAAATACAACAAGGGAAACATTGACTGAATAATATACTGTCATAAAAGAGTCAAAGATAAATCACCTTGACTTGCAGAGGGAAGGTCTTTTTTTCTTTGCAGCAGACATCATAGTCAGCAGACATCATAGTCAGTAGTAGTCATAGTGATATTACATTTAGCAGGACATTTTTTGCTGTAAGTATGAGTCGGGAGCATGCAGTTTCCTCCCTGGAGCCCCTTAGTTGATTATAACAAGCTTTAATACATTTATTTCCTGAATGCAAAAGAAGGGGCCACAATCTACTACACTACACTGTACATCTGATGCTCACTGATTACAACTGGACCTTCACTCTCATTCCATTTAATATTAATACTGCATTGAAAAGGATTTTCTCCAAAGACTTGTCAGACATTGAGGGCTGCTCCAGTCGGCCTTGTCAAATGAGATCAGTGCTCACCATAATGGTGAGGTCAAGTGGAGGGGCAGCCTCTCAACTCCATAACAGCCTGACAGCGAGCACTATATTATGCTCTGTAAGGATAGAGCGCCTAGAAGTGTGCAAGCCTACACATTACAAACTACAGATGCACTTGACACACAGCCAAGGTGTGCCATATCATTAAAAAAGTGTCAGCGTAATCCTCCAAATGGGTGTCAGTTGAATTAGTTAATCTACTTATGCAACATTAGATTCTATCTATCAAAGGAATAAACTCCCGTGAAAAGAATACAAGCCATTTAACAATATTCCTTGACCTCGGCTATGAGCTGGCACCTGATTTTGTCGTTCTGCAGCCAACAGGAAAAAGCTGCCTGACAGCTCCACTAACGGGAGGGTGAGCGGTGATCAGGGCCCGGATGCGAAATAAACGCCTAACCACAGATCAGAGTCCCTTCATTAGCCGCCAGTCAGGTCTGGTTTGCGGTAGGTGGATCGATAAAGCACTCCCACTATTTTTATTTACCAACTAGCACGTTTCTTGTAGCTGAGTTGTCTTTAAACTGTGCCGCTGTTTAACTGCTTTATTCAGCCTCTGTATGAGACCATCTGGTCCCCTGTCCTGTAAGTCTCTTCTAAAGCCCAGGCCTGACAAGCAAGAGATATGTCAATGCAGTCCTCAGCACAAAGCAACATCTGCCATGCCTGACGCCCACTATTGTATGGCCATTTAATCTGTCCCCCTCCTCCCCTTAACGGCACACAACAGTTCCTGGTATTATGTTTTGCCACTCAATTAGCATTATCATCCTGCTGAAATAGAAGCCAATTTACCTTTAATGACGTGATTGTTAGGTGAGTGACAGCAGTCGGTGCTGCTACTATCGCTAGATAAATGGAGGCCTGCCCCTGTTTTCCTGACTGGTCGTGCCGAGTGCTGGAAAGTCATAGCCAGCCAATCACGATGGCCTGACTTCACCCCTTCACCACCAACATTGTTTCCTTCGGTTCATAGAGGCAGTGTGCTGGAAAATTGAGTCCAGATTCATTAGGTTTTCAGTGTGCCGCTCGAGTCAGTTAAATTGATACATTTCCTAACAAAATTGAAGTGCTTTTGTGGTGCCTGCGGATGGCTGGTGACCCCACTCGGCCCACTGAGCAGCCGAAGCAAGCTGATGGATCCATTAGACCGCTTAGACTGCTTATTCCTCTCTCTCCATCTCTGACTGACACTGTAAATCTGAACCAATTTCAGACTCTAATCACCATTACAAACCCCTTCCACTGTCCATTTGTTACTCTGCAATTCGAATACACTACCTAGATTGGTTCAGAAATACCAGTTTAGAGGGGCCCTCCTGCTTTCCCATGGTTAAATGGTTCATGACTGGTCCCTTTTCTCAGCTGAAGCAGAAAAGCAGTGGCTACTGGAGGGGGGTAGGGGGGAAGAGTGGTAACATACAGTGAAACAAAGGGCCTTGAACAATTCCCAAAAGATCAACTGGAATTAAGAAGAATGATAGATAAATGAATAAATACGAGGGCAAAATAGGAAGTGTGAAATTCAGTGAGATGACAGACAGGCCTCAAGGCCACACTGCCAGCTGTGGTAGAAGGGTGTCCCTTGAATAACAATCACTGTTACACCTCCAAAACATTTCCTCATCCACTAGCCATTTCTACCCAAGCTTTATCTGCTCAGTCAACCGCACAGCACTAGCGAAGCGGCTGGAGGATATTATTTCCCTGTTGGCCCCAGTCATATAACTCTGCTTAATATGCACTCTATAATTTAAGAAACTCGAATTATAACCGGAATACGCCTTTGCTTTATATTATCTATCTAACCTTCAACTTTGTTCAACTTTGAATTAGTGACTCTGAACATTTTCACATAACAGGTAAAGAAATGCTGAAAAAAGTCTGAAAGTAAAGCCTCACATGCATGATTTATGCCCTTAAATCATAGCAGTTCAATTGAAGGGCTTATATTGAAAACCGGTGAGCTCACCCGTCAGTCTCCACATGTAATTAACTGCTGCACCTCATATCCTCTAAGTGCAGTGGAAACACATTTTAATTGATATTGAGATGTTTATGCCCTTAGAAAGTAATTAAGATTTTCAATTAATCCTGTCTTATTTCTGGACATCTTGGTTCTGTGTCCTTGAGCGTCCAGCGATTATTTCCCCAAACCTCCTCCAAATGAGGGAACTTCAATTACTTTGCACTGAATCACAACCCTGCGAGTGACCTCATCCAAGGCTGCATCATCATTTAAATTAAAGGCAATACAAACCCAATTAAATCCTATAAGGCTGGTGAAATCACCAGTAGCTGAACGGCTGTTAGATATATCCCACATAGGTGCTAGTGAACTGGGGAATTTCCTTTTTACTGTACGTCTCCTGTGGGTGAGAAGACAGCCTATTATAACACCCATCTGCTTTTAGGTTATCAATAGTTCTAAGCAATCAATTAAAACAGCCTTTCCAAGGGAAGATGTGTTTCCTTTGGGATAAAAAAAAAAAGCAGTATGTGCCGTTAACGCTGACCTCTTCCCACCCCCCCGCATCTCCATTTGCTCGTTAACTTTATTGCGTCCAAACATGCACCACACTGCAATACAAAAATGTTTGCTCATCGATAAGAAAAAGGAGACACAGACTTTATCAATCAACTCAAAAAAACGTTTGTTTCCTCTTCCCAAAACTGATAACGGTAAAAGGTAAGGCCTGATATGAAAACATAATCCATCTTCTACAGTATTTTTATGGCTTTGGAATTACATCTCCCCAAACCTGAAATGTGCACATACAATATGACAACACTCTGACTGTCCAAACCTCTATTGTCATGCCAAGAATAAATAATATTTTCTCCTTGCTGCCCTTGCAGTGCAGTTTTTCTCACACATAGAATCACCTGCCCATCTAGGCAACAAAAAGCCTGCTTGGGGATTATGGTGACATAATCTTAGCAGTGGCCTGTGAGTCGGGGGCTGAATGGGTTTGAACCCTCTATGCCACGCTGAGATAACATTTGTCACCGGGGTTCCTAGGCGCCCTATTCATAGATTAGTGGACTGTCGCCTTTTCAGAATGTGAAATGGCTTTGGCACTGCTGCATGTTTATTTTCAAAAACCTGTGCCTCCAAGGATGAGGAGAGCATCTTGTCCTTTTCTTGAGAGCTCCACCGCTTGGCCTCATAGACATCAGCCACCTCTGTTGTCTATGTGAATCTGTGAGGACAGTAAACACTGAGGAATACTGTTACATTTTCTTGTTGCACAGTGGGCCTCCTGAGATAATACATGATATGTTTGATACGCAAAGTGTAATCATTTCATACGTTTTTAAGTAAAACCAGCCTGACTTTTTCCAACAAGCATTGGAAAAGAGGATTGATACAACTATATGTGTCAGTTAAATCTAAAGCTACAGGTAGCAGCTGGTTAGCTTTACTTAGCATAAATACAGGAAGCAGTTAGCCTGGCTCTGTCCAAAGGTAAAATAAATAAATAAATAAAAATCGGCCTACCAGCAACTCTAGTGCAGTGTTCCAGCTGAATTGGGAAGTCGTAATTTCCGAGTTCACAGCCGGAAATGTCAACTGCAACACCCCCTGAAGTCGTATTTCCCACTTTGAAAGTGGGGAGAACCTCACCAACCCCAGTATTACAATCCAACAGCATCAACAGCAGTGAAAGTTGTATGAATATACTTTTGTTTTTAGCACTTCTGTCTTATTTGTGTCTCATTAAAACAGTCATAAACAGTATGCTACTGTCCATCTTCTATCTGGATATGGATGTGTTTGCATGTGCAAAATGCCACATAATGCATTATTATCAACTGGCATTGCTAACGATGGCTAACATAGCTGGAGCCCCCCCCCCCCCACACACACCGCCATTTTATCTGCTTGTAACGAACGCGATCAACCTAGGTGTGACGTCATTCCCAGTTTGGTTATGTGCTTGACTATTAACTGGGAGCAGTAACTTTCTGGAGTCTCCACTGGTTGACTGGCAACCTTCCCCTACCAAGAAATAACTCCCCATTAAACGGCCAATTGTTGTTTTTACAGTTTGGTTTGTGTATGGATTAAAAAATGGAAATGTGTTAATTGGTGAGCTTTCCTGGTAGGTGACTTTGTCACTTTTGCACAGAGCCAGGCTAGCTGCATGCTAGCAAAAGTTGAACTATTCCTTTAAGCGATAAACATTTTCTAGCCGTTAATCGTGGCATAAAGTGAGTATGAGCCATGAGTGATTGGTTACTTATTTATTGAAATTCATTCAGAACAGGAGATTTGGGGATGTTCACCATACCGCTTCAACCTCCGCTGTCTCTCTCTAAACATCCAGTGTATTATTTGAGCACGCTTCAAGGGGTCTTTAATCAGCCCGAGCGGTCCCCACAGTTAGCATTTAAAGCGAATCTTTGCATCACAAAAGGGTGGGATGTGTAAATGAGATGTGACATTTTATTTGTGCAGGGCTATGCAGCAAATAAATAAATATCAGGCCATGACAGACAGAGACTGCTGGGAAAATCTCCTCTACATTGCACTCACTGGTTAACTGTCACAGCATTAAATTGACTTTCACATTGACATGTTGCCTTCCGATTGGTTAGCAGATGTAAAAAGAGGAAACACTTGCCAAACAGTTTCCAAGAGCATGAAATTGATATTGTGAATCATATGTGACAGTGACTCTTCTGCCCTATAATTGATCTACATTAAGGCTACAAGGCTTCAGCCTGTGATTGGAAAACGGGGCACATCATGAGGCTCTGTGTATCCCCGGCTGGCAGCCAGAGGAGTTTATTCTTGCACTGGAAAGATTACATCTTCAATTTTACCTGGGGTGTATAGACCTCAGTGGGCCAGCAGATATCTCTGTATAAGTGGGACCTTACTTATTGCTCTTTCAAGTGGTAGATCTATCCATTCACTCTAATTAAATTGAGGTTTTTAATCTGGTTCTTCTAATCCAGAGTCAAGTGTGTTGGGACTTCGATGATGGGATTTGAAAGGGAATACTCTTGAATCGCTGAAACACTGTTATCTCTTCTCCACTATTGAAATAAATTTGAAAATGAGGTTTGTGCTCTTAAGTACCACACACTCAGATGACCTGAGCCGGGTGCTTTGATGTACAATGTGTTCCAAGTAAAGCAGAAGGATATAATGGAAAGCAAAAGCCTTCAATCAGCACCTGCCATCTTTTTTAAATGAAATGAAATTACAGGAGAAGGGGCTAAAACCAGATCTCTGCAGGGCTTAAAAATAACATTGCTTTCTATTTTTTACTTATTTATTTTTTGGCCAAACAAACACAGCATTATCATGTTGCAAAAACCTTATCATATGTGCCAGATTGGGGACAATTCTAAATCAAAAATGCTGGCCAACCAGGGAATTTTAGTGCCAGATCCTTTTTGGAGAATGTTAATAAATAAATAAATAAATAGATAAATGAGTTGAATCTGTAAGTTGACGATGACCTCTTCTGGCAATCCTAGGGTCCATCTGGCCGAAGGTAAGCCCTCCATCTCAAAAGCAATAAAGCATCCATCACTGCACTATACAGCCTCTCTGCTGGGGGAATTCATGCAGTTTGGTCTTTAAGATCCAGATCAGGACGAGGCTTGATAAAGCTTGTTCTAGCTGGGTATCCAGGGGTCTTACCTATGAGTCATTTTCAGCATGATCACCCTTATCCGTGTTGAGCTGGGCTCCCCTGGCTACTCGGAGGCCTCCGTTTAACCCTGGCCCTCACATGGCTTCACCACCAAACACAAAAACCACTCCCAGCCAAAGATGCTTGTTTGTCAGGGATTAAAGGTATTTTCCCTGCCTCTGTCGCAGCATCCTCATTTGGCAACAGCAGCCCTCTAACTCAGGTCATGGTGCCATCGCTCTCATCAACAAACTGTAGGCCACTTTCCAAGTTACACTGGATCACATAAACCTGTGCAAATCATGCTGGAAAAATATCCGAGCAGCCAACTGCCCCAGTGAGGAAAAAAAAAATGACAGAAATAAAAAAAATAAAAGTTCAATATGCAGTCTTGATGTCTGTTAAAATCATGAGAAAATGAACATATCTGGGTTGAGATCAAAGCTATGGGAGAAATGTTGCAAGAATATGGCTGAAAAGAATGGGACAATGAATATATTTTAGACAATTACCTCAGAGAGCAGAGTTCCATAATTTGTGTGCCAAGATAAAAGTAATCCACAACACAGAAACTAAAGAGCTGATTTCATAATGGATATTTTATTCAAGTCCCTCAAAAAGAAAGAGCCTATTAAATTTCCAATTTTAATTTATGAATGAAGAAATGATTTTGCACCTCAGTGAAATTACCAAAGGCATGCTGCAATATGTTGTGCAGGATTACACATTGAACTTAAAAATACTCACATTACTTTGTAAATGCAGTCTACGTTTTTTTCATGTATTTATTTAAAAAAAAAAATATGTTGACCTTATGAAGTGGAGCTTGTGAAACAGTGGGGAAAAAAATGGTTTTCATCAATATTTCATAGAGGGACTCAATAAGGCTTGCTATAGGTGGAAGTGCTGTCTCTAACAATATATCTAGTATATTTACATTTCTTCCTCATGGGAACATGCATGCATGTAGGGCTCCTATCCTCAAAAGGAATATCACAGTAAACTAATCATGAAGCTCTGACACCAACATCTCTCACATCTGTGTATCCCAAAGTGGAGTACTCCTCTAGACTAATTGCCAACGTTAGCTGTACTGTGCACATCCACTGAGACATCATTCAACACGTCTTCACCACTTTAACATGTATGATAACAAAAAAATAATCATCATCTCAAGTTTTTTTGTTTGTTGCAAAGTCAACAGGGGATCTCATCTTAGGCCTTGATTTGGATAATAGACTAACAACAATTTTGTAACCCCGATTCCATCTATTTAGGCTTACATACATTACTGCTAAAATAGCCTAAATGGATGTCTAAACGGCAGCTCGTAAACAAACAGCAGCGGGGTGGGAATGGTCTTTGCTATTGAGCAAAGCATGACACTCTGGGGGGTTGCAGATGGGATCTCTCCATAGTGACAAGATATAATCAGAGACGTCCCTGCTGAAATCTATCCAGGTTACACAATACCCACAGCAAAGGAGACTGAATTTTTAAAAATGTGTGGCTGTTGACCTTAAATGCATGCAGCCTTCTAAAACAAAAAAAGCAATTCTGGCAAAGATGTGACAAAGGCAAAACCTTTGAGAAAAGGAGGAAGTGGGTAGAATGGAGAGAAGAAGAGGGAGGGCTAAAATATGTGTGTATATGCTGGTGTGTATTTGTCCATGTAAGGCCAAGAGGGAGAGATAAATAGAGAGATGGGGCTAAAAAGAAAGGGGGTGACAGAAGTGAAGGAAGTATTGGGGTCACACTGATGGGCACTGAATTGTGTTTTGAATTGAATGAACTCATTTTTAAAAGACTACTGTGTATTTCCCCTTTTATTGAGAGAATAGTCATATTAACATCCTGTTCTCTTTGCGAAGCAAAGCCATATCCGATGATGATTGGGTTTGGGAAACGCTCTGATGGAAAAATAGAGCCCATTGCATCCACATCACCATCTCACACCACATTGGCATATGCGGCTCACTGCTTCCCACTTTTGGCCAAAATTGAAGAGCTTGCACAGAGGAAAATAAATAGATGGTTGAATACCAATGGCCTCTGCCACTGAACCTTTTATCAGTGGGAATCTAACAGCCGTGCCGTTTCAGAATTTCAGTTTAGCTTCCGATTACGGTATGTCCCGGCATTTTATTCCCTACATCGCTATGCTTCATAGCCTTCAAACACTTCTCGGTAACTACCTATTATCCAACAGTTCCACTCCACTGACCCTGCCAATAAAACTTTTCATATCCTTATAAATGAACTCAATTGCCACGTTCTAAACATTTACACTGCACTAACAGATCATCTCCACACCTTGGAATTGACTAAATTCCCTTTTCCTTATGAATATATAGGAGAAGATTAGAGATATGATAGCTTTTCAGATTGCTGCACCCAGTAAAATTAGTTTAGTGAGCATTTACAGACTAAATTGGAACCATTAAATAGCGGATTGAATTGATGGCACATTCATTGTCTCTCCATCGGTATCACTGTAAAATCAATTAGCCGTCACTTTTCCATTCTCAATAAAGTATGATTGTCAGCTACGGATGAATAAAGAAGACCCTGACAGCCACTCAGACCAGAACACCATGTGAAAACAAATGTGTGTGTAAGGGCTGGCAGGGGCTGGCAAATGTGATCTGTAATTGTGCAAAAAGGCACAATTGTCTTCATCAAAAGGCCACTATGCATAGGATGGGCCATTAGTTTAAAAATGTACGACATCAAAGTGATATTGAGAACAGGACAGGCTGCAACAATTGCTTCAGTGCAACGATAAGTAAAGAATGATTATTGAATTTGTATTATTCATGCAGAAACGGTCATTATTTTTTACTGTCATTTTGAAGGTCATGTATAGAATCTTCTTAAATATAAGATGGCTTTGCAGCAAGTGATTATAAATTGTCAGAATGACCACGGCAACACTATAAATATCTATAATTTTTAAATAGACAAAATATGTCGGCTTAGACATGCTGTGAAAACATATTATCATCATATGTCATTATAGACATACACATGCCGTGCTACAATGGAAAAACATTACACCACAGAAAATATGAAATATTGCGCCATGCTGTTTTTTTATCATGTGATAATCCACTTCTTCTTTGTATCAATAAATGGAATGTTGTTTGTTTAACCAAACACTCAGCTGTTCAGTTTGGTTGCAAATCAAACAGCATTGTCTGTCAATTTGCCAGAGGCACTGCTAAGTGTCCTCTGAGATCAAGACTTTCATCTAATTTTTCCTTCTAATGAAATCAAATAGGGTCTCCCAGTATCCCTCATTACAATGCTTTGTGCAATATCTGCACTGAGAGCTCCAACAGCTGAAGAGCCCCCCCTTTTTAGTTTCTCTGTATAGAGTAACATATGAACATGCATATGAAAATTACCAGAGGCAGCAGCATCACATATGTTATTATGCCATAGATGGCACAATGAAACAATGCCAGTTTTCCATTAAGCCATTTTGTTGAATAGATAGAACAGCTGAAGCATTTTTTTTTCTGGATATGGCAACAACAGATTAAAACAATGTGGCCAACAGCCTGATGGACTGCAAGCCTTGTAACTTTTAAGGCCTGCCAACAATTACTAGTCAGGGCTCCAAAGCACTGATGCTAATACAGTGTATCAACAGTGCTTTCTTGATGTAATGCAGAGTTACCATTCCTCTTGCATTTTTGCACAACATTTGCAGGTTTCTTTGACTGTTACTACATATGATTCCATCATTTAAAAAGTGGGGCAATATTTTTTTAAGTTTGAGTTAAACCTTGATCACAGAAAATGTCAACAACAAGATCAAAATGTTCATTCCTGCATTTTACTGCAAATAAACAGAAAAAAAACATCTTTCACTAAAGCCAATGAAAATCGTTTTCATTCCCAATAATTACAAAATACGCCTCTTCAGTGTCCTGAAGGAAATGGTTATATGTAGCTAAAATGCAAGCCATGCTGAGTAGATGATTAAAAAAAAAAGTATGTTCCATTTACAGGTATTAAATCCATTGTTAGGACCACATTGCTGTAATTTTCCAAAAAAAAAAAATTGACGAATCCTCATCTCCCCGCTGCAATTACTGTGGTGTGCATTGTATTGGCAGAGGATTGGTTATCTCCACACAAAGTAAAGGGCTTTATGATTCTCAGATGAAAGGTGAGATGGAAATGCGATCGGGTATTATTGCTTCATGTTATCAACACTTCAGCCTCCAGTATATGTACTGATACATTAGATGCTCATCTCAGAGGTAAATTCTTTGATTTCATGAATACAAATGGTTGTTCACAATAGGCAGGGTAAGAATTCAATCTATATCAATCTGATTCAGCGACTATTCCAGGCCCTTAGAAGAGAATGAAGGGATCCTGCGCCAGCCTTCAGATATGAGCTCAGTGTTTGGTTAGTGCAAAGAGGGAAGGTATAATAAACCGCCAATAGCTGCTGAGCTCTCAGGTATGGTGTGAGATTGACAATGTTTAAGGAGGCAGGCCGACCAGGGTCAGAGGATGTCCCAGGTAGCAGATCAACCTCAGACAAACCGAGGAGCTCTTTAATGTTCAGGAACTAGTGGAAGGTGAGAAAAGCTTAGATGGGGCTTTCTCATGAACCTGGCTGACCTGGGGGAGAGGCTGTAAGGGAGGCCTGGGGCTTCAGTGGAAAAATAGACAGCTGATGTTTGGTAGCAGGTGGGGTGCTGCTCTGTCCACAGGTGCTGCACAGATGCCTCCGAAGCAGAGCAAGCACCAGTTATCCAGGGACACTGGGACCCGCTGGAGTCTCCTGATTCAGTCTCACCCACAGCCCTCACATCTGCTCAGCCATTCTCTAGCAGTAATTACACATGGCACCGGGTGGGCACATGATGGATGCTGGGAAACAAGGACAGAAGTCTGACATGATTTTGTCTTTAAGGTCCAATGGCAACAAATTATGTGAGATTCTTTTTTTATTCATCTTCATCATAATTTAAATGATGTTTCGAATCAAGAAGTGAGGTCAGGCCCAGCTGTTGTTTTCCAAGGAGATTTTTCAAGATGTTTGGTATTTCAAAGCCATAATGGAGAATAAATGAAATGTATGAAGAACTGCTGTCCAATTGGTGTCATAATTGCTATTTGGAGGATTCATAATTACAGAGTGCAGCCATCAGATAAAGGAGTGCAGATAAAAAGGACTTGGGCTGGTAATGGAAATCTGTTTGGAGAGGAATAGTTTCTAATAAGTAATTTTGCCTAATAAACTATAACCGATTTAATCTCCACCTTATCAGGCCAAGATTTCACCACTTTCCTTTTTAATTGGCTATTTTGTAATCCTGCTTCCCAACAGAGCGGATGGTCTGTCTCCCTCTCCTGAGAGTTAGCATGAAATCAGTTTAAAACACTGTGTCAATCTCATTCTGAAGTGGCCATCTGGCCAGTGTACAGAAGCTGGGGATGGCACGCTGAACCATGGGGTCTCTGTGAGGCAATCATCAGCAGATTTACACAATGTGTTAATGCAAATTTAATAGAGACTTCCTATCGGCCACTTTAATCTTCCATGTGTTCTCAGTGTCAGCCTGACCAAAACCTTCACTACCCCAGGAAATCAGGCTCATTGCTTACATACAACACATTCAGCTGCTGCAGCTCCATGTATTTTTCTTTTTAAACATTTGCATATCATTTTCATGTATATCATGAGTGGAGTAGCAGTAACTGTAAACATCATTTCATTTAAACATAACGGTAAAACACTGTAAAGATGTGAATTCAGTCGCTCACTTACACAACTGCAAAGCATTGGTGACTTTTAGGTCTTTTAATTAGCTACTGTACATCAGATTTGTTTTTTTAAATATATATTACCCCAATTTCAGAATTGTAATATGACAGTTCCTGCTGAAAAAATGGTTGCCCCATTTCAGGTTTTTGAAAAGCAGTGCTTCGATGGATTAAAGAAGTCTAAATTGTTGATGTAAGTGCCAACATAACTGATCCTTCAACATGGATTCTACATGGATTTTAATGCTGTAAAATGGATTTTGGCTTATGACTCAACTAGTTTCCATCTACAGGACAAACATACTGAAGTGAAATGTGGGAAATAGTGGTATATATAGATTATACTTTATTCATTGCTGATATTAAACTCACAGCATGCACTAGCACAGCTCCAAGAGTCTTGCGTAAGTGCAGATGTGTACAGCAGAAGCTTGCTGATTTTACTGTAACTTTTAGGCCCAAGACACCAAACAATAGAACCAATATTTAACACCTCTTCACTACTCTAGCAACTGACATCAATGGAGTTGTTGTCAGTATAGTCTCATTCAATTAAAAAAAATTTGCCTTTTAATAAATTGCATTTTATAGGTTGTGGTTAATAATTGCATCCAAAACCCAGTGTGAAAATTACTCTGGAACTCTGCTGTGTAACATCTAGATTGTTTTACAAAAGTATGTCTATTCCCTCTATTCATTAAAGTGTAATATATCATGCAGGGCCATCACTAGAAATCCAGGGATCCTTGAAAGGATATTGCTCTGGGCCCTGCTTAATTAATTCATACACCCTGCTAAGATTTTTATGGTCCTTCTCCAGCTGTGGGCCCCTAATATTATCCCCACCTTTCACCCTAGTCTATTTGCACTGGCTTTTTCCCAGATACAATCTTTAGTTCCAATTAGGGAAATATTGAGTATTTTGAATGTGTGCATAATAAAAAGAATGAAAACTAAATGGAAATGCCAGAACTTATTGTGTCTAAAAATGGCAGCAACAAAAACAGCCTAATATTGCTAACATATTTTCACACTTGGCTTACCATAGGTGGACATGTTAGCTTATCAATTCAACTTGCATAGTACAGTATGTGCTTCTGTTTCTCTGATTCACCAGAAAAAAACAAACCATAAAATGTCATATTGGGTCTATGAACTATCATGTTCATCAGACAATTTGTATAACTGTACTTGACAGAAACACATTTCACTGGGCTGGATTTTTGGAAATTTAGGATTTATTTATTCATTTAGGACACCAATATCAGTGATGGAAAGTGCATTCCAGCATGGTAAACTTGAACATCCCTTGGACAGGAAAAAAGAACTGCCGTACCGCCTGAGGGCAGCTCAGTGAATGGGGCATAGCTTTATTGTTGTAGTGTTTTTTTCCAAAGCTATTGTATGTAGTCTGATCATCAGAAAATTATCCTGGCTGCGCTCTCAGTGACCTTTTTGCATGTGACACAATGGTATAGAAAATCCTCTCTTGTTTCACGTTATTGCAGAAATTATGAATTTGGTTCCTTGGAGTGTCCTCAGATGTAGTACTGTAGCATTTGAAAGCTGAATTTTAACCACGTTGTATATGCTGTAGTCGTATTTACACTAAAAGTCAGTAAACATGGAGAGAAACTGGTACCACAATCTTGCCTGAGTAGTTGTGCTGTTTTTTTTGCTCATTTATGCTGTATGTTGTAACAGCAGTCAGTCTTTCACAAGTAAATATTGGTTTTCTTGGCACATCCTTTTTACATGGAGAACTAATGTTGAATGTTGAATTCCTGGCATTGAATTGCCGCTTAAAGGAGAGGTTCACAAAAATACAACTCTGTCTTAAAATAAAATAGCCAGGTACCCATGTGAACATTGAAACATGTTTTGCTTGATCTAATCATTTCTACTGTTCATAATAGTCATTCAAAGATCCCTTCTCAATGTGAATTCAATATAAGTGATGGGGGACAACATCCACAGTCCTCGTTTTGTGCAATAATGCATTCCAAAGTTTATCTGAGCCTTTATGAGATTTCAGCAACAAGTCCTCTAAACCATAAGACGATATAGGTCTTTTATTCCTAGCCAATAATACGACCCATAGGAGCATTTCATAAATTAGCGCCCCTAGTGGTGGCAGGAAATACAACCCATAGGAGCGTTTTCCGTCCTCATATCTAAACCAGAGAGTAACGATCGCGGTTTTAACCACGTCGTTAATATTGTCAAACAGTCCCTGTTAGGTTACGCTTAAGCACCAAAACTACTTAGTTAAGTTTAGAAAAAGATTGTGGTTTAGGTTCAAATCAGTACATCTAATATGTTACTTCCATTTACGCACGTGACGCAGGACATGACCCAGTTCCATTTGTTGTTTGTTCCGTAAAGTTTAAAGTTTACTTTTATTTTTAAACGGGATTAAAGCTACAATAAGCACTTTTCCCACTTCGGTCCCCCTACAGGTTGGGAGCAGAATTGCCCATTACATTACATTATGCAAGTTTGCCAGATTGGGTAGCGGATCTGTAGTTCGAATGAGACATAATGAGACATTACAACAGCGGTAATGGACAATTCCACTTCCAACCTGTAGGGGGACCGAAGCGGGAAAAGTGCTTTAGTATTGCTTTAAAAAACCTGGTTTCCTGGGGGAAAGTCCTGTGTTTGTTTGACCCATCAACCACCCCAACCTGCTTCTGAGTTTGCCGCTCTTATACTTCATCAAATTACTTCCTGCTTTACTCCCGTCATAATTACTACGGCCGCAGGAGGGTGCTGCCACAATAAACATAAATATGGGTCTTAATTGCTGCTTGAACAAACGACTTATGGGGGCATTTTTTGGGAGTAAGAATAGTGAGATCGTAAGAACACAATCGACTTGACTACAGGTGAAGCGAAGCTTGGTTTGTTTTAGAAACCCCCTAAATGGGAGAGCGAGATCTGTCACAGAAACAATTGTTTTCCTTCTTTTTTCCTTGCAGCCCAAATGCATTCCTCTTCCCATTAACGCTTTCAGTGTTGAGGCAATCTGCTTCTGTTCACAATACTTTAATCTTTTTGTCTACTGTCTTTCAATTCCATTTAATAATTTATCCACCATCATTTCTGTATTTGCTCATTCAACTGTTCTTGTGAGTCATGAAAATATTTAGGAAAGTGGAGTTGAAGTGCAAGATATAGTGTTGCTCCCTAGCGAAAGGACATTTTGTGCTTCTGTTCACAGACAGTAAATAGACATTAGAGACATTGTCTTGCTCTCTTTATTATTTGCCTTGCCCCTGTCAGGCCCTTTGTTGTTTCATAATGCAGCTCTACAATGCCACTACACCAATCACATATGCATCAGTAGTCTCCAGTGCGAGTATTGTTATGTAAATGCATATTAATGAACTTCCCTGTGAACAAGTGCACTGCCACTGGTGTTGGAGATGGAGCAAAGGACATTATGCCCTTTTCTTTAAATGCTGCATGTAGATGGAGTAAACCATACAAACTGAGTAGATATATTTTACAATAGACAGTTAAGGAAATGGACAACAGTCTTTAACATTGACACAGATGCTCCAAGACATATGACAGTCCTACTCACCTTTGACTGAGACTGAGTAACATTTCCAAACTTTCGAGAAACAATTTAATACACCCGTTGAACTCAAAATGACAATATTTATTCTAATCAGTTGAAATATTGAATGCACTCAATTGTTTTGTTTTGACACTCCAAACATTTTTCAATTTCATTGTGTTTATACCTGCTGGACCTCTTAGCTTTTAGGCACTGTCAAATCATTTTGGTCATGCTAAATTCTGAAGTAATTAAAACAGTCAGACACACAGAATGGTTTTTAACTAAATGACATTGTCATATCTGAATAATACAGGGGACTGAATTTGTATGAACGGCTAAGAACAGGTAAATAAAACCTTTGATTTCATTTCAGCGTGAGTGTTTCTTAACAAAAGAGACATGGCTAAAGAAAGAAAATGGATATCAAAATGGAAATTTCCCGGACTGTTTAATTGGATGGCCACTTTTACTTAACTTATCTTTGCAGCCCAACTCATTCACTGGGAGTGAGCATTTCCAATTAGAGAAAATAACCATTTATTCTCTCTTCAAAAGCATGTGTGTTTAGTGATGATGGCATTAACCAGTGTAAACAAATACATAAGACACTCAGCAATGTCCTCTCTTAACCCTGCTTGTGTCTGTCAAATGTGCTTGTGAACACACTTTCACAGGTTTATAAGACACATATGTCATTCAGAATCACACTTATCTGGAAAAACATTTTCAATAACATAAAACATACATTTATTTATAGCTCATAGAAATGATTCTGGCACAAACAGCCACCCTGGAGACCATCTCTTACTAAGTCAATATGACATGAATCATGATGAACAACATTTTAAATGGCACACTCTTACAATCTTAACAACATTGCAAACTGAGTTAAGAACAAACGTTTTCATCCTGTATAGCCTCAGAATAATGGAAAATGCTCCTACATTATTGCCAATTTTTTCCTGCAAGCTATAGAAACTGACATTAATCCCAACTGTCTGTAAAATTGAAGCAATAAAAACCACAAGCAGTGGCATCACATTTTGCCATGGCAATGCTCCTCAAAAATATAGATCCACAGACAAACAGTGATGTAGTTGATTGTTTCAGTAAAGATTCCTGGACTCTCAGCATTCCCTTTGTTGTACATGAGAGAGACATTACACCAATGGTGGAATATGACCTCATTTGCTGCAAAGAGGAAATTTAATTAACAGAGCAAACAGCGTCTGCCAATATGCCTCCGTAGAGACTGCAGAGGATAAGAAATACCTTTCACAAATACCTGCAATACTGTCTTCAGACTGGACCAACAGTTGGGACACATGGCACTAACCCTCTGTGAGGCTTTTAATTTAGACCTTTAAAACCCCATTAATCAAGATCAAAGTAAAGGTACACTGTACTGTACATACCATAACCAATGCACAAAAGCTCATAAGATCATGAAAGCTGCATGGCTCGAGTTTGGACAACAAGAGCCAACAGTGTCCTTTTGTGCTTCAGCAGCAGAGAAAAAACTAATAACTAATATTATCAGCTTTTTTTTTCACTGATACTAAAGGAGATACACTGCATACACATACATACGCATATACAGTACAGGAAGGGAATGAACATATTCTATCGTTTGAGAACAGGTAAATAAAAATGTAAAAAAAAGTATTTCTTAAAGGTGCAATCACCTTGAGAGAGAAAAACACACATATAGGAATCTCTAATGTGAAATAACCAAGCGTTAAAATCTTTGCTGAAAATATTGTGTTCATGTAGGATCTCATCACTCAGAAGAATCTAATTAAGAAAACTTAATTACTTTAATAAGTGGTGCAACAATTAAATCCAAGTTATTGTTTTCTGATGCTGTTAAATGCTGATTTACATCAGTTATATTTTGTAAATATGGCACAATAGCTCTATATTAATTGAATTATGATCAGTTGATGAACACACAAAATGCTCATCTTTCATCATCATAACACAAAACTTCAATTATACATTTGTCTCAAATGTATATGGCCAACAAATAAGTATTACGCCTTTAAAAAAGAAGATAAATAACCCCAGTAATACATTTCTGAAATAGACTTTTTTTTTCTGTCTGGCTAAGTGGATGACCACGTTTACGTATACTCCAGCACATTCAAGTAAAGTTAACATATACAGTACAGTCAGGTGTGTGTACATATATATACTGTATGGAACAAGGATGTTGGACGTCATTAATGCATCACCTTTGAGCTTTGCTAATGACTATCAAGACAGCTCGTGGTGATCTTTCGCTGCCTTTACAATGTGTGAACAATTTCTCAACTTGTGTGAACACATCTTCACATGGCAAACCGTAACAGTGGTGGTGCTCTATTACCCATGTAGCTCATTCGTGGTTATCATTGTTATTACTCTTTGTGCTCTGCCTGAGACTTAAAATACTTCCAGAGAGCTCCACTGAATTGCTGGTACTCTGATGATTGAGTGGACTGATTTGTTTGCCCTGAGAAATGGTTATGTGCTATCAAGAACGAGTAAAATACACAAAGAGCGTTGGCTGCATTGACTGGAAGCACATCTCTTGTCAGAATAAGTAAAGAACAATACATAGCCACACTAAATGTCACTGTATCTAGATTTGTTTTTTTAATTCTTAATCTTAAATGCAACAGCGTAATTGGTTTCTGTGATATTAAATTCATAGCTAAAGTGAGCAGCATCAAAACTTCAGTAAACAATTTTAAGCCTAATTTGGTATGAGACATGACTGGCCCAGTGGCAGTGTGCAACTCCAATTATGATAAGGATTAAGCACATGCAATCAAAAGATAGAACAAGATAATGTGCAAAGATACATTTGGCAAGCAAGCAATTAATTGGAGAAGCATGACACCCTGCCTGCAAAAGATGAGGCAGAAGATGAGGTTTCAACACTTCAATAATATTAATGGCAATGACTACTGATTTTTTTCCTGTTCCTGTGAATTGGCCGCAGTCATCACAGGAAAGGCTGTCTGTATGATTTCGAGGAGCCAGACGGAGCTGTCAGGGAGTCCACTGCGTTTGGTAGCCGCTGTCTCTAACTGCTGCCTGTGCCTAGTGAACCCAGGAGGCTGAAAATGCCAGAGTTCACAAGTTGATTAATGAGTGTGCTGCCACCAGTTGTCAAAATCTGACACTGATTATGAAGCTTCAAGCTTTTTTTATGAGGCAAAACATGAAATACTATATCCTTTGATGAATCAATTTATCGCAAAAATAATTATGATTCACACAGACTGGTTGTGAACACACATTTAATGTAATATGTACTGCGCAGACTCAAAAGCAAATAGATCAGGAGGTTTTGCAGAATTGGCTGAATGTGAACAGATCAAACTCTGATCTTGACAGGCTGATGTGGCTCCCTGAGAAAATACAATACAATGACAAATGGGCTGTAGTACTCACTTTGCAGGAGAAACAGTTTCAGTGGTAGTAGTGGTGATAACATATGTTGAATCTGTTTAGCTGCTGACTGTCCAACTGTTATGAGAGATGATGAGATTAATTAGGAGTGGGATGGCTACTGAGGGAGAGATGAAGCTGTCATTATACAGTAGGTATTGAGTAATGATGACTGCCTTGTCTTTATCCTCGGTGAGACTGTCTCCGCCACGCTTTTAACTCTGACCCAATTAATACCCCAGGTAAACAGGCTCTTGTCGCGGTCACATGCTTATTCCTCCGGAGATTACCAGAGAAATGAAGCTGTACGTTTCATCTGTGCATCATGGTTGGAAAGTCAACTTGACAGAACATGGGGCACTTGATAAACAGTCTATCTAGGACACACACTGTATAGCAGGTCTCTCAGGGGGGGTAGACAAAACCCAAGACATTACAGAGAAACCCACAGCAAATTATCTTGACATGGATGAAACAATAGCAAATTGGACAAATGATATAATTTGAGTCATATAGGCCCCAGCAGTGTCTGGTTGTTTCTTGCACTCTGAGGGATTTGGAAACAAGAATAGTGTTTGATGGTAAAGGTCAGGAAACAAAGGTGGCTCCCCCCATGTTTTCCATAGTAGGAAAACAAGGCATCCCTGTGAAACACTCCCAACACCAAATGTATTTATTATTTTCTTGTTTTCTTGTACTGTTTTGTAATGTGCCTCATATGAGAGGAATACAGCCTTCATTATTCAGGAGTGTTTCCTTGGGTCTTTGCTCAAAATGCAAAGAGAATTGAGGGATTGTCGAAGATGCCAACCAGGAGTCAAGGCTGTCTCTTTTTCTACACACATCATTTTTGTATATTTCTAACACCAAGCACTGGTCCTCACCAATGCTGCCGATTGATATCTTTACTGTCTTGCAGCTTCACATTTAAAAAAAAAAAATCAATTCACAGTAAAGCTTCTGATTCCAAACATGTTACATCTTCACTTGTTCAGCTAATTAGACTTGATTAAACATGAGGGAATGGAGTGATGTAAATGTGACTTTCCACTTAAAAATCAATTACGTTTTTTTTTTTTCTTTAGTCAGAGGAACAAAAGTGTTAAATAAGTTCAGGGGGACAAGGGTCTCTATGGGATTTTAAATTTCAACTGGTATATGGATGTCTCCTTGGTAAGGAGGTGGTAGGTTGGGGGAAATCTTCGTCTAGACTGAGTGTGCACTTTTCAGCAGGAGGGAGCCACAGTGAGTCATTAATCACCCGCCACTGACACTGAAAACCTTCTGCCCCTCATAAGGGCAAAATAACCTCTAACAATGAGAGGAACTAAGTGGCCAGAGACAATGGGATATTGCATGGTAGTTGCATGTTCCTCTCATAAGCAGCCCAGCCAGCGTCAGTTGATGGAGCAGCCATTCGATGCCGCTTCCTGACTGTATACAGCAGCAGGGAGGGACATTACATGGTACTCCTCAGTGAAGCGACCTACAGATTCAAAGTGCAGAGTGGAACGTGTGTCATTTCTCACAATGAAACTGACCCTCTGTAGCATCATTACATGCACATTTGGGGCTGAAAAACTAAAAATGAGCAACAAGAAAACGGCTGAGTTTAATGGCACGAAAAGCGTTACAATATTAAACTTCAGCTATTCAGGAGGCAAACATTGCAAACATTCTTGTTTTTTTACTTTTGATCTATTGCCACACGCACAGATAACATGGACAGTGGTGGATGGAGTACTCGGATCACTAAAAACATATTCAGTTACAAGTGAAAGTCCTTCATTCAAAAACATACTTAAAACAGCTATAATTTATGTATTTATAACATTGTATCAAATGACAATGTAATGCTCGTAGTACCAGCACCAAACAACAGACACAGTTAGCGACTGAAAGCAGCTATGGCTCAGTAGGTAGAGAGCGCTGCTGTTCTCATTAACCACTCGTACATATAGCTATGAAAAGTAATGCACTGTAATTTGTATGTATTTCACATATTTATTACTGTATAAACCACATTGACTGGCACTGTATAAGACCGCGAAGATCCACGTAGAGAGGAGGTCAGGGTGGATGGGTGTCCTCTAAAACACGGGGCTTTCAAGCGGGGGAGCAGAGTTTGTGTCCCGGAAGAAGTTAAGGGGAAAACACACAAGACTATCACCCAGGAAACAGTCACCTTATGTCAGCTAAACTTAACTGCAACGGCCGCTGAAACGACTGGGACCTCACGGTGCCCTGTACCTGGCTCACAGTCACCTTTTCTCGGCTCAATTTAACTGTAAAGACCACTGAACTTAACTGTCACATGACCAGCCGGCGGTCACCATAAATTGGTGCTGGTGCAACAAGCTAATTTATCAACTTTTTGAATCGGTATTTAAGGATCGTTTCATATGTTTTGTATGTGAAATCGTAATATGTACAGTAGCTAACTATAGCTATAAGATCAATGTAGTACAACAGTTTCAACAAAAATAACAATATTTTCCACTGAAATGTAGTTGAGTTAAATACGAAGTGACATAAAATACTCAAGTAAAGTACACGTCATATTGATGCTTAGAGGAATAGTACATTTGAAGCTACGTAGAGGTTCTGTTAAACAGATTGTGTTATCTTTGGACAAAGACAGGCTACCTGTTTCCCCCTGTTTGCAGTCTTTGTGCTAAGCTAAGCTAACTTGCTGCTGGCTGTAACCTTCTATTTAATGGAGACAGTCATAAGATGTGTTGATCTTTTCATCAACTCTCCGCCAGAAAGCAAACAAGGGTGCTTCCCAAAATGTTTAACTGTTCCTTTAGGTACAGCACTCTGAGAAATGTACAGTACTTTGTCACATTCTACCATTGACGATGGGTGACACTTAATGTTTCATTCATTACACTGCCAGGAACATCATAGTCAAAGATTATGAGACACTATCAAAGCATTTTATTCTTGTCTGACAACAGAGGCGAATGATATTGAATTTCCATACTCTGATATTCATCATTTCCCTCATCATTTGTCTGTATTAGTGAGCGCATACAGCTGTCACCAGAAAACAAAAGAGCTGAGTTTGTTCTGCTCCCTAAATTGTGTTGTCAGTATCATCATACTGCACCTCTTTAGTGAAAATAAACTTTGGGGGGGGGGGCAGATTTGACAGAGTGAGACACCAGGATGATTTTCATGGAACATGTTGTGGTACAGCAAAACAGAGAAAAGCTTATTTGATTATAAATCCTCAAACACACAGTTGTACGTATCCGCAAGTCAATTCATTCTTTGCCAGCTGGAAAACGGTAACTCATTTAAATATTTGGTCATGTTTAGTGTTTACTAGATGTAATAGGAGCGACTTGTGAATTCTTAAATTAAGAGATGTTCTTCTTCAATTGACTGTATTAGTCCTGTATTTTAAGCTTACAGTAATTTGGCACCCACGGCCTGACTGATTACGACGGAAAACTCTGAGAAATGGGACCCTCGGCTGTAACACACATTTGCATCCCAGATCTCATGAAGGCCTGAAGCTGACTGATTAATAGAGACAGAGCATGCCAAGCCATATCAGGGCCCCTGCACAGGTTAAGTGGTGCTAAGATTGTTTTATATAGTCTATGATTAGAGGATAAGGAAGGAGAGTTTGATCTTCCAGACTTGCTGACCCCCTAATCGGCGGGGGTCTTTCGATCCAACCTGCCCCAACAACTTCAATCAGACACACTCTTGTGAGTTTGAAACTGGCAGCCGGGAAAAGGAAACACTAACCGAGGAAGGGGATTTGCATTTTTAGATCAGATAATCATAGGAATACATATACAGGTATGTATTTTAAAGATCTGCATTATGTTATTTACATTACAAGTTGTTAGCTAATTGATTCAAAGTCTGAAAAACTATATGACCACTGGTTTTCAGGGCTGGTTTTCAAGAGTTTGCAAAGAAAATTGCCATGAATATTCATCAGGCATGTGTGGCGTTTAGGACTCAGACCTCTTGTCATATGATTGCCTCAGAACTTTTAAAGTCATTACACTTACTTAAAAAATGGTGAATTGGTGAATAACTCAGCTATCTGAACAAATTTGAATGCATTTTTACATTTATCCTTGACACATTCCTAAAACATAAGCGTTTAGTCTTTTAGTGAAGTCACTTGCTGCCTTTATTTTAGCCCCAAAAATCATACTTTCTAATACAAATCGCTGTAGCAGTGGCATAAGACGTAACACTTGCTTCTAAGTCCCCAGCAATCACTCTTCAAGGAGTAATTCTGTGCTGACTGTTCATATTTTCAGTTGCATTTGCTCTTAAGCGTCAGTGAAATACTCTGAATCCCAGAGATGAATACACACTTAGTGAGCAACTAAGTGATTTTTTTAAACCTGAAAATGCTCTATGAAAGTGAAATAGTGTTTTCAACTAAGAATATTGGTAAAATCGTATTTCTATGGGATAGTTGATCAGGAAATACAAAGGTTTTAAGGTTTTTCTGTAATTTGGCCAGTGCAAAATCTCTCCGGAGTGCAACATAATTATCTACATCATCAAAAGCAATTATGGATGCATAAATTGAATGCATGTCTACATCCCCATTGTCCCGTGTATATTTGTCGTCTGCACAGATAACACATCATTAACATTACAATGGAGGGGGAATAATGGAGTTGCCCAGCTGGGGTTAAAGGAACATGACAATAAGTTTGACAAGCCTCAGTCAGATGCTGGGCACACAAAAAAAAGACAACAACTTTTCATCCCATTCAAATGTGGGCGTGTAGAGTCAAATGAATCACAGACATCATAGCCTCAGGGATGAACTGCCATGCTAAACAAAAACTTAACACCAACATAAATATGCTCAGTACCTAAAAGAGAACGTCAGCATTTGAATGCACTGTTTTGCACATTTAGACAGCTGTAAGAATTAATAATAACAGTTGTTTATCGAGAGCAATGCACTTCCATTTTTTTATGACAGCTGGAGTTTGATTGTACTTATTGTACTGTAAGTCACTTTGGACAAACTGAATGAATGGATGCATGAATGTAATGTAATAAGCAAGAAAGAAGGCTAATATGTATATTTAAAAAGAGCTCATTAGGCTAATATGTTTTCGTGTTTTTACAAGAATAGGCCACCAGGAAAACCACATTGTGTTTCTGTTTGACCAGCGACTAATCTATTACTTCTCACTTTTGATTTATGTACTGCCCATTTTCAGTTTGTGTCAGAGTGCTGATTTGTTTAAGACATGCAAATATAAATATAATCATTACTTTACAACCCTAAAGCTAATGCATACTTTTAGACACTGTATTACCAAGAAAAACAACAGCATCAGTTGTTCCAGCAAAAGCCCAAAAATAATGTACAGTATGTTTGCATTTAGGAAAAAAAGCCCTCTAAGGGCAGAAGGAATTTTTCCCTAAAAAAACAAAAACTATACAACTTGCAACTATGATTTGTAACGGTTTTGAAAAGCACTTGATGATGATGATGTCCTGCTAGAGGTGTCAGATCAAGAAATGTTTATGTGTTGTTCTGGAGGGCCTTCACAAACAATGCATTTTTTTTGTTTATGGTTATGTAGCTCAATTAGACCCTTCAAACAATGTACACTATAGTGGGAATGATGTCAGTCTGCAACATCTTTGGAAGCACTATCTATGCTGATAGAATATCTAATGTGTTCTTCTTTTGTGGTTAGAATAAATCATCTATGGGGGGAGCACCACAGGTCAGACAGGCTTATTTGTCATTCATCATGAGAAACATAAATCTTAAGACTGTTTGTTATAGTGTGCAAGAACCAATACACAGGACACAAACTGCAGTTATTCTGCACAACAGGGACCAAAATATGCCAAAGCTACTGCTTGCAAATAAATGAATAACATTGAATATTTTGATAACAGTGAAGAAGGAACAGTAACTGTTTGCTATTAAATACAATTATTTTTAAGTCTCTTGAGAATCTCATAAATTATTTTTCTAGGTTTTTATTAGCGGACAGAATTTCTCCACGGACCCTTAAAAGAAAGAGTCCCGAACTGACTATTTTCTGACTAACTACAAATGATTTTGATTTTCAGACATGCCTCAGTGACTTCAAGTCAATTGTCTAATTGTCAGTAGAAAACTCCAGGCTTAACGTTAGTCCTTTGCATTTTTCCTGTGTGAGTCTGCAAAGATAACAAGTACATTTAACAAATAACATCAATTAGAAATGTTTAATATTTGATCCTGTCATTCAAAAGTTTATGTATTCGTCAGACAGTGCGGAAAACGCATGAAATGATGGATTGTCAAACAGCAATTTATCCCCTGATCTATCATGCTTATCCTCAATCAACAGTAAGTGATAAAAGTATCCAAATGCTTGATCCACATTATTATCACAGACTGCTGTAGTGACTCATTTTGGGCCTTTTTTCCTGAGCTGCAGTCAGCACACCAGGCCCTCTTCTCGTCAGCTGAGACACTCTGAGAATCCCTGGCAGCTCATATATCAAGGGAGATCCTCACAGCAGTACTCCTCTTCCTTTTTCAATGCACAGGGTAAGTATTTTAATTAGTTGGCTAATTGTCTAAGTAATTGGAAGACAACTTAGCTCAAAGAGTAATCAATCTCTACAGGGCTGTGTTCTATCACATCAAAGGATCTGTAATTAACACTGCAAACCATGGGATGGTCTTTGACTGAGCTCGATAGCGTGGGGGCGTATGATCACAGATAACACAGAGGTTGAGGAGACAGATCTGGGAGGCCTCCAATGAGCATGGAGAGGTGTTATCATTTAGACACAACCAGAGTCAGACCCAAAAACTTTAAAGGCAGAGACAGTCAGACCTGAATACGCTTGCTGTGATGCAAGAGTTGCACTCTGTAAACAAAAGACAGATAAAGCCACTGGTTATTAAATACGTGTGTGTGTGTGTGTGTGTGTGTGTGTGTGTGTGTGTGTGTGTGTGTGTGTGTGTGTGTGTGTGTGTGTGTGTGTGTGTGTGTGTGTGCGCGCATTTGGCTGACACATCTAAGCAGCTTTTATTCTTTTAAATTCTGAAAAACAGGGTTTTTATTGACAATAAAAAAAAAGAATTCAATATGAATGCTGCAAAGCTTGAATGTTCAAATGTGCATTCTCCTCTTAAATTTCCCCAAAGAATATCTGTTAGCGTGATTTTGACAACAGAATTGGCAATTCATTAAATGTTTTCATATACCGAGTATCAATTTCACTTTGCAGCAAAGCTCACGCCAGGCATTAAAAAAATTATACATTTGGGATGAACAAGACTAATCATGTCTCAGATTCATCCATTTGAGGCCCCTTAATTTCCCCATTGTAGAAAACAAGACGTATAATGAACAATTATACATAAAGTCAATTTCAGTGTTGTGCAGAAGACTTAATTAAAATTACTAATGAAAAAAGGGACTGCTTACAGTGTGGAAGTTTACTCATCAATTTCAAAATGCTTTGTCTTCATGGACTGTAATGAAAATGACCTAAATGGCAACACACTCCATTTTTTGTTTACAAACAATCATTATGAATAAAATTAGTAACAACAAACCCATCTTTTTATTCAGTCTGAGAAGAATTTGACATAATTGGCCAGATTGTGGAAGGAAACAGACGCTAAACATCAACACCATTACATTATTCTGGGACAACGTATCATATTATCAATTAACAAACATATTCAAAATGCAGAAATGAATGTCATGCTTGTGGCAGCAGCCTAAAATGGATAATTATGATGAAAGATCCAGGGGAGAGCAGTCATTGGAAGACATGATATTCCCTGAAGTGATCCCCTCCCCCTTCGGCCCTGCGCTCCCCGCCGCAAGGCACAATCCTCACAGTGGCACTGACAGATTGACAAATAAGGTTAATAAGTACTTTCCACCTCTCCTAAAGGCTAATCAAATATTAATCCTTAAGGTGTGGTCAGCAGGAAAAAAAAAAAAAAACAATTGGTAGAGGGGAATTGATGGAATTGATTCTCTCTCTCGCTCGGGATGGTAGAAGAATTAGAAGAAGAAGAAGAATAGGTGGGGAGGGTGGGGGGTGTTGAGATGCAACTGTAGGAATTCATTTCAGGCTGAAAATGAACAAATATTTAGATATAAGCGCTTCGAGCAGTTTAAATTTTTAATCCATCTCCACATCCTGGTGGCTCGGTGGGCGCAGTTGATACCACGTGCTCACAGTATTGTGGGTGTGAATCTGGCTCTTGACCTCACACCCAGCCCTTCCAAGACCCTCCACACAGACAGAAACACACACACACACACACACACACACACACACACACACTAATGCACATTATAAACCGAAATGCCATGAAAACTGTCCTTAAAATCAAATTTAAAACAACACGAACACGGGAGCAGAGAGTTTAGTCAGTCATACATGACAAACAAAAAATATATAAACATATGAATATGATGAATATCACCTTGTGCACACAGGGGCAAGAATCGAAATGCGGGACCCTTAAAAAAACAACATATTATTGGTGACAAATTTGAATTTTACACAAATCGCTTTCCCCCCTCGAACAGTTTTCACTAATCGGAAGCCTCGGGACGTCTGAAGGCCTAGTGGACCATGAGAGAAGAAGAGCCACACACTCACGTACTGATAGGGCAAAATTGGATCCAGTAAGAATGCAAAGAAGCTTATCAACCAACACTCCCAGGCAGTGCTCTCTGCAAGAGCATATGTCAACATCATTTATTAGATGTGGCCAGGGACTAAATTATGTATGATCACAAAACGGGGGGAAAAATGGAAAAATAGGATCACACGCAGCAGGTGGATAGAATAATATTTGGAGAGAATATGAAATTATTAATAGAGGCCCTTAAGGGAGAATATTTGTTAACATTAACCAGTGAGACATTTGCAATGCTTTGAGTCTATGATTAATCATATTAGACATTTCAGAATCATATAAAGTTAAGTGAATGTTTTATTTGCTTCCGTTTTCAGAAGAGCAATCCATATTATTACTGCCACTTATAGTTCCATATTAATGTGTGGAGATAAAACAAGACTTAAATCAAACATTTCCAAATTGCATCCAGTAAATCGTGTTTTGAAAAAAGTGAGAAAAAAAACTGTATTTCCTTCACTCCAGCCAAACATATACTAAGTAGCTTTAATATTGCCAGATGAGCAATCTCTCAAGCAAAATACTCTTTAGAGATACTATGTAATTGACTCCACATCTAACAGTATGGAACAAATCCCCCTAGCAGAGGGAGTTGACAAATTGCATTAAAAACACTCAATTGGGCCAGGATTGGATAGAAACTCATGTTCCTCCTTATCCCATTAAACATGAAACAGTTTAATCTCTAAAACTTGCTGACATACAAGGAAACGCTTAAGCATGCAGCCTGTATTTGATTTGTGGAGGAAAATCAAGGTACAACAACATGGCCTCTGAACTACTGTGCACTTCTGTGTGTGCGCAACATGTGTAGACAAGAGCAGAATTTCCACTTGCCTCAGAGAAATAGCATTATTTTAATCAACGTCAATTACAACATCGTTTAATAGCAGAGTTACAGTGAAACCGTTGACATGCATATCATTTGTTTCAGCCTGCTCAAAGTGGGCAATATTAAAGAGACTCAAACTGTCAAATCATCCAAGTTTCTTCTTCAATAGCTTACCCGATTTGAACATGTTCCGCTTCTTTTCATGACATGTAAACAGGTTTTGACATGGGTCTAGTTAAATGTGTAAGACATGCTGAAAAAAAGCAAAAGGGAAATGCCTGTGCAAAAAAAAAAAAAAAAAATAAGAAAACCTGTCAACACACAGTACCTGCTTTAAATCTGTTCCCCATTTCAGGCAATCTGTGGGAACCAGGCCTGTGGAGTCTAATCCTGTTTTCATCCGTACCCCCCAACACCCCCCTCATCTGTATCACACTTTCAATTCCACTTGCTGCTGCCTTTGTGTGATTTTCATTTGATCTCGCTTTTAAAATTTAAAATCTATTCAAGGCTTTTTTAGTTAGATTCACGCTGTTGCCGTGAAGACATATTTATGTTCTAGATTTGGAATTGCAAATCAAGAGTATGTGATTTAGGGGGAATGGGAGTCCAAAATTCCCCGGCATCACCTTTTATGATTCTGTAGGTTTAAAATGTTAACAAGGGTGTTTTAGCAAGCTGATTTGTGCAGTATCAGCCTGTCTCTGGCTGTGTGTGTGTGTGTGTGTGTGTGTATGTGTGTGTGCACAGAACTCCTTCTTATGTAGTAGACAATCATTGTAAACGTACTCTTATTTACTGAGTCTGGTAGTCTGTGGCACAGACGCATTGTGTTTACAATTCTGTAGCAAAGCAAGCAAACTGATATTGGCAATGCTCTAGTTCAGTTTAGATTTAATGCATTTTTACAGTAGTGCAACATTAAACAATAGATTTTTTTTTTTCAAATCTGACAAGTTAAGAAAAATCCAAAGATTTGTTGCATGGTTGCTTTGTTTCTGAACAGTCCCAAAAGTAGTCACACCCTTATTATTTATGTTTCACCTTTTGAATGAGCTTATATTTAGCTTTGCATAGCTTCTTCACTTTGTATCGAAGAGTAAATTTATGCATGCTGGCATGTTTAGGTACTCAAATTTTTCCAGTAGAAACACCACCAAACAGACCACATTTCACATCTGCTATGCATGGCTTCATTTCAGTTCTCTTAGCTTTGCAATGTGGAGCAATATTATGCCTGCTGACATTTTTATGTGTTCTTAATTTTGTTGTTTTTCCAGTATGAACATAGCTGAGCTCTGCAGTTGTGACGCAGGGCCGTTCTTAATGCAGCATCTCTTTGGATGGTTTAACGAAACATGCAGTCACACACCATGATGCATCATAGATCCTGCAACAACCATGAACACACTTGTTGGGAGTCATGACTGAGGTGTTCTGCACTCATATTCCTGGTCATCTCTGTCTCCAAAGTCTCAAGCTGTAGAATTTGCAGAACTGAGTGACAACAATCAAACAAAAACACCAAGATAACCAAGTACATTGTGTCAAGTACTGTACCTAAGTTCAAATTTGAGGAACTTGTACTTTTCTTTTCATGCCATTTTATACTTCTACTCCATTACATTTCAGAGGGAAATTTAGTACTTGTTATGCCACTACATTAATCTGTGAGCTTTAGTTACAAGTTACCTTACAAATTAAGATTTTTTTCACACAAAACACATATAGTTTATAAAATGTTATTAAGTTTTATTATAAATTAAACTACCCAACAATATACAGGCCTACAAGTACAGCTGAAATGATTAGCCGATTGATTGAACACTTAGTTGATTGACAGAACTGTTTTGATCGTTTCCAGTTTCTACAATGTGAGGATTTTTCTGCATTGAGTACTTAATACTTTAACTACATTTTCCTGATGATACTTACATACTTTTTTTTTAACAGTGCTGCCAAATGTCAGCATATTGCGTTGAGTTGCAAAGAGAAACATCTGCATCTAGAACTAAATTATAAGATGCCTGTGTATCCATATGCAATTTACTTGCTACAATAGAACAGTATGGTTTGAGAAAACATAACAAAAGCATCAGCATCTAAGACAGCACCCACTTTGGATTGATTTTCCCTCAGACTTAACTCAGCCATTATAGTGATACCAACGGGACAATATCAATATCGACCAAATTAATAACTTCCCCACTGAAATATCTCAGGCTGTGCTGCAACTGTATCTATTCAGAGTCCATAAGATGCAGTGAGAAAACAAACTTTAGAGTTATTGAATACATTCCTATGAGCCTTTTATGCAAAGAAATTTAATATCGCTGCAGACTCTCATCTGCTCTGCAAATAAATGGTTACTTCTGCTCTCAGATATGACTCTAAAGAGCACATCATAGAGAATTCACATAGGGCCAATTCATATTCCTGAATCACGGACTTTAACATTAAAAAAAAGATACACTTGGTTGTTTTTCAAATGTCAAGGCGTAATAAACAGCTGAATATTGTTATGTGTGCATGAGCTTCACTCAGTATATGTGAGCCTTTGATGATCATTCTTGAAGTCATGTTGGTTGTTGGAATAAGTTATAACTGATAATCGTGTTATGGGAAAAAAAAAAGTATATCTGCTTATCAAAGAATATTACTGCCCTACTTGATGCCCAGTGACGGATTAAGGTGAGCATTATGAACTCAGCCATAACATGCCCCACTTCCTATGATTATCTGACACAAGATGCTGACAGACGCTCACTGTTGACATTTCTGTTTGATATTGGCAGTGAAAAGGACAGCAACGACAGAGACTTACAAAGCTTACAGGACTTGCACAGTTGTATTTTCTTCTTTGTCGGCCTGTGTTGTAGGACTTAGCGTATCATTGGCAGTTGAATGAGCTGTGGTACTGACCTGACGTGACAGACCAGGATCATACATCAGGGCTGTTTCCTCTCTGTCATAGTTGTGTGGTCAGGCCTGACACCTGGAACAGCTGAAACATCACAAATGCAAAATGTAAAAGCTCCCATGCAGAGCAGGATGTCAAAAAGTAGTGCATGTAATGGATAGAAGGTCACAGTGTCGCTGTTTTTTTATGTTGTGGTGTGATCTTAACCTGATTGGTTTCTGTTAGAAGTTATTATTAGAACAAAGACCCTACTTACCATAAAATATCAGGTGAGGTTAATGGCAAATTATTTGTTGCATTAAACCGCAGTTTTTGCATCTCCCTCACTTTTTTTCCCCTAATGGATTTTATTTTACTGAATATTCTCTGAAAGCATACATAATTCTGTGTGAAAGCAAATCTATTTTTCATGAATACAAAGCAATACTAAAAGCACAACTTAAGAGACTATGAATTAATAATTTTGTATTACTGAACATGAAAAATGCACAATTAAGAACATTTCTTCACACCCTCCTGTGTGGAGGCATAGATGATCTACTGTATTATGTTATGCTCGTTAAATCTTAAGGTCTTCTTACCAAGTCCTCAAAAAATATGGCAAGTTACAAATTTTGAATAAACATTCACAACACGTTCATGCAGTAGCAAATGCAATGCATTTTATTTGCAAAATAAGTCAAATCTACTTCTGGTCAATGTTGGTCAAGACTCCATTCATAAAAACATGGATAGTTGAGTTATAGTTACTGCATCACATCTCCAGAGATCTTAGGTAAATTATGTAGCCCCTTCAGACTAATTAGACCTAATTACACCTACCAGTGACATCATACATTTAGGTTCACACCGAATTTGATTTGATGCGCTAGTGAATATTTACAGCAGCAGGTCTGTGCATGTGGGATTGAGTCAAAATTAACTAGTGCCCATGTTTATCGTTATAAAGTAACATGTCTGCCAGTGCAACAAGGTGGCTCACTGATATGTTTTTAATAGTTTTTTGGACAGCAATGGAGGTCTATGGCACAGAGGAATATGGTAGCTTTGACTACACAAACATAGTCTATATCCTTCGCATTCCACTTCCGGGATTGCTCCGGTGCCGCCAGAAATTCCGCCAGATGCATGTATGTATTTTTCCTTACGAATTTATGAGGACTATGGTTGACTGCTCCTCAGATCTCTGCATGGTAAATTGAGACAGCTAGATTTCTAAATATAGAATATTACTGGGCTTATTCTTTAACATGCAATTCACTTCCAGTAACACCAATATCACGTTTGGCCTTCAACAGCCCACTAAGGCATACATACAGTATAATGCACCAGATCAGCAACAATCAGAGACTAATTGATGGGTCTTTGTTGGAGCAGGAAGGTCTGTACCAGCAGCTACGGATGACACATCCCTTCTGCCACCAAAGCCTTTGCTGTCTTTTGATAATATTATATCTTAATAACACAATTCATTTTGCACTGCAATGCACATAAAAGTTCTGCCGGGGTACTATATAATTTACAAATGATGCTGGTGTTACATACAGTATGTGTTCCGTGTAGTCTGTCGCCAAGCTTTTCCTACCTGAAGCACAATCGGTAATGGTTGTGGCCCTGGCTTTTCCCATGACATTTGGAGGTTAATTTGCACTAGTTTCATGGTCATTTATCGATGGAGGCTTCTAAAATTAGCATTCACCACGCTTTTTATTGACAGAAGTGTTTAATAACCCATCAAATCAAACAGGATGGTCAGCCAGGAAGTGCTTCTGTGCAGAGAAAATATGCTCCATTCAAACTGCATACATTTTTAGTTCAAATAATACTGTGATAATTGAAGTTGTTATGCCCAAAAGTTTCTGTAAATTCATTTTTAGTAAATCACGCCAAGCATTGTGACAGATTTATGCCAGGGAAGCTTTGTGGTAATAAATCTGTAGGGAATGATGCCTGATGTTGGGCTAATGTGTGTGGAGGGATTTGCAGATGATGAACCTTCATGAGCTGCTTTGATCCAGATGTACCTGGTCAGTGTAGTGGAGACAGATGGGAAGAGGAAGGAGAGGTTTCTTGTTCTCACCACAGGTTTCCCTTTATTTTTGACATATTTATCGCCTCGCTCAATCTGGTACATCTTTTTTTTTTTCACCTATACATGTTCTGCCTGAGGTTTACAGTGTTTCTCCTCACTTCCTTTCACATTCCTATTCCCCAACTTTGTCACATTGCATTGAGCATGAGTGAAATTGTTTACTTGTGTGGTTGAATGAATGATGATTTACTTTCTGAGTAGCTGCAGAGGATGTATTGTAGGTTATGGGACAATGTACAATGTTCACAAACTTGTATCGCATTTGCAGAGAACCTATTCATCAGACAAAGTGCTCGTATTAGCTGTAAAAGCAGAGGAAAATCATGTGCAGTTTTGTCTAGGAAATTAGTTCAAGCCCATAAATACATTGCACATAATTTTTTGTGATCTCCTTTATAATTCCCAGCTTCCTCCTCCAACCTTATCTTCCTCTAACCACTGTTGTGTATAATTTCACATCCACAGATTCACACGGCATGTCACCAACTCAGAGTGAAATATACTTATGTTCAAAGGAGTCCTAATGTGGAGTGATGGGTGGGCCTACAGTAGCCTCAGAACCGTTGACACACAGCTGTCTTTGCCATAAATCTTGCAAATCCACTCAAAAAAAAAAGAAGAAAATGAAACGCTCTCTTTTGAGTCTCTTGTGAGTGGTAAATTGCTTCAGCTTTGAAAGTAAGTGTAGTAAGAATCCTCCTGTATACACCAACATTGAGCAAATCATTTAAGTCCAATGGAGAAAGGCAGTCAGAGCTACAACTGCAGTTCTATTAACACAGAGCAATTTTTGTGTGTGACCAAATGTAAATAAATAAACAAATCTGACTTCTAACGTATAGTTACTGGACAAGGTTAATCCTGCAGGTTAATAAACACAATGCATTCCCTTCTTAATAGCATGCATGGCCTTGTCAGAGTTCCTTTATCTACAAGCTGTGTCTGTAAAGCTATTATATAATTATATCATTGCATTTGTCATTTGCGTTCACCCTTGGGGTGAAGAACAAATTAAAGCACTGAGTATGTTAGCTTTATAAGCAGAATGTCTGCAACACAAACCATAACAAAAGTTCATAGTTTCTGTGTAATGAATGTTACATTATTTATACTATGAATTATGGATGAACTTGTGCAGACCTGCGCAGCCCTGAATGGGGATAGCTTGTAATCAATCCTTGTCTGATGGACCTCTCCAACAAACAGTTATTAGTGGTTACTCTGTTTAAAAAAAGAAAAAAGAAAAAAACTAACTAACAGGTACAGAGCAATAATATGAGCTATTACCTGCAGTCAAGGCATGCATTACACTTCTAGTCACAGAAAATTCATTGCTAGTAATTTAAATATTGAGATATTTTAGTTGTGATGATTTAAAGATTGTGGCAACAGAGATTAAGCAGTTCACTGATTTAGCAACATTGAAAGGCTTATTGAAGTGAACCCTTTAATACTTTTCAGAAAATACTAAAAAGAATGCACATTAAATGACAGCTTCCTTTGAATTAATACACTTTGTAACTTCACAAGCAGTGGCATAAGCACTGAGCTGAGATAGGAAGGAAACATTATTCATGGTGTTTTTCATCCTAACTCTACTTTATTAGCTTATTTGATTCCCCATTCTCCTCATAGTTGATTCAATACATTTCCTATTTGCATAAAACTGTCCGGTAAGATTATCTTCACTTATTCGATCTATCCTAAGAGTCACCTTGTTCAGGATCTTATATGAATAATGAGATTTTAAATTGGAAGACACTCACACAGAGAATGAGGCATTTACAGTTAATTCATCTCATTGAGTTACATTGCTTAGAGGTATTGGAGGGTTTAGATTTTCATTCAAGCATCATATTTAACTGTGTCTGCTTCCCCCCACTTTACTGCCATTGAAATTTAAATGGCCTGAGCCTGACAGATCCAATATTGCGACCCACTGTTGCTATTTTCCTGGGAGCAAATATATTGTCAAAATCCGTATATTCAGAGAATGAGAAGGCAAAGAAGAGTAATCACACGAGGCCCCTCACCATTGTGCTTTCCCCCTATTTTTTTTTTTATTTTTTATTTTTTTTTACAAATATTATATAGGACCAAACCCCATTCTCTATTTTCCTATTAATATAAACTGATACACATCTGATGTTGCAGGAATGATTTCAGATCTCAAGAATTTGCTTTAAAATATGACTTCAAAATAGTTGTGTATTACTGTGGTAAGTGTTTTATGCAACAAAATAAATTTGTACAATTGCATCACATACTCAAATTTCTGTCACACATGCACACACATTCAGTGATTTGACATAGAGAAAAAGACAGAATAAGAGAGTGGGAAAGGGGGGGGGGTTAATTGGCTTTTTATGACTCCAATTAAATAACATTATGCATATACTGGCTTAACGGCTTATATGTGGCCTCCATTAACAATGTCCTCTTGATTGGTTCTTGAGCTTAAGGTCTCCTCCAACTCGGGCAGCGCTTGTCATAGTGTTTAAACCCATATGTGGAGAAAAATCTTGTGACAGTAAGATATTTTATATGTGTGTGAATAATTTAAAAGGAAAACTACAAATCGTGAGAAGATCAATGACCCTTTCTATACCCACACAACCTGCAACAAGACCGCTTCAAACATTATTTGTCTGAGATGTCAATTGAATAAAATAAATCTAATCATTAAGGCCTTAGTGCGTTGTCTTGAAAGCAAAAGAGAGCGAAAGAAAACAAGCATGTGCCTGTCCTGAAGCGAAGCTCCTGAGGTGTTAACTAATCTCTGGTGGCCAGTCTATGCACTGCCTCCTCTAATTGCTCCCTGTATTTCAGTCTGGTGTGAGAGCAGCCATTGTAGCGAGCGCCCAGTCAGCCCCCAGAGGTCTCACACCTTCATTATCACTCTTTATTGCAGAACCTTATACGGGCACTCGGCACCAAACAGCCTGCCCGTTAAAAATAGAGCCTTCTCCTCTCCTCTCCTTTTGGTGGTTTCAGTTTTAATTACTAACACAGAGCCAAAGCCAGAGTCCTCAACAGGCCTGGCGTTTTTTGTTCACTAATTAAAGCGAGGATGGAGTTTATTGAAGGGACCCTGACTCTGCTCTCTCATCTATTATTAAGAGGGCAGGACAAATCATTTTCAAATTTGTATGCTGAAACCTATCCAGGGACAGGCACGGGGCGGTAAAGGTTGGGGGAAGGTGGGGTGAAATGGTGCTGAACACAGGGGAAGGTGGTTGAGACGCTGTATGTTCAGAGAGCGGAGGGGATCCTGCAGAAGGATAAATGCAGACAACCAACTGTTATATAACGCAATGCAAAGGAAGTAGGTGCAGTAGATTGATGCTAACTGCTGTACCTGTGCAAAGTTTCTGCGATACAGCACACCTTAATGGTGATCATTAAGGGATGAGTGTCTGGTAGACCTGCATCAGTAGTATTAGCAAAGATAATGGCATTGATTGGAGAACCCCCTCTGTGTGCTCTGTGTAAACAGTGGGCATAAATACCAAAACAGCAGGGTGGTAATGTGAGAGCACAATGTCCAGCCAGATTGATGTTCTTAGTGATTCACTAACCCCCTCCGTCTAACATTCTTAATTGCCTAAACAGCCGCGACCGTGACAGATGCACAGGTACCTCACTGAAAGAACAAAAAGACTGCAGACTGGAGAGATGGAAAGGGGGAAGACAGCTAGCAACAAAACATCAAGTAGAGCAGTAGAGACTGTGTAAATAAGTATTTACACAAGTACTTTAAGGTCATGCAAATACTCTAAATTGGATGTTTAGGCTATACAGATTTTTGAGCAACAATATGTCAAAAGTCAGATGTAAAACATTAAGATGAAATTAAGGATTGTTTTTTTTTTTTTTTTGCTTAGGAGCCGTGATAGGTTATATCAATGGAAATCTTAAAAAGACTATTTCTAACTGCATCTTTTACAGTATGTATAAGCAAGTTTATATGTAAGCAAATTCCGCTTTTTTTAGTTGCATATAGCCTATGCCAGCACAGGGCCACGTGGTTATTGGAGTCCAAGAGAAAACTAAAATGCTGTTAACTGATGAGCATAAATTGTAATATAACCAAGATTTCACTGGATTATTTTCTTCAAAAAATGAATTTGTGTAACATCCATAACGTGAGCAGAAATTATTCAACTTAAAGATAAAAAATTAAACAAACTTGACTTGTCAAACTGTTGTGTAACAAATTGCAGATATATACATGAAACTGGCCCCCTAACAGTCACGGTATGTGTGGTATTCATGCTGAAAAACACAACTGGGAGCAAGCCCACATGGAAAATTAGCAACATACAATTAGAGAAAGAAAATCTTCATATCTAGTTTCTAACCTTTATAAGATGAGGTAGTGAATTGAAAAGGAGAAATAATTAATTTAGCAGAGTGAAGAGCAAGAGAATCTTCCCTTTCCCTAACAAGCAGCTCGCATCCTCAGGGCAATTAGTCACTGTCATATGAGGGCAAATGTAGAACCCTTTGCATGCTTGTTAAGTAAAAACTTACACAGAGGTCACTGACATGTACTGTAAAAGAAATGCAGTGTAACCACTGAGCTATGAGTCCAGAGTAAAATAAGCCAGACAAAACTGCACCATTAAAATATATATGTGTGATTTTAAATATAATCCAACTTAGTCTTATTAACCACATGCAAAGTAGTAAATTCATTATTGAATGTACTGAAAGACACAATGGGCTTTTGTTGCTTTCACTGAAAGCTATTGATCACCTTTCTTCATATCTGACACATGTCATGACGCTTGCCAAAACACATAAACCTCCAGAGCGAAACAATACAACAAATGAAATCACTATCTGCATAAAAATATCTACAACTTGGACCACCTCATAATTTTAGATTATTTACAAGACATTTAAAATCAAGTAACTGCAGAAAAAGCAGCATTCTGTCATATTACAGAATCTGGACACTGCTGTTTTTATATTATGTTTCATTCAGTGTTTGTGTAGGATTTTACTGATTTTCACTTAACCCTTCATCTACTGCATGTGCCTGACATATTTCCATCTTGAAAATTCAGCCTAATGCCTCACCCAGTTAACACCAAACAAATCCTCCTTTGGTACAGTAAACTGAAGAATAAAGGGAATTTCACAGCTGTTTAATGTGGGATTGTTTAATTTCACCATTTATATGCATTATACATGTACATTTCTTTCAGGGTGGATTTTTCCAATACATACAGGGAGGGATATATAGGTCAGAGACCCGAGTGCCTTATCAGTAATTCGCCATTGCCTGGTTATTAAGGACAGCTTAGGTGGAGAGGGCTGGAGTACCAGGAGGGGTTAAGGTGAATTGATTGCCTGTGGACATGTTAAACATGACCCTGTCAGGCTTCCACTCCACTCCTAAAATGCACCAACCTGTGCACCTCACTCCAAGTAATCAGCTGTAGAGGCTTTAATAAAATTCAGAAAGCCCCGAGAACTTCGCCCCAGGGACTGTACCAAGTTGGAAATAATCGAAACCCACGGCAAGAGACATTTGCACTGTTACCGTAGGAAGCACAACAAAATGCCTGGTGCTCTGAACCCTTAAAAAATATTTTTTAGTGGGGGGGGTATGAACGTAATGGAAGCACATAGGTTGTTGTTCACTGTTAAACAGATTGGAAAGTAATCACCAAAGTGTCTGTTCCTCTACTGACTGGCTTCAGATGCAGCAGCTTGCAGCAGAGGGGCAGTGGCAGGGTAATTATGGGGTAACTTGGGCTCAATCTGTCTGTAGACACCCTCCCTTTTGGAAGGGGGTGTTTCCCTTGATTAGCCCGACTCAGGGTGAAGCCCCCTCTGCAAACGGCAGATTGAAGTTCATCACAGGGGTCTCAGCTGCCAGTATGTTGCAATGAATTGCTTGCTGTAAGAAGGTGTTGACAGGAGCAGCTGGACATCAGAGAGTGATGAAAAGAAAGGGAAATTCATGGAGAACCCAGACAGAACGGTCCACTGGGGAAAAGACAGAGAATTGGTCATCTGCTGGTGGGGAGCAGAACTGCAACCATTGTAGTCTGGCCTCAGGGTGTGTGTACAAGTCATTTTTGTTTATGTATGGCCTTCATCATGTAGAAAGCCTGCGTTTGAGAGTTAAGAACACTGAAGTGTATGAAGTTCATTCACGCTGATTGATTGGATCACTGCAGCCGCTGGCAATTACTCAAGTGATAACCACCCTGAAATAGACATTTAAGTCAAATGATAATGTCAACCATTCAAAAAAGTATGATATGCCTGCAGCATGTTGATAAAATGACAATAATGGCGAGACTATATTATACACAGTTCTATTTCCTTTATGCCATCTCTTAGCAGGCAGAGTGCACACTGGCAGGAATTCATGTTAGAAAGTATTGAATGTGTCGCTGTTTAAGACACAGCATCACATCTAACCTTGTTTAGCATCCAAATTATAAATAATGACACTGGACAGGCCTTCAGGGTGGCTGACAGAGACTGTGGGACATTACACACATATGTGTCCATGTCTCAAAAGTGCTGCTCCTTAGCTCAAGCAATGGTGACTCATGTTGAAATGAAAATGAGATGTGTGTGTGTGTGTGTGTGTGTGTGTGTGTGTGTGTGTGTGTGTGTGTGTGTGTGTGTGTGTGTGTGTGTGTGTGTGTGTGTTTTGATGAATAGAGATGGTGCCCTAAGGTGAGGACAGACTATATTGGTGTGATTCTACCATTCACTATATTAATGAACTGCCTAAAGGTGCAAATTAGGTTTTAATGGGTGTTACTTTACTAGCTTGGTTCTACCACACACAATCCCTCTCACTCAATGTTCCTCCTGCCCCTCTTATTTTGAAAAAAAAGCAATTACAATTTGCAGCCATTTCAGTGATGCTAAAATAAAATACAAACATTAGCAGCTCAACTTCTCAAGAAAAAGAAAATGCTTATTCATTTTGTGATGACACTTTGTTCTGACTCTGTTCCATCCATACTTGAAATGCCTCAACTCATACTGCCAAATTTTGTCTTCCACCAGCTTACTGTGAACAAAGCCAAACCATTTTGCATGCCTGCGTGTTTGAACCCTTCATGTTGTATAATTTAACGCTCTTTATTTTGCAGCAGGAGCATTTGGATAGAGGAAATGTAGATTGCTACATTTCAAAGAAATAGGTTGAGAAAAGAAAGAAAAAAGTTTACGGGGGAAAAGATTGAGAAAACAAATGCCTTTTAAGTCAGTGGTTTGAGAGAGCAGCTTCCTGCCTAACATGGTCTGTTAGCATACTTGACACCAGCCACTACTTAATTAGCTGCCATCATCTCTGAGCCCCGGAGAAAGAGGGACAGGCTAATGATTAATGATAAAAAAAAATGCCAGGAAAAGAAACCTTTGACAAAACACAACATGTCATCCTGTGTCCTCTACAGACGTGAACTACTGCTGTGATTTACCCTCCTTGAAGCCGACAAAGATTATTTATGCTCACAAACCTGATTAAACTCAGATTAGTTTTTTTGCTTTTCCAAACACAGATGAAATTTTAGAATGATGTTTGCATTTGTAAAGGACACTGTTCCCCCCACAATCAGTAATTGATAAGGTAATTTTGACACACATAATGGCTGACAGTGCAAAGTCTTCAGGGAAATCTGAAGAGTCATGTTTCTGTCTGTATACAATGGTCAGGTTGTAGCATTTTCCATGCTTTAACTCCTCCACTGAATCTCTGAGCATACTGCAAAATCAATTCCTTTATTGATCTATAACTAATTAGGGCAAGAAAATGGTTCAACTAAACAAATACAGGCTCTATAATGAGCCGATACAGTGCAAGACATATTAATTGAGTTCTGCATAATATGAGGCTATTCTTCTATATTAGACCTTGCATGGTGTTCAACAAAAAACTAATGTGACTGAGATTACCTACAGATATCTACAGATACCTGAAGCTGGAACAAAACTGGAACATAAAAACAAAATCATTCATATATTTGTTAAGCTTACAGTTAAAAAGATGTCTTATGTCCACACCAAGGAATTGTGTGCGCTCACGCCAGTGTAGCAATCAGATCCCATGGTTAAAAAAACAAAAAAAAACACCCCTCTGGTGTGACTCGTGTTGTATGCAGTCACCAGCGATCAAAGGCTAATTAGTTTCAGCTGACACGGGGTATGGCCCTCAGGTCAAAGATCATGACTGATGTTATGGAGATGATGGTGGAGAAAGGGAGAAGCAGGGGAGCGCCCAGGGATCTGAATCCTCATTAACCAGAAATTGTTGCTCTTATGTATCAAATCCCAGTCTAAACTTAAACCCAACACATGTCCTATTCTAATCACTTGTATTACTCTAAACATCTGAAGTTAGGGCTGTTTGCGGAAACAGCTCGTCCCTTGGTGTGTGTTTTAGCATAAAGGCAGAAATAGAAAGAGATCAGATTCTATAAATGGAGCCTATACTGTATGTTTCCCCAAAGGCTATTCAAAAAAATCTACAAAAAATATACACTTTGCTGTTTACATCATAGTGCCAGTGTAGTTTACAGACAGACTCATAACCAGGGGCTCCCTCTACAGGCCGACTGTTAACTTATCAGCAGGCAGCTCAGTCTTTTACTGACAACATGCTCTCTCGCAATGCTTCATTTGTCATAGCAGATGTTCAAAACTATTTTCCCTGGAAGCCTAAAATCTGAAGAAGTAAATTAATATCCCCTCCCCTCCTGTTTTAAGTCCCTCAGACTCAGTTCATAGCCTGCACTAAGTGCCCTTGTTGACTCAATTGGATTAGCACTAATATGTAAACACAGGAGGTAAGAGGAGTAATCCTCTAATGAGAGGAGGAAAAAGTGAAATAAATAAGTTAAAATGCCATGCCTTGCCTTTAACTGAGGCAATCTGTCAGGTAAGCTGGATTGAAAGTAGCTATTAAATGTTGACATGGGGATATTCTGAGCTAAACAGTTGTGACCATTCAGTGACAGCGTAATTACTCGTTTGTAACTTAGTTGGATAATAGGAATACAGCCTCTAGGGGATAAGACAAAGACTTGTTAATTATTAAAGCTTACATCAGCCAGGCACTAGAGAGTTGCAATTATTAATGTTGTTGTTCTTGTTTGTGCTTAAACACTACCTCTGCTGTTAATATGATCATTAACCAAAATGAGTGATTGTATTACTCTTGATTTGGTTTGGGGTTTGTTAAACGTATCAGGGCTCAGCTGTCGTTGTTTACTGAGGGATAAACACTTGTGGACAGGTGACGAGAGAAACAACCCACTGATTCTTATTTTCTCAGATTAATTATAAAAAAAATATATTACATCTATAAAATAATTATAAAAATGCAATTTAGAACATACACTTTTTGCTCTTTAGTCATATAGTGCACTACTTTGTTGTGCAGTTACCTATATTCCTTCTATTAAAAAAAAAAAGATTTTCATTCAGTTTAATCACACAGATACACTGCGAGGCTGACTCTAGTCTAATGTCACCTGTAGTACTGCAAAGAATCATTCCCAAATTAAACGCAATATCGCATTGCGCTCAAAATTAAACACATTTTGTCTTATTAAGCAAATGTTCTTGTTCAAATGTTCCCGTGACATCTGAAGTCCTCATTTAAATGGTGCGCTGCTATAACATAACGCCTTCCTGTAAATATAACTTGCTTCATTAATACATGTTGCGTAGATTATCATGGCTCAAAATGTAAATGAGTTACAGCAACAATTTAGGATTTCATTCTTCATAAATATAAAACTTTTAGTATTTCTCTACGACAATGCCATCATCTGACATAATGTAAATTAAGAGAAAGGATCTTGTGATATAGAGCTGCTACTTTACCAACTTCTAAAATCACAGCAGTTCCACAAATGTTTTGTCTATAAAGCTCTTACCAAAAAATGCTCCTCTTGCATCTTGCCAATAGTGATTGCAGGTGTCCACACTGTTGTTGCTGCTCATGAAGACTCTCTAATTGGACCTGTCTGTTGATTGAGGAAAGAAAAAAGGATCCAAACACTGGATGTCAGTACAGCCATAAGTGCGGCTGATAGATAATGTGTGACTGTGACTTATTAGAATAATGAGTTTAACTAAAAGTTAGATATATCTGTCTACAACAATAATGAGTTTTTCTTTAAGTTTGATATATCTTTTTCTCAACTCATATCCATTGTTCTTTATTTAGTTCACCACTTGAGAGACAGTGAGCTGTAACTGCTCTTCAAACTGCTCCAACTCTATATAGCCTTTGTAAAATTTGGAAAAAAATATTGGATGAACATATTCTTGAAATAAACAAACAACAAAAGAAAATGTTAAAGCAAACAAGCAATTATATTTGTTCACTCTCCATTGTGAGCTAAAACCATATGCAGCATTAAAGGGTGTTCCTCTTTCTAATGGGCCCCGTGGGGACGAAGGGGTTAATTGATGCAGATGTTGATCGCTTTTACACACGATGCAGGGAGCATCTCCCAGGTGGCTCCTATTAGAGGCAGTTTTAATGAAGTGCTAAACAGAAGGCTTTCCTACAGTGTGGCCTGTCCTTAGGAATACTCAGCAAAGAAAGCACTTCACAGGAAAACAAGGTCCCCTATTGATCGTCATGCCAAATAACTGAATCCTTTCCCAATCAATGCTTATTTCTCAATTTATAGAACCTAATAGATGACAACAGTGAGAGAAAGTCAATCAGAGAGGCAATGTATTGCTTAGGGTACATGAATGAGTGTGTGGTTGTCAAATACACTGCCGTTTTTAACCTCTTGATGGTAATACTCCCAATAATTCACCTGCAGTTTAATGCGTGAATATTATAAAGGGTGAATTCTGAGGCTGCATATTATTTTGGACTTTAAAAATGGTTAAATTGTATTATTTTATTATCTCACATGCTTTGAGGTAAAGTCTAGAAATGTACAATAAAGGGATTACATTGGGCTACACAGACAAAATATAAAGAATTAGCATACAGGCCATACCTAAATTCACAAATGAATTTAATTCCAAAAAACAAAATAAAGATTCTAAAATTACACAAGAAAAAAACAATCATACTACATCCAGCAATGTGTACTAGTCAGTGGAGGTTGGTTAAAGTGATGGTAATGTAATGGGGCTTCTCACGCAGCGTTACCAGCCCATAGTCACTAAATTCTGCTCATTAAAATGACAAACCCAAACACACAGTTACTCAGGCGTGATCTTCAGCTGTGTATGGCATCTGGCCCTGACGCACCTCCGCCCCCCAACTCCCTAGAGCATCACACATAAATAAACACACACACACACACACACACACACAGTATAACCCCAAATTTTAAAACAATCAGCATTCCATTAATTTCCAATTCAGTCACCTGCCACAGGCTCCTATTAGTGTCCACTATGATACAATATTAGACGTTTATAAATGAGAATGGTGCCTTCCTCCACTTCAGTCTGAAGGAGTTTCTACATTTTCCCCAGTCAGCTTCCCACTCTATCCGTCAGCCTCTTCCATCCTGATTATCAGGAGACACCAATTTCAAAGAGACATCTTAATAGTGATGTCAACGTATTAATTAGAAGTGTTAATGAGCTAAAAGCAACCCAAATTAAATTAATACAGCACTAGACAGAGAGCGAAATTAGCTTCAATTTCTGTAAATGATTCTGAAGTGTGCACAACATATCAGCCTGTCTGAACATTCCCATCCCCCAAAGCTAATCAAGAGCTACATTGCAATTAGCTGCTTAATTAAAGCAACACTCTGCTCGGAAAATCCGGCACAATTAAGTAATGGCTGTTATAGAATGAAGACAGACTGTATTTTTCTTCTGGAGGCAAAAAATAGAAAACAACATATTCTATCCCTAATGGCCTGCAGGGGATTGAGCCAGCCAAGATGTGCCAAGATGGAGAGGTTTCTATCTCACGCTTCAATGGGGATCTTTGCTCCAGCTGGAAGCCTTGTGAATCAATGACAGCAAGGCAGATCAAACTGCCGTGCCCAGGGTTGCTAAGACATCTGAATTGGCACAGACTGGGGTGACTGTATCCTAATCACCAGTTCTGTTTTAGCAGCTCAATGGTTTCCAGTTGGACAGAGGAGGTCCAGACTATTGACACTTTGCACATATTTCAGCAGTGGACCTGTTACTGATCTCTGTGGCTGTGGACACTGTTGTCCTTCTGCCCCTGCTGGTGTGGCTAGAATTTACCAGCACTAAGGGATAAACATTCTCAGAGCCAGAGGGAAAGAGTGTCTGTAGCTTTATATTAACAATCAGTTTAGAAATCCATACATTTGATTCATTTACCCCCCAAAAAAAAGCCTATACAAAGTGGGTGTCTAATTAGAATTCTATGGGCCAACAATTTGTTTTTTACAAAGAAAAAATTCTTATTTCTTGTAATATACATTTCAGAAGCTCAAAGAATGTAGGAGGTTCAGTTTGAATCTGCTGATGACAGCAAACAGTAAGACTTCTCCGGAGCTGTACCAATTCCATACCACATATTCTGGAGCTGTTTTACCACTAGTCCTAATTTCTTTTATTGTGTAGCTGTGAGTAGCTCATCCAGTTTACTTTATGCATTGAATTGTGGGACAATAGCATCCATCAAAAGCACATTCAACAATCTAGCATTTATTATTATGCAAACTGACTTTTTGAGTAATCTTTATTTGGTCAGCGTGAACATACTACAAAACCTGCTTACAATTGGTAATATTGGATTGGATGTTGTCGGAAACACATACAGTAGGTGGTGTCCAAATCCTTGGATCTTTTTTATTCCACTGAAGACTAACAGCTTTTTAGATCATCCTAAATGTTGCAATAACTGCACCAACTGAAAGCACAATCTCATTTCTGACTAACAAAAAAAAAAAAAAACACGCTAAGTTCAAGTCAGAAACCCCCTGCTACTCAGTTATTTTTTTTTTTTTTTTTAAAGTGCCTGAATGAGTGGTGAGCTGTGATTAACAGTCGTCTTGGAGATGGAGTCCAGGGACTGTGGTGTAAACGCCATCCTTCAGCAGGTGTAGGCCACAGCAGAGCATATGCCGTCAAGTAACCAGGCTGGTTTGCTCTACAGAGACTCCACTGTGATCGTTTCCCTGGGCCTGCTTCTGCTGGGAACCAGTGTCACTCACAAACACCATCTGCCTGAAAACAGATCCGCCTGTTTAGAGCATTTATCAGCAGGTCAAGGAGTGGTGCCTTCCTCTCAACAAAAAAAAACACACACACACCTGCTGAAGAAAACAAAAGGAGAAGGCACTTTGCTCTGCTTTTATAGCTCCTAAATTCTTCTTTAAGAATCGTCCATGTAAACATAAAACAGTAAAAGCAGCAGGCACAAGAGATGGCTCAGATCCCACAGTGCTCCAGGATACCTTTCCCTTTGCTGAAAAGAGGGGAAAAGACACCTGAAGTGTTTGACGCTAAATTAGCTTTTCAAAGACAATAATTAGACTTCTCCGCCTAAAGGTAAATTACCTGCTAACCAACTGAACTGTGTTCTAATTATAGGATCCTGCCTCTGAGCCATTGTCAAGGATCTTTGTTCCTAGCAAGAAGATGTAAAACACATTTTTTAAAGAAAATACACGTTGAAGTGGTAAAGCCTACAGAATTCATGGAAACATGTTCTGTGCTCCCATTGCTCTGTAAAATAGCTGAAAAACTGACAGATCACTTGTATAACTGCAATAACCTTTGGAGGATTTAAACAAGATCATTTCATACAGCAACCAGATGGCAGCTATGGTTCCTCATGCGCATTTTGACGGAGGAGGTTGACTGAGAAACACTGGATGGGTGACAACTAGGTACTTATCTGTGCCTTGCATATTTTGCAGTTGATGTCGTGACACTGCAAATTGATTTTTACTGTAAAACACAGTCAGTGAAAGGATATTGAATATTTACACTCGCCGTGTAATAAAACCTACCATGTTTGATGGGGAAGGCTCTGTTGACCTTTAGGTCGAGGTCATTTCTCATTGTTCTACTGGGTTGAGTGCCGAGCCTCCCGCAAGGCGGCACTGTGGATCGCTGCAAAGCCACAGCAAAGGGCCACACATTTGAATTCATCACCCGTGCTGATAGCCTGCCACTAATTAATATGTAAATGTAACATTGTTTGTTTGCTGCTGTGTCAAACTTTGATGTGAGGAGCGGCTTCCAGGTTAACAGAGATTTAGTGGAGATTGAGGACTGGAGACCTGCAACATATCCGAACCAGCCTGTGATCTAATATTTTATTTAAATACATCTACTAATACTGCATGTCTCCATAGCTTAGAACCTGGGAGACAGGCTAATGATATTTTATTAAGCCAGAGTAATTGAGGATCCCATCAAAATATGTAATTAAACACTTAAGCATAATTATCCAACACAGTAGGAACCTGAATTAATTAATTAAAAAAACGTCAATACATCAATTTATTTGAATTCCTTTGTCCCTTTTCTACTTGTAATAATTAACATTTGAATTGCCTTAATTTGTGATGAGTAAAAGAAACTCACTCTTTAACACACCAGCAATAAAGCATGCAATCTGAGCTCACAGGAATGTGTTCGCAGGAAAATGATCATGAATTTTAGCCACATACAGCTCATTGCAGCCGAGAGGGAAAAAAAGGAAAAACTGTTAAAATGTTTTTTTTTGTGAAGTAAAAGTATGTGTGTGTGTGTGTGTGTGTGTGTGTGTCTTTGCTCGCTCACTCGCTTGCCTGGGTATATGTTCATTATCAGCAGGCTGCCTGGGTTTGATGCATACCTGGAGAGCAACTTAATATCCTCAGGCCACTATTACATGTCAGGCCATGAGAAAGATACACACACAAGACAGAGGAACATCTCTGGCCCCGGTGGAGCCATTTACCTTTCTCCAAGTAGGTTCAAGATATTAATTAAGATAAATCTACCTCAATTCACACATTCTGCCATCTGCCTATTTATCAGAATTATGTTAATCATTTCTGTGGGGCAGAAGAATTATTACCCATTTTGTACGTAATTCGTATTAACATTCAGAACTAAATGATTTTGCATTCTGTTCCATATGGACTCCTTACACCATGACATCTTTTCAGCATACAGTAGTAAAATAAGTGACACATTCATAACACATACAGAGTGTAATGACAGCCTTTTCCCTCTGGTACTCCCACAAACAATATGGAAATGTATCCATTCTAATCATACACCGTCTCTCAGGATTTATTCTTAATGATGCACCTTGTGCATTTGAACAGCTATAAACAAAACAATAATCTGATCCGTTTGTCTCGGTGGCTGTGATTTGAAGTGATTCAAGGCTGCTTTTTTTTTTCTTTTGGCCAATAGATGAGCTAGTTAATTAAACTCTGAGGAGATAATTAAGATGAGACGGCTGCTTGAATCACTCCGGTCATTCTGCCATTATCTGGGGCAGGCTGACAGGTGGCACAGGCCTGCATCAGGTGACAGCTCAGCCAACAGATCGCACCATATGATGGTACGGGCAAATTTCATAGCACCCCCTGGTGCAAGACACTTCTGCAGACACACACATCATGCAAAACTACTCTAGATCTATAGAGTTGTGGGACTTTATTTTAGCTTAAAGTTTGTAGCTGTGTGGATGCTGATGGCACCTCTAGGTCAGAATCAGGGGGTGGAAGGAGAGTGCCTGGGCTAAAACAGGGCAGACCACACTCCTGCACAAGCTAAGGACTAATGAGGGTGAGGATGGGGCAAGGCGATGTTATGTGATTAAATTTAGATCTGGAGGGAGATCTTGACCCATGGTGGCCCACGTCTAAGTGACATTTACCGAAGAGAAACACACTGCAGCTGAGGCTTATTAACCTTTTATAGATCTAAGCACTGCCACCTGTCTTAATTGGCAATTGGATTATTAAATAGACCAAATGCAGGGTGATTTGATCCAACAAGGTCCACAATGTGGAGGCTTCCACATTGAAAGGTCCGGTCTGTGACAATGTGTGCATCCACTTCATGTAAGAGGTTCAATCTTCTAAAAAAAAAATGATCTGGGAAGAATCTCAGTCAATTATAGCATTGCAACAAGCGTTAAAGGGGCGCTATGCAGTTTTGGCCATTTCTTTTTACTTGCAGGTTTCTCTATAGAGCTCTCCCTACAGCTTCAGAATAGATATTTGGCAGCTCCTATGTTTACTTGTGTCTGACTCCTCGCTCGGTCAGTCTGTCATTTCCTCTTTCTCATTCCTCTTACGAATAAATAATGCTGCTTTAAATATACTTCCTTCTTTGGCCAATAGTTTACTACATTCAGAGTTGTTTGCACATATATTTTGTACCAGTTCACTTCATTTTAGCCTAAATTAAGCAAACTGCAAAAGTGATGTGACCATAAATTTGACGTTCCCACCATGAAGTATACTATAGCCTTTTAACAAATTTATTTCCCATAAAACAAAATGAAAACAAATATTCCCCCTATTTAATATTCTTCTTGCTGGAAATTGATGCATTCATCAATAAAGTACCCCAATTCAACACAAATGTTTTTATAAAGGTGTAATCAGTGAGTTTTGTTTTCCAAAATCTGTCATTTTCTCATTTTCATTTATTGTGTATTACCATCTTGCTTTCAAAAATAATTCTGAATTCATCTAGAATGAAGATTTCAACTTGACGAGTACTGTTGTGTAGGTATGATGCAGCAGGGTGACGTGCCAGTAGTAGACTAATGTATACGGAGGCATCAGTAGCTAACTTAGTGAAATAATAATGTCCTAAATTTGGCTAATTGCAATGCTGTTTTCACCAATTTTTGCTGAGCAAAACATGTTGACTACATTGTCTGACTGACCTGACTGAGAATTCCATAGAAATCATATGTGTTTAGCTTCTGTTGCCATATTATTTTGCGGCTGGATTGTATGAGGTTACTATTTTTACATATAGCAGAATTCTAACAAACCTATCCTATTGTTGAGAAGTTAATTTGCCTTTTTTTCTTCAATATTGTATCACATTGCAAATATTCTACCATAGTAGGCGTAGATATTTAATTTCAACAATAGTACATACTGTATTTCATTATAAGGAAAGGGGCGATTTCTCTGCGGTATTATCTCCTTGCAACAAACAAACAAAAAATCTGAAGCCAAAAGGTTTCAGAAACATGCATGTTTAACTCCTTAATAAATAGGCTCTCAAACCAGTAACTAGTCCCACTGGAGACGGATGAGTTACATTTTTAAAGTTACATAATGTATCATTTGATTCTGTATCATATTATATATAAAAAGCAGATTATAACTGCTTGTGGAAATGGCCCCTTAAGAGTAAATTACTGTCATTCTGTATTCAGACTGACCCTTGAAAACCTCGGCACTCAAGTTATGTTGCAGATAGAAACCTTGATCCTAGATGCAGCTTTTAATCATCAATTTAACTGTGATTACTGTGTTGATACACAGTGTATTAACTCAACGAGTCTAAAAAGATGGCTGAGCCAAATATCATCAGTACAACAGATTTTCCCAGCAGTTCTAAAACTTGTGTCTGTCCTGTGGTGTTGATACAGATATTCACTCAGAACAAGACGGCCACTTTTATGTGCTTCTTACAGTCAGTTAAGATGACCGACAAGCACTAGGAACATTAGTTCTGTGCCACAAGTCCCATACATCAACTGTCTTGTGACGAGTAAGGAAGGGGATCAACATATTCTAAATGAGTAGACATAATCCCACTGAATGTGGAGTTAAGCCATTTCATAATTAGCAGATTTTCTAATGTACGCCAGGCTTTAATGACCTTTGCAAATGAGAATGGTTGTTTGAATTTCCATCATTCACAGCGTTTTATCCCTGCCATATCTGCCTGATAGAATGAGTGCACCAGTTGATGATATGCATAAGCTTAATGAACAAGTGCACACAATTCTGAATGGAAACTGATGGGCTCAAGCCAGGGAGATTGGAAATGCATTTCCACACCTTGCATATCATTATCATGCCTATAAGTGGTGTCTATCTGACCCCTTAACAATGCATTTCAAGCCTTTTTCTTCAATTAGGTACACTTCTCACTCAGATTTTGCTCATCAAAATATCATTAGCACACTATAGTGTAAAAATATACTAGACTTCTATAGCATCACAACCTTTTAACTATTGTAAATAACAAAATGATCATTTGTTAAACAATGCAGATGACAATCAGGAAGAGTAGAGTATTGCCTTCATAATATGTTGTTCTAAAGTGTTCCTGTGTAGATATTTAACCTGAAACGGAAAGTCAAAATCAAGCTTTAAAAAGGCTATAATTAATATTTTTATCCTAACAATGACTCTGTATAATGTGAAAGTGGCTGCTTATAGTGATTAGACCACAACAATGAATCACTAACTCAACAACAGCTCAACAGAGCATCTTGTAGATTGTTTTGATTTCAGGCACACAACTTGACTGTTTAGGTTTACTCTCACCGATAGAAGCCATGTTGTTTTCGGACACAGCAGGCAGCTGTTTCCAGCTAAAAAGCTCTGTTAAATTTTCTCTGATAAACCACAGAATACACACATTGATTTTGACACAGATATGGCAGAAGTTTCTGATATTTTAGATATTGGTGGAGACCAAAAACAGAGCTAAGAGAAGATTCAATACCAGTCAACAAACACAATTCTTGCTGGATATGTAAATAGGCAAGTGTTAGCGAACAAGCTCGTCATATCAACTTATAAAAAGGTACAGCTTATTTGCAGTGTCCCCAAGTGGCCAAAAAATGTAGTATAATGTATAATGTAGTGCCATCTAGAGGTGAGGTCACAGATTTCAACCAACTGAATACCCTTCCCCTTCCAAATGTGGCCTTCAGGTAATGTGAAAAGGCCCTCTCTTCGGTCTGTCCGTTCGGGGCTACTGTAGAAACATGGCGGTGCAGCAGGCTCCGTAAAAGATAACCTGCTCCCTAGATATGAAGACTCATTTTAAGCTAATGAAAACACAAGGATTCTTAACGAAAACATAATTATGAATATTATCTTCCATTTCTGCCAAGAGATCCCCCTAAATCCTACATACTGGTCCTTTTAAATACAAGCTCTAAAATAAATTGTGATTTATTTCACATTTACTATTAACAGTAGACGTAAAGCACACATTAAAGCTGTAATCTGTACCGTTTTCCACTTGAAAACTACAGCAAAGATGGAGGAGCACCTCGTGACAGTTGTAAAGGTGTTTCTTCTCATGGTTGTTCATTTGCAGGCAACATCTCATCAACTAATCAGATACAATGAATGCAAATTCACATAACTACTGCAGTGATGATGTTTTGCGAGACACAGTCAACCCTACAAACCTGATCACAGTTAATCCTGTATAACTAGAGCATCTCTAAATGAGAATTTGCTGTTGCTATTGTTGTTGGTGGTGGTTTTACCACAATCTATTAGTTTGGTTTTAGGACAAACTCAAATGCCTTACATTCATATTGGGAAAGACACATTCAATTCTAAAGATGTGTCCAATTATCCCACTTTAAACAGAACATCAAATCCACATTAGCCCACATCTGCAACACATTTCCAAATACTAATAGTTAGGATTTCATACATAGCTATAAATGTTGTAAAAATTGTTAAAACAAGGCTATGTTGTACAAACTATGAAACTAACCCTCAGAAATGAACAATTTGAATGAGCCTATTCTTTGAGCAGAGCTGCTAATGATCCCGCAGACATCCTGTTGCTCGAGCGAACGGTGACAGTTGTCACTTCCTGGTACATTCGTGACAGCAGTCTCTTCTGGACAGAGAAGTTTCAGGATATTTAACTTTCCAACTTTCATCAAGTTATACCACTGACGTATTTAACGTATCACAGCCAAGCTGCCTAACTCAGCCCTAGTCAGACGCCTGGTAAGAAGCCACGTGGTGGGCTCTGCTAAAAGCCACCAACATTCATCATGGCTTTAATGCTATCAAACTCTAATCTGTCTGGGATTTCATGTGTGTTAACACAGCTACAAATGTGGAAAGCAAACACTTCAACAGCACTACATAAATGTCTCAATATATTAACTAGACAATAAACAACCTATTCAATTCCAGGGATTTGCATGAGAAACGTGAGCATTAGTGAACAGAGACAAGTCTTCTGCCTTTCTGCTGAGGGAAAGGACGGCTTCAAACATGATCCTTTGTCAGACGGGATGGGAGACACAAACACACAAGCCTCTCGCTTTTGGCAGATCTGGGCTCACAATGCCATAGATTAGTAACAGCCTGACCACAGAGCTGAAATAAGCTAATTGCTTAATTAGCTGACCCAATTCTTTAAGCTCCTTTTAGCATATTAACAAGAGCTATGTAACAAATAGTTCTGTTTTACAGAGGTGGTGTTTGTTTATGGAATTACAATAATGAGGATCAAATACAAAACATATGGTCAATGGCAATTCTTTTATGGAATCGCTGCTTTAGAAAATCAAAGTATTATTTGATTTCAGCAACACAGAGGCTTTTATTTATGTAAAACTCAATTCAGCCTTTGCGTTATCCACATGCAAATGATCCTGGTGTTCATTTGTCATTGACATCAATTTTACATCTGCTCTCTTTCTATATTTTTGTGTGTACAGTATGTTGGGTTGTTTTTAATGTAAAACAATTAACTGCTTCGGGGAGTAGTTTGTCACCCTCTCAATATTTCTGGACATTTGAAAAACGGGGGACAAACGAGAGAGCAGAGAATAATATCTTATTAGATTGAATGATGATTGAAATGGATTAATTTATATTTTCCGCATGCATACTTTACATACATGATCTTTGCTCAGCACAGGGAGTTCTGGGCAAAAGAGCACTATTTGTATGAGATGAACTCATCTATATGCTAATTCATTGGCATGTAGACCTGCTTCATTTCTTCCATTCAGGACTGTTTACCTATTAGCTCTTATAGATGCAAAGGGAGTTGGAATATTAAAACCAAAAAGCTAAGGAATACAGCACATTAGCAGTACATCACCTGTTATTAAATGTATATTAAGGTGGCATTTCTGCCCTTTGTTTAAACTGAAACCACGCCAACTTCCAAGACACTTATTACAAAAATAATAAGCCAACTCTTTTGCTTTAATGGAGACTTGTTGCCTCTGACAAAGGCACAGTGGGTTTTCAGAAGTCCTTTAAAGGACTAGAGCAGACTACACTCTGCTGAAAATATGAGCTCTCTCTGTGATTCAAATGAGGAATGATCTAAAGCTCAAAGACCGAAAACAACTTAGACTTGTTAAGCATTTCACAAGTCGATTTCCAGGTTTTAAGGTGCTATAATGTTCTGTTGTGCGTCAGAATGCAATTCACAACATTACAGAGCACAACACCTGACTTAAATGTTGCTTCGAAACATTAGCATGGCATTATAAAGGAGATGTTTGACAGATCAAGTTACAAGTGATGCCTAAATGCTAATGCGTTTTCATATGAACCAGGCTGAAAGAGATGCAATCGACCATTCCTGATTCAGACCACAGTTGTGTTTAAGAGGATGACACCCCCTTCCTTATTGTCTATGTAATTCACCAAAATTGCCACTTACAGCCTCTAAGAGCAGGACGTTTCATCTCCAAGCTTCCTCTGGTCTTTGCTACTCATCCCATTTCTACTTCCTCCAAAAGTGCCACCACTTCATTAACCTTGCCAGGCATGAGATAAGAGAGGCAGTGCATCAAAGCTGCTTGCCCACAGAAAGAACAGAGCTCTGCATGTCTCCACTACACAGCAGCCATCACACACACACACACACACACACACACACACACACACACACACACTGGCAGATACACAGTGCAAAAACCATCCAACATGCAGAAAAGACCTTTTGTGTTTTAAACTGTCATTCAGAAATATTTCCTTGTGTGCACAGGACATCATTATGTTTTAAATGTAATTCTAAGTAGGGTGAACACATTTGCTTGTTCCAAAGGTTTTAAGGGTGAAGGAATGCAAAATAATTGGTCTGGGTCAGACTCTTCATTGCCTCAGACCCTGCAGACACTTATGGTGTCTCAAAGCACTCTTGTAAGAGGTCAGGGATACAGTGCTGTTATCACTTTGACCTATACACTTAAAACCTCGAAAATGAGAAAATTAAACAAGAAAAGCATGCCAACTTCAGCCAGAGGAGCTCCGGACTTCCTCAAAGTATGAAAGTAGATGGTAGTAAATGTATTAACTGAGTCACAATATTGTTTTACTTGCACCACATACAAATCTCTCTGGTGCATTTAATCCCTCTACCCACAGTTTCTCAGAAAGGAGGATATAAATTATTTTCCTTTGGTGGAAACTGCAAATCCCTGTCTGGATTCTGTTAAAAGGCTTAAAATGTCACTAAATGCCAAGGCTGAGACTCCTGCTAACACGCAGGTCTTTAAGACAAGATGTTAAAGCGTTGAAAGTTACCTGAAATTGATGAGGTTAATATTCTTATCGCAAACTGAGGCTTCTAAGAGAGTGGATATTGAAAATAGCCAGGTAACCCTTCATATTAGAGGCTATCACAAGGATTAGCAGCATAAACACCAATTACACATTCAATTGTTTATTGTCAGTAGTATTTAGAAAACCTGCCACAGTGCATAAATTAAAAGGATGGGATAGAGGTGGGAATTTGCCACAATATAGTATCATCATAAGTATGTATTTCAGTAAAGACGACAAGGAAATGTTCCCAAAATAACAAGTCAAACGGCTGAATGCTGGGCTGTAAATGAGTAATTTACCGTGAATATCCTTCTCTATCCCTTTACCACTGTATGAATATCCAACCACGTTATACTAGCATGGAAGGTTCTGTCACTAAAATTTGAAATAGAGGACAAAGGGCCACCGAGCAAATAGGTTTTTTAGACACCATCCTCTGAGTTCTCTGCCAATGTGAATCAGAGGTAAAATACAGTGCATTAAGTCGACCTCTGAGGCAGCACAGAGGAGGGTAGAGTGAGACATTCTGCTATCTATTAAGACTTGCGTTATGTATATATTGTGTTTTGAAGGAATTTTACTGATCCACAAAACCAGCAGGAAAGGATAAGAGTGAGTCCCTAAGACCATGTGGTAAGCAACTGCAGTGCAGAATCTCAAGCGAGTTGAAAGTTGCTGTGCCGTTAAGGAGAAAGTCTGGCAGAATCCTGCATGCCCGCTGATAACATGGTTGGATTAAGGATGTTTAAGGGAAGTGAAAATTATTCATTTGAGATGGATGAAAGCTGCACTTGTCAAGTCTACCAGTCATGCACTTTATACATTTCATTTCCACTAGCCAGCATGCATAATTTCCCCTCAATGCAAATTTCTACATACTGAAAGTTGTGAGCATATTTACCCCGCTCCCTTAACACATTCTCTGACACAGAAAATGGATCATCTCTATTGAACAGGGAACAAAACAATGCAATTTTGTTTGCAGAGGTGTGAGAATCTAATTTTGTGCAGGAAGATAAAGTCACAAGACTCGGTAGAATACAAACAATAGCTTTCATTTAAAATCATGCCTGAATCAAAAAGAGACAATGTGTTGTTGCCCTGCTCATCAGAATAACAAATAAATACTTTTAGCACATGCCCAATTATCCAAACAGACTCCATGTTTTGAGTGTAATTACTGGTTTTAAGTCACTAAAGTCTCTGCCTCAATATTGGTATAGGACCTTGTAACGGAGTACATATACTGTATATCCGTCTCTATACAAATATTATGATCTCTCTGATGAGAATTAAGTCTCCAGCCTGGATGGCCAATAAATTAGAGGCACGCTTCTCGTTTACTCATCAGAGCTAATGAGCCTGATAAAATTACCTCGAGGATCATAATTACAGGCTAGTGGCAGAGACTCTGGCAGGGACTGGAATATCTCTCTCTCACACACACACTCACACTCTCTCTCACACACACACACACACACACACACTTTAGATTGATACAATAGCTAACCTAAAGCATCACAAAGCACTCACGTCTTATTAATAGAATAACAGCCTAATATCAATGTGCACAAGCAAAGATTATACGTTGTACATGCAGAAAGCCTAAGCAATTCAGTTAATGAGACATAGAAACCTATATTTTTTTTTTTTTACATCACATTTAAAAAAAAAAAATGTTTTTACCAGATTAACATATATAAAGGTGCAGAACAATATTACAATTTCCACCTTTCTGTCAGAGTAGTTAAAACTGATTTTACCACCGTTTCATAGAGATTAAGCACTTCATGGGTAATGGCATATTTTAATGAACGATGGCAGCCTGGACACAAGAGCTCACCTCAGAGGATTCCATTTCATCACACATTCACAGGATGAATTGTTTTACTTATGAATATTAATGTCCCTCTAATTTGAGGCTGTTGTTAATGCTTGTCGCTAGGAGCTTGGCAAATCAGGTCCCATTCCTGTTAAAACCATGTATTAGACACCCCCCTGACACTAAGCCCTCGCCTTTGATTCTTAATTGCAGTAGTGCAAGCATTTGCAGTAGATGGGGCGCAAAGCTTTAATTAACTCTAATATCACACATTCAGTCTCGACTGTCACCCACATCACGCATGGCATTTTGTACCAATATCATCCCCAACTCTGCTCAGCTAGAAAGAATGTGTTCCAAGTTCATGATCACAATTTCATGCATCTCAAAATGAGGGATATGTAGTTTATAAGTAGCTGTAATATATTGACGGCAGTGAATTATCTTGATGTCGTCCTCAAAAATTAAAAAAATAAACTTATTAAAAGCATACGTTGATGCAGTTCTGTGATTACCGCAGAGCTGCAATGCAAAGGACTCGCAGCATTGTTGATTTCTTACAGAAAGCAACGTTTGGTCTTGGCAGTCATTGGTGAAGCTTGTAATATGGGAAGTGGAGTGATAAAAAGTTCAAGGATGTGTTTAAATAGAAAGATGTGTGCCAAAGGAAGCTGTTAAGTAAATAATTGAACCTCTCATACACACTAATCTTCAAAGGATTTATTGGACTACAGATTTCAAGTTTAAAAATACTATAAATAGAGTACAAGTACATACGATTCAGTAACACTTAAAATGCAACATTACAGTACATTCCTTACAAACACTGCGAATGCCATTTTCACACATGAGCGACTCCACACGACGGTTGAACATTTTACTGGCTCAGGTGTGGAGCATTTCTGATGCAGATATTAGTAAAGAGTAAATGTTTAATTAAACCCAGTTTGAAGATAAAAAGCTCAATACAACCTATAGTTTATAAGCCTTCCCTGGCCATAAGCTACTGCTCTACCTAATCCTCTTTCACATAACATTATTGTATCAGCACAGCTGAACATTTTTGCAGCATTTATAAAATTAGCAAAGAAATTAACTGTCCGTACTGTGGCAAATTGGATTTCCAAGTTCTTGCCTTGTGATACAGCATACCCAGGCTGCCACCTACAGTACAGTGTGAGAGAGGAACTACAGTCTGCAACAAAGCAGTTCAACATGTGTGGCTTTCCATTTTACACTCCACAGCCATTCAAGCTTAATTGTCAGGGCTTTTTCTCCTGCTAATATCCTTACAGGAAAATTTGTTAAAATCCATTATTAAATAAATACTGACATAATTTCATTTTGGATCAAGGCTGTTGAAGGATTACACATTTATTCTCATTCCTATTTGCATGTGGAACAGCCAGTGTCCCCGCTGTAATTTGAAAATCATGATATTCTTTTAGTTAGTATAGTTTTTAACACCCAACATCCAATTTCTTTGACCCAGTGCGAGTTGATTTGCTAAAATTATGAATTATACCTCATTCCAATCATTCAATAAATATACAGAACATTTACAGAACAAACATATCCGTGACTCAAGGTATTCTTCTTGTGACACTGAAGTCTAATCAGTGTAAGAGAAAAACTAGTAGCTGCATTTGCCATGTAATTAAACACCATTTCTTTTTCTTTTCAAACTGAAAAACAGATGTGAAAATAAACAGGACACCTCGTGAAAAGAGCTAAGACTGAATAATAAGATATTCAGAAATCCTCACTTCACTTAAGTAACACAAAACAGAGAACTGAAGGTGGATGCTAAACAAAAACAATACTTTAACTGAACCTTTAATTTGAAATATTCTGAAATAGAAACAACACATAATTTGATCCATCATGCTTCCTAATTTGACATATCTTCATGTGCCTTCTCATTAGCACACCAGGTACTGCAGCACTTGAATATAAAAACCTTAAAACATTTTAAAAAGATAATTTATTCAGTAGACAAAGACAATAATGTAAGTGTAGTAAGAATTGCCTTGCGGATCATTCCACTCGTCTTTTACTTCTTCGCCTGAACAGTTTTGAGATGGAAGATTTCCTCTTATTTTTAGCTTTCTTTACTCCTATTCACCAAAGAATAGTGTATATTAGAATAATGCATTCAAATTGGAAAATCCATTCTAAAAGAAAAAAGGATTTCATGCAATACTTACCAAGATTTTGCATCATTTCATTCAGCTGCTGATCCTCCTCCACCTCCCTGAAATTGATCAAAAATCAAACAAAAGTTAGGCATTTTGTCTTGCTTGCATGTCAAGACGTTATCTAAGCAGTATTGCTCTGCATTACTGATCACTCTTGTAATGTGGAGATTGATTATACTGGTAGATGGATCGTGTTACCTCAGCCTGTCTTCATCCAGACCCTCCACTATAGCATTTCTGCCATCCACAATCTCCATCAGTCTCTGCATCAACTTCTTCTCCCGCTGTTGCTCTTCTCTGGACTTTAAATGATCTGTTATACCAAGTTGACAGACTTTAGTGCTGGAAAAAGAAAGTTGACAGAGGTGATAAGTCTAGAAAAAGTCTGTGATCTCTCACCTGGCTTCTCCAGCAGCCTACGAAGTTCCCCCTCCACACCTGGCTGCTGCTGCTCCAGCTCCTGAGTCCTGGCTCTGAGATATGCATTGAGCAAATCATATGGTAAACCTGATTTATTATGCACATCACCTCTACCCCAAAACTATAAACCATCTTGAAAAAATACCTATGGTTTGACAGTTAATATGTTGAAATTCTTTCTATCATTATATAAAAAGGTGTGTAGAAATCATAATGAAAAACGATAACATACTCTCATTAAAAAACATTTCAGGGTAAGAAGTTATTTTACATAATTGAAAAGAAAATGGCTTTGGCACAAAGTTAAACACAGACTATATCCACGACGTTCCACTTCCTGGGATTGCTCCGCTGCTGCTGGAAATTCCACCAGGTGTCCCTCTTTTTGGCCGGATGACTGTTACCTTTCGCTTTCTTTGTGTTGAAATTTTAAACTCTGGTGGATTTATGAGGACTGACTGCTCCTCAGATCTCTGCAGGGTAAATCCAGACAGCTAGCTAGACTATCTGTCCAATCTGAGTGTTCAACAACTTTTGAACGTACACGTTCCACCAAAACAAGTTTCCTTCCCAAGGCTATTTTGCAGCGGCACCGAGGCTCCATCCGGCGCCGCCCATAACAATTGTGATTGGTTTAAAGAAATGCCAATTAACCAGTTTTTCTCCTATCCCGGAATGCTGTGTGGACTAGCCAGACCCTCCTCCGCAGCGCTGTGAAGGAAGGTCTGGCAATGCGAGACTAAACACAGACTAATAGAATCAATTACAACCAAAACTGTGAAATGTTTTAAGCTACAGAACAACTCACATGTATACAAGCTCTGACTCCTTCCTAATGTACATCTGCTTCTTTCGAATCAGGTTGAACCAGTCGACCATTAGTGGGTCCATCAATACGTCTCCCTTCCCCTCTGAAAAACACACAGCATTTTTTTTATGGTATTAATACACTGAGATACAATTTGTGACCCTTGATAATCTTTTAGAAAAGTCAAGTTCTAATATCTTGTGTACATCCATACAAATAAATAACTCAACGCCTGTAAACCTTCTAGAAATAATAATTAAAAAAAAAAAAACATTTATTATCCACTCTAACAGTTTAACGCAACTCAACTAAATGTTTCTGACTTGTGAGTGCATTAAATTCTGCAGTGACAAATTAAGCTCAGAGATTTCAGACAGCAATATTTAAATATCATTTTGGCTCTGTGCTCTCCTGATAGCACATAATACAGTGACTGAGGTTAAAGAGTTAAAGAGGAAGCTGTAGAATAATTGTTTATATATATATATATATATATATATATATATATATATATATATATATATATATATATATATATATATATATATATATATATATGTGTGTGTTTAAAACGTTTACATCCTTTTATTTAATATAACACTCCAGAAGCCTCTCCTCATCCAGAATCATAGCTCATTTAATGTTCACCAGATCAACTCCTTGTTTTCATATGACATGATGATAATAAATGAGGTTTTTGGATGATTTGGCTGGTATGGAGCAGGGTGCAGGATTGTTGAGATGGAGGGTGACTCACCTCCTGGGGCCATGTCAACACTTAATCATGTCAGTAATACACAGCTCTGCACCTTAGGTGTAGGTAATCCTAAATCTGATACTTTAAAAGCGGCTGCACTTGACATTCAGAACATTAACATGGAAGCAAACAAATATTTGATATAATAACAAAGTAATGGGGTCCTGAGCAGAGAATTAAGTCACACTGAGCTTCTATTCTTTGTTTTAATAGCCGGCCCAGTTGCATGTGCATGTTAGTTTTTCACGGCCACGTGCACTATTTAATACGCATTTCACGAATTGGGGAACAGTCTGTGAGAGCCGTGTGGAGGCAATCCCAGCCCGTTGTTTTTTTTCAGTATTTTGGGGTACAGCCCCTTTAAACCTAATGTAAACATTACCGTCATGTGCTGCAGAACAGATATCTTCATTTACTGTATAATTAACATTATTAGTCATCCATGCTGTTGCATTTACTTCCAAATAACACTACATTCCTTTTCCTCACTGAAAGCTTGGGTGATATTTAATTTTACACTGGGTTCAATTTATTTCCTTAAACAAAACTAAATTATAAACTAAAATGATTCATTAATAAGATGACCAACCATTAGGATAATAATCAAAACATTAATAATAATAATAATAATAATAATCATCATCATCTTTAGTCCAAACATTCTCTGGATCCACTTTCTCAAATATGAGGTTTTGTTGTTTTTCTTTGTCAAATATGAAAGTAAACAATGTCTCTGGGTTTTAGACTGTTGGTCGCACAAAACAATTTTGAATGTCACCTAAGGAAATTATAATGAGCATTTCTCATGATTTTTCTGATATTTTATGTAAAAAACATGAATTGATTAATCAATAGTTGCAATAATCATTAGCTGCAGCCCTACTGTAAATACTACAGTAAATACAAGGCCAGGCAATCCAATCTATAATATAATTCCTCATCTAAAAATCCCCAAAATTGTCTTAATATGCAAGTTTTAACATGCAACAGAGGGAATACATGAAGTACAGATTTGTCTTATTTTTAATCAAAGTACAGTGACGTTTTGACAAAGACAGTGGTTAGTATATAAATCTAAAATGTTTAAATATGTCCCCGAAGCAGTAATCATGGTTCACCAAGTCAGACTGGAATACCGGAGTACCGTATTTTACGGACTATAAGTCGCACTTTTTTTCATAGTTTGGCTGGTCCTGCGACTTATAGTCAGGTGCGACTTATTTATCAAAATTAATTTGACATGAACCATGAGAAATTAACCAAGAGAAAACATTACCGTCTACAGCCGCGAGAGGGCGCTCTATGCTGCTCAGTGCTCCTGTAGCCTACCCCTGAAAAAATTAAACTGTAAAACTGTTAACTGAAATATTAACTTAAAAACAACTTGAGAAAGACTGAACGCAAACAAAATGCCCCCAAAAAGAAAATCCTATTCTGCAGATTACAAACTGCAGGTAGTAAAATATGCAGCCGAAAACGGTAATCGAGCAGCAGAAAGAAAGTTTGGAGTGAGTGAGAAACTTGTGAGGGACTGGCGTAAAAGCTGAGGTTACACTAACTCTAATGAAGAAAACAAAAAAGCTAAATCGCGGGCTGAAAGCAAGATGGCCAGAGCTGGAGGAACGAGTCCACAGATGGGTGCTTGAACAACGCACTGCCGTGAGAGGCTTGTCAACGGTGCAGTTACGTCTGCACGCCCTGGTAGTTGCCAAGGAGATGAATATAAATGATTTTGCTGGCGGCCCTTCTTGGTGTTACCGCTTCATGCAACGCAACCGCCTCTCTATCAGAGCACGGACAACGTTGTGTCAGAAACGCGCGGCTGTAGACGGTAATGTTTTCTCTTGGTTCTAAACAAATGCGACTTATAGTCCAGTGCGACTTGTATATGTATTTTTCCTCGTCACGACGCATTTTTGGACTGATGCGACTTATACTCAGGAGCGACTTATAGTCCGAAAAATACGGAAGGTGGATCGATAGATTTTTAGAGTGAATATTAGCCAATCCCAAATGATTGACTAATCAATCAAAACACACACCAAAGCCACATTAACGATAAGGACAGATTAAGTCTGAGGATATGACAGTTTACATCGTGCCATCCCCAGAACAAATAGGATTTATTACGAATTGAATTTGAGTACCAGGGTTCAGTTTTTACGACAAGTTGAGAAATAGATGATCTCCTAGGTGGTGTGCAATTGATGTCAAATTCTGGCCAAGCGATTGCATGCTTAGGCTTCCTGGGTGGTGAATAGGAAAAAAAAAAAAAAGGTACGCAATCGACCAGAATATATATTACTATACCCAAGTCATGTTGACCTTGAGCAAAGCAATCAGGCCCCCTACTCTCACTACCTCAGAAGAGAAGCAACATCCCTGTGGGCTGTCTGTGCCTCTCACCTCATTTGGCTGCAGAAACAGTAAAGACACACACACACACACACACACACACACACGATGGCGAGTGAATGTGTGTGTCCTGTGTGAAGCAACCAGGACACAACTCTGCACCAGAGATGCTCTCACTGAAGCAGCAGTGGGAGTCGGCAGTTTGCACAAATACAATCAAATACCAAAGTTTGTGTCAAGGTTATTCACTGCAAGAGAGCAAAAATGACTATTGCATTGGCATTTTTTTCCCCCTCAGAATAAGTGAGTTTGAGGAAGTGTAGATTTCCAAAATTGCACAGCTTGTTTCTGACATGTCAACAATCAATTTTGTGTGCACATCTAAACAAGGAAAAGGAAGGAAGTGGGTAAAATGTGTTGTAGAGGAAGAATGACAGGAACAAAGTACCTTCCTCACAGCTGCGGAGTTTCTTTTCCAGCTCCACACCCTCCTTCTCTAACTGAGCCACGTTTGTCTCAATATCATTCAGGTCCCTCTCAATTTGCTCCACTGGAATATGATAAGACTTCACCTGATATAAAACAAAAGTCACAGTATTTATAAGTATAGATAACTTTAATTTGAAAATTCCAACTTTGGCCACTTAAAACGTAAAGAAGGTCATCCATTTTATACTGGGAATATAATGAAAGCATATTTGTAGAGCTGTTAATTAATCTCTTAAGAGACTTAATGGAGGGAACTTACAGAGGGTGACCTCATTTCAGTTCTGGAGGCGTTGGGGGGTGACAAATACTTTCCCTTTTTAGCACCTAAGAGGTAGATGAAATAGGATTAGATAGTCCTTTCATGGCAGCTTTTCAGAAAAGCATTGTCACATATGACTTCACCTGATTTATTTTCAGTGGAAAAGGCTGCTCATGAAATCAACAAGATGGCTAAGGCCATGTATGTGTGCCTTTGATGATGACATTTAAAAAAAAAAAAAAAAAGAAGCTGGGAACCAACCTGGCGGATTTCCATGATTGGCTGGAGTCAACGAAGAGCTAATAGATTCCACAGCTGGCCGTCTGGGTGGGGATTTCACAGGCGAGTGACTCCCATGTTTAAAACCTAAAATAAGGACAACAAGGCTTACATGCTGTAGATCTGCAGAGTTCAACCTGCTAATGCCTTTTTCTGGTTTCTCCTAAAACAGAAAAAAATCAAATAAAATCTGCAGGAATTAAAATACAGGGCAGCATTCTTGTGAATTTTCAGCCATGTCAGCCCTGTCAAGTCTGTCCACCACATAGGTCCAGACTGACATATCTCAACAACTTTGGATGGATTGCCATCAAACTTTGTCAACCATTCATGGTCCCCATAGGGTGAAGTCAAATGACTTTGATATTGCTCGCACTTTTCCTCTAGCGCCACCATGTTGGCATTTGTAGTTTTGTCTGAAATGTTAAACCTATTGGAATGCCATGGCATTTGGTACAGACATTAATTTCCCTCTCAAGATTAATTGAAATCACTTTGGTGATGATCCTCTGACTTCCCCCTTAGCGCCAGAATCAGGTCATCAGAATTGTAATTGTCCAATACTTTGGATTATGACTAATTATTGCAAGATACTTAAGACATTCTCAATCTCAACTGTACTTTCTGTTTAGCACAAATTAGCATGTTAGCATATACTAATAAGCTAAACCAAGATGGTGAACATGGTTAACTTTATGCTTAAAGCTGCCACAATCAATATTTTTATAATAACAATGCATCTTATGATGATGTGGAAACAACATGAAAGGGGCTGCTCATAGTGATGAAACACAGATACTAGGGCTGTACAATATATCATTTATTTTATCGTTATTGCAATATTAACTTGCGCAATAAAACACTTGAGTTAGTTAAAAGAGAGGATCAGTTGAAAACTACATTTTAAAAATGTAACTCACTTTATTATTGGTGCTTTTAATGTTCAGTAAAATAATGTTGGAAATTATTTAGTTTTTTAAAATTCAACAAGCCATTCGTTTTATTTTAGCAGAATATTGAAAGCAGCAGAAGAGTAGAACTGAGTACACTTTAATAGCCGTTATCATTAGTGTGATATTTAACGTTATCGCATATCTTTCTCATATCGTTCAGCCCTTACAGGTACAGATAATTATCACCCGAGTCTTGTCTACTCTACTAGTAGACACATCCTCGTATTCTCTCAAAGTCTTTATTATCACTAACAGAAGGGACTCACCAAGGTTTCCAGAACCAAGCTGAGGTTTCTGGGGAGACACTACCCTAAAGTGTTCAGGATCAAACAGATCAAAACGAACAGGAGGTACTGCAGGTGTTGGAGCCATGGGAGACCTTGTTATACTGATGGACACATTAGAGGAAGTCGCGGACATGGATCCAGGCGTATGTTGCTCAGTAAAGGCTTCAGCTTCAGCATGTCTGTAAGAAAGACACAATGAAATAAGCCTTTAAAGTGTGTCACCATTCCCTCCATGTAAAAGTACAGCATTTATCCGATACAGATATGATACACATATAGGCTGAACATAAGGTAAGACAATCCTTTATTAGTCCCACAGCGGGAAAATGTGGAGTGTTACAGCAGCAAAGGGGACAGTGCAATAACAAGAAGCATCAGTAAAAGAAGAGCAAGATATAATAAAGTAGACAGACTGAATGGTTGATTTCACAGTATTGCACATAGAACATATTGATATTGAACAGTTATAGTATACAACAAAGAATAAAAATATAAGAAAAGGCCTCACCTTTTATTTTTGTAATGATAAAAGGTGATGAATGGAAGAATCATCAGCAGGTATGAGAAATGAGAGAATCTAGTGTTAGAGTAGGAAAGGTTCAGGCCTGGCACTCCCTGGGGCTTGTTAGGATGGGGGACAGAGATAGCTGCTGCACTCTGAGCCAGTCAACATTAACAAAGACGGATGAAGCTTGATGGTTCTGCATTCTGGAGAGTGAATAAGCTGAATGGTAAGCGTTGTCGTTGTTGTACAAAGAAAAATCTTTTCAAGACGTTTTTTTGTCCATCTGTGTGACTTTCCCACTTCCACCAAAGTGAGTCATGAGGAAATAGTTATTATAAAGATAATTGAAGATACTTACTTTAAACCTTGCTTGATTTTCACAGGTTTGAGCTTCAATTGTCCCCAGACTGGATCTGCAGACAAAAGTTGAGTGAATGACTTAAAGAATAAAAGCACGATGGCAAAGCAAAGATTATCACTACTTCATCCGTCACGTAAATAACTGTGGAGACAGGGAGAAATCATCGCGTTTACTTTTATTTGACATCTGCTTTAGCAATGAAGTGCACTCTCAAAGCAGTACAAGTTTCTGTACACAGTACACAAAAAAAAACTCCCTTGACTCTTCTCCCTTGAAACACTAACGTGAAGAGCTGATAATGAGTGCAGCTACTGGTGTCATTATCTAGTCTCTCAAAACAATACACTAAAGTAACTGATCCTCTTCTGCACATCTGTATTTAAAAGACCCACATTAGTGTAATTAATCCTAATTTCCAAAACAAGTTGGAGTAATGTCCATGGTCAATATGGTGTCCATATTAACAGGCAAAAAAAAAATGACTTTCCATGATGGGGAGACTTCTATAAAAGATGATAATTTGATGACCATTTCTATTAAAAACTAATAGTAATTGTGTTTCTGTCTGAAAAGCTAGTGAGTGTCAGGATGCCGCAGCCATGCATACCACATCCATCCAAAGAGAATGACAGTTCCACCATGAAAGCTCATTACAAGTGTGAGACGTAAATGAAAGTGTCAGTATGCAACATTGACCTGCCATCATGCTAAATGCACTGGCTGTTTAAATAGGGCAAAGATGACAGAAGGGCTTTGTTTTCTATGAATGCGTTCTGAGACAGACAGAGTGTAGAGGAGGGGTAAGGGGTGGATGTTGGCTACATGTCAAATAATGGATCAAGAACAACCAAAAGGAATTTAGTAGCGCTTGCCTTTGGCAGTTGTGTGTACAGTTGTTGGCCTTGTGTTGTCTTTGTTGATGGCCTTCAGACATGGCGGTTCCTTATTGTTTGTCTGGCTGGTGGAGGGCTGTCCTGCCCAGTTTCCTGCTGGGCCTTGGCTGCATTTATCTTTTCTCAAACTGGAGCTGTCAGCTGAACTTGGCTCATCTCCAAACCTGCAGAGAGGGGAAACCCTCACCATCAGCGTTAGTAAGAAAATCCATTACAAAACCATACAGACGTGGGAAAGACTAGAAATATTCAAGTATTGCAAGGGAGAATCTATTCATCGCCACAGAGAGTATACAAAGTGCAATACTCACCGTCTCTCTGCTGATCGGATGGTGAACAGGCGTTTATTGTTATTGTTGCAGTTTTCCTCTGCCAATTTCTTTCCAGTGGTTGTGCTGACTCTGCTCTTCTCGTCATCAGGACTCAGTGGGACCTTTGGCCTTCCTAAAACACTTGAGGGCTCTGTAAGCTTCCTGTTACCTGTTGAGGCCTCCTTGAGTGGCGCTGCAGCCTGGAAAAAACTCTGCCTGGCCGTCTGCGTCTTATGGGCTGAGGCCATCCAGGACTGGGAAGGTGGAGTTGGACTGACTGGCTTTAGGGTAATATTCAGTGAGTCTGACAGCACAGAAGAAGAGGGGCGTGATGCAGGCTGGGTCTGGCTGGCACTATTTAATCGCCCAGCTGAACTGGCGGGTCCGTTTTTGATCGCAGCTTCGGAGGAGGATGATTTGCAGCTGTTCTGGTGGGCGTTACAGATAAACGTGTCTGGATTCTTCCCAGGTTTGTAGCCTCCTGAATGAAGCACGCTGGAGCATTCACTGCATCTGGTGGAAGTTTATTAGCGTGACATTTTTAATGCAATAACAGTACATGACACAAGGTAAGTATCTGTCAATATAGATTCAATTCTTACTTGAAACAGCTTCTGTGATAGAGCTTGCCATCCACAAAGTGCCTCTGAACCAGATGAACATGGCTCTTGCATGCAGCACATTTGCTAGTGAGAGTTCCATTTTTGTTGGAGCTTTCCGCAAGAACTTCCTTCTGTGAAAGAAAATAAAAATTGGAGGTAATGCTCTATCCAAAAAGGTATTGCACTTACCTTATTAACATTTACCTAACCCACTAAAAAAAAAAGGGGGGGGGGGGGGGGGGGAATCCTCCTTGTTCTTATATATGATCATTTAAAAAGTAATAACAAAGATGTATTGTAAACAACCATCATTTAAAATGTTTGATGATGTGTTCTGACATGAGTACTGACCTGAACAGCAGCTCTGGCCAACTTGGGTGAGGTCTGAGCAGCGAGGGTGGAAGGTAAACGATTCTCAATGGCAGTTTTAGGCACAAAGGTTTTGGCAACCACTGGGAGATTTTTCTTCTCTGATGGCTCCTCCTTGGAGCCCTCTGCTGGCCTTTTTACACCTCCCACTGAGGGAAAGGAAGAAAAAAAAAAAAAAACACTATCATCACTACATTTTAGCACAAGAGAGAAGCAATACTTCAACTTGAAACTGAAAAAGAAATATGTAAGATAAAGCCCTGAATTAAAGAAAATGTGCATTGTTGCAGCTCAAAACATATCTACACAGTGGCTAAGCATTTTTAAACCAGCCATAGTCTCACTGGGAGGCCGTCCTTTGAAGTAGTTGTGGTACTGGGAGACGTAGGTAAGAATGCTCAGCCTGTCTGGGACCCTTAAAGCCACCATGTCTTCTGCATCTAACAAAGCTGGAATTCCCAACTTCTCCTCTGCGACCTGAAAAGCCTTAAGAAAAAAGAAAAAATGACACAGTTTAACAAACAGCCCTAGACTCCTGCCAAGACTACATTTAGTGTTAGTATATGGTGCACCAAGAAAACACATCCAAACCATTTTTGTCATATAAAAACATGGTATTCACTTCAGTAATGTCAGTGCCTACAATTACAGCATGTGTAAAAATGTCAGACAATACAATCTACTTTAAATAGACTAGCAGTATTATGTGGCTCAGCCCAGAGAGGTTTGGAAAGGGCTGCATAATGAATAGCACACTTCCTGTGAGCTTGTAGGGATAAGAAAGGGGATGGAGGGAGCAGGCTATCGGGGCATTGTTTAGGATCAGCCATGCTCATTAAATTTAAAGCAAAGCCTTACTGAATACCAAGTCTGCTTATATAAAAGAAAAGCACAAAAAAGATAAAGATTTTGAGGATCTGGTTGGCTGGTTTTTCCTACAAACACACACAGACAGTTCTTATTAAAATAACCACCTGTAAGAAACATGACACTATTCATGAAATATAGAAGGGTGTGAATTACTGTAACATTCTCATGTTTCAGTACAGGGAGCATCCTCAGACAGTTGATCGAAACTAAATTCTGATAAAAAACACACTACTCTGTGGCCACAAATGTGGTTAACACTTCTTCTTCTTACATTGACATCCAAGAAATAAACGACAGTGGCTTCATGTGAACTGTCATCATGAAGATCCAGTGGCAAGAGGATAGCAAGCCTCATTCAAAATGAATAGCCTGGAGAGCCTCTCCCCTAAGCTCATGTTTGTTGCTGACACTGCCAGGACCATCCAAGACAACAAGGAAGTCGTACAGAGTGCATACTGTAGCACTCTGCAGGGTCTGTAACCCTCAGAGGAAGCTGGTAAAAATGGAAGAAGGTCCCTGCTGTGCTGTTTGGGTCATTTGGGGGTTAACAAGATAAATGAGGTCAAGTGGACAGAGGCTGAGTAAAGATTCAGAAACTTTAAAATTTGATGATAGGAGTCTAAAAGTGATAGCGAGATGTACTTTCTACCACGCAGCTTCTGCTGAAACTGCTCTGCTGCTAAAATGTTGAAGCAGCTAAATCTGCTGCATAAATGCCAAGTCGAGAACAAACACTGTGTGTATCCCTGGATGCGCTGTTATGTGTAAGGGGTTAATGAAATGGATGTTTAATGCTACATCAAATTTTGCAGCTCGAGTATGAACTCTGTTCCACTCAGTGCGACAAAAGGTTAAACAACTTGACATCTTACCAGACTGTTGTTCTCAAACACATCCTCCTCTTTGAGTGAGTCATAGTCTCTGGGACAGGAGAAACACAATGAACAGAGATAGAGAGAGAGAGAGAGAGAGAGAGAGAGAGAGAGAAGTTAAGTTTGCTGGTGAAAAACATCTGACTTGGACCCTGAGGATATCAAATTTCAATTAAAACATAACTAATACAAAAGAAAAAGGCATTATGTTTCTTACACATGATAGATCTCCTTAAAAATACCATTTCATACTTAACAGCAGGACTGACACCACTAACTAAACTAAAACGACCACTGGAAAATATGTGTCAAAATTACAAAATAAAATCTCTTTCAGTTCAGTACTGTGTACCAAAGACACATACAGCCTTGTAGAAAACTACAATTAAGCAATTTGTCCAGGCTGCCTCAGCACTCATCAAAAGAAGCCTACTAAACCAAACCCCGGCAGAATTTAACCTACATTTAAACCACTTCTTCAAAGTGAAATACTCACATCAGGTCCGGTCTGTACTTGTGTATAAGCGCACAGAAAGCCAATCCGTTCTTGAACGATGTCGTCATGTTGGTGATGGCTACATCTCGGTAGCCGTCACACTGCACCTTACACCACTGCTCCAAAGCCTTGATGGCAGCCATGCTCCCAGCGCGAAAGAGACACTAGTGCGCGCAGTAGCCTACAGACAAAGTGTGCAACAGGCTGAGGCTTCAACGTGGAGGAGTCGGAGGAAAGAGAGCTCAAAACAAATTGTGTCTGTTCGGGGTTTGGCCGTGAACTGCGGCGCTGCAGCTGCGTCCTGTTTCCTTCTTTTACCTGAGCGACAGCCGGGGCTGGGCAGCGGGACAAGCTGCTGCTGTGCGTTTCTCCCTCCACTCATTACACTAATTGACACCGACTGCTGATTCATCATTAACAACAGTTGAATTAAACTCAGCCAGAAAGGTAAACGGTTTTTTTGGTGCACTTTTAAAGTGGGCTAAACATGCAAACTGAATTAATGTAGAGTACTACTGGCAAGTGTCCAAATCAACATATCAATAACTTTAACTAGCCTGCTTTTTAATGCACCAATCATAACAGAACACCATTCTAGTGTACAAAACATCATTGCAGTCTCGGTAGTCTAATTATATAGGCTATAGGCTACACATGTGATTATGTATTTCTTAACTTGACAAAAGCTAAACACTGATTGTGTTGTCTGATTCAGCATCAGTTCCCAGTATGGAGGGTGCAATTCCACTTAGCTAGCTTACAATTTAAGGCTGGGTTTCTCATTCAAGGATGCCACTATGAAATGTTAAAGAGTCCACAGAGAGCCCCCTATATTGAAAACACAACCATTAAATTCGACCTATAGGCAAAATGAAGACAGATTTAAATGGTTTATAGTTGTTTGCTTCTGGTCAATACATTCTTTCCTTTAGAGTAGCCATCTGGATTTTTTTTTTTTTAAATGCAAGTTGCAGTATCCAAGTGCTAACAGTCTGACTGAAGGGAACAAATGTAGGCTATATTTACATTGTATTTTGTTTGTTTTTTAGATTACCTCTGATGAGGCATAGAGACTTGGACTTATTTGATAGAATATAGTTGACTAAAGAGCCATTGTTTTGTGAGAAAGGATGTTGCTCTGCTTTTGTAGCCTATAAATACCATATTAATATAGCCTAAATAATTAATTTTTAATCAAATGCTTCCTAAAATTCATCTTTTTGAGGTCCCAGTAAAGGAGGAAGATGCTGTATGTAATTAAAACACCAGGCTTGCTTTCTCAGCCACCATATCGGGGTCAGTGTGCAGTATGAGAACAGAACTGAATCTATGACATTTTTTTCCCCCTTCTTTGTGTGGGGCCTAATTGGGGCCTAATTGAGGCCAACTATTGTTATTTGTCATATTCTGCCCTAATTAGCCCATATTATTGTGTCCTACCAAATTTTAGGAAACCTTGTGACTTGATTTTTCAGCCACTTTCATAAAGTAAACTGATCATGGAGAATTATACTTGTAAAGTTTGTCAGAGCTACGTGGCAAAGTTTGAAGTCATTTAATCTAAAACAGGAAACAAAATAACTCTAATATGTCAATGTGCTTCTCTGACAAAGTAGTTTAAGCTTAGACTGCAAGGCATACATTGTTTATTTGTCACAACAACATGGTCTCCATAAAACGAAACAGAGTAACACGCCTTCAAAAGTTTCACTATTATCCCTACAACTAAATAAGAGACGTGTGGCTGCAGTAAAAAGGAAATGCATGCATTAGTTGGATTTTGAAAACGCATACTGCATGTTGCCTTGTCTGACCTATCAGTCCCATCTATCCTGTCTGAGGACATCTTCATGCCCAGAAGGGGGCAGCGTTACACTGCAGTGCTAGAGACTGTCCACCACTAACCAGACCTGTGGTCAAATGCATTAACAATGCATGCGTGCTACTATAATTTCCATGCAGAAGTAGCATCCATTACTAATATTATTATTATTATTATTATTATTAAAACTTCTTATAGGTATGTTATCAGAAGATCCCACCTCTTATGATGTTGTACTTTGTTTTCAGTAAAGCATGATATAAAATACTGTGTGCAGGTGCAGTAGTTAAAGACACACACATGGGATTATAAAATGCTTCCAGACTCACTGCTGTGAAGTTTAACATGTCTTATGATCAGGGGTGTGCCATATCATATTGTATTACAATAATACCAGTAATATTTTTAATATTATATGATATGAACAAAAAATCATTTTGTGATAATGGAAATATTCTGACTTGTTGACGTAATTGCCTGTTAATTTGGCAACTGTTTAGATGTGCACTTTGTTGTACTATTTATAATTTATACAGAATCAGAATCTCACTCTGAGTTACTGTTGTTTACAGACTAAAGAGATCATTTTTTACTGAATATTTGAAGGCAACCTGTTAACGTTAATGCTGACATATAACACTTATTTTGTTGCACTTGTATGTTCTTGTAATTAATAATAAAATATTGGTAATTATTTTGTCATATCATCAAGAATATTTTTATTAAAGATATACCCTGAAATATTGTGATATTTCTGTAGGGCCATATCGCCCAGCCCTACTAATAATTCACTCTGATATCGCTCTGAATAATTTTGTCTGCAGTTTAAAGACTGAAAGAAAATGGCTTTCATAACCTGAATTTAGCCAAACAAGTGTTTTTTTTTTGTTTTTATAGCCAGATCAAGGATGTTTATAAAACACCACATTGTGTCACATTTTGTGACTTCACCATTTATTTGCCACACCTATTCTGAATTATGATATTTTCATTTTGAATTTAAAACAAGCCCTCAAATATTCATCTTTTTAGATGTACATATATATCTTCATGGAATCTGTGTCACTATCAATGAAAACAAAACAAAAAGTGTACCAAGTTTTTGATTCATATAGTTTAAAACTAAATAGACATGTACCATCTATATACAGTAAACTCACTTTTCATGATTTCATTTTTCAGCTATTTCCATTGTTTCCTGTGAGGATGTGTGGCTGCATGTAGACATCCTGCCTGTCTGTTAAGGTAACCCGAGAGGTCAGGATTAGCTCGTCTTTAGTGAAATCATTTACAAATGATTTGACTGTATCAGATTTCAGCTGCACCCTGATAGACTGATATGATAAGAACTGACCTGTGTACATTCATTCAGAGTTGACAACCTCAGTCACATTGATGACGTGTTGAAAACGGCGTTCTGAATATTTAAATAAAATTGTCCAGAAAATGTCATCAAAGAGTTTACTTGGAATATACCATGAAGATAAAATTGAAAATAGTGTGACAAGATAAGTACTTGTTTATCATTTTTTAATTGGAAAATCATGTAGAAGATGACTATAACATTATATGCTCAGCTAAATAATGAAGCTCCTCATCCCAGATAGGTTTAGTAAAGTATGTTCCTGCATATTAATAGTTATAGTATTAATAGCTTTTTATTATTACTATCTGTACAAACAGGAAGTAGGAAAACTATCCATCATTGTGCATGGCATCATCTTCCTGTGTTTGTGACTGTGTGTCGCCTCCTGACATGTTTACAGTGCTGTGGATCTCGGCCTCGTGCTCTCTGGCTTTGGCCCTCAGCTTGGCGATGCTGCAGGAGCGGAGCTCCTCTGAGCTCGGCCCCTCCGGCCTCTCCCACTTCCCCGACCTCTGGGTCACAGGCTGCATGCGCACGCTCAGCGCAGCACCCGCCGCTTTTGTCCATGGATAGTTTTCTCCTTCCTGCCGTCTCTCCCACTGCTCGCCGTCAGAACCTTCTGTCTGCTGTTTTAAACTCCTGCTCGCCTTCTCAGACGTTTCATCATTGTCTCTTTTTACGTAAGGCTCTGCAAGCTGGCCCTGGAGCTTCAGCTGCCGCCTCATCTTGGCACGGCGGTTTTGAAACCAAACCTGAAAAGTGAAAATGAAGGAATAATAAATATAAATGATACGCAAGTATAAATAAATAAGCAAATACATTTGTAATATAACAACTTGTAACCTGAGTTTTAGGTTGTAATTATTCCTCCCATCCACAAGAGCCGTGAAACAAATCCCTGACTAAAGAAAATTGCATTAAAAGGACAAACTTTGGAAAAGTTTTATTTCACTTAACTAACTTTGACTGCTGAAGCTTCATATTGGTCTCAGCTGACATTTGGAAAGCACTTTGGCAAGTACTGACAATTTCAGCCTCCATCTCTTACAGTGTAGCCGTGTTACTAAGGAATCTCTTTGCGGCCAGCACGGACAAGTACAGAAACCAATGACGAATATAATTGTGAAATGTGAGTATATTTTTAAGGTGGACTTGGAAAAAATATGAACCTATACTTTAAAGCTATTGCATTTATACTGACAGAAATATAAATTTTTGAGACAGCCTTTCTTTGCTGTAACATGATGCATCTCCCTGGAATTCAGCATCACATTGTTGGTATTTTTGAAAATGTTAACATCTTGAATAGAATTAAGAAATGTGTGTGGATTTAAATAATGTTAATCTCTCAGTGCTAGTTGGTACTGATGGACCTGCAAAAGAGTTTGTAGGGCTAAAGAGCTTTATTTGCACACTGTAAACATTTAAATGAAATATCAGTGAGTTGAATGAGTATGAAGCGAATATTTCCAGAAGAAGTTCAGTGTACCAATTACCTGTACTCTGGCCTCGATGAGGTCCAGTCTGAGGGCCAGGGCTTCCCTCATGAAGATGTCTGGGTAGTGGGTGGTCTCGAAGGCCTTCTCCAGCTCCTCCAGCTGCCAGCTGCTGTAGTTGGCCCGTGCACGACGCTGCTTCACTGGCCTCTGTTCATCTGGAAAGCACAGCGCAAGCACCAATTACACAATCGCCAACGGGTGACAAGGAACTAATGGCTCTAGATTGGATAATTAGCACCGCGATCATTAGGCCCACTTTAACACTGCTTGATAATTGATTGTTAGTTACAAGCCGTTAGCCAATCTTTTGTAAACATTTACACTGCGATCAGATGGTGCTCACTGACTGTCTTAGAGACTGTGGTCAAACTGTGCCAGTTTGGCTGTGCACTATCTCCATAAGTCCTGTATTTTCCGCCCCTTTTTGGCCACAACAGCTGTTATTTTGAACTCACCTATGCCCTCTGTGAGTGGCCCCATCCCGACTGCCTGTGTTGCCAGGAGAAAAGCTTCCTTGCAAGGCTCTGGCTGCAGATAATTCCTCAAGGATTCATAGCTGATAAAGGGCCCCGGGATCAGAATCTGAGGTTGAGATCCCAGTCTGGTTGGGAATGCAGGAAAAAAGTGAGCTGCAGGTGAATGGAAAACTGCAGGCAGGAGAGTAGATACCAGTTGCCCTGGGCCAAACATGTCCATGCTGTTGTTAGTCCAATATTAAGTGTCAGTCCACTGAAAAGGGCCAGGTTGACTCCTACAGGGATGTTGACGGAATGGTTAAATGCATCCCAAAGTCCATGAAAATTAGAAGAGAAAACAGTGATGGTTGTCCACTACATGTATCTGTCCAGTTGGATGGTAAAGCTGCTGCATGTGTCTGAGGGGCTCAGCAGGTATGCAGGTTGCCTGAAGAGTACAGGTAATGCTTGAGTAGTGGAGGTGGTCTCACCTTAGTTTTCTGTGCTTCTTCTCCAAATCCTCTCCCCCGCCTTTCCTAGTCACATGACCTCCAAACAGACAGCAGGGCTTGGTTTTCAGACGGAGGTGAAAATGCAACCTGTGATTCATCTCTCAGTGGATTATCAGGTACTCCATCAGTGTTTGCTGTATTTGTCATTACTTTTCCAACTGCAATCTGTTTCTCACATTTTAGTGGAAGGGTATGTGTCCCCTGGATTTTTCTCTCTTTCTGCCTACCTGGGACAAGTTGCAACATCTCTGGCTTCTGAAATTTCAATCAGTGAGATGGACAGGAGCTCAGTGTCTGGAAACTCAGATGTGTATGCATATTTAGACACATTTGCCTTAAAAGATTTGCACCACTCTTATCTGGTCTGTTTAACAGTTGTCAAATATAATAAGAACAAATTACTGCAAAGGACCCATAATCAAAAGACAAGCTGTTCATTCCTAAGGGATGAAAACAAGCACAAAAGCAGCAGACCCTGAACAACAGGTTCCAGGATAAACACACTTCTCCTGACAGCGAAGAGACAGACATGAAAGCTCATTTGATGAATGTTAATAATCCCTCCTAGTAACTTTGGTTTACTCTATTGTTGATTTAATGAAAAATAAAAAAAATCTAAAGTTGGGGTGTTTATTTTCCACATCACCAAGACAGAATGTGCAAAACTGATGATGCCTGGTAACTTAATGAGTAGTGGCAGTGTACACACACAAATCCCTTTTTTACATGAGAGTAGAAATCTACTAATGAAATATTAAATGATGTAAACCAGGTGGAATGAAAATGTGACACCTGTGAGAATAACAAACACCTAAATTATTGCACCTAACTACTACAGTGGAATAAATGTTCCTTTTGCATGGCATACTTTAAATTCTTATAAGACTTATGATCATACATTTATATTTGAAACTTTGACAACCCTAATTTATGGATTTATGGAAAAGGTAGCCACCGGCTGCCATATTTGGAAGGAAAAAGAATTGCTACTTGAGAATTGGGTTAAAACTATTTATTTTGCAGCGCGCTGATTTTTTTCATACACATGGTCTGATATAGTCCGATATCTCGTTAAATGGCCTGAGTTTTTGTCTGAATGCAGCATTCACAATATTCAATTCTTCTGTTTGACTTTTGGTCGCCTACTACTTGCTACTGCATACTTTGAGCTACGAAACCATTCAAATATCAAAATATTTAGCTCTTTAAGGACATTTGTGCTTGTGTTCTACTTTTTTCTACCATTGTTACTTTTTAAAATATAAAGCTTTTTTCATTTTATGTTGAAATTTAATGGAGCAATCTTCAGATCCTCTTCAGGTTTCTTCTCTAGCACCAGCAATTAGGCACTGCAGACTCTGACTCTGGGTTCAATCCCCAGTCCGGGAGGGCCATGTCATGTGGAGTTATTTTGTTCTTTCTTTGACATACTATGCTATTACTTTTTTTCACTTTTTTTGACACACTATGCTATGTCATTTGTTAGACTTTTTTGACATACTATACTATGACTTTTTATAACTTCTTTTCGACATACTATACTATGTCTTTTTTATGACTTTTTTTCAACATGCTATACTATAACTTTTTTATGACTTTTTTATGACATGCCATACTACAACCCCAATTCAGAAAAAGTGGGGACAGTATGGAAAACACAAATAAAAAAAAGAAAGTAGTGATTTCTAAATGTACTTTGACTTGTATTTCGTTGCAGACAATACAACAGCACATCATTTAATGTGTTCCTCATGATTTTTATTGTCTTTTTTTCAAAAAAACAAAATAAACAGTACGGGGTCTTTGTTGTCGCATTTTGCGCTTCAACATGCGCCACACATTCTCTATTGGAGACAGGTTGGGACTGCAGGCAGGCCAGTCAAGTATCCATATCCTCTTCCTCCGCAGCCAGGACTTTGTAATGTGTGCAGAATGTGGTTTTGCATTATCTTGTTGAAATATGCATGGACGTCCCTGGAAAAGATGTCTTCTTGAAGGCAGCATATTGTGCTCCAAAATCTCTAGGTACTTTTCAGCATTAATGGTGCCATCACAGAAGTGCAAGTTACCTTTGCCAAGGGCACTGACACAACCCCATACCATGACAGACCCTGGCTTTTGGACTTGTTGCTGGTAACAGTCTGGATGATCCTTTTCTTCTTTGGTCTGGAGCACATGGCATCCATTTTTCCCAAAAAATACCTGAAATACTGATTCATCTGACCACAGTACACGTTTCCACTGTGTGATGGTCCATCCCAGATTTGGGGTTGTATGACGCTTTTTATGACTTTTTCAACATACTATACAATGACTTTATTCAACATACTATACTATGACTGTTTTACTATACTATGACTTTTTACATGATTTTTTTCTACATACTATACTAAGACATTTTTATGACTTTTTTCGACATACTATACTATGACATTTTTATGACTTCTTTCGACATACTATGACTTTTTTATGACTTTTTTGACATGCTATACTATGACTTTTTATGACTTTTTTCGACATACTATACTATGACTTTTTCGACATACTATGCTATGACTTTTTTATGACTTTTTTCAACATACTTCAATGACTTCATTTGACATACTATACAATGACTTTATTCGACATACTATACTATGACTGTTTTTTTTCAACATACTATACTATGACTTTTTATGACTTTTCGACATACTATACAATGACTTTATTCAACATACTATACTATGACTGTTTTACTATACTATGACTTTTTATGATTTTTTCGACATATACTATGACATTTTACATGTTTTTTTTCGACATACTATACTATGACATTTTTATGACTTTTTTCGACATACTGTACAATGACTTTATTCAACATACTACACTATGACTGTTTTTTCCAACATACTATACTATGACTTCATTCATGATTTTTTTCGACATACTATACTATGACTTTTTTATGACTTTTTTCTACATACTATACAATGACTTTATTCGACATACTATACTATGACTGTTTTACTATACTATGACTTTTTAGGATTTTTTTACGTACTATACTATGACTTTTTACATGTTTTTTTTCGACATACTATATTATGATATTTATATGACTTTATTCAACATACTATGACTGTTTGGTTTTTTTCAACATACTTTACTATGACTTTTTTAAGACTTTTTTTGACATGCTACTTTTTTAGGACTTTTTTCGACAAACTATACAATGACTTTATACGACATACTATACTATGACGTTTTTTTATGACTTTATTCAACATACTATACTATGACTGTTTTACTATACTATGACTTTTTCGACATACTATACAATGATTTTATTCGACATACTATAGAATGACTTTATTCAACATACTATACTATGACTGTTTTTTTTCAACATACTATACTATGACTTTTTATGATTTTGTTTTAACATACTATACTGTGACTTTTTTATGACTTTTTTCGACATGCTATACTATGACTTTTTTATAACGTTTGTTGACATACTATACAATGACTTTATTCGACATACTATACTATGACTTTTTTATGACTTTTTTCAACATACTATACAATAACTTTATTTAATAAGTGATTTTTTCGACATATTATACTATGACATTTTACATGTTTTTTTCGACTTACTATACTATGACATTTTTATGACTTTTTTCGACATACTATACTATGACTTAATTTGACATACTATGACTATTTTTATAACTTTTATGACATGCTATACTATGACTTTTTCCAACATACTATACTATGAATTTATTCATGATTTTTTTCGACATACTATACTATGACTGTTTTACTATACTATGAGTTTTTAGGATTTTTTTGACATACTATACTATGAGTTTTTAGGATTTTTTTCAACATACTATACTATGACTTTTTACATGTTTTTTTCGACATACTGTATTATATTTATATGACTTTTTTCGACATACTATACTATGACTTTATTCGACATACTATACTATGACATTTTTTACTTCTTTCGACATACTATACTATGACTTTTTTTATTACTTTTTTGACATGCTATACTATGACTTTATTCAACATACTATGACTGTTTTCAACATACTTTACTATGACTTTTAAGACTTTTTTCGACATGCTACTTTTTTATTACTTTTTTCGACATACTATACTATGACTGTTTTACTATACTATGACTTTTTATGATTTTTTCGACATACTATACTATGTGTTTTTTATGACTTTATTTGACGTGCTATACTATGACTTTTTTTAAACGTTTTTTGACATTATACAATGATTTTATTCGACATACTATACAATGACTTCATTCAACATACTATACAATGACTGTTTTTTTTCAACATACTATACTATGACTTTTTATGATTTTTTTTTACATACTATACTGTGACTTTTTTATGACTTTTTTCGACATGCTATACTATGACTTTTTACATGGTTTCTTTCGACATACTAAACTATGATTTTTTATGACTTTTTTCAACATGCTATACTATGACATTTTATGACTTTTTTCAACAAGTTATTCTATGACGTTTTTATGACTTCTTTCAATATACTGTACTATGACTTTTTATGACTTATTTTTCGGCATACTATACTATGACTTTTTTATGACTTTTTTTCGACATGCTATACTATGACTTTTTACATGATTTTTTCCGACATACTATACTATGACTTTATTCAACATACTATACTATGACTTGTTATGACTTTTTAACATACTATACAATGACTTCATTCAACATACTATACTATGACTTTTTTATGACTTATTTTGACATACTATACTATTACTTTATTTAACATGCTATACTATGGCTTTTTTCAGGATTTTTTTCAGCATACTATACTATTACTTTTTTGTGACTTTTTTCGACATGATGTACTATGACTTTTTGCATGATGTTTTGACATACTATACTATGACACTTCTATGACTTTTTTCAACATACTATACTATGACATTTTTATGAAGTTTTTGACATGCTATACTGTGACTTTTTGCATGATTTTTGACATACTATACTATGACTTCTTTCAACATACTATACTATGATATTTTTATGACTTCTTTCAACATATATACGTATAGTATGTTGAAAGAAGTCATAGTATAGTATGCCAAAAAAGTGATCAAAAGTCGTAGTATAGTATGTTGAAAAAAGTAATATTATAGTATGTCGAAAAAAGTGATAAAAAAGCCATAGTATAGTATGTTGAAAAAAGTGATAACAAAGCCATAATATTGTATGTCGAAAAAAGCGATAAAAAAGCCATAGTATAGTATGTCGAAAAAGTAATAGTATAGTATGTCCAAAAATTGATAAAAAAGCCATAGTATGAAGTCATAGTATAGTATGTTGAAAAAAGTGCTAAAAAATTCATAGTACAGTATGTTGAAAAAAGTGATTAAAAAGTCATAGTATGTCGAAAAAGAGTCATAGTAAAGTAAGTCGAAAAAAGTCATGAAAAGTAATAGTATAGTATGTCGTAAAAAGAGATAAAAAAGTCATAATGTAGTGTGTGACCAAGGGTCGCAATCTGTACTGCCTACTTAATAATTTAATAATAATAACTTATACTTTTCATTGATCCCCAGTGGGGAAATTACAATTTTTTTGTTGTTGGAACAAAATACACACATGCCTGAAATATCCACACACGTGATCAGGCCTTACACATGCAGAAATCAATAGATACCAGAGGGAGGAAGTTGCAACTGCTGGTACCTCTCCAGCTATCAGTCTATGTTCCTAACATGGGACCTTTTGGGGATTTGAACCAGAAACCCTCAAGTTCCCAACCCAACACCATAAGGATGAGCTACTGCCACTGGTGTGATTGCACCATTGCTAACACTGAGTCGTAATGCCACAGAATAAAGTATGTTAAAAATAAAAGCCATAGTATAGCATATCGAAAAAAGTCATAATGAAGCCATAGTATTGTATGTCGAAAAAAGCCATATATAGTATTTCGAAAAAAGTGATAAGAAAGCCATAGTATAGTATGTCCAAAAAAGTGATAAAAAAGCCATAGTATTGTATGTCCAAAAAAGCCATAGTATAGTATGTCCAAAAAAGTGATCAAAAGCCATAGTATAGTATGTTGAAAAAAAGTGATAATAAAGCCATAGTATAGTATGTCGAAAAAAAGTGATAAAAAAGCCATAGTATAGTATGTCCAAAAAAGTCATAGTATAGTATGTTGAAAAAAAGTAATAGTATATAGCATGTCGAAAAAAGTGATAAAAAAGCCATGGTATAATATGTCGAAAAAAGTGATCAAAAGTCTTTATACAGTATGTTGAAAGAAGTCATAGTAT